>JACEFO010002701.1:0-609553 GCA_015342445.1 Digitaria exilis
TACACACATAGAGAAGTAGTTATTACAAACCGAGTGCAAATTTTAATCATGAGTACACAAGTCATTGCAGCGGAATCTAAAGTTCAACATAACTGAAATTAGAGTTCATTGCAGCGGAAGTAAATAATCTAACGACGAAACAGGTAACTCCGTGATGAAGCCTGCACGAAGCTACTCCTCCGATCCTCGCCGAGACGGACCCATTCGATGTGCCAGCCAGGTGGAACCTGATAGGCCAAGTCATAGCATCCACATCCAGAATATACCTTAAAATAGTGCACAAGCAGGCTGAGTATACTAATACTCAGCAAGGCACCCGTTTTCGGGTGAAAACTACATCACCGACATCTAGACAATGAAAGGCTTTGGCTGGTGGGGTTTGTTGCCAAAAAAGCAACTAAAAGTAGATCCTTGCTTTCAAGTTTAGCACCATATTCTAATAAATTTAACCATCTAGATTAGCATCCTCTCTAAGCATACAAGATGTAGTTTTTGGTAGCAATATTAATTAAATCATAGAACAATTCATAATCTCAAATCCACTTATTACTCGATGTGAGTGACCGGTCAAGCAATCTCATTACGCGAGAAGCGGACAGTTCGAACCGAATTTTGCTACCTGGCCAGGACAAACAACACACACGATACCTGCTTGAGATAAAAGTACAAGCATTTCCCAACTTTCCCATCAACCACAATTCGGAACCGGGTCCACTTCCTTAGGATGAAGGTTTACTGCTTCACTCACAGCATCACGCATACATCCACGATGTGTACGGCAAGGGAAAACAAAGTTTCCAAGGAGAGATGGCTATCGCCCTAGCTGCTTTCAATCTGGACGTACCGGGACTTACCGGCTCCCATATACCGGCATGCATGTGGTACGTTCAAAAACTTGACTTAGTACCACACCTTCCGACCTTAACCAATTATCAAACACGGACGGGAGATCTACATCTATTCATCCCGCCCGTCAATCCTTATGATTCCAACATAAGTAAAGACAGCAATTCCTATATCTCGCGAGTGACAGGAAATCACTCGACTGTAACGAACCTACAGCAATGCTCTACGATCCTTTCATACTAGTATTGCAAGTCATAGGTACTAGGAAATATTGCAGCTATGGTATTCAATCAACTCCTAGAAACGTAAATGCACAAACAAGAGAATTCAAGTGCATAATTTAGTGAGAGTTAGGTCATGCTCCGGGGCTTGCCTTCCTGCTCGGCTGAGAGTTAGCTCCTGCGTTGGTCACGTCTGCACCGGCGTCGGGCTCCGGAACTTGCTCCTCTTCTGCGGGACGAGGGTGTAGTCGCCGTCCGGAAGAACGCCTTCTACATGATATGCATAAGTTTTAAAGGCGGCTGCCCTTTTGATGCTAAAGAACTAGGGCCTGGAAGGCCATATTCACCTAGACTATACTTAGATATTGTATTCTCTCACCAAAGCAAGTGTTGGTGTGAAAAAGGTTTTAGTTGAATTCGATGGTGATTGTGTACATATATAAAAGAATTTAGTTAATTTCTTCATAATTACAGGGTGGCTGTTTCTGGATTTCGAATTTATTCATTTTATTTAACTAATTACTCCAAAAGGTTTATCTCTTATATAATCCGATTTCCATTTCCTTAGTTTCCTTTCCCATTTTTGTTCTTCCCTTTCTGTTCATGGCAATTTTAGCTATAGAATCGTATTATGACAGCTACTGGCAGTATACGAGGCTAAGCTCACTCCAAATTTAGCTAATTTCGAGTTACACATAATTTATTAAAAATCTATTAAACAGCTAGCTGCAGGAAGTGAATTAAAGCATAATAAATTGAAATTTCATCTATTTCAGGAGATCTTCCTACCTAAGGCTAAGCAATACATGAGGAGGGCTCTGGCCAAGTGGTGGCTCAAAATAACCCTTGGGTAGTCCTCATTATTTTTCTATCCAAAAACACATATTTAATTATTTGCCCATTCTAAACAGAGCAAAAATTAAGTTTTCATTTTTAACATGTGTGTTAACAAGTTTTAAGTTCTCAGGAGCAAAATGATGATTTTTCGCTGCACAATTATTTTTAACAATTTCTTTACTGCAGAAAGCAGAAAACACATTTAATCATAAAAGAGCTACACATCATATTTTTGAGTCTCCTTTGGACACAAGCTGTCCAAAGCCTATATGCACAACATACCCAAAGCTCAACCCCAGCGGAGCTATGGATTTTGAAATGGTGCACAACTTTAGGTTTTCCTAGTTTGATTTTTAATTCAATAACAGTTCACTAAAAGCAATAACATGTCTAATAGAGATTGTAGTTTAGACTCTAACGATTCCAGAGAGTATTTTTGCACATTTTTCCGATTTTTCTACGATTTTTAATCGATTTTACAAGATTCGGGAAAAATCAAATCTAGGGTAAGAATCTATTTTCACCGAGAACCCTAGAACTTTCAAACTTTCGCGAACAGGTCCTGCACTTTTGCACGAAAGACCCTGGAAAGAGGTAGACGATGAACAATGGCCCTCGGGAGCTCGCCGGAGTTACGCCGGGCAAACCACGGCGAACTGGGCTCGGGGAAGAGGGGGAAAAGATTCCTGGGCTCACCACGAGTCGTTTGGGGACGGTTGGGAGGCCGGGGATGGTCGGAGTTTCGCCGGCGACGAGGTGGTGGCGGCGCGGCCGCCGCGGCTTCTACGCCGGCGAGCTCGGGGTCGTTCGCGGAGGGGGGAGAGGTCCTTGAGCACCAGCAGAGCTTGGGGAAGCTAATGGCGTGCTCGAGGAAGCTCGGGGACGGCTCGGAGTAGGGTCTCGACGTGCGGGTGCTTCGACGGCCGGAATTCGCGATTTGGGGAAATCGCAAATTCTCGCCGGAGAAGGGACAATAGCTTGGGGAAAGTTGGGGGTTTTGGAGCTGGTGGAGTGGACTAGCTCCGTGCGGGATGGATTGGGGAATGGTGGAGCGTGGACGAGGAATTTCGCGAAGAGCTTGGGTTCGGCTTGCGCGTCGCGAGGAGGAAGAAGACCGACGAGCGCGGGGAAGTGGAAATGACCAAGTGAGCGAGTGAGAGGAGGGGTGGGAGTGCGCGGTGGAGTGCTTGGGCACGCAAGGGAGGCACTGTGCGGCCTCGGGAGCGTGCGAGCGCGTGGGTGGCTGTCGCGGTCGCCATTGATGGCGCGGCGAGCTCGAACAGAGCGCGCGCGACACGATTGGGCGAGGAAGATTGTGGCGTGATCGCTGGGGATCCTCCACAGTGCTCCTTGGCGCGTAGCGAGCGAGCATCGCGACTGCGGGGCGGCGCTGCGCGGCTGCGACCAGTGCCGAGCGAGCTTGCCATGATGGCGCTCCGCGGCGCGAGGCAGCAGTGCGCCGTCGCCCGCGAAGTGACGGTACGGAAGGCTTGGACAAACGCGTGAGGACAAAAGCTAGCTGCCGCCACAGCTCGGCCGACCCGACGCGGTCTCCGCCACACGCCGGCCACGTGGCGGCCGGACTCCGGCCGGAGCAGAGCGCGCCAGGGGCGAGCTGGCAGCCCCGTGGAGCTCTTTGCCCCTTTTGAACTTTCTCCAAAAATTTGAGCTGAACTTCGAAACGTGTAAAATTAAAAGTTGGAGTTTGAGGTGCGGGACACAACTTCCGAGCTTGGACCGGGCACTTCGACCAGGCGCTACGGCGCTTCGAGCTTGAACCGCAAGCTCGAGCTTGCCGAGCCTCGAATGGTCGGAAACGCCACTCGAGGGTGAGTGCCCCCCTCGAGCTTGGCTGCGAAGCCTCGAGCGTGACGGAACGTCGCTCGAGGGTGAGTCCTCGAGCTTGGCTGCGGAGCCTCGAGGGTGACGGAACGTCGCTCGAGGGTGAGCCCTCGAGCTTGGCTGCGGAGCCTCGAGCGCGACGGACGGCGGGGCCTCGAGGGTCCTGTCGTGCAGCCTCGAATCGTGACGGAAACTACCGGCTAGGCTCGATCGTCACGGTCATAGCTCGATCGTCACGGACATACTGACTAGGCTCGATCGTCACGGACATAGCTCGATCGGGACGGATTTTTACGGCTAACCTCGATCGTGACGGACATTCCCGCTCGAGGGTCACCGATCGGCGCGAACGCCGTGGCGAGGTTGTCGCGAAGGGCTGTCCGAGATGTTTAAGTTTTAGTTGGGTGCCAAACAACCCTTGTTTTTGAATTATAATTGAATTTTTGACGAATTTTTGAATTTCAACCCAATTCCCTGTTGTATTGATTTTAATTGCACTTTTTAATTCTTTTGACATCAGAGATGTCACAGCCTACCCCCCTTAAAAGGAATCTCGTCCCGAGATTCGCACAGGGAGGAAAGGTGGACATTTCATTAGAAGGAAGGTGTGTTGGCCAAAGAAACGCAGATACAACGCACCCAAGTTCTTACAGGTTTGCTGCTCAGAGATGATAACTGATTCCAGACCTCCGATATAACATCAACGTCGTTCATGTGGGTGCGGGCGATGAATGTAGATATGGAAAAGTAAGAGCATCAAATTTGGCATACAAAACAAAAATAATACACCACTATTGTCCAAGTGAACACCAGGGCCCAATCGGGGAAAAGAAGGGGCAAGCCATGGATGGTGTCAAAAGTCGAATCCTTCCTTGTCGTCGACTTAATTCTTGCGGAATCCTCCGGTGACTTCTGCGCGGAACTCCTCCTTCGATGAAGTTGGTGCCGTGGATCTTGGTTAAACGTCAAGGTGGTTGCCGAGAGGGAACTTCCTCATGGCTTTACGAAGAGGTGAGGCAGAGTTTGCTTGTCCAAGAATGGAGGACACGGTTGGGAATGGGCAGCTTGGGTACCGTGGAGGTCGCCGAAGAGAGGCGAGAGCGATGGAGTGGTGTGACTCAAGTGGAGCACCATTGGAGTGATGGCAGCCATAGGAGAGGCTGCATTTATCGACAGCCGGGGCGGAACAGCGATAGTGGTGTGTCGAGAGCAGAGGTAGGCCCGCAATGAGATTCCTGGTGACGGGACGATGTGGACGCGCAACTGGGGTAGTGTTGACCAGCCGCGTAGGGAAAAACGACGAAGGTGATAGTGGACTGGTAACGGGGCAGAGCACACGACGCACGGATACCGGAGGGGGTCAAACTGGCCCTTGAGACCCTGCGGTGATGGGTGGGAGAAACAGTAGGCAAAGGTGATCTTTTGAGACATAGCTAGTCGTAGGCAGACGCTTAACCAACTGTAGGTCTAATAATCAATGATTTACCCACTTTTATATCACAAGAACTAGGAATAACGGGGAGGTTAATGAACAACGAGGTTATGAGATGACAAGAGTGCTCAAAAGATTTTAAAACTAGCCCATATCATACTAAACGATCATGGCATGACGTTACACGGGTTGCCGCCCAATTTCTAAGATAGCTAAGAGGAACAACACGGATGGGGCAATAAAAGACTACTTATGGCAATGAGGGAACACACCTAGAAAAGGTGGTGTGGTATGGAAATTTGGAAAATTTCTTGCTCAAATTTTTTATCTTAATTGCTAAATTGCCAACTTATGCACTTTACCATGGTATACATGGCATGTTCATGATGAGGTGCACATGATATGATGCACGTGCACATGAGCGATGGTGCGTATGCTTATGAGAGTATGACGTACATGCCGTGATGCAAGTTAGTAGACCTCACACCACATAATTAAAATTCATCATTGCGAACAATTAGGAGAGTAAGAAGTATCGATTAGGAGATGGAAGTTGTCAATAAAAGGTCTTTTTGCGGGTCATATTCCCACATAACCAAGATACCATGTGCCCCAAGTGACTCAAGCGTGTGGCTGCAGCGCACACACGAGGTCCTAGGTTCCATCACGGCACCATAGTTAGGGAATACAATACCACAATAAATTCAGAGGGGACAATCCAATTGACACCAGGAGGAAAGAAGCACTCATGGGTTAGATATGCACATGTGTGTTAGGTACCAAAAGATTTTCATGGTGCAATTGACATGGTAATGGTATGCAATGCCCATGCACATGAATTACTCGAATGATTCCATTGCATGAAGAAGGTACGGATAACCTTTATGCATACAGATGTGACCTTGACCGAACTTATGTCTTGTTCTCATTTATTTTTATTTCCTTGAGCAAGAATAAAACAAGGATTCAAGGATCAAGAAATCAAGGTAGTTGAGTATAGGGGACCAAAAGTCGAGAGTGGCGGGTGATCAAAAATCACGCGGCATGTGAGAGTTAGTGATAACAATTCGCTCAAGGTGTGAGAATTGAGGTGTATTCAATCGAGCATTAAGGGAGGTCGAGGGTTCGGATCCACACATCATGTAATAGGACATTGTTATACTTGACACCTCTACATTTACATGATTGTTTCAAGTCATTGCATATCCATATACTCCTTCTAAGTTCAAAGTTCTTGATCCACCCTTAACTAACGTATTAATTTAATGATTACGCCCAAGGAAGAAGCACGTGCTGATCCAAAGTCATTACATTCTCCTATTTCATACGTGGATCAAGTGTCTAGAAGGGTTAGGACAAAGAGAATGGATTGAAGTAGTCCATATTGCCTTGCTTTGGGACAGGTGTCTTATGGTAGCGTAGATGTGGAGGATATTAGAGATTAAAAATATAGAAGAATTACTCTGGACAGATTGTGTTTCCGTAGGAGAGAATTCATAGCTCTAGCTCCAGCATCCAAAATTTCTCGTCCTTGGGCCAGTTAGTAGGAATTTTGGTAATCTACGCATTGGTTTGCCTCTCAGACGCTGACCTAGTGATTAAGTGTGGTCAAAACTTTCAATCTAGGCTTCTCGGTTTAGATGGATTTTCAGCACACCGAACTTTATAATTCTGCCTATAACTCTAGTTTCCTTATTCCCTTGGGGCTGAACTTTTGTGTGGGTGTCTCCATTATAAATTTCAAATTAACTTTGGCAACCAGCTTACATCCTAGAAGACCATCTTCAGGTGGTAAAAATTTTGACAAAAATCATGTTGAAGGATATGCATTAGATATTAGGAATCCAATATTTCCGGCCGCAACCTTAAGGCTTCATAACTCCATCTTGAGTAAACCAAAAATTCTCAAAATTCACCAGAGCGTTTTTTGACATGTTTGTGTATAAGGTTACTGTTCATCATTTCGTCAAATTTGAGGTTCATGGTGCAAAAATACATTTTTGCACTGGCTGCCCCCAGAATTTTCAGCAAGACAGGAAGTCGGTATTAGGTTCATATATCGAGTTCTACTTGTCCAAAAGTCTTGTCTTTCTTAACTTATTGCAGCTTACTTACGTGTTGAAAATTAGACATGCCACAACAGAAGCTAAGCTACAAGTGAGGCGGCAGCAATATAGACATCAAAATAAGGGGAGAACCGACATAGTATTAAAGAGAGTATCAGATTATGGACAGATAGGAAAATTTCAATAGCTTCAAAACCTACAAACCCAACCATTACCCAACTTGACCATAATACAGTCAGATAACTTCCAATAACTTTTTAGTTCAACCCAAAAACAGAACGAGTGACCTAGGTGGCGCAAAAATCCCAATCTTTTAATTAACTCTCTGCTGAAATTCCAGCAGACAGGAAGTGGTATTTTGAGCATAACTTTTAATTGGCTGAACCAAATTTGTGGAAATTTGGACAGCATAAACTAGACAAAATTTGTGACAACTTTCGCTTTTAAGCCTCTAGCAGAAACTTTGCCAAAGTCCATTTTCTAATCTGTTGTTCCCAGAAATTCCAGCAGACAAGGGGGTTACCATTTTAAGCATAACTCTTATTCTACTGAACCAAATTGGTTGAAATTTCTACAGTACAAACTAGATAACACCTATGACAACTTTCATGTTGAACACTTTTTCATTTGACAACGTTTTCAGTTTCGAAATAAGGGTGCAAACAGATTGTTCCCAGCAGGAGTTTTGGGTTGTGATTTCAATTTCTTTGACGACGGTTCGTTTTGGTTCACGTGTTACAAATCGATATTATTTCAGTGAGATGTAATGCATGAGCGGCCTATTCGATCTCACAACACACACGCCAATAGACTTTTGGCTTACGAAGTTAGTGCCGGTGGCTAGGCAATATTCGTCTCTCCTTATAGTAACTAGTCGGAATTCTCTATCCGTTTCAACGTACGAAATCGCGGTTAGTGTACCTGCAGAAAATTCCATTCCAGAGCATATATAATCAACCTTTCGTGCCAGCACTCACGAAAGCGTCTCCATACATTACCACCCACTATAGAGGTGGCACCCGAACGTTTAACATTGAACGGGCAATGTTCATATGTCACCGAGGGCAACATATTGACAGTTTCATACGCTATTGACATAGCGTATTGACTTTGTGCGCCATCATATTTGCATATGATGCCGTGGTACGCTACAGCAATCGCCGTACCTTGCGCCCACCATCCTATTCTATTTTCATACGCCATCACAGCGTATTGACTATGTGCCGCCACTATATTTTCATATAGTGCCGTGGTACGTTACAGCAATCGCCCGTACCTTGCGCCCACCATTGCGGAAAGTAAATGACAGAATGAAATGTGCTGGAAGTTAGCATAATATACTATCTGCCACCTACCATAACGTGATCCCTTAACCCACATAGGCTTTCACGCTCTAGGTAACATCCTTAACGGTCCTAACTTAACTTTCCTTTGCAAAACGCATCGGAAGCACGAGTTGGCAAGTTTTATTCAAAAATCGTTTATTAAAGGTTTGTTGCTCTCTCCGGGCTGCTGTTTCGGCTCTGATGCCAGCTGTGGCGGACCACTCCGAAATTATTCCAAGTTAAGTACCCTCAGACCACTAATCACGTAGTCAGGCACTTAATCCGGAATAAGCTGGAGCGCCGTCGGATTAAACCCGATTAAACCACGTACTTAACTAGATCGTAACAGCAGCAGGCCCACACGAAGGTGAGTTCCAGAGATTACAACATTCCACAAATTAACTTACACACATAGAGAAGTAGTTATTACAAACCGAGTGCAAATTTTAAAATCAGAGTACACAAGTCTTGCAGCGGAATCTAAAGTTCAACATAACTGAAATTAGAGTTCATTGCAGCGGAAGTAAATAATCTAACGACGAAACAGGTAACTCCGTGATGAAGCCTGCCACGAAGCTACTCCTCCCGATCCTCGCCGGAGGACGGGACCCATTCGATGTGCCAGCCAGGTGGAACCTGGGTAGGCCAAGTCATAGCATCCACATCCAGAATTATACCTGTAAAATAGTGCCACAAGCAAGGCTGAGTATACTAATACTCAGCAAGGCTTACCCGTCGGGTGAAAACTACATCACCGACATCTAGACAATGAAAGGCTTTTGGCTGGTGGGTTTGTTTGCCAAAAAGCAACTAAAAGTAGATCCTTGCTTTCAAGTTTTAGCACCATATTCTAATAAATTTAACCATTCTAGATTAGCATCCTCTCTAAGCATACAAGTGTAGCAATACAATTTAATTCATAGAACAATTTCATAATCTCAAATTCCACTTATTACTCGATGTGGCCTGACGGTCAAGCAGTCTCATTAACCGCGAGAAGCGGACAGTTCGAACCGAATTTGTGCTACCTGGCCAGGGGAAACCCAACACACACGGATACTCTGCTTGCGATAAAAGGTACAAGCATTTCCCAACCTTTCCCATCGATCCACAATTCGGAACCGGGTCCACTTCCTTAGGATGAAGGTTTACTGCTTCACTCACAGCATCACGCATACATCCACGAGTGTACGGCAAGGGAAAACAAAGTTTCCAAGGAGAGATGGCTATCGGCCCTAGCTGCTTCAATCTGGTACCGGGCTTACCGGCTCCCATATACCGGCATGCATGTGGTACGTTCAAAAACTTGACTTAGTATCCACACCTTCCGACCTTAACCAATTATCAAACACGGACGGGAGATCTACATCTATCATCCCGCCCGTCAATCCTTATGATTCCAACATAAGTAAAGACAAGCAATTCCTATATCTCGCGAGTGACAGGAAATCACTCGACTTGTAACGAACCTATAGCAATGCTCTACCGATCCTTTCATACTAGTATTGCAAGTCATAGGCACTAGGAAAATATTGCAGCTATGGTATTCAATCAACTCCTAGAAACGTAATGCACAAACATAGAGAATTCAAGTGCATAATTTAGTGAGAGTTAGGTCATGCTCCGGGGCTTGCCTTCCTGCTCGGGCTGAGAGTTAGCTCCTGCGTTGGTCACGTCTGCACCGGCGTCGGGCTCCGGAACTTGCTCCTCTTCTGCGGGGACGAGGGTGTAGTCGCCGTCCGGAAGAACGCCTTCTACATGATATGCATAAGTTTTAAGGCGGCTGCCCTTTTGATGCTAAGACTAGGGCCTTGAAGGCCATATTCACCTAGACATACTTAGATACTTGTATTCTCTTCACAAAAGCAAGTGTTGGTGGTGAAAAAGGTTTTAGTTGAATTCGATGGTGATTGTGTACATATATAAAGAATTCTAGTTGTTTCTTCACAAAACAGGGTGGCTGTTTTGGGATTTTAAGTTATTCATTTTACTCTAACTAATTTAATCCGAAAAGGTTATTCTCTTTATATAATCCGATTTCCATCTAGATTCCTTTCCATTTTTATTTCTCCCTTTCTGTTCATTAATTTTAGCTATAAACTTTATGACAGCTACTGGAGTATAAGAGCTAAGCTCACTCCAAAATTTAGCTAATTTCGAGTTACACATAATTTATTAAAAATCTATAAACAGCTAGCTGCAGGAAGTGAATTAAAGGCATAATAAATTGAAATTTCATCTATTTCAGGAGATCTTCCTACCAAGGCTAAGCAATATCATGAGGAGGGCTCTGGCCAAGTGGTGGCTCAAAATAACCCTTGGGTAGTCCTCATTATTTTTCTATCCAAAAACACATATTTAATTATTTGCCATTCTAAACAGAGCAAAAATTAAGTTTTTCATTTTTAACATGTGTGTTAACAAGTTTTAAGTTCTCAGGAGCAAAATGATGATTTTTCGCTGCACAATTTATTTTTAACAATTTCTTTACTGCAGAAAGTCAGAAAACACATTTAAATCTATAACTAGAGCTACACATCATATTTTTGAGTCTCCTTTGGACACAAGCTGTCCAAAGCCTATATGCACAACATACCCAAAGCTCAACCCCAGCGGAGCTATGGATTTGAAATGGTGCACAACTTTAGGTTTTCCTAGTTTGATTTTTAATTCAATAACAGTTCACTAAAAGCAATAACATGTCTAATAGAGATTGTAGTTTAGACTCTAACGATTCCAGAGAGTATTTTTTGCACATTTTTCCGATTTTTCTACGATTTTTAATCGATTTTACAAGATTCGGGAAAAATCAAATCTAGGGTAAGAATCTATTTTCACCGAGAACCCTAGAACTTTCAAACTTTCGCGAACAGGTCCTGCACTTTTGCACGAAAGACCCTGGAAAGAGGTAGACGATGAACAATGGCCCTCGGGAGCTCGCCGGAGTTACGCCGGGCAAACCACGGCGAACTGGGCTCGGGGAAGAGGGGGAAAAGATTCCTGGGCTCACCACGAGTCGTTTGGGGACGGTTGGGAGGCCGGGGATGGTCGGAGTTTCGCCGGCGACGAGGTGGTGGCGGCGCGGCCGCCGCGGCTTCTACGCCGGCGAGCTCGGGGTCGTTCGCGGAGGGGGGAGAGGTCCTTGAGCACCAGCAGAGCTTGGGGAAGCTAATGGCGTGCTCGAGGAAGCTCGGGGACGGCTCGGAGTAGGGTCTCGACGTGCGGGTGCTTCGACGGCCGGAATTCGCGATTTGGGGAAATCGCAAATTCTCGCCGGAGAAGGGACAATAGCTTGGGGAAAGTTGGGGGTTTTGGAGCTGGTGGAGTGGACTAGCTCCGTGCGGGATGGATTGGGGAATGGTGGAGCGTGGACGAGGAATTTCGCGAAGAGCTTGGGTTCGGCTTGCGCGTCGCGAGGAGGAAGAAGACCGAGCGAGCGCGGGGAAGTGGAAATGACCAAGTGAGCGAGTGAGAGGAGGGGTGGGAGTGCGCGGTGGAGTGCTTGGGCACGCAAGGGAGGCACTGTGCGGCCTCGGGAGCGTGCGAGCGCGTGGGTGGCTGTCGCGGTCGCCATTGATGGCGCGGCGAGCTCGAACAGAGCGCGCGCGACACGATTGGGCGAGGAAGATTGTGGCGTGATCGCTGGGGATCCTCCACAGTGCTCCTTGGCGCGTAGCGAGCGAGCATCGCGACTGCGGGCGGCGCTGCGCGGCTGCGACCAGTGCCGAGCGAGCTTGCCATGATGGCGCTCCGCGGCGCGAGGCAGCAGTGCGCCGTCGCCCGCGAAGTGACGGTACGGAAGGCTTGGACAAACGCGTGAGGACAAAAGCTAGCTGCCGCCACAGCTCGGCCGACCCGACGCGGTCTCCGCCACACGCCGGCCACGTGGCGGCCGGACTCCGGCCGGAGCAGAGCGCGCCAGGGGCGAGCTGGCAGCCCCGTGGAGCTCTTTGCCCCTTTTGAACTTTCTCCAAAAATTTGAGCTGAACTTCGAAACGTGTAAAATTAAAAGTTGGAGTTTGAGGTGCGGGACACAACTTCCGAGCTTGGACCGGGCACTTCGACCAGGCGCTACGGCGCTTCGAGCTTGAACCGCAAGCTCGAGCTTGCCGAGCCTCGAATGGTCGGAAACGCCACTCGAGGGTGAGTGCCCCCCTCGAGCTTGGCTGCGAAGCCTCGAGCGTGACGGAACGTCGCTCGAGGGTGAGTCCTCGAGCTTGGCTGCGGAGCCTCGAGGGTGACGGAACGTCGCTCGAGGGTGAGCCCTCGAGCTTGGCTGCGGAGCCTCGAGCGCGACGGACGTGCTGTGGCGGACCACTCCGAAATTATTCCAAGTTAAGTACCCTCAGACCACTAATCACGTAGTCAGGCACTTAATCCGGAATAAGCTGGAGCGCCGTCGGATTAAACCCGATTAAACCACGTACTTAACTAGATCGTAACAGCAGCAGGCCCACACGAAGGTGAGTTCCAGAGATTACAACATTCCACAAATTAACTTACACACATAGAGAAGTAGTTATTACAAACCGAGTGCAAATTTTAAAATCAGAGTACACAAGTCTTGCAGCGGAATCTAAAGTTCAACATAACTGAAATTAGAGTTCATTGCAGCGGAAGTAAATAATCTAACGACGAAACAGGTAACTCCGTGATGAAGCCTGCCACGAAGCTACTCCTCCCGATCCTCGCCGGAGGACGGGACCCATTCGATGTGCCAGCCAGGTGGAACCTGGGTAGGCCAAGTCATAGCATCCACATCCAGAATTATACCTGTAAAATAGTGCCACAAGCAAGGCTGAGTATACTAATACTCAGCAAGGCTTACCCGTCGGGTGAAAACTACATCACCGACATCTAGACAATGAAAGGCTTTTGGCTGGTGGGTTTGTTTGCCAAAAAGCAACTAAAAGTAGATCCTTGCTTTCAAGTTTTAGCACCATATTCTAATAAATTTAACCATTCTAGATTAGCATCCTCTCTAAGCATACAAGTGTAGCAATACAATTTAATTCATAGAACAATTTCATAATCTCAAATTCCACTTATTACTCGATGTGGCCTGACGGTCAAGCAGTCTCATTAACCGCGAGAAGCGGACAGTTCGAACCGAATTTGTGCTACCTGGCCAGGGGAAACCCAACACACACGGATACTCTGCTTGCGATAAAAGGTACAAGCATTTCCCAACCTTTCCCATCGATCCACAATTCGGAACCGGGTCCACTTCCTTAGGATGAAGGTTTACTGCTTCACTCACAGCATCACGCATACATCCACGAGTGTACGGCAAGGGAAAACAAAGTTTCCAAGGAGAGATGGCTATCGGCCCTAGCTGCTTCAATCTGGTACCGGGCTTACCGGCTCCCATATACCGGCATGCATGTGGTACGTTCAAAAACTTGACTTAGTATCCACACCTTCCGACCTTAACCAATTATCAAACACGGACGGGAGATCTACATCTATCATCCCGCCCGTCAATCCTTATGATTCCAACATAAGTAAAGACAAGCAATTCCTATATCTCGCGAGTGACAGGAAATCACTCGACTTGTAACGAACCTATAGCAATGCTCTACCGATCCTTTCATACTAGTATTGCAAGTCATAGGCACTAGGAAAATATTGCAGCTATGGTATTCAATCAACTCCTAGAAACGTAATGCACAAACATAGAGAATTCAAGTGCATAATTTAGTGAGAGTTAGGTCATGCTCCGGGGCTTGCCTTCCTGCTCGGGCTGAGAGTTAGCTCCTGCGTTGGTCACGTCTGCACCGGCGTCGGGCTCCGGAACTTGCTCCTCTTCTGCGGGGACGAGGGTGTAGTCGCCGTCCGGAAGAACGCCTTCTACATGATATGCATAAGTTTTAAGGCGGCTGCCCTTTTGATGCTAAGACTAGGGCCTTGAAGGCCATATTCACCTAGACATACTTAGATACTTGTATTCTCTTCACAAAAGCAAGTGTTGGTGGTGAAAAAGGTTTTAGTTGAATTCGATGGTGATTGTGTACATATATAAAAGAATTCTAGTTGTTTCTTCACAAAACAGGGTGGCTGTTTTGGGATTTTAAGTTATTCATTTTACTCTAACTAATTTAATCCGAAAAGGTTATTCTCTTTATATAATCCGATTTCCATCTAGATTCCTTTCCATTTTTATTTCTCCCTTTCTGTTCATTAATTTTAGCTATAAACTTTATGACAGCTACTGGAGTATAAGAGCTAAGCTCACTCCAAAATTTAGCTAATTTCGAGTTACACATAATTTATTAAAAATCTATAAACAGCTAGCTGCAGGAAGTGAATTAAAGGCATAATAAATTGAAATTTCATCTATTTCAGGAGATCTTCCTACCAAGGCTAAGCAATATCATGAGGAGGGCTCTGGCCAAGTGGTGGCTCAAAATAACCCTTGGGTAGTCCTCATTATTTTTCTATCCAAAAACACATATTTAATTATTTGCCATTCTAAACAGAGCAAAAATTAAGTTTTTCATTTTTAACATGTGTGTTAACAAGTTTTAAGTTCTCAGGAGCAAAATGATGATTTTTCGCTGCACAATTTATTTTTAACAATTTCTTTACTGCAGAAAGTCAGAAAACACATTTAAATCTATAACTAGAGCTACACATCATATTTTTGAGTCTCCTTTGGACACAAGCTGTCCAAAGCCTATATGCACAACATACCCAAAGCTCAACCCCAGCGGAGCTATGGATTTGAAATGGTGCACAACTTTAGGTTTTCCTAGTTTGATTTTTAATTCAATAACAGTTCACTAAAAGCAATAACATGTCTAATAGAGATTGTAGTTTAGACTCTAACGATTCCAGAGAGTATTTTTTGCACATTTTTCCGATTTTTCTACGATTTTTAATCGATTTTACAAGATTCGGGAAAAATCAAATCTAGGGTAAGAATCTATTTTCACCGAGAACCCTAGAACTTTCAAACTTTCGCGAACAGGTCCTGCACTTTTGCACGAAAGACCCTGGAAAGAGGTAGACGATGAACAATGGCCCTCGGGAGCTCGCCGGAGTTACGCCGGGCAAACCACGGCGAACTGGGCTCGGGGAAGAGGGGGAAAAGATTCCTGGGCTCACCACGAGTCGTTTGGGGACGGTTGGGAGGCCGGGGATGGTCGGAGTTTCGCCGGCGACGAGGTGGTGGCGGCGCGGCCGCCGCGGCTTCTACGCCGGCGAGCTCGGGGTCGTTCGCGGAGGGGGGAGAGGTCCTTGAGCACCAGCAGAGCTTGGGGAAGCTAATGGCGTGCTCGAGGAAGCTCGGGGACGGCTCGGAGTAGGGTCTCGACGTGCGGGTGCTTCGACGGCCGGAATTCGCGATTTGGGGAAATCGCAAATTCTCGCCGGAGAAGGGACAATAGCTTGGGGAAAGTTGGGGGTTTTGGAGCTGGTGGAGTGGACTAGCTCCGTGCGGGATGGATTGGGGAATGGTGGAGCGTGGACGAGGAATTTCGCGAAGAGCTTGGGTTCGGCTTGCGCGTCGCGAGGAGGAAGAAGACCGAGCGAGCGCGGGGAAGTGGAAATGACCAAGTGAGCGAGTGAGAGGAGGGGTGGGAGTGCGCGGTGGAGTGCTTGGGCACGCAAGGGAGGCACTGTGCGGCCTCGGGAGCGTGCGAGCGCGTGGGTGGCTGTCGCGGTCGCCATTGATGGCGCGGCGAGCTCGAACAGAGCGCGCGCGACACGATTGGGCGAGGAAGATTGTGGCGTGATCGCTGGGGATCCTCCACAGTGCTCCTTGGCGCGTAGCGAGCGAGCATCGCGACTGCGGGCGGCGCTGCGCGGCTGCGACCAGTGCCGAGCGAGCTTGCCATGATGGCGCTCCGCGGCGCGAGGCAGCAGTGCGCCGTCGCCCGCGAAGTGACGGTACGGAAGGCTTGGACAAACGCGTGAGGACAAAAGCTAGCTGCCGCCACAGCTCGGCCGACCCGACGCGGTCTCCGCCACACGCCGGCCACGTGGCGGCCGGACTCCGGCCGGAGCAGAGCGCGCCAGGGGCGAGCTGGCAGCCCCGTGGAGCTCTTTGCCCCTTTTGAACTTTCTCCAAAAATTTGAGCTGAACTTCGAAACGTGTAAAATTAAAAGTTGGAGTTTGAGGTGCGGGACACAACTTCCGAGCTTGGACCGGGCACTTCGACCAGGCGCTACGGCGCTTCGAGCTTGAACCGCAAGCTCGAGCTTGCCGAGCCTCGAATGGTCGGAAACGCCACTCGAGGGTGAGTGCCCCCCTCGAGCTTGGCTGCGAAGCCTCGAGCGTGACGGAACGTCGCTCGAGGGTGAGTCCTCGAGCTTGGCTGCGGAGCCTCGAGGGTGACGGAACGTCGCTCGAGGGTGAGCCCTCGAGCTTGGCTGCGGAGCCTCGAGCGCGACGGACGGCGGGGCCTCGAGGGTCCTGTCGTGCAGCCTCGAATCGTGACGGAAACTACCGGCTAGGCTCGATCGTCACGGTCATAGCTCGATCGTCACGGACATACTGACTAGGCTCGATCGTCACGGACATAGCTCGATCGGGACGGATTTTTACGGCTAACCTCGATCGTGACGGACATTCCCGCTCGAGGGTCACCGATCGGCGCGAACGCCGTGGCGAGGTTGTCGCGAAGGGCTGTCCGAGATGTTTAAGTTTTAGTTGGGTGCCAAACAACCCTTGTTTTTGAATTATAATTGAATTTTTGACGAATTTTTGAATTTCAACCCAATTCCCTGTTGTATTGATTTTAATTGCACTTTTTAATTCTTTTGACATCAGAGATGTCACAGGAGAACGGCCCGGAGGTGCACATCCCAACAAGGACGCGCACGCACTGCCCCACACGGGAGTGCTTCACCGTAGTTCCCCCGTACGACGCGACGAACGGGGCGAACGGAGCCGAGATCCGGCTCACGCCGGAGCAGATCGCGGCAAAGCAGCAAGAGCTGGAGGATATGCGGCTCGCCATCGAGATAGAGCAGGCTCAGCTCGACGCGAACATGGAGCCGTCCGCTCGGGCGCGGGCCCGTGAGGTGAGCCAGAGGATCGAGACCAACGCTGATGGCTACCCTCTCTTCGATCGGGCGAGCTAGTGCATCGCGGCGGCTACGCTGCTCAGCCGGCAGCTGCCACAACCGTCCACCCACAAGGAACGCCGGATCCAGAACGTGCTGAGGATGCTCCTTGAGCGTGCTGCGGTGCGGCAGGCAGCGAGCTTCGCGGGAAGAAGGCGGCAATCTGCCGGAAACTCGCGTTCCCCCAGCCCCGTCGACAGGAAGAGGCCGACCGACGGCTCACGACGGGGCTGCGAAGGTTCAGAACCGGCTGGGCCCTGACCGTGACGGGCGACACACCATCGAGGCTCGGCGACGGGACAAGTCAAAGGAGCCGGAGGATCGTGTTCCACGCATCAGACACCGTCGGCGCGAGGCGCACGTCGGGACATAGGAGTGGGACTCGAACTCCGACTCCGACTGTCCCGGCCCGGCTGCTTTCTCTCACGAGATCCATGTCGTTGTAATTCCCCTGCGGTTCCGCCTCCCCACCAACGTCAGCAAGTACGATGGAGAGACAGACCCCTCGGACTGGCTGGATGACTTCCGGCTTACGTGCCGAGCGGGAGGGGCTTCGATTGCAAAGTCATCATACGGAACCTCCCCCTGTACTTGGCAGAGCCAGCTCGCGCATGGCTCGAGCGCTTGCCAAACGGGAAGATCCGAACCTGGGCGGACCTGAGGAGTATCTTCGTCGGGAACTTCCAAGGCACTTGCGCACGCCCAGGCAAGGTCTGGGACCTCAAGCGGTGCAAGCAGAGGCACGGGGAGACACTGCGCGATTACCTACGTCAGTTCTCTCGACAGTATAACAACCTCCCAGACGCCACTGATGTCGATGCCATCGCTGCGCTGATGGGAGGTACCAAGAGCCGACCATTGGTCAATCGGATCGGCAGGGAGTGCCCGAAGACGATCAAGGAGGTCCTTGACATGGCTGCTGAAGAAGCGCAAGGAGAGGAAGCCGTACTGGCGCATTTTCCCGAGGACGGAGGGAAAAAGAAGCGCACGGAGACTGCCGACGACGCAGGATCGTCGGACTATCTAGAGAAGAAAACGAAGAAGAAGAAAGAAAGGCGGGTCGAGTTTGTCGCCATCACAGACCCCAAGCCCTCCCGACCCCAAGGCTAGACGCCGTAGGATCAGAGATGAGATGACCGACCCCAGGGGCGACGACCCAGCGAGGGCCCGACCGCCGACTACTTCGAGCAGCTGCTCGAGGGTCCGTGCCCAAACCACGTGACCCCTGTCAAGCACAAGTACCGCGAGTGTGGACTCATGAGGAAGTTCCTCATGGGTAGACTAGATGGGGTCAGCCCGACCCCTCAGTCACAAGGCAAGGGGGCAGCGACCGACTCGTCCCCCGAACCCGACGAGTGCCTCATGATCTTCGGTGGTCCAGAGGCACACGCGTCAAAGCGACGCACCAAGCTAACGGAGTGTGACGTGTTCGCGGCCCATCCAACCGACCAGAAGTTTCTTCGATGGTCCGAGGCTGCGATCACCTTCGACTGGTCTGACCACCCGAAGTACGTCCCGCATCCGGGGAAGCTCCCTCTGGTCGTGGCCCCGATAATCGCAAGGAAGCGCGTCTCCAAGGTGTTGATGGACGGGGGTAGCGGCCTCAACATCATGTACGCAAGCACACTGGATGCCTTGGGTATCCCGAGATCCCATGTGCGCCCGGAACGGGCTCCTTTCTATGGAGTTGTCCCAGGGAAGGAGGCTGTCCCTCTGGGACAGATCACCCTACCGGTAACCTTCGGAGATCGGGAGAATTTCCGTACCGAGACACTCTGTTTCGAGGTGGTGGACTTCGACGGTTCCTACCACGCTATCCTGGGCAGGCCGTGCTACACTAAGTTCATGGCCGTCCCAAACTACGTCTTCCTCAAGCTCAAGATGCCGGGTCCCGACGGCGTCATTGTGGTTGGAACATCCCCACAGGTGGCGTACGAGTGCGAGAAGGAGAGCTGCGCGCTGGCGGCAGCTCTTGTCGCGTCTCGGCAGCTCGCCAAGGCCAAGGCGGCCGTGGAGGCTTCCAAGGAGCTCGCCGTCTCTCAGGTGGCGGTCGACGCCATGGTGGTCCTAACGTCCATTCCTGAGTATCGGGAAGCACACGACGCCAGGGATGACGACGGCCCCGCACGCAAGAGGGCGATGCTCGAGCCGGAGGCCGAGAGGCAGTTCCAGCCGTCGAGCGACACGAAGAAGGTGCTCCTTGATCCCCAGCGTTCCAGGAGCAAGACGGCAATCATTTCCTCCACCCTCATGGAGAAATAGGAAAGCGCACTCGTCGACTGCCTCCGGGCGAACATCGGCATGTTCGCTTGGGTTCTCGCAGACATGCCAAGAATCCCCCGGGAAGTCGCCGAGCATTCCTTGGACATTTGCAAAGGCGCGAAGCCTATCCATCAGCCCACAAGGCGCTGCAATGACTTTAAACGCAAGATTATCATCGAAGAAGTAGCCAAGCTATTAGATGCAGGGTTCATTAGGGAGGTACGCTACCCTGAGTGGTTGGCAAATCCTGTACTCGTCGAGAAAAAGAATGGGAAATGGAGAATGTGTATCGACTACATCAGTCTCAATAAAGCTTGCGAAAAGTTTCCCTATCCCCTCCCTCGCATCGATCAGGTCGTAGACTCTACCGCTGGGTGTGAAGCCCTATGTTTCCTTGACGCCTACTCTGGGTACCACCAGATTGCGCTCAAGGAATCCGACCAATTGGCCACTTCCTTCGTGACCCCTTGTGGTGTATTATGTTACACCACGATGGCCTTCGGGCTAAAAAATGCTGGTGCAACGTTCCAGCATTGCATGAACCTGTGCTTAGGAGATCTCGTTGGGTGAACCGTCGAGGTCTACATGGATGACATCGTAGTCAAGTCCAAGTGAGCGGACGATCTAGTCCAAGACTTGGAAGTCACGTTCGATCGCCTACCGGCGAACCGCGTAAAACTCAACCCAGAGAAATGTGTGTTCGGGGTCTCAAAAGGCCTCCTCCTGGGATTCGTTGTCTCCGCTAGAGGCATCGAGGCAAACCTTGAGAAGATTGCAGCTGTCACCAACATGGGGCCACTCAGTTCTATCAAGGACGTCCATAAGCTGGCAGGTTGCCTTGCTGCGCTAGGGCGATTCGTAGCGCGCCTGGGTGAGCGGGGGCTTCCCCTCTACAAGCTCCTGAAGAGAGACGGCCGCTTCGAGTGGAGCACGGAGGCTCGGCAAGCGCTCGACCAAGTCAAGCACATGCTCACCAAGCCGCCTGTCCTGGTACCCCCACGCGAAGGGGAACACCTTCTCCTGTACGTCGCGGCGACCACTGAGGTGGTCAGCGCTGTTCTCGTGGTGGAACACGGGAAGGAAGGGCACGCCCTAAAGGTGCAGCACCCGGTCTACTACATCAGCGAGGTGTTGACCAAGTCGAAGACGCGCTATCTCCACATCCAGAAGATGATCTACGCCATCCATATCGCCAAGCGCAAGCTCCGACACTAGTTCGACGCTCATCGCGTCACTGTCGTCATGGAGCACGCGTTAGGAGAGGTGGTCAACAACAGGGAGGCGACGGGGAGAATTGCCAAGTGGTCCCTCGAGCTCATGGGCTATGACATCTCCTACGCGCCAAGGTCAGCAATAAAATCTCAAGTCCTTGCAAATTTTGTTGCTGAATGGACGGAGACACAGCTCCCTCCAGCCCTGGCCGACCTCAAGTACTGGATCCTTCACTTCGATGGGGGTCAGAACCGAACCGGGTCGGGGGTCGGGGTCGTCTTCATCTCTCCTATGGGGGTGATGATGCGTTACACCATACGGCTTCACTTCCCGCGTCGAACAACATGGCGGAGTACGAAGCCCTACTCGCCAGGCTGCGGATAGCCAAGGAGCTAGGTATCCACAAGCTAGAGGCTCGCGGCGGCTCTCAGTTCGTGGTCGATCAGGTCAACGGCGACGCCAAGTGCTACAATCCGAAGTTGGCGGTCTACTGCGAGGCGGCGCGCAGAGCGCAAGAGATGTTCAAGGGTTTAGGCTTTGTCCACCTCCGACGGGAGTACAACATGGCGGCCGATGAGCTAGCCAAGCTTGCATCCTGGCGGCAGCCAGTCCCGCTAGGCATGTTTGCGGACGACCAGCACCAGCCGTCGGTAAACTTCAACGAAGGAGTATCTGCCTTGGGGCCCGACCCCGAGCAGTCGCTCAACCCCGAGGGAAGCCTCGACCCAACGAGGGTGGTGGCGTCCATCGTGTCCGATCCTGATGGGGGGCCGGATCTCGACGAAGAGCAGCCTCTGGAAGACCCACACGAGCCGGAGAGGGATTGGCGTACACCCTTCCTAAGCTGGCTCGTCGATGGGGCCCTCCCAGCCGGACGAACAGAGGCCCGAGCCCACAATGGTGTTCTTCAGTGTTGTATCCTCAACGAAGAGGGGAGATCGCTGCTGAGGGACATCCATGGTGGGGTGTGCGGTCACCACGCGGTGCCTCGATCGTTGGTGGGGTCGGCCTTCAGGCAAGGATTCTACTGGCCCACAGCCGTCGCGGACGCCGAGCGAATCGTGCGAACATGCGAAGGCTGCCAGTTCTATGCCAACAAGACACATTTACCAGCCCAGGTGCTTCAGACCATACCCATCACCTGGCCATTCGTGGTCTGGGGGCTAGACATGGTCGGGCCTCTGCCAAGAGTGCCCGGGGGCTTCACCCACATGTTTGTCGTCGTCAAAAAATTCACGAAGTGGATCGAAGCGCGCCCGTTGACGGAAATCACGTCAGAGCAAGCCGTCCGCTTCTTCCGTGACATCCTATGCCGGTTTGGTGTTCCGAACACCATTATCACCAACAATGGAACTCAGTTCACAGGGAAAAAGTTCACCCGCTTCTGTGACGACTACGGGATCGAGGTGGCATGGGCGGCAGTCGCTCACCCGCGCACAAATGGCCAGGTCGAGCATGCCAACGGCATGATCCTGCAAGGGCTGAAGCCGCGGATATTCAACCGACTGGTCAGGCGCATTCATAAGCTCGGCGCCAAGTGGGAGGAGGAGCTACCCTCCATCCTGTGGAGTTTGCGGACGACTCCGACCCATGGCACGAGCTTTTCTCCGTTCTACATGGTCTACAGGTCTGACGCGATCCTGCCCACGGACGTAGACTATGGCTCCCCAAGGGTTCAAGCTTTCGACGAGGAAACAAACACGATCAACCTTGAGGACGCCACGGATCAGTTGGAGGAAGCTCGGGAGGTAGCGGTGGCGCACTCGGCCAAGGACCAGCAGGCCTTGAGGCGTTATCACGCGCAACGAGTGCGTGGCCCCACGTTTCAAGTCGGCGACCTAGTCCTGAGGATAGCCCAAGATCGCCGCGGCTTCACTAAGCTTTCACCTCCTTGGGAGGGGCCCTACACCGTAGTACGGGTCCTCCGCCCGGGTTCCTATAAGCTGGCAATGCCAGATGGAACCCACCTTTCCAACGCTTGGAACATTGAGCAGCTCCGACGCTTCTACCCATGACCACCTGCGGAGGGAGGAGAGGGCAGCGGGTGCGACACCAACCCGCCCGACCCCACGGAGGGGTCGGAAGTTCCCCGTCAGTGCGAGAGGTTCGACGAGGACCCTCACAGGAGGGAAGGCCCAAAAGGCCGAAACCAGAATTGGGCCGGGACTGAGCAAGGTCCATTCCTTTCCTTTTATGGGAAGAATCCGGCGGCGAACGGTACCTATTTTTAGTACCACATCGCCGGCGGAGGGAGGAGCTGCACAACTTAAAAAGCGGTTTGACTATGGGCGATTCACTCGGCGGTAATGCCCTGGAGGCAGAAGTCACCACCCAACCGATGAAGCCCCGTCTCCGGGGGCACTATCACCGACCGCATAGCCTCGGAAGCTACAGTAACCGTGAGCCTCGGGTCGCGACGGCAGCCTCAACCCAGCCTCAAGCTCACGGTGCTGCGTCAACTCTTCGTCGCGTGGCAGAAGACCCAACAGGGGGGCCGCGAAAGCCCTCCCCCTAGCCTCCAGCCAGCCAGATAAGTGAACCCTCTACACTCTTAATCATTTCAAATCAGTCCATTGTCGTTTCTGTTGAGCTTTTCGTTTGTTATCCGGCCCTATGATTCTGAGGAGATCCCTGGCAGGGACGTCTGGCGCAGCCGCGTTGCGACGGCCTACGCCCCCGCGGCTACGGATCGCACGGTTGCCGTGCCGGACGGTCGACCCTGCCAACGTACCTAAGCGAACACAGCCAAGCGGGGGACCCCCTCCTTGACACGAATCAGGCCGGGAATGCACAAAAGCATTCCAGCGACACAGCTCAGATGAAGGAAACTAACTATGTTTTAGACCTACCGAGTCTATCTTTTTGTAGGGGTCAACGACCGAGCGTTGGGTTGCGCCCAGCCGCGATGAGGGAAATTTCATGCAGAGCCTCGGAGGCTTGAGAATATTTTGGCTAAGGAACTGCTCGGCGTTCAGATCCCTCAGGAGAGTGAACCTCGGATCTAAACCCGGCGGCCTCGAAAGCCTTAAAGATTCAGCCTCCCAAGGTCATCTCACAACTGAGTTCAGGGGCTCGGGGACTCGGAAGAACCATCGGGTTCGTCTCGCCACCCCAAAAAGCCAAGCTCAAAGGCTCAGGGGCTCGGGGGCTCGGCAGAACCATCGAGTTCACCTTGTCCACCCCGTGGCCAAGAGCTCGAAGGTTCGGGGGCTCGGTAGAACCATCGGGTTCACCTTGCCCACCCCATAGCCAAGGCTTAAGGGCTTCAAGGCTCGGGGGCTCGGTAGAACCATCGGGTTTACCTTGCTCACCCCAAAGCCAAAGTTCGAAGGCTCGAAGGCCTAATCGGTAATCAAGAGTTACCAAGAAACAAAGCTAACCCCATAAAGGCTGTCTCAAGTGGTGCCTCCCAACCAGTTCGCGAAGAAACTGGAAGGCAGACCCCACTCGGGGGCTGGCAGAGGCATAGCTTTAAGGAAAACCTGCAAAAGCCCACGCGTACGAGGCAAGGAAAAACGAAAAGGCGACGAAGAAGAAGAAAAGTAAACTAATCATTACGAATGATCAAAATATGGGAATTCCAGTCGATACGGAACCCCTCAGAAGTTTGAAGTGTTAATCCCTCCACGCGAGGGCACAGTAATGACAGCAAAAATAAAAAGGCGTAACTCTAAGGAGCCTGGTCGGGGTCGGCGCCGTCCACCGGGTTGCCCTGCGCATCGGTTCTGGGCGCCAGGCCGTTGGCAAATTGCTCCGCAGGAGCCTTGAGTTCCTCGGGCATGGCGTCCAGAGCGTCCGACGTGAACTCATTGGGGAAGCCGGTGGCCATCCTGTCGAAGCGAATCCCGTCGTAGTGAGAGCGCACCAACGTGAAGGCCTCCTGGACGCCGCGCACCAGTGACTGCTTGGAGAGGGCTCCGATCCGCACCGGGGCAAGGTCGAGCTCTGCCGGGAGACGGGCGGGGTCGCCGCTGACTGGCACCTCCAGGGCATCCAGCATCCCGAGGGCCACGGCGCGCAGTTCGCCGCAGCACTCCGCCGCGCGGTGGAGGTCTCCCAGGAGCCGCTCAATGTCCTCTGACAGGGGCAACCCAAGCCTCGTCAGGACCGCCCCCGCCGCATCTCACAGCATCCCGAAGCGCGACAGCAACATGTTGCGATGGGTGATCCCATCAGCCACACGGGACTGGAGCGCTGCAATGAAACGAGATCACGTTCAGACCATAAGCAAACATACAATAAGGGAGTGGAGTAGAGGAAGGAGATGGAAAACGTACCTTCGATCTCTGAGTCCTTTTCCTCCAGGGACTTGCACGCCGTGGACAAGGCGGTTTCCAAGGACTCAGCTCGCCCGGTGGCGGTCTGTACCTCGGAGCGAAGGTCGGCGACGAGTTGGCTGAGCTCAGCGCATGCCCCCTCAGCATCTACCTTGGCGTTCACCGCCTCGTCGCGCTCCGCCTGGGCATCGGCGCATGCCTGGACCGCCATGGCCTTCTCCTCCCGGAGGGTGTCAAGCTGGGCTTGGAACCCTAGAGGGGCGGCACAAAAACATCATCATCGATGGAGTTCAAATGTTTAAAGAGACAAGCGGTTAAGGGGTGGGACGAACCACTGCGGATGTCGGAGGTGTCAGTGCGGAGGCTGCCCAGCTCAGTGCGCAGCGCGTCGAGCTCCTCCTGGTGCGCCTTGGCCTTGGAGGCCAGCTCGCGCTCCAGCTCCGAGATGCGACGGGCGCTGCCCGCAGCCTCGTCGCGCGCGCTGGCCTCGGTGTTCGTCGACGCAGTGGCGACGTCCCATGCCCGACGAGCCTGGTTGATCGACTCCCGCTCGATAGTCCGGGCCCGGGAGAGCGATAGCAGCATCGACTAAACCAATCAAAGAGCTCAGTTAGGTCCACGACGAAGTCAGACCTAGCAAGCAATCGTATAGTAGACAAAGACGAAGAGATCGCGTACCCGGCTCGACGGGATCGCCACAGAGCGGAGCGTCAAGGCCATCAGCAGGAGCGTCGCGGGGAAGGTGCCCATCTGCCGAAGAGCCTCCAGCCATGCGTCGATCTGCACGAGGTGCTCCGGATCGACCTCAGGCTCGCCTAGGACGGGTAGGGTGACCCCTTGGTTGCCACCTGACCCCGAGGGCCCCGCAGTGTGACTTCTCTGATGTAAAAATGTAGAAAACACCTTTAAAACAGGTTAAAAAGGGGAAAAAGTGATGTTGAAATCTCAAGAATTTTGTACTAAACTTGAAAATCTCTAAAAAATAAAAGTTGTTTGTCATCACAAATAAGGCCTAGTCACTGTTTGGAACTTTTGAAAATTTTGCAGTTTAGCCCCTCAAAAACTCAAAAAACAGTTCTGAACGCCTTTTTGAAATTGGGTTGTTTGAGCTTGAAAAATTTGAAATTTCTGGTTCTCCACAAAAAGAAAGTTGTGTCCCACCTCTCAAACTCCAACTTTTATTTTTACACTTTTCCAAGTTCAGTTCAAATTTTTGGAGAAAATTCAAAAGGGGCAAAGGAGCCCCCCGGGGCGCCCGACAGGCCCCTGGCGCGCGCTGCGCCTGGCCGGAGCTCGGCCGCCACGTGGCCGGCGAGCGGTGGAGGCCGCGCCTGGCCGGCCAAGCCGCGGCGTCGGGTGGCTCTTGTCCTCGTGCGTTTGTCCAAGCCCTCCGAGCCGTCACGTCGCGCGCGACAGCGCCGTCTTGCCTCGTGCCGCGCGAGCACCATCATGGCGGGCGGAGCTCCGCCGTTGGCCGCGCGCGCGCGCGTCGCGCAGAGCCGCTCCGCGGCAGGATTCTCTTCCCCGCTTCGCGCCAAAGCTCCTCTGCAGCGTATCCCACTCCCTCACGCGACGATCCCCCTCGCCCAACCCCCTCGCGCGCGTTCTGCTCGAGCTCGGCGCATCAATGGCGCGTCAAGTCGACCATCACTCCTCACGCACGCTCCCGAGGCAGCACGACCCCTCTCTAGCGTGCCAAGGCACTCCACCGAGCCACTCACACTCTCCCCTAGCTCGCGCACTTCACCAGTTCACTCCCTCACGCTCGCTCCCGTCGTCTTCAACCTCCAGCCGCGCGGACCGAGCCGAGCTTCGAGACCAAATTCGTCCTCGTTTCTCCACCATTCCCAAATCCCTCGCGCACAAAGCTAGACCACTTCCCGAGCTTCCATTTCCCCCACTTCTCGCGAGCTCTCCCCAACTCTCCGGCGAGAAATCGGATTTTCCCCCAAATCCGCATTTCCGGCCGCCGGAGCACGCGCACGTCGAGCCCCTATTTCGAGCCCTCCCCGAGGTCAACTGAACCCTCCACTAGCTTCACCGAGTCCCACTGGTGCTCTAGAACCCCTCCAACTCCAACGAGATCCACCACCCTCACCGGAATCGAGCTCGCGCCGGCCGCACCGCCACCGCACGTCGCCGGTGAACTCCGAGCTTCCCCCGGCCTCCCAACCGCCACCAATCGACTCGTGGTGAGCCCCTGGTTCTTTTCCCCCACTTCCCCGACCCTATCTCGCCGTCGTTTGGCCGGCGCAACTCCGGCGACGAGCCGAGGACCTTTGTTCATCTTCTTCGTTTTTCCAGGGTTCCCAGTGAAAAAGTCAGGGATCTGTTCGCGAAGTTTCAAAAGATTCAAGGGCCGGCGCGTAAAAAGATTCTTAAGGTTTAAACCTTTTTCCCAAAATTTTGTAAAATCCACCAAAAATCATACAAAAATCAGAAAAATGCACAAAAATACTCCCTGGATTCGTGAGATTGTAAACTCCAATCTCATGTTAGCATGTGTATA
This sequence comes from Digitaria exilis, assembly GCA_015342445.1. Classification (NCBI taxonomy): domain Eukaryota; kingdom Viridiplantae; phylum Streptophyta; class Magnoliopsida; order Poales; family Poaceae; genus Digitaria; species Digitaria exilis. Next base: position 27,899 of record JACEFO010002701.1, read on the forward strand.
CTTTTGGTGAATCAATTTTGAATTAAAATTCAAACTGTGAATTTAGAAACTTGTGCACCATTTCAAATCCAGAGCTTCGCTAGGGCTGAGCTTTGGATATGTTGTTTGCAGTGACTTTGGACACCTTGTGTCCAAAGGGGACCTAAAAATATGGACTGTAGCTTCAGTTATGAATTAATTTGTGATTCCTGTCTTTTTGCAGTCCTGAAATTAATAAAAATAATCCATGCAGCTAAAAATCACCATTTTTCTCCAAAGGCCTCAGAACTTGTTAGCACATCTGTTAAAAATGCAAAACTTAATTTTTGCTCTGTTTAGGCTAGCAAATAAATAGATATGTGTTTTCGAGTAGAAATTTGTTGAGGACTGTCCAAGGGTTATTTTGAACGTACCACATGCATGCCGATATATGGGAATCGGTAAGCCCGGTACCAGATTGAAGCAGCTAGGGCCGATAGCCATCTCTCCTTGGAAACTTTTGTTTCCCCTGCCATACACTTGTGGATATATGCGTGATGCTGTGAGTGAAGCAGTAAACCTTTATCCTAAGGAAGTGGACCCGGTTCCGAAATGTGGATCGATGGGAAAGGTTGGGAAGTGCTTGTACCTGTTATAGCAAGCATTATCCATGTGTGTTGGGTTTCCCCTGGCCAGGTAGCAAAATTCGGTTCGAACTGTCCGCTTCTCGCGGTTAATGAGACTGCTTGACCGCCTTGCCGCATTGAGTAACAAGTGGAACTATGAGATTGATGAACTTGTTGTATGAATTAAATTGTATTGCACCACTTGTATGCTTAGAGAGGATGCTAATCTAGAATGTTTAAATCTACTAGAATATGATGCTAAAACTATGAAAGCAAGGATCTATTTTTAGTCGCTTTTTGGCAAACAAACCCACCAGCCAAAAGCCTCTCATGTCTAGATGTCGGTGATGTAGTTTCACCCGACGGGTAAGCCTTGCTGAGTATTAGTATACTCAGCCTTGCTTGTGGCTTTTATTACAGGTACAGTGTTGGATGTGGCAGTCGATGCCATTACTTGGCCTACCTAGGTTCCCCCTGGATGGCACATCGAGTGGGTTCCGTCCTCTGCCGAGGAACGGGAGGAGTAGCACCGTGGCAGGCTTCATCATGGTGTTACTATGTATCGACGCTAGTTTTCTTTTCGCTGCAATGAACTATTTATTTCCGCTGCAATGAACTTGATACTCTGATTTAAATTTTGAACTTGGTTTGTAATAACTTAGGATACTCCTTATGTATGTTGTAATTGTGGAATGTTGTAATCTCTGGAACTCACCTTCGTGTGGGCGTGCCTGTTGTTTCGATCGAGAAAAGTACGTGGTTAAATCGGGTTTAATCCGACGGCGCTCCAGCTTATCCAGATTAAGTGCCTGACTACTCGACTAGTGGTCCTGGGGTACTTAACTTGGAATAATTTCGGATTGGTCCGCCACACGCAGGCGCGGCGGCAGGCGGTCATGCCAGTGCCGAATTAAGCGACATCACCGACGACGCTGCGGGAGGCCCTGCCTTGGAGCGTGCCCGCGCCTCCGCCTCGTGGAAGAGGTCCTCCACCGACCACCGGCTCGCCTCCACGCCCTCTCTCGGATTCACCGAGAGGCGGTCGGAGGAGGCCAGCATGGCCGGCGGAGCGGCAGGAGCCGCCGCAGGGACATCTACCATCGCGCCCTCGACGGGTGCCGCAGCGGTCGGGGGTGCCTCCATGGTGCTCGCCGCGGTGCCCACCCCTGGCCCTTCGCCAGCCGTAGCCCCCGCGGGTGGGTCCACATCCATCGCCTCCACCGCCGACCCCGCGGCCTCCCCAGTCACTGGCGACGAGGCCAGCACGTAGGTGACCCCCGCCCCGGCCGGGGGAGACAGGGCAGGCGGAGATGGAGTGGTAACCACCAGCGCAGACTCCACGCTCGTCACGGTGGATGGGGAGTTCCCGAGGGCAGGGGCTAGAGCCGGCCCCTCGGCCACGGCTGGGCTCAGGCCGGCGCCCCGAGCTTCGGCGACCACCCTCGGCTCCGAGGAGTCGGGGGCGGTCGCAGGTGGAGCATCGCGATGAAGATGCTTCACCGGAGTGGCGCCGGGGCCCGACTCCTGGCCGACTCGGCTGCAAAACACAACGGCGATTCTAAGAGACCCTAACGGCATGGGCCACGAAAACAAGACACGACAAGCGAGGAAACGCCAACGAACCTACTCGATGTTCTGGGGCGGCGGACCGCCAGCCACACCGGCCTGGAGGAGGAAGTCGGTCGCACGCGGGACGCCCCCGCCGGTGGGGCGCCCGGGGGAGGGGAGGGGAGCTCGTCCACGTCGATGGGTGTGAACTGATGCTCGCCGTGCGCTGGGGGGTCCACCGCGGTGTGGTCCACCACGGTGTACTCTAGCATCATCGGAGAAGAGCCTCCGGGGTTCTTCTCCTCGTTGCACGAGGAGGCCAGGTCAGACCCGATCTCCTCTCCCCGGCGCTCCTTGTGCTCCCTCACGTGTCTCCGCTCCTCGCGGCTGAGGCGCTTCTTGGCCTCCTCCGTCTTGCGCTTCCAGGCGGCCTCCCTGGCCTCCCGGTTCCTCCGTCACGCCGCCTCGCGGGAGAACACCTCCTCAGGGACGACCCCCCTCGAGGCGCGAAGACCCCCAGGGGCCTCGCGGGACTGCAGGACGGGGACGACACGTTGACCCGCGGAAAGGAAGATAGAAAACGACTAAGACAAAAAGCGAGATACGGTGGGAAAAAGCGACTTACGAGGTCCACCACCCCAGGCCCTGGGAGCATCGGTGGCTGACCTGGGTGGCGATCAGCATGGAGGCGGCCGCTGGGAGTCGACGAGCTCCGCCAGCCGCGCCCGTATCTCATCCTCCAAAGGGATGACGTGCGACACGAGGCTGGCACGGAGCTGCGCCTCGGTGGTCGTAGGGAGCATCTCGAAGAGGCGCAGGGGTCAGGCCATGAGCGGGGCGACGCGGCACCGGTGGAAGGCCTCCGTGATGCCAATGCCGGTGAGGCCGCTCGACCGGAGCTTGGCAAGACACTCGAGGTGCTCCGCCAGCTTCTTGCGGGCAGCAGCCTCGGGGCCGTACTGCCAGTGTGCCGGATCCTTGGCCAGTGGCGAGCTAGTGGGGTCGAACGGAGGGAGGGCGCCCTCCGCGTGGTTCTTGAGGTAGAACCAGCCCTTGTTCCAATCCTTGTTGGAACCCCGCAACTCGGAGCGCGGGAACATATCCACGCGGGACTGCTTCGCCTGCAGCGAGCAGTACCCCCATGGGGCCAAGGCGCCGTGCACGCAGACGAGTGCCGCCTTAAAGAAGAGGAGGAAGAGGTTGAAGTCCGGGTCGATGCCCAGATAGCACTCGCACAGGGCCACGAAGTTGGCCATCTGTTGGACCCCGTTCGGGGCGAGGGCGTGGAGCACCACCCCGAAGTGGTGAAGCACCTCACGGACGAAGCGGTGAGCTGGCATGGCGAAACCACGGATGTGGTACGCCATGAAGCTCACTACATACCCCGCCGGCGGCGACGGGGTCTTGTGGGAGGGATGTGGGGAGATCCACTGCTCCTGCTCGGTGCATGGGCAAAGCAGCCCTCGAGACACGAGTGACTCGAGGGTGGCCACGGTCACGGTCGACCACGCCTGATGTGGACTAGGGTTCCCGATCTTCCGAAAGGTTCATATAAACGACGATTTTGGCGGAGTCGCGACACAAATCGATCCGGCTTCCGAACAACACGTCCTGAACCCCGCAATCGCAGCACCACGTCTCCTCAGGTTATCGACCTAAGTCGACCTCGCCCAGAAGGCTAATCCTTGCCTGCGAATCGAAGAACACAAGAAAGAACACAGAAAGATGCAACACAATTGCAGATGAATGATTAATCTCACGAGTTGGGGTCTCACAAACCGATGACGGCGAAACTGTTCTAGACAGATTAATCTAAGCAAAACCCAAACCCTAACGAGGGCGGCGGCTACTGATATATAGAGGTTAGGGTCGTGGTCGACCCCCTGCACGCGCCCCTAATGGGCTCAACGAAGATACACGGCCCAAAGGCCAAATATCGGTGACGCAGCACCGGAACAGATTCTGGACGCCACCTTCCTCGGACGATTCCCGTCGACTCAGAGTGAATTTGGGCCTGATTCTGGTTCCATTGGAAGCTCTATGAAATTCTCTTTTCAACCATATATAGAACGTCAAAATCCGAGTCCGTATGCGGCCTGGGCGTCCGTTTTACTCCAGACTGTTCCTGGACTCCGAGTTGGACCCGAAGTCGAGTTGTAATGGACCTCCACGATGCTTGGCCGACCCTTGGCTGTTCCCCACGCCTCCAAGCCTCCCTCCATGCGTATCCTTGTCTTCTCCTTGGTTCCTAACAACATTATAAACAATAGGTAGCGATCTATTCTCAAATCTATTAAAAGGAACACTTAGAAGCGAGCTCACCTCTAAATTTAATTGTCGCGCACGAGCTCTTGTGATTGGACCTTGAATGAAAGGCGTAGGCATGTCATGTGCATCCGAATGAGTGATGTCCTCATCAACGCCCATGGGCGAAGCTGTGCTAAGGAAGAAGAACCCCTGGTGGCCATCTCGACGGTGGAGGACTTGGGGAAGATGAAGATTGGAGATTAGGTTGAAAGGCGAACGATGAACGAACGGGAGCAGGAAGACAAAGGGCTGTGCGATGAAAGGCAAAAAGCATGCCCTGTTATGCTGGTACCCACGAATATATAGGGGCGGCGGGGTGGCAGGTGGCTGCACCGAGGAGTCGCACGACCGGTCGCTCTCCGCCCTCGGATCAGATCCAACGGCTTGAGGCGCGCCCGACGTGCGCGTGGGGCACGAGGCGGCGGAATAGGGCATTAACTGCCCACCACGCCCGCACGCCTCGTTAGGCCCACCACGACCGCGAGGTCGAGTCCGGAGTTTGACCACCGCGTCGCATCGTACTCGATGGCGGGTCTGTTCCCGTCCACGGCTGATCAGACCACCGCGATCCGTGGGCCCAGCCAGATCTTCGCGATCTGCCTGTTCATGGCTCGCGCTGCAAAAACTCGGGTTGACGCCTCGCAATGAGGGCCATAACCCCCATGACGTGTAGGGTGCTTGGCCTTGCCATCGAGGCGTTGCCCAGGTCACGCCCCCGAAAATTCGGAAGTTGTCAGATGACTGCGGAAAGGAAGAGGGGCCTCCCCACGAAATCCAGTTTCCCCAAAGGAAAGGGTTTGACCTCGCACACGAGTCCCTGACTCTTCTGCAAGGTCGGGGGCTACTGTGGGGGTCGTGGATTAGGGGCCCACTGTCAGGGCGCCTGCGAACGACGCGTTAACAGAAGAAGACCCTGGCAACTCCAGCGACAAACTGGTCGGAAGGTTCCGTCTCGCCCGACCCTTCGAGGGTTCCGGAAGCGCGGGGACATCAGCCCCCCGCTTCACCCGGCTTTGGCTCGCTCCGGACGACCCGTGGGTCGGAGGGGTCGGGCGCGAGGGGTCCTGACCGTTGATAAACACTCACGAAGAAAAAGGGGGAGGACTCTCGAAGACCCTCCCCAAGTCAAATCTGACTTGTGAGGAAGAAGGCATGCGGTTTACGCTTTCTCCCGACCGATACTCGACACCTTCTCGCCTGCCATCTGCAAAAGCTGATCTGCGGCCCTGCGCATGGCAAAAGGCAGCTGATGCGTGCTCCCGCGCTAGCGTCCAAGGAGGAAGCTACCGCGAACCTGCCGATGGGAAGGAGGAGGACACGCGGCGATCAAGGAAGGGGTCGCCAAGACGCACTAGGCGGACAGTGCGCAACTGCCGGGGGCATCCGGCCCTTGGGGGTAGATAGGTAAAATAACATTGTAAAGTTGTCCTCCCCTTGGGCTATAAAAGGGGAGGACGTCCCTGCGAGGGGGGGATTGGATTCCTTTTCGATCTCTAGAGCACTAAGTCCCCTACACGCACACTTCACACACAAGGCTTGAACCAGCCTTCGTTGTAATCCGCCGCCAAGAGAGCAATTCGATTTGGAGCTCATTTCACTGGACATAGGGATCACTCCCGAACCAGTATAAACCTCTTTGTCTTGCGTCTCTTGAACCATTCTCCACTGAGACGTGCGTGTTCTGTGATTGACACTCGCCGGCGTGAGGTACCTCGTGCGCCACCTGCCGATAGCGAGCGGCTAGGGTTTGAGGCAAAGGGGCTTGGGAGGACTGCGGCGGCGGTTTTTATAGGCTCCAGGGTCGGGGTCTTGGCGTGCGCGCCCAGAAGGGCCTGGCGGCGCGGTTGGCACGGGGTCGGGCTTGGCTCGGCTCGGTCGCGACGCGAGGAGGAAGACAACGCCGACATGTGGACCCGGCTGGTCGGCAACTGTAACACCCTAAAAATGCCCTATTTAAAATTTAGTAAATAATTGGCTGTTATATTCAAATGCTCGTAAATAATGTAGGAAAAATAAAATTTTGAATAATTAAAAGCACATATAGGGTATAGAAACATTATTGTTGCATTCATGCTGGTGCATTTATTTTTGATTGTTGAATTCAAATTTGTATTTGAATTTGAATTCAAATGAGTGTTTGAATAAAAGAAAACCCTTTTTCCTTTTCTCTCTCTTTTTCCTTCTTCCTTTTCAGCCCAGCAGCCCAGCTTCTTCTTTCTTTCTTCCCCGCGGCCCATCTTTTCTTTTCTCCTACGCAGCCCAGCAACGGCCCAGCGCCAGCCCGCGCCTTCTCTCCTCTCTGTCGCTGACACGGAGGACCCACTTGTCATCCCCTTCCTCCGCGCGCCAGGCCGAACCCGAGCCGAGCTCGAGTCCGCCTCCGACACGACGCCGTGCCGCCTCCTTCCTTGCTTGGCGCGCACACCGAGGCCGCTTAGCCCCTATATAAGCCGCCGCCAAGCCCCTTGATCTCTTTGCCTCAAACCCTAGCCGCCAATCGAGCTGCGTAGCGCCACCGTCGCTCAAACCCTAGAGCTTGAGCCGCCGTCGCTAACCCGCCGCCTCACCACCCCATTGTCACCGAGAGCCTGTCCAGGAGATTCGCGTGGAGGTGAGGAAGCTCCACGGCTGGTTATTGCCCGCTCTCTCCCTCGATTCCATCCGTGCAAGCTCACCGGTGTGACCGAGCCGCCGCCGCACGTTGCTAGTCGCCATCACCGCTCAATCCTTGTCTACAACCCCCAAATTGGATTCCCCATTGTCTCCTCTCTCGCCCAAGCTATCCGCGGCGAGTTTTGGAGCACCGTACCGCCTTCCCGAGCCAACTCCGGCGAGTTTTGGCGAAGCGCCGCCGCGTTTGCCGCGGATGCCGCCGACCCAGAGCCTCTACTGAACCCTAGCCGTCAGATCTAAATGCAACAGCTCCCGTTAGAACTAATCCGAGTCAAACCGGTCACCCCGAGTCAGCCGTGGCGTTTTTTCAAAAGAGCCCCTCTGTTTTCTGGAAATCAACCCGCGGTCCAGCGTAGTTCAAAAGTAATTACAGTTTAGTCCTTTTTCTTTCGGTTTAGCCCCTGCTCTTTTGAAAAATAGTGCCCGCCGTCCTAGAAGTCGTTTTTACCCCGTAGCCAAGTTTTTATACGAAATTATGTTTTAGGTCCCTGGTTTCTTTCAAAAACACCCCTGGAAGCCTAAAACCTTTACCAGCAAGCCCTTAGAGTCCGTTTTAAGCGTAGTTTCTCCATTTTAACTCCGATTTGAGTGATTTTCGCGCTCATGTGTTCGTAGTGAAGCGTACAGTAACTCTAAAGCCTTCTTTTCATCTTTTGTTTATGTTTGGTGTACTGTTCTAATTAAATATCTTGTTTGCATGTATGTGTGGATGCTTGTGTGGTGATCGATGTGAGTAGTGGACGAGCCGTTCGAGTTCGCCGACGATCCCGTTTCCGAAGAGCAGGAGCAGCAGCAGTTCACTGAGGAAGGCAAGTATAACACGGACCATCCTTGTTACCTATACACCAATTAATCACATAAATCATATGCATGTGTCTAATACTGTTAACCACTAAGGATGTTCCTAGTCTTTACCTTATTCCTTGTTTACCCGGGTTTTATGCATTATGGTTAGACTATGCTACGCGCTGCAACCAACATTTATTTTTATGTCAATATTGGATTAATGGTTCACTTCAATGATGATTAAAAGATGCTTTTTAGCAACATGGTTCGGGGAACTAGAGCATGTGCTGTGTCCTTTGTTCTAGTGTCTCTATAAGGTTTGATCTAGGGAATTAGAGCATGTGCTTCGTGCTTTGTTCTAATGTCTCTCCATAAGGTCCAGTTCTTAAAGCGACAACCCAGGAACCTGTTCGCCGCCATTGGAACTATAATGGCTCTGGTCTTGGATAATTAGCTTGTACGTCTCTAGCTCGCCAGTGGTTACCGAAAGGCGTATGTGGGGAGCATGGGTGAGAGTATAGTTTGATCCATCGAGGACGGTTTTATCCGTTGGCTATGTCTCGTTATGCAAAGTCCCGTGATGTAAGCGCCCGATGTACGGCAGCTTCACACGTTGCGATGATTGCGCTCTCGCTCTGGACGCCATTGACCCCCTCACGTTGCGCCCTGAGCGTACGTCAATCTCGATGCCTCGGGTTATGCTACCTATGTTGAACCAAAACGGCTACTGTGCTTGTTAGGGTGTTTTGTGAAAGTCCTCGTAACATAAATTCTTTTGGATTTATGTGACCGGCGGGTAAAGGGCGAAACCTCTGCAGAGTGTTGATCTATCATGATAGCCGTGCTCACGGATACGAGCGGCCTGGATCCTTTTTGAATAGAAGATGATATTAGTGGTTGATATTGGTTTGTTCTATAATCACTTATACCTTATTAATGGGTTTATACTTGGGTTCTACTCATTTGTAGTAAATTAGATGATAATAAAATGAAACAACTAAAAGTGCTAATGCAGTATAACCGTGTCAAGCCTTTTGTTCTTGCATAACCCGTGTTATACTTGTTAAGTAAGATGGATTACTTACACTTGCAACTATTCAACAAAATCCCGGATGGGTAACAGATGGAGCATTGAATGATCAGCCGCTTGCTGAGTTTCCGGAGGATCTGCCGTACTTCTAGCTGTGTTCAACCAGTCGGTGTCCCTGTGGACTTGAGGCTCTACTAGTTATGAAACGTTTAATAATATTAAGACTTCCGCTGAGTTATTTGTTTAAGACTATGTCTTGAGTTAAACTCTGATATAAACTATTTTATTCGAGCATTGTGTTCTCTGTGATTCAATATTTGTAATCTATATGTGTTCTGTGGACATCCTGGGCACACATATGGAAGCATTCGGATTTCTTGGAAATCTGGGTGTTACAGCAACAGAGAGGGGGAGAAGGCGGGCTGGCGCTGGCTGTGGCCTGCTACGGCGTTGGGCTGGGCCGAGCGGCTGGGCCGTGCAGGGGAAAAGGAGAGAAAGAGAAGTGGGCCGGGCCGGAAGAGAGGAGGGAGAGAGAAAAGGGTTTTTGTTTTTTTCTCTTTTCTTTTTTTTCAAACCTAAACACTCACATGAATTCAAATTCGAACTTGAATTCAACAATCAAAAGAAATGCACTAGCATGGAATGCACCAGCATGGAATGCACAATAAATATTTTCTACACCTTATATTTGCTTTTAATTCGTCAAAAAATTTATTTTTCCTACATTAATTATGAGCACTTGAATATAGAAAGCAATTTAACTTACTAAATTCAAAATAGGCATTTTTAGGGTGTTACAGGCAGGCCAGTGGACGATCACCCGGTCAGGAGTGTCTAAGATGACAAGATCTCCCAACGTCCTCCGTGGGGTTGCCGACTTTGTGCTTGGTCCACTTTTTCCTGGCTTAGCATGAGCTGGTTTTGATAACTCAAGTTGATAGATCTGTCCGACAATCTTCAAACTGAAAGGGAATCGGGGTAGATCGGATCTACTCTGAGGAGATGTCGGCGCTGTTGGAGGCGATCATGCACCTGCTGCACCGTGGTGGTTCTCATGCTGAGTGAGGCTTGGACGTGCTTGATAAGGAGCACGTGATTGTTGGCGGTCCATCTGCTGAAGCGTCGTAGATCGGTTACCCCATTGTGAGGTAGTAATAGATCTGTTGATGACACCGTCTTGGATTTTCTCCGTGATGCGAAGTCCGGATGGTAACCAGGCTCTAGGTTGGGAGGGCGTTGTTGCTGGCATGGTGATCGGCCGGCTTCCACCGTCACGGTCCGCACTTGGCCCACAGACCGGGATTCAGGTGCTTCTCCGTGTTGGGTATGCGCCGAATCTCCTCCCAGGGGGTGGCACACAGGACAGCGGCGGGCTCCACCTGGGCAACTTCATCCAGCATCCAACGAAGGACGCCGTCCCAGTTGGTGATGCCAACCCACGAACTGAAAGCGAAGATGTCGCCCTCCTCAAACTTGATCATGACAGAAGGGCAGAGGGTCACCATCTTGTCCGACGAAGGAGCTTTTGGCGAAGCCCCACGGTGGGTGCCAGATGTTGGTGTTTTAGACCGGCGATCTTGCTAGGAGGTAGCCCAAGCAGTGTAGATCTAATTGAGAGTAGGGAAGTCGCCTAGGCTCAAGAACAGTATGGCTACATGATGCATGATGTAGACAGGTTCGGGCCTCGAGGTGAGTAAAACCCTACGTCTTGTATTAGTTTTTTGTGTATTATGTGGAGATATGTGATGAGATGGAGGGGGTCCCTACCGCCCCTTATATACACCGAGGGGGAGAAGATAAGGATTGTTTTAAAAGTAAAATCCTAACTTCCCTAAACCTTTGGGATCTTGTTGATCTTATTGCCAGATCTGATGGATCTTAATCTTGGGCGCTAAGTAATCGCACCAACCAGGAGGATGACCCAGTCGGTGTTCTTCTGGTGGCCCCAGGCAGGTAGGCCTTCTTAAAGGTAGGCCTATCGTCTCATGAAATCCGGACGGGGTTCTTGTACCTGTTAGGTAGTACACCCGACACCTGCTGATATTAGGAAACATGATGAGATGCTTGCTGGAAATCCTGTGCATTTCCTGTGACATCTCTGATGTCAAAAGAATTAAAAAGTGCAATTAAAATCAATACAACAGGGAATTGGGTTGAAATTCAAAAATTCGTCAAAAATTCAATTATAATTCAAAAACAAGGGTTATTTGGCACCCAACTAAAACTTAAACATCTCGGACAGCCCTTCGCGACAACCTCGCCACGGCGTTCGCGCCGATCGGTGACCCTCGAGCGGGAATGTCCGTCACGATCGAGGTTAGCCGTAAAAATCCGTCCCGATCGAGCTATGTCCGTGACGATCGAGCCTAGTCAGTATGTCCGTGACGATCGAGCCTAGTCAGTATGTCCGTGACGATCGAGCTATGACCGTGACGATCGAGCCTAGCCGGTAGTTTCCGTCACGATTCGAGGCTGCACGACAGGACCCTCGAGGCTCCGCAGCCAAGCTCGAGGGCTCACCCTCGAGCGACGTTCCGTCACCCTCGAGGCTCCGCAGCCAAGCTCGAGGACTCACCCTCGGGCGACGTTCCGTCACGCTCGAGGCTTCGCAGCCAAGCTCGAGGGGGGGCACTCACCCTCGAGTGGCGTTTCCGACCATTCGAGGCTCGGCAAGCTCGAGCTTGCGGTTCAAGCTCGAAGCGCCGTAGCGCCTGGTCGAAGTGCCCGGTCCAAGCTCGGAAGTTGTGTCCCGCACCTCAAACTCCAACTTTTAATTTTACACGTTTCGAAGTTCAGCTCAAATTTTTGGAGAAAGTTCAAAAGGGGCAAAGAGCTCCACGGGGCTGCCAGCTCGCCCCTGGCGCGCTCTGCTCCGGCCGGAGTCCGGCCGCCACGTGGCCGGCGTGTGGCGGAGACCGCGTCGGGTCGGCCGAGCTGTGGCGGCAGCTAGCTTTTGTCCTCACGCGTTTGTCCAAGCCTTCCGTACCGTCACTTCGCGGGCGACGGCGCACTGCTGCCTCGCGCCGCGGAGCGCCATCATGGCAAGCTCGCTCGGCACTGGTCGCAGCCGCGCAGCGCCGCCCCGCAGTCGCGATGCTCGCTCGCTACGCGCCAAGGAGCACTGTGGAGGATCCCCAGCGATCACGCCACAATCTTCCTCGCCCAATCGTGTCGCGCGCGCTCTGTTCGAGCTCGCCGCGCCATCAATGGCGACCGCGACAGCCACCCACGCGCTCGCACGCTCCCGAGGCCGCACAGTGCCTCCCTTGCGTGCCCAAGCACTCCACCGCGCACTCCCACCCCTCCTCTCACTCGCTCACTTGGTCATTTCCACTTCCCCGCGCTCGCTCGGTCTTCTTCCTCCTCGCGACGCGCAAGCCGAACCCAAGCTCTTCGCGAAATTCCTCGTCCACGCTCCACCATTCCCCAATCCATCCCGCACGGAGCTAGTCCACTCCACCAGCTCCAAAACCCCCAACTTTCCCCAAGCTATTGTCCCTTCTCCGGCGAGAATTTGCGATTTCCCCAAATCGCGAATTCCGGCCGTCGAAGCACCCGCACGTCGAGACCCTACTCCGAGCCGTCCCCGAGCTTCCTCGAGCACGCCATTAGCTTCCCCAAGCTCTGCTGGTGCTCAAGGACCTCTCCCCCCTCCGCGAACGACCCCGAGCTCGCCGGCGTAGAAGCCGCGGCGGCCGCGCCGCCACCACCTCGTCGCCGGCGAAACTCCGACCATCCCCGGCCTCCCAACCGTCCCCAAACGACTCGTGGTGAGCCCAGGAATCTTTTCCCCCACTTCCCCGAGCCTAGTTCGCCGCCATTTGGCCGGCGCAACTCCGGCGAGGTCCCAGGGACCCAAGTTCATCGTCTACCTTTGTTTAGGGGTCTCTGCGCAAAAGTCCAGGGACTCGTTCGCGAAGTTTTGAAAGATCTAGGGTTCTCTGCGTAAACAGATTCTTAGGTCTAGGTTTGATTTTTCCCGAAACTTGTAAAATCGATTAAAAATCGTACAAAAATCGGAAAAATGCACAAAAATACTCCCTGGAATCGTTAGAGTCTAAATTACAATCTCTATTAGACATGTTTGTACTTTTGACGAACTGTTTTTGAATTAAAATTCAAACAAGGAAAATCTAAAGTTATGCACCATTTCAAATCCAGAGCTGCGCTAGGGTTGAGCTTTGGATATGTTGTGTATAGTGGCTTTGGACAGCTTGTGTCCAAAGAAGACCCAAAAATATGATGTTTAGCTCCTTTTATGAATTAAAATAGGTTTTCTGTCTTTTTGCAGTGCAGAAATCATTAAAAATAATATGTGCAGTGAAAAATCACCATTCTGCTCCTGAGAGCTTAAAACTTGTTAGAACACATGTTAAAAATGAAAAACTTAATTTTTGCTCTGTTTAGGATGGCAAATAATTAAATATGTGTTTTTGGTTAGAAAATCATTGAGGATCACCCAAGGGTTATTTTGAGCCACCACTTGGCCAGAGCCCTCCTCATACTTATGCTTAACTTTGGTAGGGAGATCTCCTGAAATGGTTGAATTTTCAATTTTATATGAATTAAATTCATTTCTGCTGGCAGCAACTTGTTAGATTTTTAATAAATTATGTGTAGCTCGAAATTAGCTAAATTTTGGAGTGAGCTTAGCTCTTATACTCCAGTAGCTGCCATAAAGTTTATAGATAAAAATGATGAACAGAAATGGAGAAACAAAAATGCGAAGTAATCTAGATGGAAATCGATTTATATAAAAGAATAAACCTTTTTGTAGTTAGATAGAATAAAATAAATGGAATCTGAAATTCCAGAACAGCCACCCTAAGTTATGCATATCATGTACAAGGCACTATCCCAGACGGCGACTACACCCTCATCCCCGCAGACGAGGAAGAAGCCCCGGAGCCCGGTGCCGGTGCAGACGTGAACAACCCGGAGGCTAACTCTCAGTCCGAGCAAGAAGGCAAGCCCCGGAGCATGACCTAACCTTTACCAAAATATGCACTTGAATTCTCTATGTTTGTGCATTTACGTTCAAGGAGTTGATTGAATACCTTAGCTGCACATTTCCTAGTACCCATGACTTGCAATACTAGTATGAAAGGTTCGGTAGAGCATTGCTGTAGGTTCGTTACAAGTCGAGTGATTTCCTGTCACTCGCGAGACATAGGAATTGTTCGTCTTTACTTATGTTGGAATCATAAGGATTGACGGGCGGGAGGATAGATGTAGATCTCCCGTCCGTGTTTGATAATTGGTTAAGGTCGGAAGGTGTGGATACTAAGTCAAGTTTTTGAACGTACCACATGCATGCCGGTATATGGGAGCCGGTAAGCCCGGTACCAGCTTGAAGCAGCTAGGGCCGATAGCCATCTCTCCTTGGAAACTCTGTTTTCCCTTGCCGTACACTCGTGGATGTATGCGTGATGCTGTGAGTGAAGCAGTAAACCTTCATCCTAAGGAAGTGGACCCGGTTCCGAATTGTGGATAGATGGGAAAGGTTGGGAAATGCTTGTACCTTTTATCTCAAGCAGAGTATCCGTGTGTGTTGGGTTTTCCCTGGCCAGGTAGCACAAATTCGGTTCGAACTGTCCGCTTCTCGCGGTTAATGAGACTGCTTGACCGTCACGTCACATCGAGTAATAAGTGGAATTTGAGATTATGAATTTGTTCTATGAATTAAATTGTATTGCTCCACTTGTATGCTTAGAGAGGATGCTAATCTAGAATGGTTAAACTTATTAGAATACGGTGCTAAAACTTGAAAGCAAGGATCTACCTTTAGTCGCTTTTTGGCAAACAAACCCACCAGCCAAAAGCCTTTCATTGTCTAGATGTCGGTGATGTAGTTTTCACCCGACGGGTAAGCCTTGCTGAGTATTAGTATACTCAGCCTTGCTTGTGGCATTATTTTTCAGGTATAATCTTGGATGTGGATGCTATGACTTGGCCTGCCCAGGTTCCACCTGGCTGGCACATCGAATGGGTCCCGTCCTCTGGCGAGGATCGGGAGGAGTAGCTTCGTGGCAGGCCTCATCACGGAGTTACTTGTTTCGTCGTTAGTTTATTTACTTCCGCTGCAATGAACTTCTAAATTTCAGTTGTTGAACTTTTAATTTCCGCTGCAAAAACTTGTGTACTCTGATTTTAATTTGAACTCAGTCTGTAATAACTTTGTACCCTATGTTTGTAATTTAATCTGTGGAATGTTGTAATCTCTTGAACTCACCTTCGTGTGGGCCTGCTGCTGTTACGATCTAGTTAAGTACGTGGTTTAATCGGGTTTAATCCGACGGCGCTCCAGCTTATTCCGGATTAAGTGCCTGACTACGTGGTTAGTGGTCTGAGGGTACTTAACTTGGAATAATTTCGGAGTGGTCCGCCACAGCTGGCATCAGAGCCGAAGCAGCAGCCCGGAGAGAGCAACAAACCTTAAACAACAATTTTTGAATAAAATTTGCCAATTCGTACTTCCGATGCGCTTTGCAAAGGAAGGATAAGTTAGGGTCGTTAAGGATGTTACCTAGAGCGTGAAGCCTATGTGGGTTAAGGGATCACGATATGATAGGTGGCAAATAGTATATTATACTGACTTCCAGCACATTTCATTCTGTCATTTACTTTACGCAATGGTGGGCGCAAGGTACGGCGATTGCTGTAACGTACCACGGCACTATATGAAAATATAGTGGCGGCACATAGTCAATACGCTGTGATGGCGTATGAAACTAGAATAGGATGGTGGGCGCAAGGTACGGCGATTGCTGTAGCGTACCACGTCATCATATGCAAATATGATGGCGGCACATAGTCAATACGCTATGACAATAGCGTATGAAACCGTCAATATGTCGCCTCGGTGACATATGAACATTGCCCGTTCAATGTTAAACGTTCGGGTGCCACCTCTATAGTGGGTGGTAATGAATGGAGACGCTTTCGTGAGTGCTGGCACGAAAGGTTGATTATGAATGCTCTGGGATGAATTTTCTGCAGGTACACTAACCGCGATTTCGTACGTTGAAACGGTTAGAGAATTCCGACTAGTTACTATAGGGAGAGACGGATATTGCCTAGCCACCGGCACTAACTTCGTAAGCCAAAAGTTATTGGCATGTGTGTTGGCGAGAACGAATAGGCCGCTCATGCATTGCATCTCACTGAATTGACATGGATTTTAATAAGTGACCGAATCGAACCGCCATCAAAGGAATTGAAATCACAACCCAAAAAAAAAAAAAAAATCCTGCTGAGAACAATCTGTTGCACCCTTAATTCGAAACTGAAAACGTTGTCGAACGAAAAAGTGTTCAACACGAAAGTTGTCATAAATATTATGGAGTAAATGCTGGAGAAATTTCAACGAAAATGGTTCAGTAAAATTGGAGTTATGCTAAAAATGGTAACCCCCTGTCTGCTGGAAATTTCTGGGGACAGTGAGATAAAAATTGAATTTTTACACCATCTTAACGACAGTTTCTGCTCAAACCTCCAAAATGAAACTTGTTAGGAATTACTTAAACAATGTCCTGGCCAAATTTGGGAATTTTTGAGCTTGTAGATTTCGAGTTTTGAAATTTTTACCACCCTGCACAGAATCTGTTCTTATTCTTTGGCGCTACCCGGTGCTCACCCTTGCCCCTTTTTCCTTTTGGTTCAGATGGACGCCCTCGCTGACCTGGCTAGCTACCCTAACGACGTGTCTTTCTCTGATTGCTTGGGATGGGAAGGCTTCCCTAGCATCTTGTGGTCGGTTCTACAGGCACTTGGCTACCCTACACCGCCACAGTATGAGAGAATCCTCATCCGAGACCGTGGTGTGACTCGTTCCCGTGTGCGTTTGGTGGTACACCGTCACCCGCCGTGTCCTAGTTCCCCCACCTGGACGGTGGAAGTTCATGGACACCACATGGATTCGAGCCATTGAGTCCAAGTTCACCATACTGGCCACGCCTTGCACCGCCAGTCGCAAGGTCGTGTTCGCGGCGCAGCAGCTCCGCGGCCCAGCTCTCCTTTGGTGGGAGAACTACCTGGCCCTGCAGCAGGAGGGTCACGTAGTTGAGTGGGATGAGTTCAAGGCTGCATTCAAAGCTCATCACATTCCAGCCGGTCTGGTGGAAAGAAAGTTGAACGAGTTTCTGGCGCTGACCCAAGGTACTCGCACGGTGCTGCAGTACGCTCAGGCCTTCAACGGTCTGTGCCCTTATGCGGGTCACCATGCTGACTCCGATGAGAAGAAGCTTGAAAGGTTCCGCCGTGGCCTTAACACCAAGCTGAAGGCGCAGTTGGCCACTACCCGTGCTCCCACGTACGGTGATCTTGTCAACCTTGCCATTGCTCAAGAAGACGCCAATACGGTGCATAAGGCGGAGAAGAAGAGGAAGGCTCCCGCTGGACCGTCTGGCTCGCAGCCCCAGAGGTTCCGCCTGGTTCCCCCGGCTGCACCGCAGGGACAGTCCAGGGCACCTCAGGGAGGTGGTTGGGTTGCTAGGCCGCCACAGCTTAACGCGCCTCGTTTCCCTCCACCGCCGCAGCAGCAAGCACCCAGGCAGAATACACCGCAGCCAACTCGTCCTGGAGCCGGCTATCAATGCTTCAAGTGTGGAAGCAAAGATCACTTTATCAAGGATTGCCCACAGAACAGACAGCAGAACCAGCGCCCTGGAAATCAACAAGGCAAGGGCAAGCAGCAGCAGCAGCGTGTGCAAGTCCGCCAAGGACGGCTCAACTACACCAACTTGGCCGACTTACCCGAGGGAGCCCCAGACATGACTGGTATCTTCCCTATCTGCACTCAACCTGCTGTGATATTATTTGATTCTGGAGCAACGCATAGTTTCATAAGCACAAGATTCCACGTGAAATGCGGATTAAAATCATACCATACCAAATCCTCCTTTGTGATATCAACTGCGGGAGGCAAAATTGCATCCAACCAAGTCACCCACAAAGTTCCGATCAGGCTGGGAAGTAAAACATTCCCTACTGATTTGATTCTACTTGGTATGGAAGGGATTGACATTGTGTTAGGAGCCAATTGGATGACTCAGCACAAGGTTGTCCTAGATATTGCGGAACGAGTTGTTGAGATAAACTCACCTACGCATGGCCCGAGTGTGCTATATCTGCCACGACGGACTTGCGTTGATGCGTGTGCTTATTCTATGGTCGAAACCCAACTAAAGGACATTCCGGTGGTATGTGAGTATGCCGATGTATTTCCGGATGACTTACCAGGGATGCCGCCGGATAGGGACGTTGAATTTGTGATTGAATTGCAACCTGGCACAGCACCTATATCAAAGAGACCCTATAGGATGCCACCCAATGAATTGGCCGAATTAAAAATTCAACTCCAAGAATTGCTAGATAAAGGTTTCATTCGCCCAAGTGTGTCACCGTGGGGATGTCCCGCTATCTTCGTGAAGAAGAAGGACCATTCCTTGAGGTTGTGTATTGACTACCGGCCTCTCAATGCGGTAACTATTAAGAACAAGTATCCGTTACCCCGAATTGACATCCTGTTTGATCAACTAGCTGGCGCCAGAGTGTTCTCCAAGATTGACCTTCGCTCTGGCTATCACCAAATAAAAATCAGACCTTGTGATATTCCGAAGACTGCCTTCTCCACACGTTACGGACTCTATGAGTTCCTGGTCATGTCTTTTGGACTCACCAACGCCCCAGCCTATTTCATGTACCTCATGAACTCGGTCTTCATGTCTGAATTAGACAAGTTTGTGGTGGTTTTCATTGACGACATTCTTGTGTACTCCAAGAATGAGGAAGAGCACGCTGAACACCTTCGCATTGTTCTTCAGCGACTGAGAGACCACCGACTCTACGCCAAATTCTCCAAGTGTGAATTCTGGTTAGGGAGTGTGAAGTTTTTGGGCCACACGATTTCCAAAGATGGTATATCCGTAGATCCATCCAAAGTACAAGAGGTACTAGATTGGCAGCCACCTACTTCCGTCCACGAGATTCGGAGTTTTCTGGGATTAGCCGGTTACTACCGTCGCTTTATTCCGGACTTCTCTCGAATTGCGAAGCCTATGACCGAACTTTTGAAGAAGGGAGTTAAATTTGAGTGGAATGACAAATGTGAGGAAGCTTTCCACACTTTGCGAAGACTATTGACTTCAGCCCCAGTTTTGGCTCAGCCCGATTGCACCAAGCCGTATGATGTTTATTGTGATGCATCAGGCACCGGTCTTGGTTGTGTTCTCATGCAAGAGAACCGGGTCATCGCTTATGCTTCGCGAGCACTCCGACCTCATGAGCAAAACTACCCCACGCACGATCTTGAGTTAGCAGCGGTCATTCATGCTCTCAAGATGTGGAGGCACTATTTGATGGGTGTTCCCTGCAACGTATACACAGACCACAAGAGCCTTAAATATGTCTTCACTCAGGCACATCTGAATATGAGACAGCGCAGATGGTTGGAGTTAGCAAAGGACTATGACCTTAGTGTACATTATCACCCCGGGAAGGCGAATGTAGTTGCGGATGCACTCAGCCGCAAGGCTCGTTGCCATTGTCTTACCGTGGAGTCCTACGCTGACACCTTGTGTCACGAAATGGCAAAGCTCAATTTAGAGATTGTTCCACACGGGTACTTCAGCCATATTGCAGTGGAACCAACCTTGCACGATCAGATTGTTATGGCACAACTAAATGATGCGGGCGTTAAAGTGCTCAAAAGAAAATTGTCTAAAGAGAAAGTGAAGGAGAAGTACAAGTGCTTCCGGTTAGACGGGCAAGGAGTCCTATGGTTTGGACACCGCCTCATGGTGCCCAAAAACATGGAACTCCGGAGGAAGATTATGGATGAGGCTCATCTCTCCAAATTTTCTATTCATCCCGGCAGCACCAAAATGTATCAAGACTTGAAGCAAAACTTTTGGTGGACTCGAATGAAGCGAGAAATTGCCACGTATGTGTCGGAATGTGACACATGCCAGCGGGTCAAGGCTAGCCACTTGAAGGTAGCAGGCACGCTTCAACCTCTACCTATTCCCTCATGGAAGTGGGAAGATATCAGTATGGATTTTATTGTTGGACTTCCCAGGACCCCTCAGGGCCACGATTCTATTTGGGTAATTGTGGATCGCCTTACCAAGACCGCACATTTTATTCCAGTCAATACCACTTATTCTGCTAAAAAGTATGCGGAGATTTATTTGGAGCGGATCGTTTGTCTACATGGGGTACCCAAGACGATAATTTCAGATCGTGGTGCTCTTTTCGTAGCACGCTTTTGGGAGCAATTGCAAATGTCCTTAGGTACCAAACTGATCCGCAGCTCAGCATATCACCCACAGACCGATGGGCAAACAGAAAGGGTAAATCAAATACTTGAGGATATGCTTCGAGCATGTGTTATCCATTATGGGAAGAATTGGGAGAAATGTTTATCCCTGGCTGAATTCTCCTATAATAACAGCTACCAAACGAGTTTAAAAATGGCACCTTTCGAAGCCCTATATGGTAGGAGATGTCGGACCCCGTTGTGTTGGTCCCAGGCAGGCGAGAGGTACACTTATGGCCCTGACCTTGTGAAAGAAGCCGAAGAAAAGGTTGGGATCATTCGGGAGAATTTGAAGACCGCCCAGTCACGGCAAAAGAGCTACTTTGATCAGCGGCGGGAGCCACTTCAGTTCGAAGTTGGTGATCACGTATATCTTAAAGTCTCCCCGACCAAGGGTGTGCAAAGATTTGGACTCAAGGGCAAGCTTGCACCTCGTTATATCGGCCCGTATGAAATTACTCAGCAATGTGGGCCGGTAGCCTATCAAGTAAAGCTTCCCGAGAAACTTTCAGCGGTACACAATGTATTCCATGTTTCTCAACTCAAGAGGTGTCTTCGTGTCCCAACCGAAGTTGTTGAACAAGAGGAACTCTCGGTTGAACCGGATCTCTCTTATGATGAGCATCCCGTTAAGATCCTCGACGAGAAAGAGCGACAAACACGAAGGAAGGGAGTTAAAATGTACAAAGTTCAGTGGAGTCATCACTCCGAAGATGAAGCCACGTGGGAAACCGAGGACTATCTTAGGAAGAATTTCCCCGACATACTTTCCTAAGCCGAGGTATTTCTTTTCCCCTCTCTATCTCTAGGTTTAATCGAATCTCGGGACGAGATTCCTTTTAAGGGGGGTAGGCTGTGACATCTCTGATGTCAAAAGAATTAAAAAGTGCAATTAAAATCAATACAACAGGGAATTGGGTTGAAATTCAAAAATTCGTCAAAAATTCAATTATAATTCAAAAACAAGGGTTATTTGGCACCCAACTAAAACTTAAACATCTCGGACAGCCCTTCGCGACAACCTCGCCACGGCGTTCGCGCCGATCGGTGACCCTCGAGCGGGAATGTCCGTCACGATCGAGGTTAGCCGTAAAAATCCGTCCCGATCGAGCTATGTCCGTGACGATCGAGCCTAGTCAGTATGTCCGTGACGATCGAGCCTAGTCAGTATGTCCGTGACGATCGAGCTATGACCGTGACGATCGAGCCTAGCCGGTAGTTTCCGTCACGATTCGAGGCTGCACGACAGGACCCTCGAGGCTCCGCAGCCAAGCTCGAGGGCTCACCCTCGAGCGACGTTCCGTCACCCTCGAGGCTCCGCAGCCAAGCTCGAGGACTCACCCTCGGGCGACGTTCCGTCACGCTCGAGGCTTCGCAGCCAAGCTCGAGGGGGGGCACTCACCCTCGAGTGGCGTTTCCGACCATTCGAGGCTCGGCAAGCTCGAGCTTGCGGTTCAAGCTCGAAGCGCCGTAGCGCCTGGTCGAAGTGCCCGGTCCAAGCTCGGAAGTTGTGTCCCGCACCTCAAACTCCAACTTTTAATTTTACACGTTTCGAAGTTCAGCTCAAATTTTTGGAGAAAGTTCAAAAGGGGCAAAGAGCTCCACGGGGCTGCCAGCTCGCCCCTGGCGCGCTCTGCTCCGGCCGGAGTCCGGCCGCCACGTGGCCGGCGTGTGGCGGAGACCGCGTCGGGTCGGCCGAGCTGTGGCGGCAGCTAGCTTTTGTCCTCACGCGTTTGTCCAAGCCTTCCGTACCGTCACTTCGCGGGCGACGGCGCACTGCTGCCTCGCGCCGCGGAGCGCCATCATGGCAAGCTCGCTCGGCACTGGTCGCAGCCGCGCAGCGCCGCCCCGCAGTCGCGATGCTCGCTCGCTACGCGCCAAGGAGCACTGTGGAGGATCCCCAGCGATCACGCCACAATCTTCCTCGCCCAATCGTGTCGCGCGCGCTCTGTTCGAGCTCGCCGCGCCATCAATGGCGACCGCGACAGCCACCCACGCGCTCGCACGCTCCCAAGGCCGCACAGTGCCTCCCTTGCGTGCCCAAGCACTCCACCGCGCACTCCCACCCCTCCTCTCACTCGCTCACTTGGTCATTTCCACTTCCCCGCGCTCGCTCGGTCTTCTTCCTCCTCGCGACGCGCAAGCCGAACCCAAGCTCTTCGCGAAATTCCTCGTCCACGCTCCACCATTCCCCAATCCATCCCGCACGGAGCTAGTCCACTCCACCAGCTCCAAAACCCCCAACTTTCCCCAAGCTATTGTCCCTTCTCCGGCGAGAATTTGCGATTTCCCCAAATCGCGAATTCCGGCCGTCGAAGCACCCGCACGTCGAGACCCTACTCCGAGCCGTCCCCGAGCTTCCTCGAGCACGCCATTAGCTTCCCCAAGCTCTGCTGGTGCTCAAGGACCTCTCCCCCCTCCGCGAACGACCCCGAGCTCGCCGGCGTAGAAGCCGCGGCGGCCGCGCCGCCACCACCTCGTCGCCGGCGAAACTCCGACCATCCCCGGCCTCCCAACCGTCCCCAAACGACTCGTGGTGAGCCCAGGAATCTTTTCCCCCACTTCCCCGAGCCTAGTTCGCCGCCATTTGGCCGGCGCAACTCCGGCGAGGTCCCAGGGACCCAAGTTCATCGTCTACCTTTGTTTAGGGGTCTCTGCGCAAAAGTCCAGGGACTCGTTCGCGAAGTTTTGAAAGATCTAGGGTTCTCTGCGTAAACAGATTCTTAGGTCTAGGTTTGATTTTTCCCGAAACTTGTAAAATCGATTAAAAATCGTACAAAAATAGGAAAAATGCACAAAAATACTCCCTGGATTCGTGAGAGTCTAAATTACAATCTCTATTAGACATGTTTGTACTTTTGACGAACTGTTTTTGAATTAAAATTCAAACAAGGAAAATCTAAAGTTATGCACCATTTCAAATCCAGAGCTGCGCTAGGGTTGAGCTTTGGATATGTTGTGTATAGTGGCTTTGGACAGCTTGTGTCCAAAGAAGACCCAAAAATATGATGTTTAGCTCCTTTTATGAATTAAAATAGGTTTTCTGTCTTTTTGCAGTGCAGAAATCATTAAAAATAATATGTGCAGTGAAAAATCACCATTCTGCTCCTGAGAGCTTAAAACTTGTTAGAACACATGTTAAAAATGAAAAACTTAATTTTTGCTCTGTTTAGGATGGCAAATAATTAAATATGTGTTTTTGGTTAGAAAATCATTGAGGATCACCCAAGGGTTATTTTGAGCCACCACTTGGCCAGAGCCCTCCTCATACTTATGCTTAACTTTGGTAGGGAGATCTCCTGAAATGGTTGAATTTTCAATTTTATATGAATTAAATTCATTTCTGCTGGCAGCAACTTGTTAGATTTTTAATAAATTATGTGTAGCTCGAAATTAGCTAAATTTTGGAGTGAGCTTAGCTCTTATACTCCAGTAGCTGCCATAAAGTTTATAGATAAAAATGATGAACAGAAATGGAGAAACAAAAATGCGAAGTAATCTAGATGGAAATCGATTTATATAAAAGAATAAACCTTTTTGTAGTTAGATAGAATAAAATAAATGGAATCTGAAATTCCAGAACAGCCACCCTAAGTTATGCATATCATGTACAAGGCACTATCCCAGACGGCGACTACACCCTCATCCCCGCAGACGAGGAAGAAGCCCCGGAGCCCGGTGCCGGTGCAGACGTGAACAACCCGGAGGCTAACTCTCAGTCCGAGCAAGAAGGCAAGCCCCGGAGCATGACCTAACCTTTACCAAAATATGCACTTGAATTCTCTATGTTTGTGCATTTACGTTCAAGGAGTTGATTGAATACCTTAGCTGCACATTTCCTAGTACCCATGACTTGCAATACTAGTATGAAAGGTTCGGTAGAGCATTGCTGTAGGTTCGTTACAAGTCGAGTGATTTCCTGTCACTCGCGAGACATAGGAATTGTTCGTCTTTACTTATGTTGGAATCATAAGGATTGACGGGCGGGAGGATAGATGTAGATCTCCCGTCCGTGTTTGATAATTGGTTAAGGTCGGAAGGTGTGGATACTAAGTCAAGTTTTTGAACGTACCACATGCATGCCGGTATATGGGAGCCGGTAAGCCCGGTACCAGCTTGAAGCAGCTAGGGCCGATAGCCATCTCTCCTTGGAAACTCTGTTTTCCCTTGCCGTACACTCGTGGATGTATGCGTGATGCTGTGAGTGAAGCAGTAAACCTTCATCCTAAGGAAGTGGACCCGGTTCCGAATTGTGGATAGATGGGAAAGGTTGGGAAATGCTTGTACCTTTTATCTCAAGCAGAGTATCCGTGTGTGTTGGGTTTTCCCTGGCCAGGTAGCACAAATTCGGTTCGAACTGTCCGCTTCTCGCGGTTAATGAGACTGCTTGACCGTCACGTCACATCGAGTAATAAGTGGAATTTGAGATTATGAATTTGTTCTATGAATTAAATTGTATTGCTCCACTTGTATGCTTAGAGAGGATGCTAATCTAGAATGGTTAAACTTATTAGAATACGGTGCTAAAACTTGAAAGCAAGGATCTACCTTTAGTCGCTTTTTGGCAAACAAACCCACCAGCCAAAAGCCTTTCATTGTCTAGATGTCGGTGATGTAGTTTTCACCCGACGGGTAAGCCTTGCTGAGTATTAGTATACTCAGCCTTGCTTGTGGCATTATTTTTCAGGTATAATCTTGGATGTGGATGCTATGACTTGGCCTGCCCAGGTTCCACCTGGCTGGCACATCGAATGGGTCCCGTCCTCTGGCGAGGATCGGGAGGAGTAGCTTCGTGGCAGGCCTCATCACGGAGTTACTTGTTTCGTCGTTAGTTTATTTACTTCCGCTGCAATGAACTTCTAAATTTCAGTTGTTGAACTTTTAATTTCCGCTGCAAAAACTTGTGTACTCTGATTTTAATTTGAACTCAGTCTGTAATAACTTTGTACCCTATGTTTGTAATTTAATCTGTGGAATGTTGTAATCTCTTGAACTCACCTTCGTGTGGGCCTGCTGCTGTTACGATCTAGTTAAGTACGTGGTTTAATCGGGTTTAATCCGACGGCGCTCCAGCTTATTCCGGATTAAGTGCCTGACTACGTGGTTAGTGGTCTGAGGGTACTTAACTTGGAATAATTTCGGAGTGGTCCGCCACATTTCCACCTAGTGATCCACCTAATGAAATTAAGTTGAAGAAAGGTGCTTTGATTGCTACCGCATCTTTGGATGTTGAACGTTATTTGACTGATGAGTCATGCCGCACCATGCTTTGTACACATGTTTCATCTGTCATTGATCCATTGCATAGCTTTTGCACCCTCTTGTTACTAACCTTTTGTAGAGGTTTGATGGTGGGATGGAGTCGAGGACAACTCCAATTCAAGAAGGTGCAAATGATGAGGACATCACCATGTTGGACACGCATGAGCCGGCCTCATCTTCGAGTTTAATTTCGTCGCCAACTTGGACAGCAACTTCAGTTCGGTTTCAGCCGGAAGCCCTACACCAAATCGGTGATATCTCCTATGTCTGACGTCTAAGCGAGGTGATCTTGGATCTGTTGATAAGCTAATGACAAGAAGCTTCTATTGGATCTAGTCCTAGCTCAAGATGACTCGTGGGTTATGCTGTGTGAGCATGAAAATATGATGCGTCACCTGTTTTGGGCCAATTCAGGCCTTGTATCGTGTCGGTCCTTTGGCCCAAGTTGTGGCCGACCCCCCTGGTCACCCCATCACTAGGATGCCCCTTTGCTTCATAAACTTAGTATCCTTCGCTGCCTAGCTTTGGTTTTTTAGTTCTTGATTTCTAGTGTGAAACAGATATCAATCATTGTAATTGTGACGCCAAGTCCGTTTATTGTTATCTAAGGGCCCCCGTTCTTGTTCGACAACCCTATGGCGATTAGTCCTTTGTTGTTCATTGCTTGAACCCCATATTCGTCTTTCACTTCATATTAATCTACAGTTTTAGATTGCGTGTTTATTCCTTCTTACTTGTGTTCTCGATTCGCTTGCAAGAATAGCCTTCTCGGCGAGGTCAATCAAGTTTTGCTTGGTTGATAACTAACAGAACTGCAATATAACGGTTGCAGGGTTTAGATCATGTTGATCTAAAGCTAGATCACCAACGTCGATGTTCCACCTATGGAGTTTACCCTTACCTCTGAGAAGATCGGGTCGTGTTCTATCACCGACATTCAGTTAAACGGTCATAACTTTTGGCTCTGATGTCCAAATTAGGTGATCTGAGACTCTATGGAAAGCTTATTCAGAGGATCACATATCCCAACCGAATTCTTGACCCAAAACACTTTGGATCAAAGAAGTATTGCAATCCAAGATCTACCACCAACCATCACCATCAACTTTTTGTTGAGCAACTTTGCAAACTATCGTTTACTTGCCAAGGTTAGTATGCATATGCAAGATTGAGCTTTTGAACATCTAGCAAATACTCAAGCATCATCAAGGCCCCTCTTAATAGTATGACATTCTATCTTATTAATCTGATCTTTTTTCCACTAATCACCGAGCCCAGTAAGCCCTACATTTCATACCTTTGCCTTGCGCAAATCCATTTTGGGTCTTTCTTGATGCTCATATGCATACCATTTCAATTACTATCATTTCTTAAAGACACTTCATGTCCATCAACATATGAAATCCATTCTTTGCATTTCACCAATATGATTGACCTTGACAACACATTCTTTCCATGTGTTCACTTGATGACACTCATCAAAATATGATGTAATTTCATTTCTCAAAGTCATGTAAATTCATCAACAATTTGAAGTATATCATTTGCTTTGACTCCATATCTTCCAACATTCTTCATATAATTGTCACGGATAATCCATAGCTTCATATGACCCCTCACGGTCCATTGGCGCTAACCCTTTACTCGCTCTTGACCATTGCCTTGGTGTAGGATTGAGGATTACTGACTGGAGTGGGGTTGAATAGGCGGTTTTAAATTAAAGTCACAACACTAACAAATTTAATTAGCAACACAAGAGAGAGAATATATATATATATATATATATATATATATATATATATATATATATAATGTAGGACGAGTTTTTCCTACACAAGCGTGTAGCTACACAGGTGCGTATATCTCACAAATCACAAGGTATTTTTTCGTACTCAACATTTCTAAATAAAGTATGTACACATACATGATTTTCAAAAGTGGTATGAGGATATACTTTTTTTTAATTCATGAAGTATTTGGACATACTTCTTTTCCTATATAGTAAATGTAATATCTCATAAAGTGCAAAAACATATGAGTTTCACTCAAATTTTTTCATAGTTCGTGTCGACGCACTTTTGGTCAACACACGAAAGCGCTAGATCGCGAGGTCGTCGAATTCTCCTCGCCAGAGCTCCTGAGAGCAGCCGGTCAGACCGCCTGTAGGGGCCGGTCAGACCGCCTGTAGCAGAGGCGCCGCGAAAGCCTACGATCACAACCTCGGGAGGGACCCCGTCGGAGGCTGCAAACCTAGGGTTGTTCTAAGGTCGGCAAGGCCACTTAGAACGTCCTAAAACGTTGCGGAGACGAAGAAGGAAAGCAAAAGGGTTGGAAAAGCTAGGGTTTGGAGATAAAAAGTAAGAAAATTTTTTGCACGATTGGGTAGAGGTACTCAATCGGCCACGGCCCTTTATATTTATAGGGTGGGGAGGTCTTGCCCCGCAAGGAAGTCCTTGTACAGATCTAAAAACGCGCAAAAACCTGATTCTACTCGGACTCGGGGACAGGCGGTCAGACCGCCTGTGATAGGCGGTTAGACCACCTGGCACATTGCCAGACCGGGTACAGGGCCCAGCCGGTCTAACCGCGTGTACAGGCGGTCTAGCCCGGCTGTCCCAGCCTGATCGCCTTTAAGCCATTTTTGGTCGTTAACATTTGCCCCCTTGTTTTTTTGGTAAAACTTTGTTTACCACAAAACATTTAATCAGACTAAGGGCGACCCTTTATTGTCGGCCAATTTTTCCGTAAGGGCGATATCACATATCGGCCATATCCTTTCAAGCATGTTGCCAAACACTTGGATGATATTTCTTTATGTACTTCCCATTGAGCGCTCTTGGCAACTGAAATCCTTGCAAAGTCTCCACCATATAGGAATTCCCAGAACAAACCTTCACAATACGATATGGTCCTTTCCAATTCGGCGACCATTTACCAAATTTGTTGCTCTTTGTTCCTATAGGCAAAATAGTCTTCCAAACCAAATCACCGACTTGAAAGGATTTGAGTTTTCCCTTCTTGTTATATGCTCGAGCCACTCTTCTTTTATCTTTTTCAATCTCCTCTAAGGCCTCCAGACGCTTGTCGGTCACATCATCAATATTATCCATCATCAAAGCACAATATGTACTAGCATCAAGATCATTTTGCTTAACCAATCTATAGGCAGCCAGATTTACCTCAACGGGCAAAACGGCCTCTTGACCATAGACAAGCTCAAATGGAGTAACCTTAGTAGCACCATGTCTAGAAATACGATGCGCCCAAAATGCTTCAGATAATACCTCGTGCCACCGCTTAGGATGATCTTCAATCTTCTTCTTTATGAGCTTGATCAAAATCTTATTGCTAGACTCGGCTTGACCATTGGCTTGAGCATAATACGGAAATGAATTGAGCAATTTAATACCATAGGATCCAACAAACTCACGTACCTCTTTAGAAATAAACGACGTCCCTTGATCTGTCGTCAATGTTTGAGGAATCCCAAATCTATGAATAATATGCTCGGTAATAAACTCAATCACCTCTTTATGTGTCATGTTCTTAAGGGAATTGCTTCAGTCCACTTGGTAAAATAATCAGTAGCCACAATCACAAAACAATGACCCTTGGATGAAGGAGGATGAATCTTACCAACAAAATCTAAACCCCATCCTCTAAAAGGCCATGGCTTAATGATTGGATGCATCAACGCAGCAGGTGCATCCTTTGTAGTAACGAAAACAATCGGCTATCATCGTAGGCCAATAAAAACAAGCCCGTCTAAGGAGCCACTTCATCATTCGAGCCGATTGATGTGTACCACAAATTCCTTCATGAACCTCTGCCATAGCTAATCTAGCTTGATCAGGATCTAAACATTTCAAAAGCAATCCATCCATGGTCCGACAATATAGTTCACCATCAACCAAAGCAAACTTGAAAGCCCATAGTCGGACTTTTCGATCCACTGACCTGCTAGCATCCTGCAAATACTCCACCAGAGGCTTCCTCCAATCACCAACACCGGCCACAACAGATTGAAAATCATTAATAGCCGAATCGGTATTTTCAGAGGCACAGGCAGTTAGACCGCCTGTACTGGCGGTTTGACCGGCCGTACCAGTAAGACCGGCCGTAACAGGCGGTTGAACCGCCTGTTCCATAACAAAAACGTCGGCTTCCCGAAACATCGGCCTCTTTTCATGAAAAATTCGTTTCTGAACATTATACCCTGATGCCTGCTGTGCCAACGCATTAGCTCTAGGATTCTCTTCTCTTGGTACATGATAAATAACAAACTCATCAAAGCAAGATATAATATCTAAACACTTATCAAGATAAGCATTCAAAAATCCATCGAAGCATTGACAAACCTTAGATACTTGCTGAACTACCAAAAGAGAATCACCATATGCTTCCACATGTTTTACTCCCATGTCATGTAACATCTCCAACCCGAATAATAAAGCTTCATATTCGGTTTGGTTATTAGTGCACTTATGATCTAATCGGTTAAGAGCCTCAAAAACAACACCGTTTGGTGAAATAAGAATAACACCAACTCCACAACAACTTTTGCAAACGGATCCATCAAAATGCAATTTCCATGGAGTAAAAGTAATATAGCCGACATTTAAATCAAGATGTTCACTAATCCTATGTTCAACAATAAAATCGGCAACGATTTGTCCTTTCATAGATTTCAATGGCTCAAAGACTAAATCATATTCAATTAAAGCATAAGCCCATTTGCCGATTCTACCACTTAATATAGGTCTATGCAACATGTATTTAATTATGTCGGTCTGACTAGCAACTATGCAAGTATTTAATAACAAATAATACCTCAACTTTGTGCAAGCATTATATAATGATAAGCATAACTTTTCAATGAAAGTATACCTTGTTTCGGCGTCCAATAATCTTCTACTTGCATATGAAATAATATATTCCTTCCCTTCGGTCTCTTGGATCAAAACAGCCCCAATAACACTTTCTTCGGCCGTGATATATAATTTAAAAGGAACCCCTCTCCTAGGTGCCCGAAGAACCGGAGGCGAAGATAAATAATGCTTGATCTCTTCAAACGCCTCTTGATGTTTTGCCCCCAAAATAAATTCAGCATCATCTTTCAACCGAAGCAAAGGAGTAAAAGCATTCAGCTTTCCCGACAAATTTCAAATAAATCTTCTCAAGTAATTCACCTTGCCCAAGAATTTCTGCAACTCTTTCTTAGAACTAGGCGCCTGCAACTTGCCAATAGTGTCGGCCTTCTTTGGATCAATTTCTATTCCATTTTCATGAACCATGAAGCCCAAAAAACTTCCCAGCCGACACACCAAAAGCACACTTGAGTGGATTCAGTTTCAAACCATACCGACACATTCTTTCAAATGCAAGTCTCAAATCGGCCAAATGAGAAACACTTCCAGCCGATTTAACAACAATATCATCGATATAAACTTCCAAGATAATACCAAGCAAATCATGGAAGATCAAATTCATCGCCCTTTGATAAGTAGCACCGCCATTCTTCAAACCAAAAGTCATAACAATCCACTCAAACAAACCAACAAAGCCTGGACATACAAAAGTCATTTTGGATACATCCTCTTCGGCCATAAATATTTGATTGTAACCAGCATTACCATCAAGAAAGCTAATCATTCTATGTCCAGACGCAACATCGATAAGTATATCGGCTATTGGCATAGGATATTCATCTTTAGGAGTAGCACGATTAAGATTTCTAAAATCAATACACACTCTAATCTTACCTGTTCCTTTCTTTTCCACGGGTACAATATTAGAAATCCATTCAGCATATCGACAAGGTCTAATAAATTTTGCTTCTAACAAACGATTTATTTCCTCTTTAACTCGGTCATAAATCAGGATTAAAACGCCTAGTTGGTTGTTTATACGGCTTAAAACCAGACTTAATAGGCAACCGATGCTCAACAACCTCTCGGCTTAAACCAGGCATTTCATGATAATTCCAAGCAAAGCAATGAACATACTCCTTTAACAACTTTATTAATTCAAATTTAAAAACAGGATCTAAATTCTTATTTACAAACGTCGGCCTGGGTATAGAACCATCACCAATGTCTACCTCCTCAAGAGGATCGGCCGACGTAAAACCACATCCTAGCTTGCTTATATCATCAAAGTCTTCAATAGCTTCACACATATCGTTCTGATACGATCGATAGTGTTCAAGTCTCTGCTATAACCACTCTCGATTATCCATTAAATGAGATGATTCAGCCGATTGTTCATCGGCTTTATGACAGCAGGAATGAAGTCATTCTTAGTACAGCTGATAAACTCAAATTCAGAAAGGTCTAAGCCTGAGAAACATCTAACATCATCATGAATGCCAATCAAAGAGCTATCAGCTAAAGCAACACAAGCAGAAGTATCACCATGCACAACCTCTACATCATCATCTATCCACTGAATCAAACATTGATGCAAAGTAGAAGGAATGCACTGATTTGCATAAATCCAATCACGATCCAAGATTAAACTAAAGTTACCTTGAGTCTCAGCGACAAAGAAAGCAGTGGCCAAGGTCTTGCTCCCAATAGTAAGCTCCATAGAAATCACCCCCTTGGCACCAATAGGCTCTCCTCCTCCAATGCTGCTGACGGTCATGTTGGTCTTGATCAGCTCCGAATTTAAACCACTAAGCTTCATGTACAAAGAATAGGGCATTAAGTTCACAATAGCCCCTCCATTGACCAACATCCGCGAGATTGGCTTCCCATTGATATGTCCCTTCAAATATAAAGCCTTTAAGTGATTGTCTCCAGCTTTAGGCTTCTGGAATATAGCTTCCTTGGGACCAAAATCGAGATGAGCGACCTCCTCCTTCGAAAGCATGTCCCTATTCATGGACATATGAAGCACATTCACATCAAGATTCATGCGCTCCGGAGAAGAACTATAATCAACAAGTTCTTCATCGTCCTCAGTAGTGGGAACCGATGTTGACTTGCCATCATGAGCCGAAGAACCAGAAGAAGAAATACCGAGCGCTTCTGCGTCACCCGGTCTGACCGCCTGTACAGGCGGTCTGACCGCCTGGGCTGCGGTCTCCAAATGACAGGCGGTCTGGACCGCCTGTGCAGCCGGTTGGACCGCCTGTTGGCCTTCCTTCGGCTTCCACTCCTTTTTCTGTGGAATCATGGGCTTGACTTGGTTGAAGAATTCATCTCTCTGCTTCTCCAACTCTTGCTCTTGTCTTTCCCGAAAACAAAGTCTCTGAAGCTTCCTCTTCTGCGTGCGAGTCAACCCTTCAGGACACCACCTTGGAAGAAAGCACTGCTGAATCTTGCTAGTACTAGCCCCCTGATCTTCCACCGTCTTTTCACTGGAAGTCGGCTTCATAGCCAGACATTTCTCAATAGGAACATCCATGGTCCCAACTTGAATAATGTCGAACTCAGTAGTCCTCTCTGAGTCCACATCCATGCTCTGCACCTCCTCCTTCCTCTTAGGTCGATAAACCTGCCTCGGAGGAATTCTTGGTGGCTGATCCTGACGGACGGTCTGACCGCCTGTTACCGGCGGTCTAACCGCCTGTGCCTAGCGATCTTGACCAAATTGACGGAAAGCCAATCGGTCTCTCCTGTGATAAACGATACTGTCCTGCACACGTCTTTTTGGACCTTCCCAGACAGGATGAAACGAAGGCTGGACGTTTGAATGATATGACACCCACATCACTCCATTGTCATCCCACGCCAGATCCAACTTCATACGAGGAGGCGAAGGAACCCTCTCGTTCTGAGCCAGTGATCTCATTCTTTTTTTAATGGCCGATCGCTTGGAACGGCCTTTTGTTTGGTGTACTTGTCATAAAGCATATCAAACGTAACTTTGGGCTTCTGAACACCCTGCTCCTTTGCCACGTTCATCTTCCACCTACCAACTTCTGGACGCTTCGGAATCAGTACCTTCGGGCGTCCATGGGGATAGGCGGTCTGACCGCCTGGCGCAGCCGGTCTGACCGCCTGTAGCAGACCAGTCTCGGGCGCCCGCGATCCAGGAATAGTGACCGATCCTTGCCCCCCTTGCCCAGAGGATTTCACAGTAACCTTGAACGACTCTTTGCCATCAGTCATCTTCTCAAAAGTCACTTCTCTAACCGACTCTTTTGAAGATGGCCTTTCCTCTCCAATCACCACGTTCTTCGCTTTAGTAGATTCGGCTTGATGCGGCCGAACCAAGACCTTGGGCTGCTGCAACTCCATGGTATTGACCGGAAAAGGAGTCTCATCCATTTGCATCTCATGAAATTTCAAATGGCTCTCATTAATAGCCGATTGAACCTGCCGACGAAAAACATTACAATCAGTAGTAGCATGCGAAAAAGAATTATGAAACTTACAATAAGCACGCTTCCTCAATTCTTCCGTAGGTGGTATAACATGAGAAATCTTGATGTAACCAAATTTATGCAATTCATCAAATATACGATTGCATTTGGATACATCAAAAGTAAAATTTATGTCTTCTTGCAGATTCTTATGAATCGGTTTACCAGGTGAGCATGACACAGTTTTCTTATTAGCAAGCCATACAAATTCTACTAAATAAACATCACTATCATCGTCGGTCGAATCATCGGATTCATAATCAACTATATGAACATTAGACCGACGTGTCTTAAAACTCTCTTTTTCTTTATTCATTCGGCCTTCAGCTACTTCAGCTCTAATATGCACTTGTGCGACCGAATAATAATCACAATTATCTATCTTCTCTCTAATGGAAGATTTCAAACCTCTAAAGCATAAGCCAGCAAGATCAACTTCAGAAATAGACAAATTAAAGCAACGGTTTTTAATATCTTTAAATTTTCACATAAATTGAGAGACAGACTCATCCGGACCCTGTCTAACCGATGCTAAATCTGCTAATTTCATCTCATGATTGCCACTATAAAAATGATCATGAAACTTACGCTCTAGTTGATTCCAACTCATAATAGAACCAGGGGCTAATGAAGAAAACCAAGCAAAAGCAGTACCAGTAAGTGACAATGAGAACAAACATACTCTAAATGCTTCATAGTTTCCAGCCTCCCCTAGTTGAGCTTCATATTGACTAACAAGTTCCCAAGTGGTGCGCTCATCATCTCCACTAAACTTTACAAAATCAGGCAAGCACCACCCATTGGGAAAAGAAACAGTATCAAAGCTAGAATGATAAGGTTTTTAATATACTCTAGTATTACCAAAATTAACACCTAGCTTAATTCTCATCACATCAGACAATTCATCCCTGAATCTAGTAAATTCGGCCCATTGGGGGTCTTGTTGGGCCGAAGATTGCATAGAATTCATATAATTCAAGTGAGGTGATTGCCTATTCTGCATGTCTCTATGTGCATTAAAAACATCATCCGGAATACCAACCCAATTTGCAGTATGCATAGTCGTGGAATAAGTAGCGCCTGCTGTAGCTACTGGACCAGCACGGCCAGTGGAGATCGAGTTTGGAACAGTAGACAGCGACAAAAGTTGCTCCGGCACGAACACCATAGCATTGGTCAAATTTTCCTGACCACCAGAACATGCGGTCTGACCGCCTGTAGCCACTGTCTGACCGCCTGTAGCCACGGTCTGACCGGTTGTGTTTGCGGTCTGACCGGCTGCAGACCCAACCGCTGCCGACCCACTTGCATTGACCGTGTTCGGTCTGGACATATTGGGTGGTGGCAGGGTCTGTCCAGCAAAGTAATTCGGTGGCATACCATAGAAAATATTACGCTCAGGTAATTCACGAGTATCTATAGATTTACCCTCCAATTTTTCGAGTCGTTCTAATAATTGTTCAACTAATGAATCACGATCCGAAAAAGTTTGACCCATAGGAGTAGATGTAGGGGGTTGAGGTGCAGAAGAGCTTACATTGTCAATTACCTCAATCTGCCCCTTACTCATCTTGAAAGAAGGCATTACGAAGTCTCAAACACTTTTCGCCGAACGATCTTCATCACCTTTTCGAAACGTCTTCAAGAACTCCACCTCGAGGTGCTTCTGGAGCGCCATAAACCTCTCATGATCTTCAGAAGAAAGATCTTCAAGCGAGGCCATCACGATGTTTTCTTCTCCAACGTCGAAGCCCATAGTGCTAGGGATAGTAGATCGGTCTTCAAAAACCAGATTTCTTTCCCCAGCGGAGTCGCCAAAATATGTCGACGCACTTTTGGTCAACACACGAAAGCACTAGATCGCGCAGTCGTCGAATTCTCCTCGCCAGAGCTCCTGAGAGCAGCCGGTCAGACCGCCTGTAGCAGAGGCGCCGCGAAAGCCTACGATCACAACCTCAGGAGGGACCCCGTCGGAGGCTGCGAACTTAGGGTTGTTCTAAGGTCGGCAAGGCCACTTAGAACGTCCTAAAACGTCGCGGAAACGAAGAAGGAAAGCAAAAGGGTTGGAAAAGCTAGGGTTTGGAGATAAAAAGTAAGACAATTTTTTGTAAGATTGGGTAGAGGTCCTCAATCGGCCATGGCCCTTTATATTTATAGGGTGGAAGTCCTTGTACAGATCTAAAAACGCGCAAAACCTGATTCTACTCGGACTCGGGGACAGGCGGTTAGACCGCCTGTGACAGGTGGTTAGACCCCCTGGCACATTGCCAGACCGGCTACAGGGCCCAGCCGGCCTAACCGCGTGTACAGGCGGTCTAGACCGGCTGTCCCAGCCTGATCGGCTTTAAGCCATTTTTGGTCATCAACAGTTAGCACTTTGATAAATCTTATTTTAGGTATATGTACATACTCAAAATGATAAATGAGTATGTACACATCCCCAAGGTGGTTTTTTAGACGGTGGTGTAGCTACACGCTTGTGTAGAAAGGATTTACCCTATAATGTATATATATAGAGTATATATATTGGGAGCTTATAGGCTTCCAATAAGTATAGGAGGCCTAGACACAACACCTACCACATCCACCTCCCATCCACCACACACCCCACCTCACGCATGCATGCATTCAAAAACTACTTGTCCTGCCACCTGTGACATCCCTGAAGTTAGCACCTTAAAAACACACTAAAAACAGGATCAAAGGGTAGCATTGGTTGTAGCACACTTGATTTGAATTTAAATTCGAAATTTGAATTTCAATAAGGCCTTTTTGACACCCAACTGAAATTTCATGAATTTTGTACTAAACATGAAAATCTCCAAAAATAAAAGTTGTTTGTCATCACAAATAAATCCTAGTTACTGTTTGGGACTTTTTCAAATTTTGCAGTTAAGCCCTTCAAAAACTCAAAAAACCATGCTAAACGCCTGTTTGAAAATGGCCTGTTTGAGCTTGAAAATTTGAAATTTCAGGTTCACCCCAAAAAGAAAGTTGTGTCCCACATCTCAAACTCCAACTTTTATTTTTGCACATTTGAATGTTCAGTTCAAATTTTTGGAGAAAATCCACATAGAAAAGAGGAGCTCCACGGGCGCCTGCCAGCTCGCCCTGGCGCGCTCTGCGTAGGCCGGCAGTGGCCGCCACGTGGCCGGCGAGCGGCGGCGGCCTCGCCTGGCCGGCCAAGCCACGGCGGCGCTTTCCTCTTGTCCTCGCGCGGGTGTCGGGCTACTCGTACGGTCAGATCGCATGCTGCGGCGCCCTTGCTGCCTCGCACCGCGCGGAGCGCCATGAGGGCGAGCAGAGCTCGGCGACCGGCCGCGCGCGCGCCGCGCTGAGCCGCTCCGCGGTCGGATTCCTACTCGCAACACGCCAAAGCCTCTGGGGCGTATCTCCCCTCGCTCACGCCACGATCTGCGACGCCCAACCGCTTCGCGCGCGCTGCCCGAGCTCACAGGCGCACTCATGGCGACCCCGACGGCTCGAGCACGCACACACACGCCCCGAGCGAGCCCAGCAGCCTCTAGCTCTCTCCAAACGCTCACCAAGGGACCCTAACTCCTCTCCTCAGCCAGCAGCGCAGCCAGCTCCTTCCCTCGCGCTCCCTCACACGTCTTCTTCAACCTCTGGCCGCAAGAGCCGAGCTCAAGCGCCAGAGCAAATTCACCCCCATCCCTCCACCATTTCCAAATTCCCCGCACCCAGAGCTAGACCACCTCCTTAGCTTCCTTTTCCCCCACTTCTCTCGAGCTCCCCTCAACTCAACGGCGAGAAATCGGGATTTCCCCCAAAATCCCCATTTCCGGCCGGCGGAGCACCTCCACGTCGAGCTACCCCTTCGAGCCATCCCCAACGCCAACCAAGCATCCCAACGTCTTCGCCAAGTCCCACTAACCTCGCCGGAGTTGAAGCCGTGGCGGCCGCACCGGCGAAGACGTTGGGATGCTCGGTTGGCATCGGGGATGGCTCGAAGGGGTAGCTCGACGTCGTGGTGCTCCGGCGGCCGGAAATGGGGATTTTGGGGGAAATCCCGATTCCTCGCCGGAGA
The DNA here is from genome assembly GCA_015342445.1 of Digitaria exilis. Taxonomy (NCBI): domain Eukaryota; kingdom Viridiplantae; phylum Streptophyta; class Magnoliopsida; order Poales; family Poaceae; genus Digitaria; species Digitaria exilis. The sequence goes on from JACEFO010002701.1 coordinate 65,825, forward strand.
GTTGAGGGGATCTCGAGAGAAGGGCGGAAAAGGAAGCTAAGGAAGTGGACTAGCTCTACGCACGGTGAATTTGGAAATGGTGGAGGGATGGAGGCGAATTTTGCTCTGGCGCTCGAGCTCGGCTCTTGCGGCCAGAGGTTGAAGACGAAGCTCGGGAGCACGAGGGAAGGAGCTGGCTGCGTTGCTGGCTGAGGAGAGGAGTTAGGGTCCCTTGGCGAGCGTTCGGAGTGAGCTAGAGGCTGCTGGGCTCGCTCGGGGCGTGCGTGCGCGTGCTCGAGCCGTCGGGGTCGCCATGAGTGCGCCTGAGAGCTCGGGCAGCGCGCGCGAAGCGGTTCGGTGTCGCGGGTCGTGGCATGAGCGAGGGGAGAGACGCCGCAGAGGGGGCCTGGTGCGTAGCGGGAGGGAATCGACTGCGGGCAGCTCAGCACGACGCGCACGGCCGTGGCCGGTGGCCGAGCTCTGCTCGCCATCATCGCGTTCCGCGCGACGCGAGGCAGCAAGGGCGCCACAACACGCGATGTGACCGTACAAGTAGCCCGACACCCGCGGAAGGACAAGAGGAATGTGCCGCCGCGGCTTGGCCGGCCAGGCGAGGCCGCCGCCGCTCGCCGGCCACGTCGCAGCCACTGCCGGCCTGCGCAGAGCGCGCCAGGGCGAGCTGGCAGGCGCCCATGGAGCTCCTCATTTCTCTATGGATTTTCTCCAAAAATTTGAACTGAACATTCAAATGTGCAAAAATAAAAGTTGGAGTTCGAGATGTGGGACACAACTTTCTTTTTGGGGTGAATAAAAAATTTCAAATTTTTCAAGCTCAAACAGGCCATTTTCAAACAGGCATTCAGCACGGTTATTCGAGTTTTTGAGGGGCTTAACTGCAAAAATTGAAAAAGTTCCCAACAGTGACTAGGCCTTATTTGTGATGACAAACAACTTTTATTTTTGGATATTTTCAAGTTTAATACAAAATTCTTGAGATTTCAGTTGGGTGTCAAAAAGGCCTTATTGAAATTCAAATTTCAAATTTTAAATTCAAATCAAGTGTGCTACAACCAATGTTACCCTTTGATCCTGTTTTTAGTGTGTTTTTAAGGTGCTAACTTCAGGGATGTCACAGCCTACCCCCCCTTAAAAGGAATCTCGCCCCGAGATTCGATTGTGCTTAGGGACAAGGTAGGAAAAGGTACCTTGGTCTTAGGAAGGATGTCGGGGAAGTTCTTTTTAAGATAGTCCTCGGTTTCCCATGTGGCTTCATCCTCGGAGTGATGACTCCACTGAATTTTATACATTTTAACTTCTCATCTTCGTGTTTGTCACTCCTTCTCATCGAGGATCTTGATGGGATGCTCATCATAAGAAAGATCCGGTTCAACCGAGAGTTCTTCTTGCTCAACAACCTCGGTCGGGACACGAAGACATTTCTTGAGTTGGGAGATATGGAATACATTGTGCACGGCGGAGAGCTTCTCGGGAAGCTTCACACGGTACGCTACCGGTCCACATTGTTGAGTGATTTCATATAGGCCAACGTAGCGAGGTGCAAGTTTTCCTTTCAATCCAAACCTTTGCACCCCCTTGGTCGGGGAGACCTTGAGATACACATGTTCGCCGGCTTCGAACTGAAGTGGCTTCCGTCTTTGATCAATGTAACTCTTTTGCCGCGATTGTGCGGTCCTCAAGTTTTCACGGATGATCCTAACCTTTTCTTCCACTTCCTTAACAAGGTCCGGGCCATACGTGTACCTCTCGCCTGCCTGGGACCAACACAACAGTGCCCGGCATCTTCTACCATACAAGGCTTCGAAAGGTGCCATTTTAAGACTTGCTTGGTAGCTGTTGTTATAAGAGAATTCAGCGAGAGACAGACATTTCTCCCAATTCTTCCCGCAATGGATAACACAAGCTCGAAGCATATCTTCAAGGATTTGATTCACCCTTTCCGTCTCCCCATCGGTTTGAGGGTGATATGCCGAACTACGGATCAGTTTTGTGCCTAAGGATAGTTGCAATTGTCCCAAAAGCGTGCCACAAATTGAGTACCACGATCTGAAATTATCTTCTTGGGTACCCTATGTAGACAAACGATCCGTTCCAAATATATTTCAGCGTACCTCCTAGCGGCATAAGCGGTATTAACCAGAATAAAATGTGCGGTCTTGGTGAGGCGGTCCACAATTACCCAAATTGAGTCTTGCCCCTGAGGGGTCCTGGGAAGTCCAACAATGAAGTCCATGCTTATATCTTCCCACTTCCATGAGGGAATAGGTAGAGGTTGAAGAGTGCCTGCTACCTTCAAGTGGCTAGCCTTAACCTGTTGACACGTGTCACATTCTGACACATACGTGGCAATCTCCCGATTCGTCCTAGTCCACCAAAAGTTTTGTTTCAGATCTTGGTACATTTTGGTGCTACCGGGATGGATAGAAAATTTGGAGAGATGGGCTTCATCCATAATTTTCCTTCGGAGTTCAGTGTTCTTGGGCCCCACTATCCGATGTCCAAACCACATCACTCCCTGTCCATCTAGTCGAAAACATTTATATTTTTCCTTTACCTTCTCTTTTGCCAATTTTCTCTTGAGGATTTTAATCTTTGCATCATTTAATTGAGCTTCAACAATCTGATCGTGCAAGGTTGGTTCGACAGAGATATGGTTGGAATATCCGTGAGGAACAATCTCCAAGTTGAGCTTTGCCATTTCACGGCACAAGGTGTCAGCATAGGACTCCACGGAAAGGCAGTGACAGCGAGCCTTGCGGCTTAGTGCATCCGCAACCACATTAGCCTTCCCGGGGTGATAATGCACACTAAGGTCATAATCCTTTGCTAACTCCAACCATCTTCGCTGCCTCATATTCAAATGTGCCTGAGTGAAGACATATTTAAGGCTCTTGTGGTCGGTGTATACGTTGCATGGAACACCCATCAGATAGTGTCTCCATATTTTGAGAGCATGAATAACCGCTGCTAACTCAAGATCATGCGTAGGGTAGTTTTTCTCCTGAGGCCGGAGTGCTCGAGAAGCATAAGCAATGACTCGGTTCTCTTGCATAAGAACGCAGCCAAATCCGGTGCCTGAAGCATCGCAATAGACATCATAGGGCTTGGTGTTGTCGGGTTGAGCTAAAACTGGGGCTGAAGTTAAATGTTTTCTCAATGTGTGAAAAGCTTCTTCGCATTTGTCACTCCACACAAATTTGACTCCCTTCTTAAGAGTTCGGTCATAGGTTTAGCAATCCGAGAGAAATCCGGAATGAAGCGGCGATAGTAACCGGCTAAACCCAGAAAACTCTGAATCTCATGGACAGAGGTAGGTGGTTGCCAATCCATCACCTCTTGCACCTTGGTTGGATCCACGGATATACCATCCTTGGAAACCGTGTGACCCAAGAATTTCACACTTTCTAGCCAGAATTCACATTTAGAGAACTTGGCGTAGAGTTGATGGTCTCTCAATCTTTGAAGAACAATGCGAAGGTGCTCGGCATGCTCTTCCTCATTCTTGGAATATATGAGGATGTCATCAATGAAAACCACCACGAACTTATCAAGTTCGAACATGAATACTGAATTCATGAGATACATGAAGTAGGCTAGGGCATTTGTGAGCCCAAATGACATGACCAGGAATTCATAAAGTCTGTAGCGGGTGGAAAAGGTAGTCTTCGGAATGTCACAAGGTCGAATCTTTATTTGGTGATTGCCAGAGCGAAGATCAATCTTCGAGAACACTCTGGCGCCAGCTAGTTGGTCAAAAAGGACATCAATGCGGGGAAGTGGATACTTGTTTTTGATGGTCACCGCATTGAGAGGCCTGTAATCAATACACAACCTTAAGGAATGATCCTTCTTCTTCACAAAGATAGCTGGACAACCCCACGGTGACACGCTAGGGCGGATGAAACCCTTGTCTAGCAGTTCTTGGAGTTGAATTTTTAATTCAGCCAATTCATTAGGTGGCATCCTATAGGGTCTCTTTGATATAGGTGCTGTGCCAGGTTGAAGTTCAATCACAAATTCAATGTCCCTATCCGGCGGCATCCCAGGTAAGTCATCCGGAAAAACATCGGCATACTCACATACCACCAGAATGTCTTTTAGTTGTGTTTCTACCATGGTGTAAGCACAAGCATTGGTATAATTTCGGTGTGGCAGATATAGTGCACTAGGGCCATGTGTAGGCGAGTTCATTTCCACAACTTTTTCAGCAACATCTAGCACAACCTTATGTTGAGTCATCCAGTTTGCCCCCAAAACAATATCAATCCCTTCCATCCAAAGCAGAATTAAATCAGTAGGAAACACTTTACTACCCAGCCTGATGGGTACTTTTCGAGTGACTTAGTTGGATGCTATTTTACCTCCCGCTGTTGATATCACATATGCTGATTTGGTGTGATAAGATTTTAACCCACATTTTGCATGAAATCTTGTGCTTATAAAACTATGTGTTGCCCCGGAATCAAACAATATCACAGCAGGTTGGTTGTGGATAGGGAAGGTACCAGTCATATTCAGGTAGGTCAGCCAAGGTGGTGTAGTTAAGCCTTCCTTGCCTGACTTGCACACGCTGCTGCTTGCCCTTGTTTTGCTGATTTCCAGGGCGCTGGTTCTTTGGCTTGTTTTGTGGACAGTCTTTGATGAAGTGACTGCTGCTGCCACACTTGAAGCACTGGTAGCCAGCTCCAGGACGGGACGGCTGCTGCACGTTCTGCCTCGGCGCCTGTTGCTGCTGCGGCGGTGGAGGGAACGGGGCGCACCCTGCTGTGGTGACCTAGCAACCCAACGTCCTACCTGAGGCGCCCTTGGCTGCCCCTGTGGTGCAGTCGGGGGAACCAGGAGGAACCTCTGAGGCTGTCCACCCGAAGGTCCAGCGGGAGCCTTCCTCTTCTTCTCAACCCTATGCACCCTGTTAGCATCTTCCTGGGCAATAGCGATGTTCACAAGTTCACCATATGTGGCAACTCGGGTGGTGGTCAGCTAGCCTATGAGCTTGGTGTTGAGGCCACGTCGGAACCTCGCCATCTTCTTCACATCGGAGTCGGCATGATGACCCGCATATGGGCACAGACCATTGAAGGCCTGGGCGTACTGGAGCACAGTGCGGGTACCCTGAGTCAGCGCTAGAAACTCAGTCAACTTCCGCTCAACCAAGCCAGCAGGAATGTGGTGGGCTTTGAAGGCAGTTTTGAACTCCTCCCACCCTATCACGTGGTTCTCCTACTGTAGGGCCAGGTAATTCTCCCACCACAGGAGAGCTGTGCCGCGGAGCTGCTGCGCCGCGAAGACCACCTTGCGGTTGGGAGTGCAAGGCGTGGCCAGAATGGAGAACTTGGATTCGATGGCTCGAATCCACGCATCAGCCTCCAAGGGCTCCTCGACTCTGGAGAACACCGGTGGGTGTGTAGCCAAGAAGTCCTCATACTGAGCCACTTGAGGTTGAGGGGCCCGTTGACCTCCTTGTTGCTGCATCTGCTGCTGCATCATTTGTTGCTGTTGCTGCAGATTACGGAGAATCTCCGTCTGAGTGGCATACAGTTGTTGCCACGTCGGAGGTTGCTGCGGTGGCGGAGGTGGTGGTGGCTGTTGCTGCCCTTCTGGCCCCTGCTGGTTAGCGTTGGAGCCGCTAGCATCGTGACCGCTGCGAGTGATAGCCATCTGCAGTAGGTATTTATATTAGCCACATTTTATAAGCTTGCATAAAGCAATGACAAGATAGAACGTGGCAATATAATGAAGTTTACTGCGTAAGGACAACATACCAGCAGGCACTTTCGGAAGAAAAATCATATCTCCCAGTAGGAGTCAAATTAGATGCTCCAATTTGGTCAGTAGCTTGCACATTTCATACTCTACAACTTTCATGTTTGGCTCAGAACCAAATTCGGGCTGGAACTAGACCGAAAAATTCGAGTTTTAGCTCTCTGTATTTGCTGTTTTTCACTAGGCCGAGCTGTAGTGTTTTGGTTGCCATTTTTATTTTGCTTAACCAACGGGGTTGAAATTTGGTGAGCCTTACGTTTGACAAATTCAAAACAACTTCGTAGTTCACATCACAGCCCAGAAGTGAGTGGAAAACACATTAATCATTAAAACAAGGATAGCTGCAGAATGTTTTCAGCACAACCATTACATCCTTCATCAAGTTTTTGGGGCTCACACATCCACACCATTTGAATTACATTGTTTCAAAAGATTAAAAGGGGAAACTCAACTCCATCTAGCCTATTACATCATGGAGCCAAAATTTAGGCTATGCGGAGGAGTAATCTCGCTACTGCAGCTCCTAGAAGTCATCTAGGTTGTTAGCGGTAGCCTCGCTGCCCATGGGAGACGGTGGAGCTGGAAGGGGCGGCATGTCATCCTCGGTGTCCATGTCGGAATCAGGGGCCTCTCCTTCCCCATGCTCTCCACCCTCCTCAAGAAGGTGCTGAGCATCATGGGCGGCTAGCATGGCATTGGCATGCTCCAAGACACCCTGCACGTTCTCAAGCTCATCCCTTGTTTGGGTGAGCTCGTTGTGGACATTGTTGTGTGCTATGTGGAGGTCGGTCAATTGCCTCTCCAAATCTGCAACCATGGCGTCCCTGGTGCTCACCTCTATGGACAAAGAGGTCCTCTCTACCCCAAGGTCGCGGGCACGAACAGACATATCAATGACAAGGTTGAGTGCCTCACTCTGTGACCGTCCCAAAAGTGCCTGCAGCCGGTGATAAGCCCGGATCCATCTCATCAAGAGTGCAGCTGCAGCGACGGGGTTCTCCGCCATCCTCAAAGGTGAGCTGAGATAGCGCCTCATCCAATGAGCATCGTCCGGCTGGGCCGGTGGAAACAGCCCAAGAAGCTGATGCTCCACAAGGTCCGGGTTCTGGGCGCAGAAGGAACTGATCCCATTGAGGGCAGCTAACTCACAAGTGGTCTCCATGTGGTGCCCATGGACTTCCACACTCCATGTGGGAGAGCTGGGACACGGTGGGTGGCGATGCACCACCAAACACACTCGGGATCAAGTCACACCTCGGTCACGGATGATGGTTCTCTCATATTGTGGCGGGGTTGGGTAATCGAGCGCCTGCAACACGGACCAAAGGATGCTAGGAAAACCCTCCCATCCAAGACAGTCCGAGAAAGAGACGTCATTGGGGTAGCTGGCAAGGTCAGCGTGGGCATCCATTCTGAACAAAAAGGTCATGTTACACTTTTTGTGAACAGTTTTCGAATTAAAATTCGAACTCAGTTTTTAGAATCTTGTGCACCATTCAAAACCTGAGCTCTTCTGGAGCTGAACTTTAGATATGTCGTTTGTGATGGCTTTAGACGCCTTGTATCCAAAGGAGACCTAAAAATATGGACTGTCGCTTCAGTTATGAATTATTTTGTGATTCCTGTTCTAGTTTAGTTCTGCAATTATTAAAAATAATCCATGCAGCCAAAAATCGCCATCTTTCACCAGAGGTCTAGGAACTTATTAGAACATCTGCAATTATTAGAACATCTAATTTTGACCCTGTTTAGGCTCCCAAATAAATAGATGTTGGTTTTTGGATAGAAAATTCTTAAGGGCTGTCCAAGTGTTATTTTTAGCCACCACTTGGCCAGATCCTCTCTTTCACTCATGCATAGCTCTCGTAAAGAAATCTCTTGTTCTGGAAGTAGTTTTGATTTTATATGAATTAATCTTGTTCCCTAGGACAGCAACTTGTTCCGTTTTTAATAAATTCTGTGTAGCTCAGTTTTAGCTAAATTTTGGAGTGAGCCTAACTCTTATACTCCAGTAGCTGTCATAAAGTTTGTGGATAAAAAGGATGCACAGAAACAGAGAAACAAAAATGAGAAGAAGCTAGAGTAAAATTGAGTTTTATAAAAAGAAATAGAACACTTTGGATAATTAATTAAATATGGAGCATGTGAAATCTAAATTCCAGTACTGCACACTTGCTTAAAAATAATAATTTGAAATGTTGTATACGTGTACACAATCACCATCATAAAGACATAAAAATTTCCACACACCTCCTCTAATTTTGTGAAGGAGAAAATAGTTCACTAGTATGTGGAGGTGAATATGGCCTTCAAGGCCTTGTTCTTAGATCACATAGGCAGCTGCATTAAAGTTGTGCATCTCATGTAGAAGGCGCTCTCGCTGACGGTACCTACAACCTCGTCCCCGTCAACGAAGAGGAAGTCCCCGAGGGTGGTGCCAACGTCGTCGTGATCGACCCGGAGCCTGACAGTCAGCTAGCTCAAGAAGTCAAGCCCCGGAGCATGACCTAACTTTTAATTCGTGCAACTATGTATTTATAATGCTTGTGCATTTACGTTCTAGGTGTTGTATGAATACTCTAGTTCCATGATTCTAGTACCTATGACTTGAAATACAAGTATGATAGGATCGGTAGAGCAATGCCTTTAGGACTGTTACAAGTCGAGTGATTTCCTGTCACTCGCGAGATATATGAGTTGCTTGTCTTTACTTATGTTGGAATCATAAGGATGGACGGGCGGGATGGTATGTGTAGATCTCCCGTCCGTGTATGATAATTGGATTAAGGTCGGAACGTGTGGTTCTGTGTGTCAAGTTTTTGAACGTACCACACGCATGCCGACCTATGGGAATCGGTAAGCCCGGTACCAGATTGAAGCAGCTAGGACCGATAGCCATCTCTCCTTGGAAATATTTTGTTTCCCTTGCCGTACACATGTGGATATATGCGTGATGCCATGAGTGAAGCGGTAAACCTTTATCCTAAGGGAATGGACCTGACGCCGAATTGTGGATTGATGGGAAAGGTTGGGCAGTGCTTGTGCCTTTTATAGCAAGTATTATCCGTGTGTGTTGGGTTTCCCCTGGCCAGGTAGCAAAATTAGGTTCGAACTGTCCGCTTCTCGCAGTTAATGAGGCTGCTTGACGCTGTGTTGCATTGAGTAATAAGTGGAACTTGAGGATGATGAACTTGTTGTATGTACTAAATTGTATTGCACCACGCTTATGCTTAGAGAGGATGCTAATCTAGAATGGTTAACTCTACTAGAATTTGATACTAAAATCATGGAAATAAGGATCCACTCTTAGTTGCTTTTTGGCAAACAAACCCACTAGCCAAAAGTCTCTCATGTCTAGATGTCGGTGATGTAGTTTTCACCCGACTGGTAAGCCTTGCTGAGTATTAGTATACTCAACCTTGCTTGTGGCTATTATTTTAGATACTGTTAGATACTGTCGATTCCATCACTTGGCCTACCCAGGTTCCTCCTGGCTGGCATGTTGAGCGGGTTCCGTCCTCTTCCGAGGATCGGGAGGAGTAGCACCATGGTCGGCTTCATCGTGGTGTTGCAATGTATCGTCGCTAATTTTAATATTCCGCTGCAATGAACTCTCGTACTCTAATTTGAAATTCAAACTTGGTTTGTAATAACTTTATGATACTATTTATGTATGTCGAATTTGTGGAATGTTGTAATTTCTGGGACTCACCTTCGTGTGGGCGCGCGTGTTGTTTCGATTGTGAAAGTACGTGGTTAATCGGGTATAATCCGACGGCGCTCCAGCTTATTCCGGATTAAGTGCCTGACTGCTTGATTAGTGGTCCATGGGTACTTAACTTGGAATAATTTCGGAGTGGTCCGCCACACCACCTCTCCACCTCCATGCATCTGACACATGCATTCAAACCACTTTTTTCTTTTAGTTTTTTGTCTATAGTGTTTTACTTGAAGATCCAACTCATAAACGGTTTTCATCATAAGATTCGTGATATTTTTATACACAGTTTGAGATCCATTGTGAATATATTTTTTGATTTTTTTGAATTTAAATTTATACGATCATATAAACATGTAGTGCTGTACTCTCCACTTTCTATTTTCAAGTATTGTACGAACTTTGTCACCTCAATAATAGGTTATACGACCTTCCTAACCTAGCCCTACGATATAACCAATACTCCTATGATTGTGACCATTTTCTTTTCATGTGTTGCTAGTTATATGACCTTTGTGTGCTGTTTATACGACCCTCCTTTACATTTCTACGATAACCATTTCACTCTGGACCGAAATATTACACAAGCTATGTTTTGTTTTCAGTTATGCTACTTATATGATCACATACTAGTCAAATTTATATGACTTGCAAGACTCCTATGATTTTTTACCATTTTTTCTTCAAGCTTGCTAATTATATGACGTTAGAGTGCCATTTATACGACCTTCCTGCATAGTTGTAAGCTATAATCATGGCATGTATGCATCATATAAACATGCTTTGTTTGTCGTATAACTATATGTAGTCTGCCCACTTGTGAGGATTCAAACGTGTTCATGTGATCATATAAACATCCTTTGTTTGTCATATATTTTCCAATTTCCAGCAGATATCCTATATGAACCAATATTTATAACTTAGAGGATATTTATCGCCACCTTGAGCATAGAATCCCAACATATGATCATAAATCTAGAACATGTGAGCATACAAGCTTATTCACGTGAGCATAGAAACTCCTACCATGGTCATAGATATTGCAACTTTAGGCATATACTCTTCTCGAACCAGAACTAAGTTTCCTCGCCGTCTCCTAGTAGACACCCCCCCCAAAAAAAAATAAGTTTTATCGCCGACATATCACTATGCTCATGAACATATTCCATACTCGTGTCACTATGTGTCTATGCTCATGTCCCCATATGTTTCTACGCTAAAAACGGTTTATATGATCCTACCATTATGCTTGTATGACCACGTAAATTTTGAATTCAAAAAATTATGCACAAATGCTTTATATGCTGATGTCCATATGTTTATATGCTTGTGCCCGTATGTTTCAATGTTCATGCCCATGCTCGAAATAGTTTCTACCATCCAGTCAGTATGTTTCTATGATTCCAAATTTTGAGTTTAAAAAAATAAAAAAATATTTTCATAACGGATCTCGGATTGTGCATAAAAATATCACGAACTTAATGGTGAAAACTATTTGTTGGTTGGATCTACTAGTGAAGAACTATAGCAAAAAAAACTAAACTGAAAAGGGGGAGGAAAAGTGGGAGGTGGGATGATGCGGTGCATGCACGTATGCAAACTGCAAGTAAGAGCAAGGCTAATAATACAGCCTGCTGCTGGCTGTATATATTTTTACATCCCACCATTTAGCCCACTATTATAATGGTTAAGCTTTCACCATAATTATATGTCCCACATGTCTATCTCACAGTTTGTCTTGGTTCTTGTGCCTGAGCGGGCTGCAAGCTTACAGCCCACCCCTCCTCTCTCACCTCTTCTCTCTCATCCACCTCAGCATTTAGCGTTCTCCCAGCCCACTATTATACTTGCTCTAAGAGGTGGATGGCACGGTTGCATGCATATGCATGCAGGCGTGTCAAGTGCCAGGTGCAGGTGGCGTTAAGCTCTCTATAAGCATCCACGTAGGAAAGAGTAACTAGGAGAGAAAAGAAATTGTCGCTAGACCTGGCGACAGTCGCTACCTAGATTCCCAAGCGGAGCGGACCCCACCACATGCGTCTCTCCGACCTCCAGTTGCACACTGAATGCTCCTGCCGCTGGCATGTGGGCCCATATTAATTTAGGACCTTGAGTTATAGCAAGACTCATGGAGAGGTCATCTATTCTTCATGCTACATCATATGTGGACACTGCTACAGAGAGCAACATGCTATAACCATTGCGGGTGCCTGAGTCTTGGTGCTGAATAGTTATTCGAAGCTGCTTTATCAGGGTGTGTTTAGATTGGGGAAAGATTCCCCGAAAACACACTGTTCACCAAAAAAACACTGTAGATGAATAGTGTTCTGTGAGTAGAAGAGGTGGGATGAATAGTGAAAAGTTGGATGAATAGTGAAAAGTTGGGGAATCTTTTGGGAACTAAACGGGGCCTTAGTCGACCGCTACATATATTTGGAGCCTATAATGGCCACGTGATGAAACCCAACCAGCTTTGCTGGCAACAACCGGACCAATGTGTGGACACGTACACCTCCTGTGTGGGTCCACTAGGACTGGATATCTATTGACTCACCGCTCTGTTGCCAACCCAGTCCCTCTTCGTTGCAAAATTTCTCCTCTCCTCCCTCTTCATCCTCGTCCTCACACAACCACCAATGGACCTCAGGCAGCAGGGGCGAGGGGAAGCTTCGGCGAGCCTGCTCGCCTTCCTCGCACACGCCGCGTACCCGGCGCACGCGGATCCCGGCTCGGCTCGGCGCGGCGGGCGGGCGTGACTCCTTCTGTCAGTGGCGCCGCGTACTTCGCTCGGATCCTGCACAGACCGGCGAAGCGCGGATCCCGGCGAGGCCGTGCGGCGCAGCCACGGCTTCGACGTCCACGGGACCTCGTCTAGGCCGGTGTGCAGATCCAGAACCCATGCAGAGGGTGCGGCGGCACGGAGAAGCTCCGACAGTGGCGGCTTGGGGAAGCTTCGGCGACGGCGGCCCATCCCAGTCTGCTCCGTGCCGAGCCCGGCCCAGCCTCGGGGCACCACCACCTTGCTCCCTCCGAACGTAACATCGTCGCCGGTCACGTGCACGGGTTCGTCGCCTGAATCGATGGTGAAGCAGACATGCATCATTCATGTAGGTAACGTGTTCGATTAAATTCCTCTACACATACAGCTACTGTATATGGCATAAAAACTGTTGTAACACGGTTTTTCTTTTTCTTGTATTACTAACAGTGAGAAAGTCACAATTGACTTCTTTTTCATTCCTTCAAAAATTGTCCTTTACAGTTACTGTTGACCTGCTATTTATAGGGGTCAACCTCGTATGTTTACAAGACCGTTACTTCCCGCCAAAAATCTTACATCTATCCTAGCTTTTAGATGACCGTTGCTTCCCGCCAATCTTCATCTCTACCTCGTTACAGGAGATAGATTCGTTCTGGCATTTCCCTGCTTCGCGACCAGCCTCGTACTATTGTCTTCTTTGCCTTGACTTCTTCAGTCTTGCTCGAGGCTTTAACCTCTTCAAATTAGCTTCGCGCTCGTCATCTTCGTCCTGACTTCTCTAACTTCACCTGCAACTTTAACCTCTTCGAAATAACTTCACATTTGTCTTCTTCGTTCTAACCTCTTCAGTCTTGCCTGCAAAAATAGAAAATACGATTCCAAGGGGCGTCTCCCCAACAGTAGCCCCTTCGTCCTTGGATTCGAGTTTGTTACTACTCATCCCTCGAACTCCTGGGACGAAACCCAAAAGGCGTCCCCTTGGATCAATTTGGCGGTTACTTTGGCGCCTTTTCACGGCGCAAACTTCGGAACTTACCGCGCCTATAAATAGTAGAGGTTATCCCCCCTAAAAATTACCTTCGCTTTCGCCTTTGACCTCGTGCAATTGTCTTCGCTCTGCTTTAGCTCTCATTTCTGACCTCGTGCTACTGTCTTCGCTTTGCACTAATTGTTGCTTCCTGTTGAGACTCTTGAAGTGCTTCGTTGTTAGAAAGAGGTTAGTTTTGAAGAATCTTTGTCCTCGTTTCTTGTTTCGTTATGTTTTTGATTGTTTTTCATTATTAGTTTCAGAAATGGCTCAAGTCACATCTGCTGCTATTCCGACCTCTGATGTTGAAAGAGAGAACAGTCCCCTAGCCTCTAACCCGGGAAGTGAGGATTTGGAAGGAGTCGAGGCTAATGTCAATGAGCTCGTTGGAGAATCAGCTCCTAAAACCCTTCATTTCGGTCGGTCTTCTGTTACCGCAGGGATGATTTCATCTTATGAACAGAATGGATACTTTCCTGAAGGTGTTGGCCGTGCTCCTGGAAACGAAACTACTCCTGATCCCCAATTCGGAGAAGCTGTTGTGTTTTCCGAATTTTTTACTGCGGGACTCTGTTTTCCTTGCGATCCGATGCTGCCCCAGATCCTGGACCGTTTCAACGTCAAGCTTCATCAGTTGACACCCAACTCCTTCGTTCAGCTTTCGAAGTTTTTCTGGGGTGTTAAGACATTCGGTGGTGAAATTGACCTCGACACTTTTGGCCGCTTCAACGAGCTTCATCTTCAGAAGAGGTCAATCTTTTTGGAAGAAGGTGGAGAAGAGCATGTTGGGCAATTTGGAGTTGCGACTTTTACTTCGCGTCGTCGCAGCGCTGCCCTGAAGATTACGAAAGTTGACTTCACCTACGCTCAACGGAACCGTTGGGATGTAAATTGGCCGAAGTCATGGTTCTATGTCAAAGTTGGCTTCGCCTCTTCGGATTCCAACGATATCAACTATCCTTTTGCTGGCCCCCTTGGCAATGTCGAAGTATCTACTGTGATTGACTTCGACAAGAAATCCGAAGCTTTTAAGAAGAACAGTCGTTGCTTTATCCATGCCACTCGGCGATTGACAGGCCGTGATGTAGTTGAGGAGTTTCTGGCTGCTGAGATCTGGCCTTTAGGGAATAACTGGAAACCCTTCAGAGTTGAGGAGAGGCAAATACCTGGATTCGATTTGCCTACTACCTTTGTTATCTTCGGACTTACGAAACCTGCGGATATGTCTGAAGATGATCTGATCTCTAAGGTTGAATGGGCCGCCAAAGCTTTGATTGGCCCTCTTACTGAAAAGGAGAAGAAGGCAATGATTGACCTCTTCGAAAAACCCAGCCGCTTGAATCGGCCATGGTTAGAGATGGGCATCAAATATGGAGATAGAGTAAAACCCTCCAAGCCCCAGAAACGCATGAAGCCAGTTGGAAATATTGGATCCGAGCAAGCTGGGGTGGCACGAAGATATAAAAAGACTTCATCAAAAGTGCTAATATCTTCGAGTCAAGATGCTCCCCAGACGAAGACAAAGCTGCTCGAGGCTCAGAAGAGGAAAAGTGCCTGTGTGCAACAGTCTGCCTCTGCGCCTAACAAGAAACCTCGACTGACTCGAAAGGTGGATTTGTCTCTCCTAGACAGTCCTCAAGCCGAAGCTGAAGCTGAAAAGGAGAAAGAAACTATTGAAGCAGCTTGTGGACTTCTAGGAATTGCTGGCATTACTGGCGATGACCTCGGCACATCGGGGTTCATGAAGGAGTTGGCAGGCACTTCTGCTGCTTCGGGTGAAGGTTTGTTTGTTCCTTTCATGAAATGCCCCGGTGCTAGAATGAGCCTCACAGGCTCAATATCGAGTGTTGTTTCGAAATCTCCAAGAGAATTCGATCCAAACTTTCTTGAGCTCTTAGAGCATAACTTCGGCTTGTATTCCACAGAACCAGCCGTCGAAGGCATGAATGTTGAAGAAGATAAAGTAGCCGAGGCCAAACACGAGGTCAGAAATTTTAGTTGTACTATACTCGACCACTAAATTTCTTCTATTGTTTTTGCTTACTTTGCTTGATATTTTTAGGTCGAGGTTGTGGATGTTAAGGGTAAAAAGATCCCTGAAGAAACACCTACGAAGCATCCTCAGGACTTGGCTACTTCTTCTTTTGTTGAACTTGGTGAAGATACTGATGAGATGCGAGGTGAAAAAGAAAAAATTCTATCACCACTTCACGTTTAGTTTCGTTTTTTATTCTTATATTTTGTCTTCGTTTTTATAGGTTATAAAGCATCATTGGAAAATCTTAGTTTTGAAGAGCTATCTCGCTTGAGCGTCGCCACAGCACACAAGGTTCGTGCTTGCTTCTTACTATTCTATCCTCGTCTCTTTCTTTCTTTGTCTTACATTTTTGTTTTCGATTTGCTTCCTTAGGTTAAACTGATCAACGCAGCTTGTGCCTCGAAGTCTAAGACTGCTGCTGATTGGCTTCGTTTCTTGGAAGGGGAGAATGAGAGGCTTCGGGAAGTTAACGACAGACTTCATAAAGATTTGACTAAGCTCGGGGACGCTTGGGATACTACTGATAGAAAATATAAGGCGTTGCAGAAGGACTTTGACAAAAACCTGGTTGTGATCGAGAACCTTCGTGAAGCCGTGGTTCAAGAGTCCGATGCAGCGAAAGAGGCTAGAACCCAGGTGTCTTCCCTCGAACTTAAGTTGAAAGAAGCTGAAGAATCTCTAGCCTCTTCCAAGATTCTTGATGCCGAGAGAATAAATCAAATTTTTTATTCGTATTCAAACTCGCTCAAGCAGTTCGGGGCCACTCCTTATGCTCTTCCGGTGGACTTAAACATTGACAGTTTCTTATCTTGGATTGAAGAAGAATTTGCTGGTCTCGGGGATGTGTTTTCTATTGCTGGCGACAACTTCGCACTTACCTGCACCGATGGCCTCGGCAGATTTCTCGAAAAAGAAGATAAGGAACTGCTCCTTCGGGTTTCCGGTCCCGGATTTCGTTTTACTGACTTCGGAGATCTGTCCTCACCTTGCTCTAAAGAAGTCGAAACTATGAAACGTCGTTTCTTGCGAGACTTCTGGAACGTCTATGGGCGAGATATGGCTAAGGACTCCTCTTCGAAGGTAAGAAACTTTTTCTGTATAATTTTGCTTCTTCTTCTCTTTTTATTATTGTCAAATATCCTAAGTCTTTTGCTTTGTTTCTTCACCAGGAAGAAACTGAGGACGCAGAAGCTGAAGAAGCTGAAGAAGGAAAAGAGGAAGAAAGCGAGGGAGAAGAAGATGAAGCCCTGGATTCGCCTCGTGATGATGACGAAGCTGAATCTCCCCAAGAAGAAGGAGAAATCTAATCACGAGTCGAAGTTTATTAATGTAAAAAACTTGTTGCAAGTCATGAGCGATGTTTGTGAACTCCAGAGCGACTTAAACATTGAAATTGTTCACGATTTTGTCTATATTAACCTCGTAATTATCTTCGGTCTTTGTTTCGAAGTGCATGCTTTGGACTCGTAAAATTTCTTTTCACTTGAAATTGTTAATACATCATCTTGTTTCTATAAGATCATGACCTTTAGCTTCGTTTTCGCTATAGAAAACGCTTAAATATTCTTTGGCTTCTAATTCCCTTGTTAACTCGAGAAAGCCTTGAAGCGGATGTGCTTTTCTCCATAATCGCACAACTTGAGAGGGCGTTGCTGTACGAAGCATCTATGGGCCCTGTGCTGTTGTTGATCTTTAGCCTCGGCAGATCATGCCGTCGAGCGTTCCTTTGATTCCTGCTGCCTCTCATTTCTAGGGAAAATTTTTCTTTTTCATTTGCTTTGCTTTTTCTCTTGTCGAGGCTTGTCTCCCCCCTTCTCTTTTATAGTGGTCTTTGGACCCTTGGGGAAATTATGATTTCACCTAACCTCGTGTCCTTTTTAAAAAGTACAAGTTAGGTGATTCGTTTTAATGTGCTCGTTGCTTGGTGAAAACTTGTTTTTGAATAAATACAAATGGGGGCTTCTCTTTTTTGCCTTTGAAAAAGGCGTCCCCTCCCTCGATAGCCCCTTTGCGTTTATTCATTGCTTCTTACTTCGAGCAACGAATCTGAAAGATTACGTTCTCTTGTTTTACTTTCGAAATAGGGCAACTCTGTTGCTTTTTTTGTTCCCCTGATTTGATCTAGGCTGTAGGTTTTCTTGCGAGGTTTTGTTTCTAACCTCTTTCTTAGACAATTTTGTTCGAGATCTTTTTGGCGAGGTTATATTTCTGACCTCGACCTTGGGCTATTTTGCTCAAGGCTTCTTTTTGCGAGGTTAGTATTTCCAACCTCGGCCTCGAACTATTTTGTTCGAGGTCTTATTTTTGCGAAATTATATTTCAACCTCGTCCTCGAGCTATTTTGCTCGAGGTCTTCTTTTTACGAGGTTATATTTCCAACCTCGGCCTCGAGCTATCTTGCTCGAGGTCTTCTTTTTGCGAGGTTAATATTTCCAACCTCGGCCTCGAACTATTTTGTTCGAGGTCTTATTTTTGCGAAATTATATTTCAACCTCGTCCTCGAGCTATTTTGCTGGAGGTCTTCTTTTTACGAGGTTATATTTCTAACCTCGGCCTCGAGCTATCTTGCTCGAGGTCTTCTTTTTACGAGGTTATATTTTCAACCTCGGCCTCGAGCTATCTTGCTCGAGTTCTTCTTTTTGCGAGGTTATTTTTCAACCTCGGTGTGTTTTTTGCTCAAGTGCTTTTAGGGGAATCTCCTTTATCGATTTTTTGGAGAGATTTACATAGGTTCGCCTCATTAAAAACCTCACCTCCAGTTTCCTGGAGCCCCTTTTGTGAGGAAAAGAGTACGGCCTTTTGTGATGAAAGAAAAAGAGAAAAGAGATGCTTCGTATTTGTGCTTATAGCTCCGCACATTTACGAAGTTGACCTTTACAAAAAGAACTGAAACTTGGAAAAAACTGTTCAGCTTTATTTGTTCCGATTCTAGTTATAGTACTTGCGAAGTTGCTCTACGTTCCATGAGTGAGGTAATTCTTCTCCATTTTCGGTGGACAGATGATAAGACCCTGGCCTCGAGCTTTTGGTGACAATGTATGGTCCTTCCCATTTTTCCTTGAATTTGGATAAGTTTTCTGCGTTATGCTTTCTTTTGATTACCAGGTCCCCAACTCTGATCTCTCTTATCTTCGCCTTTGGGTCGCGCCACTTTCGTGTTTGCCTTTGATATGATTCGAGGTTATGTGAAGCAACAAGCCGATCGACTTCGATTAGGTCCTTTTCCACCATTTCTTTTTTACCTTCGTCACTACTAAGTGTTACCCTTAGTGTTTTGGCCTTGATTTCTTCTGGAACCATTGCTTCAGTTCCGTATAGCAGTCTGAAAGGAGTGAACTTGGTTGCTCTGGATTCTGTGGTATTATGTGACCATACTGCGATTGGCAAATCGTCAATCCATTTTCCCTTTTTGTGGTCGAAGAGCATCTTCCTTATAGTTGAAAAAATGATGCCGTTGGCTCTTTCAACTGCGCCGTTTGATTGCGGATGATATACGGATGCATACTTCACTTTGGTTCCCATTGTTATGCAAAAATCTCTGAATGATTCGCTGTCAAATTGCTTTCCATTGTCTACTGTTATTTCTTTTGGTACCCCGAATCTGCAAATGATGTTATGCCAGAAGAACTTTTGTATTGTATGCGAAGTTATCGATGCTAGGGCTTTTGCTTCGATCCACTTTGTGAAATATTCCACGGCAACTACTGCGAATCTGCAGTTTCCTTGAGCTGTTGGGAGAGGCCCTACCAAATCTATTCCCCATCTTTGCAATGGCCAAGAAGGTGTGATGAGCTGCAACAGTGAACATGGAATCTTTTGATTGCTTGCGTTCTTTTGACATGCTTCGCATTTCTTTGCTACTTCGTCTGCATCTTTTATCATTGTTGGCCAGAACATTCCTTGCCTGACTGCTTTTGCTGCGAGGGCTCTTGGACCAATATGTGTTCCGCATATCCCTTCGTGTATGCTTTTTAGTATCGCCGTTCCTTGTTCTTTTGCAATGCATTTTAGCCATGGTGCTGATATCCCCTTCTTATACAGCTCTCCTTGTATTATCTGATACCCTTTTGCTCTTGCTGGTATTCTTTTGGCCTCGCTTGCTGAACAGGGTGTGAAATTGTTTTGTAAGTATGCCATGATTGGTGCTCTCCAATCTTCCCAGCGAATGTGTGCAAGATGCTGCTTTCTGATTGAGGGGATGGTCATGACCTCGTAAATTACGTCCTCAGGTAGTTCTTCCTTCTTTGCTGCTTTTTTGGCTAAGTCATCAGCTTCGTTGTTGTCGTTTCTGTGGATGTGCTCTACCGTGAATCCTTTGAAGTGTTTCTCCATCTCTCTGACCTCTTCGAGGTAATTGATTAGTTCTGGTTTTCTAGCTTCGCTATCCTTTTCGATGTGGTCCCTTGCTATTTTCGAGTCTGTCTTCACAATGAACCTTTGTTTTCCTAGTGATTTCATTTTTCGTAGACCAAGCAGGAGTGCTTCGTATTCTGCTACATTATTAGTGATTTGAATCTCTTGGTTGCTGAATTCCAATCGTGCTGCGAATCTTGTTTTGATTCCGCCTGGTGAAACCAGTATTGCAGAGATCGCTGCTCCTTTGCTATAGTATGCTCCGTCACAATAGACTGTCCATTGTTTTTCTTCTTCGTCTGAACTTTCATGCTTTGGAGAGGTCCAGTCTGCTATGAAGTCAGCTAATACTTGTGATTTGATTGCATTTCGTCTTACGAATTCAATATTGAATCCGGATAGTTCTGCGGACCATTTGCTGATCCTATTCGAAGCTTCTCTGTTTGCGAATAGCTCTGCTAAAGGTTTGTTGGTGACGACTGTAACTTTGTGAGCTTCGAAATAGTGCCTGAGTTTTCTTGATGCCATAAGCAATGCGTATGCAATTTTTTCGAGCTCAGAGTATGACTTCTTGGCTCCAGATAATGCTTCAGAAACGAAGTAGGCCGGCAACTGCTTCGGAATGCCTTCGATTTCGGTTTCTTGTACTATTGCAGCGCTTACTGCTGACTCTGATACTGCGAGGTAAAGGAGAAGGTCTTTTCCTTGGGCTGGTGGTGATAGTTTGATCATTGTCGCAAGGTACTGCTTTAATTCTCTGAATGCTTTCGATTGTTCTTCGCCCCAGTTGAATTTCTATGCATGTCTGAGAGTTTTGAAGAAAGGAAGGCTTCGCTCGGCCGCTCTTGGTACGAATCTGTTTAGAGCTGCGATCCTGCCTGTCAATTGTTGCACTTCCTTAACCGTCTTTGGCTCCTCCATGGATGCCAAGGCTTGTACCTTGTCTGGGTTGGCCTCGATTCCCTTTGATGTTACAAGGCACCCCAAGACTTTTCCTTTGGTTACTCCAAAGACGCATTTTTCTGGATTTAAGCTCAAGTTTGACATTCTTAGATTGTTGAAGGTTTCCTCGAGATCTTTGATGTGATCCGTTTTTTTGATGCTTTTTACGACGAGGTCATCCACATAAGCTAACATGTTTCTGTCAATTTGTGAGTTGAAAACTTTTTTGGTCATTCTTGAGAAAGTTGATCCTGCGTTTCTCAGCCCTTCTGGCATTCTGACGAAACAAAAAGTTCCGAAAGGTGTTATGAAGCTTGTCTTCTCCTCATCCTCTTGTTTCATCCAAACTTGGTGATACCCTGAAAAGCAATCTAGCAAGGATAGAATCTCGCTGTTGGCTGCGTCATCAACGACGCTATCAATTCTTGGTAAAGGAAAATCATCTTTTGGACAATGCTTGTTTAGTGTTGTGAAGTCAATGCACATCGTCCACTTTCCGTTTTTCTTCTTCACCGGGACAGTATTTGCCAACCATTCTGGGTATTGTACTTCTCTGATGACTTTTGCTTTCAGTAGCCTTTCCACTTCGGATTTTATTCCCTCTACCTTCTCGTCCGACATTTTTCTCAATTTTTGTTTTCTTGGCTTTGTCTTCGGGTTTATGTTGAGGCTATGCTCGATTATGGTTCTGCTGACACCCTTTAGGTCTGCAGCTGTCCACGCAAAGACATCTTTATTCTTTCTTAAGAAAGTTATCAATTCCTCCTCTTCTTGGGGGGAGAGGTCTGCTCCGATCGTGACCTCTCTACCTTCGACTCCTGGATCGAGAGAGACTCGCTTGGTGTCTTGTGCTTGAATAGCTTCTTTTACTTTTTCCACTCTGGATTGCGGTGGCGTCTTTTTGATCGATTCTGTTTGGACTTTATTGTTTGTTTGTTTCGTTTCTGCCTGCAAGAGGTTGACGTTTTTCTCGCCTGGGGTAATTCCTTGTTCGATGTCCCTTGCGACTTGCTGGTTTCCGAATACTGTGATTACTCCATTTGATGCTGGAAGTTTCATACAGAGATACGCCTGTCGTACAATAGCTTCGAACGTGTTGAGAAAACCTCTTCCGAAGATTGCATTGTAAGGGTAGTACATGTCAACTACGTCAAAAGTGATTCGTTCCGTTCTGGGATTACTCAGGTCCCCCAAAGTTACCGGTAGTTCGATTTTTCCTAAGGCCCGGATTCTTTTTCCTCCGAAACCAATGAGTGGAGTTTCTGATGGTTGTAACAAGCTTCTGCTGATGTTCATTTGGTCGAAAGCACTAGCGAAGATAATATCGGCTGAACTGCCATCGTCTATCAGTATCTTTGTTAGCTCCCAGCCTGCCACATTTGTTTCGATGACCATGGCATCAGTGTGAGGATAACATTGGAGTTTGAGATCCTGCTCAGTAAAGGTTATTGGAATATGCGACCAATGGGTTTTTATTACTGGGCCATTGGGTAGTATTGCGTGCACTCTTCTGAAATAGTCTTTTCTTTGTCTTTTGCTTTCGAAGTCGACTGAAGATCCTCCTGCTATAGGCAGAATCATTCCGCGAGAGGGAATGGGACCCTTGGTGGGTGTTGAATTCGGTGTTGGAGTTGCTTGCATCATAGTTTCGTCTTTTCTTGCTGCGGTGGACTGGATTGAGCTATGCGCTTGTTGATTTGATTCGGACTGGGTTTGATGCCAAGCCAAACGAGGCTGGTGGTATGTTGAAAAGGATTCTGAATTCGTCGGGAGTTGTAGCTGCGGATTCGGTGTGTTATGGGAGGTGCGCTGCCAAGAATTTGTTTGGACTGTGCGACCTTGATTGTTGTTTTGGTTCATTTCTTGCTTTACCCTGATGGTTATGGGACATCTTCCTGTACTGTGATCTGGG
This sequence comes from Digitaria exilis, assembly GCA_015342445.1. Lineage (NCBI taxonomy): Eukaryota > Viridiplantae > Streptophyta > Magnoliopsida > Poales > Poaceae > Digitaria > Digitaria exilis. The sequence goes on from JACEFO010002701.1 coordinate 88,336, forward strand.
TTTTCGCCATGGAATTGACAGAACCAAGATCGAGATTGGCTTTCTTGTTGGCCTCGACCTCTTCCACGGCCTCTGCCTCGTCCGCCTCTTCCTCGTGTGGATGAGGAGTTAAAGTTTTGCTTCGCTGCGTTTGATTCGTTATTATGTTGGCCGCTCTCGTTTTCTATGTGAAAAACTTGGGTTGATCTGTTGTAGTTCTGCTTTTCGTATGTGGGCTGCTTGTAGTTTCCGTTTGCTTTTCTGAGCATGGCTCTTTCGTTGATTCTTCTCCTGTGATCATCGTCTGATCTGCAAAACTTTTCCATCTCGTGGAAGAGTTCATGGAGGTTCCTTGGTTTGTTTTTGACGAATTCTGATGCGCATGGCCCTGGTCCCAACCCGTGGATGCATGCATCAATTGCTATTGAGTCTGGGATATCATCTGTTTGGGCCTTCAATTGGATGAAGCGTTTGAAATACTAAGCTAATGGCTCCCTTTCCTCCTGTCTACATGCGAATAAATCTCCCGAGGTTAACAGTTGCCTATTGAATCCTTGGAAGTTTTGAAGTACTTTTGCCTTGAGTTGTTCCCAGCTGAAAATTGATCCTGGGCTTAGTCTCGTGAACCATGTGAGAGCCGGTCCTTCACAGGCTATGATGAATGACTTTGCGAGAACTAGCTCGTTTCCTCCTGCGGAAGCCACAGCGACTTCGTAGCTCATCAGAAACTGCCTTGGATCACAAGTACCATTGTATTTGGGCAAGGTGATGGGCTTGTACGAGGTTGACCATGGTGCATTTTGAAGGCCTGGAGATAACGGTGAATTCGAGTCAAAGCTTCTGAAGCCCGTGTTGCAATTTGTTGTTTCGGTGTTGTATTCTCTCTCGGGCTCTTGAACGGTTTCTTTGCTCGCATTGAGCTCGCTTTGGAGTCTCTGGAGCTCGTTCTTGGCCTCTGCAATTTTTCGCTCTTTCTCGGTTTCTTTTCTTTGGTTCTCTGCTTCCTTCAACAGGGCTTCTTTTTCTTGCTTAAGCCTCTCAATTTCTTGTAATAGTTGTTCGAGGCTAGCTTCTTCTCGATTTTGGTTATCATTGGTAGTGACTGGCTCTAGTGAAACTTGTCGTTCATCGTTTTCTCTTTCATTTTCGTGAGCTTTGGAGGTCCGTGGATCATCGGACCGTTGCTTTTTCTTTGGTTGCATCGTGAGTTTTGATTTCGATCCTAACACGCGGACGGCGCCAACTGTTGTAACACGGTTTTTCTTGTATTACTAACAGTGAGAAAGTCACAATTGACTTCTTTTTCGTTCCTTCAAAAATTGTCCTTTACAGTTACTGTTGACCTGCTATTTATAGGGGTCAACCTCGTATGTTTACAAGACCGTTACTTCCCGCCAAAAATCTTACATCTATCCTAGCTTTTAGATGACCGTTGCTTCCCGCCAATCTTCATCTCTACCTCGTTACAGGAGATAGATTCGTTCTGGCATTTCCCTGCTTCGCGACCAGCCTCGTACTATTGTCTTCTTTGCCTTGACTTCTTCAGTCTTGCTCGAGGCTTTAACCTCTTCAAATTAGCTTCGCGCTCGTCATCTTCGTCCTGACTTCTCTAACTTCACCTGCAACTTTAACCTCTTCGAAATAACTTCACATTTGTCTTCTTCGTTCTAACCTCTTCAGTCTTGCCTGCAAAAATAGAAAATACGATTCCAAGGGGCGTCTCCCCAACAAAAACACCACATTGTAGCATTGGTTCTAACTTTTTTCTAGCAGAATAGATTTTTTTATGCCACTTTAGGCAGGGTTCTATGCTTCAAAAATCAAGTTGTCTTGGAAAACTAGGACCTATTCTGTTAGCGTGTTCAGGTTTCTTGATTTCAACATTTCGTATTGTCAGCCTGCTGGAAGATCCTATGTACTTTTGTGTTGGGAGTATGGATGTTTTGACTGCAGGAAAATATTGATCTTTTCCATGTTTCTATGCTTGGCTTCACATGTTTCTATGCCCATATAGATTATTTCTGTTGCGCTTTTATCATCGCTCATGTGTGAGGGCCTTCGCGCCAAGCTTTTGTTCTAGGTGTCGCTGTTGTCGTTTCTATGATTGACCTCAATACCTTTATGCCTATTGATGCCTTGCATAGTTGCATCGGTCATATAAGCAATCAAGCATGCTGATCTATCGTAGATACTTTTCTATGATCTCATCTTCTTATTTCTTTGTCATTGATTTTACTTTAAAAAAACGTGGAATCTTGCCTCATTGAGAGGTTGCATGCTGGGCGAGGATTTTGAATTTTGCTTGAGCATAGATGCTATCCTTTGTTTGTATCTTAGTTGTTGATCATATATGTGCCAGCGTCAGAACATAGATGCTATAGGTTTATCAAATCTGTATTTGTTTACTGATTTATATGATTGCCCTTACTGGTTTCTATGCCTTTCCAATCACATTACAATAACATTGTAGTCAAGATTTTGTGACAGCTATCAAAATTTCTTGTGGCAGCTATCAAAATTTTCTGTCATATTTTTTTAGTTCACATTGCAGTCACCTCAGTGTACACTGAGTTGCAAAACAGAGATACATTCATTTTAATGGAAATATTGGGTAGGGGGTTTTCACAAAAAATAGGGTTGAACCTCCTTTGTCCAGTGTGGCAGTGCCACGTCAGCTGCTGGCGCCTGCGTGGCCGTGTTTGTACCGTTGGTGGTCCAAACATATAGATTCAGTACCTATCTGTTGAATCTATATCTAAATTCATAGATACGCTTCTATGATTTCCTCCTCTTGTTTCTATGCTATTGAATTTAATTGAATCGGTTATATGATTGTCACGACCACTACATATGATTTTCATATGGCGGTTTCTATGATTGATTGAATAGGATTCTATGACCACAAACAGAGATTTTTATGACTATGTTGGGGCATATGCTTGGACGCATGCGTTTCTATGCATGGAAACTAAGCCAGGGGTATGTTTGGACGCATGAAAAAATCATAAGGTACATTCACAATGCATCTCAAACTAAGCACAAAAATCTCACGGATCTTGTTACACAAGCCGCTATATGTATGTTTTACCAAAGAAACATACAAACATAAGCATTGATGATTTTCTATGCTTCAGTTATGTTGTTTCTATCACATTAGATTATATATATATATAACAGCGCTAAATGATACCTTGAATATTAATCGGTACCCGAGACCTACCGGGCACCCCGCGCCGAGCCCCTACCGCGCGTCCCCGCGCCCAGCATCCCACCGAGGCAGGCAGCCGCCCACGTCCCATCCCGCTCCCGCGTCCCCACCCGCGGTTTTCTTTTCCGTGCCGAGAGCCACTGCACACCCTGGTTTCCTTTTTCTTTTCGCTGACTAGAAGGACACCGTCGCATCAGCGATCCACCGTAACGGGGACTCGTGGCAGGGTACCCAGCTCCAGTTTTCATGTTGCGCTATACGGACATAGTTTTTCTCCTGTCGTTGCTGCTGGTGATAAAAAAAACACCCGGAAGGATCATTGGCCATATCGTAATGGGAACATCGTCTATTAGTTCTAACTTTTTATGTACCTAGCATTCATTCGTGCCAATTTTTATTGAAAACTCAATCATGAAGACGGTAAACAACCGAATTTATTCTTTCCCAATTACGAGTGCTATTTCCGTTTGATGGTGCCAACTTTTTATGATTCAAGATTACAAAGGCTATCAAAATGACGAACCCATAAATAAACTAATTAAAAGACCTAACTATATGATTAAAATAACTAGCTATCACGTGTACTTTTAATTGGTATAACTTCTCCAGATTTTTCTGGTCAAAAGTCTTGCAAAAGAGGGACAACCCAAATCCTCTTCAATCGCATTAACAAGCATTCAGAAATAGGTTATTGATTAATGCTTCTTCAACAAATGACAGAAGATTAAAATAATTCGTTTTGCAGTCAAATATCCTACATTCAACTTGAAATTTCAGACATTGCTAGCCAGCTAAAAATTAAAAATACTGTCAACGATATATTTCATCTGGGCAACACCCTCACTACAATGCTTTACGCACAGATACAAAAGTTTCCAATCGGAATTTTGCAACTAGTACATCTTCTCTATGGATATTTGTTGCTGCTTCTGACTTCAGAGGTCACGCATTCACGTCAATCTAGCAACAGTTACGATTTAGCACTATGGTTTCCTCTGAGGCCAGGACAATGTGAATACGTCCATTGCCTGAAAAGATAACAAGGTTGGAAATTTCGTGTCGTCATTATCTGCATCCGCAGATCGGTCGGTCATTCTTGCTGCAGCTGCACGAGTAGGGTTCATCCAGACCTGCAGAAACCAGCCAAGTAAAATTGGTATTCATCTTTGAGACAAAAAATGATCAAGATTCCGATTATTATTCACACACCGGACAGGACAGCAGGAGAGAAATATAGGAAAATAGCAAGCCCGAGTACACTGCTATCAACAAAATGATTCTACAATTACACATGCAACATCGAGCTGAACGATGGTCCAAAACAGCATCGATGACTAGCCTGCAGGTCCACAAGCGAGGGCTCCGCCATTCAAATCTAGCATTGTCAGTTGCACAAATCCAACACAAGATAATACCTATGCCTGAAGTTCAATATATGCAATTTAGGAGAAGGGGATACTGACACACGAATTGTGAGCATCCTAGAGTACGTGTTTAAATTGTTGAGGATCATCAAATATTGACAGCAGTGCCATCAAAATTAAACAGGGCAACAGAGATTACTAGATGGCATCACGCCGGCAAGGTGTACTAAGCAAAGTATAACAGTCATGTATCTTGTAACAATTTTTTTTACGGAAACATGGACACATAGTCATGCAAATGCAGAGGTGGTAATGGTCATTATATTGCGAGTTGATCAAATTTTTTATAGAATTTGAATGCAGGTATGTGGTACTAGAGAAGATCACCAAGGAAAAATCTCACCAATGGCACTATATCAGATAAGCCACCAAAAACTGCTTGATAGTTGATACATAAAAGTCAAGGGACCAACAGTTTTTTCACACTGCTGAAAGATTTCGGTATGTGAAGCTCACAATTCAACAAAATGATCAGGAACTATATCACGAAGAATATGATCAGTTTTTCTAACAAAAGTTAATTACAGAATATGATCAGGAACTATATCATGAAGAAACTAAATGAGTAACAGTCCAATTTTTGTATAAAAGGATTATCCCTATCTCCTTATACGTTGTGAAGTTTTGGTCAGCACTATGTGGCTCTAAATCTCCCATCTGTTCCTTTCTTTTTAAAGAACATTCTCATATTCACTAGTTTCTATCTCACCCAAATCGGCCTTAAACCTGACCGTGCTTAACCTTAATCTAATCCCAACCAACCTCTGTGAGTCTGGAACACAGTTCCTATCCTCAACGTTTCTGCAGGTAAATCCTGCCTAACAATAACAGGAATGATTTGGATTCAGACTGATTGATACCTTGCCGAGGGTTGCTCCGACTGCGAGCTAATATGGATTCATGGAAGAAGCTGACGCTGGCGGCGGTAATAGATGGGGCTGAAGGGGATACAGAAGGAAAATGGAACCAAATAAATCATGGGCATTTGATCTGCACACAGCACACGAAAAATGAGATTGCATATCGATTAATCACTCCCACGATAAATGTAGGTGGCGGATGTGGATCTAGCAGCCGACGGAGGGGCCATCACCTGTGTCGTTACAGTCCTCTCCGTTCAGCTCCTGCCGTCCACCAATCAGCATCGCATCAGTCTGCCGTCCACCAATCAGCATCGCATCAGAGAAAGAGAGGGTTGGCGGGCGACGCAGGGACTCGCCGGGACGGCGCGAGGGGGAGAACAGGCGACGCCGCCGGGACGGCATAGAATCGCTGGGAGCCCGGGACAGCAGGGCCGCGACGGCGCGTCGCTGGGAAGGATGTGGAAGAAATTGGGGCCGTGTTTGGGGCCGTGTTTAGTTGTGGCAGGGAAAAGTACTTTTTTTTCTGGGATGCGTGTTATGTGAGGGGGATGAATACGAAAGGGAAAAAGGAATTTTTGGGATGCGTGTTCTGTGAGGGAGATGAATAGGAAGTGAGGAACCGTTGGAGAAAACAAAAACACGCGGACAAGTAACACGGGGACAAGTTCGGGGGTCGGGTACTGATTATTATTCAGGGTAAAATATAGACCAACTATATATATAGGATGACTTTTTTCTACACCCGCGTGTAGCTACACCCATGTGTGTATATCACAAATTACAAGGTATTTTTTCGTACTTGACGTTTCTAAATAAAGTATATATACATGATTTTTAAAAGTAGTATGCGGACATATTTTTTTTTATTAATGAAGTATGTGGACATACTTTTTTTCCTATACAGAAAATGTAATATATCATAAGGTGCAAAAACATATGAGTTCCACTCAAATTTTTTCATGGTTAGCACTTTGATAAATCTTATTTTAGGTATGTGTACATACTCAAAATGATAAATGAGTATGTACACATCCCTAACATAGTTTTTTGGACATGGGTGTAGCTACACATGGGTGTAGAAAAGATTTATCCTATATATATATATGACGAGTTTTTCCTACCCCACGTGTAGCTACACCCATGTGTTTATCTCACAAATTATAAGGTATTTTTTCGTACTTGACGTTTCTAAATAAAGTATATACACATACATGATTTTTAAAAGTGGTATACGGACATACTTTTTTTTAATTAATGAAGTATGGGGTCATACTTCTTTTCCTATACAGGAAATATGGTATATCATAAAGTGCAAAAATATATGAGTTCCACTCAGATTTTTTCATGGTTAGCACTTTGACAAATCTTATTTTAGGTATGAGTACATACTCAAACTGATAAATGAATATGTACACATACCTAACATTGTTTTTGACATAGGTGTAGCTACACGTAGGTGTATGAAGAATTTATCCTATATATGTGTGTGTATATATATATATATATAGTAACTCTATGTGGTACCCTGGGTACCAGATAATATTCAGTTCCCACCCACCCCTGACCGAGCGCCCTTTGTCTCCTGGGCCCTGGTTTTTCCACCGCACTTTTTGCCCCTCCGTCTCCCGACGGTTCCCCTTCGCACGTCCTCCATGGGCGAGGTTTCGATTTCTGCTGCAAATAGATCGTGGGGGACGATTCGGTTCCAATTTTTCGCATAGCCCTGCGCCGCATCGATTACCCAGGCCTGTGATTCCCCTGCCGCTGCTTGTCCTCGCCCCCCTCGCACCACCCCCGACGAGTCCCTGCGCCGTTGTTCCGTCCCGTGCTGCTCCCACGAACTGTAGGCGGCCGCGCCGAGCGCCGTCGCCCACCTCCTACCGGCTTGGTGAGTGTCTCCCGCCGTCGCGCCGCATCCTCGACGTACCCGCCTCCGTCCCAAGTGCGCCTTGATAGGTGGACGAGGGAGAACGACAGCTCCTTCTGGTGGCAGTGCCATGGCTCCACCTTGGGCGTCCTTGTCCCTTCCTCCTCACGCACGGCAGTGCTCCCTCAGCAGGTCACGGCTGGATCTCATGCGGACCCGGTGGGGGAAGGTCCAACAGCTCCCTGCATATTTTCATCAGGCCGCTTATGGTCAGAGACACTGGTGAGATTGATCTCTGAACTTCCCCTTCCCCTATTTGTAACACCCAGATTTCCAAGAAATCCGAATGCTTCCATATGTGTGCCCAGGATGTCCACAGAACACATATAGATTACAAATATTGAATCACAGATAACACAATGCTCGAATAAAATAGTTTATATCAGAGTTTAACACAAGACATAGTCTTAAACAAATAACACAGCGGAAGTCTTAATATTACTAAACGCTTCAACTAGGTAGAGCCTCAGATCCACAGGGACACCGACTGGTTGAACACAGCTAGAAGTACGGCAGATCCTCCGGAAACTCAGCAAGCGACTGATCATTCAATGCTCCATCTGTTACCCATCCGGGATTTTGTTGAATAGTTGCAAGTGTAAGTAAACCATCTTACTTAACAAGTATAACACGGGTTATGCAAGGACAAAAGGCTGGACACGGTTAAACTGCAGTAGCACTTTTAGCTGTTTCATTTTATTATCATCCAAATTACTACCAATGAGTAGAACCCAAGCATAAACCCATTAATAAGGTGTAAGTGATTATAGAACAAACCAACATCAACCACTAATATCATCTTCTAATCAAAAAGGATCCAGGCCGCTCGTGTCCGTGAGCACGGCTATCATGATAGATCAACACTCTGCAGAGGTTTCGCCCTTTACCCGCCGGTCACATAAATCCAAAAGAACTTATGTTACGAGGACTTTTACAAAACACCCTAACAAGCACAGTAGCCGTTTTGGTTCAACATAGGCAGCATAACCCGAGGCATCGAGATTGACGTACGCTCAGGGCGCAACGTGAGGGGGTCAATGGTGTCCAGAGCGAGAGCGCAATCATCGCAACGTGTGAAGCTGCCGTACATCGGGCGCTTACATCACGGGACTTTGCCTAACGGGGCATAGCCAACGGATAAAACCGTCTCGATGGATCAAACTATACTCTCACCCATGCACCCCACATACGCCTTTCGGTAACCACTGGCGAGCTAGAGACGAACAAGCTAATTATCCAAGACCAGAGCCATTATAGTTCCAACGGCGGCGAACAGGTTCCTGGGTTGCCGCTTTAAGAGCCGGACCTTATGGAGAGACATTAGAACAAAGCACAAAGCACATGCTCTAATTCCCTAGATCAAACCTTATAGAGACACTAGAACAAAGCACATAGCACATGCTCTAGTTCCCCGAACCATGTTGCTAAAAAGCATCTTTTAATCATCATTGAAGTGAACCATTGATTCAATATTGACATTAAAAATAAATGTTGGTTGGAGCGCGTAGCATAGTCTAACCATAATGCATTAAACCCTGGGTAACAAGGAATAAGGTAAAGACTAGGATCATCCTTAGTGGTTAACAGTATTAGACACATGCATATGATTTATGTGATTAATCGGTGTATAGGTAACAAGGATGGTCCGTGTTATACTTTCCTTCCTCAGTGAACTGCTGCTGCAACTGCTCTTCGAGAACGGGATCGTCGGCGAACTCGAACGTCTCGGCAACTACTCACATCGATCACCACACAAGCATCCACACATACATGCAAACAAGATATTTAATTAGAACAGTACACCAAACATAAACAAAAGATAAAAAGAAGGCTTTAGAACTACTCTACGCTTCACTACGAACACATGAGCGCGAAAATCACTCAAAACAGAGTTAAAACGAAGAAACTACGCTTAAAACGGGCTCTAGGGGCTTGCTGGTAAAGATTTTAGGCTTCCAGGGGTGTTTTTGAAAGAAACCAGGGACCTAAAACATAATTTCGTATAAAAACTTGAGGGCTAACGAGTAAAAACGACTTTCAGGACGGCAGGCGCTATTTTTCAAAAGAACAGTGGCTAAACCGGAAGAAAAAGGACTTGGTTGTAAATACTTTTGAACTGCGCTGGACCGCGGGTTGATTTTCAAAAACAACAGGGACTCTTTTGCAAAATAGGCACGGCGACGGCTGGATGCTGACGTTGGCTGACGTCACCGTCTACTGTGCCGTGGACCGGTCGTAGACCACGGTCCACGGGTCAACGGTGAACCGGAGCGGGTTTAGATCTGGACCGTCGGATTGGATCTGAACGGCAGAAAACAGATCGGGGTTAAGGTCACCGGAGCTCAGCCGTCGCGGCGGCGCGTGCGGCGGCGCTTCGCCGGAATCGACTCGGCTCGGGGCTAGGGGGCTCGGTTTCTCGCCGCGTTTGGTCCTAGAGAAAGAGGGAACGACGGCGAACTCGTTTTGGGGGTTCTACTCGAGGATTACGCGGCGGTGGCGGCTGGCAACGCACGGCGGCGGGTTGAGGACTCCGACGAGCTTGCGCGGGCGCTGCAGAGCGAAAGAGGAGGGGAAAAAGGGCTTGGCGTGTTCCTTACATGCTCGCGAAGCTCCGGAGATGGCTCTTGTCGACAAAGGCGCGGCGGAGCGTCGGATTGGCGGCGGCGGCGTGGAAGCTTGGCGGCGGCGCTAGGGTTTCGGTGTAGGGGCTCCTGGGGCTACGGCTCGAGAACGAGGGGTTGGCGGCGGCTTATATAGGAGCTAGGCGGCCTCGGCGTGCGCTCCAAGCCAGGGAATCCGGGCGCGGCACGGCGACACGGCGGCGCGGAAGAGTCCGGCTCGGACGCGGCTGGAGGAAGAAGGAGGAGCTGACGCGTGGGCCCGGGCGGTCAGCGACTCAGGCGAAGGAGAAGCGCGCCGACAGGTGGGTCCCACTGGTCAGCGGCTGGGGGGAAGAGAGGGCTGGCGGGCTGCGGTGATGGGCTGGCCGCTTGCTGGGCCGCGGGAAAAAGAAGGAAAGGGAAAAAGAGATGGGCCGCGCAGTGGAGAAGAGGGTTGGGCCGCGGGAAAGAAAAGAGAGAAAAAGCTGGGCTGCTGGGCTGAAAAGGAAGAAGGAAAAAGAGAGAAAAAGAAAAGGTTTTTCTTTTATTCAAACACTCATTTGAATTCAAATTCAAATTCAAATTTGAATTCAACAATCAAAAATAAATGCACCAGCATGAATGCAACAATAATGCTTCTATTTCCTATATTTGCTTTTAATTATCCCAAATTTTTATTTTCCCTACATTTTTCATGAGCACTTGAATATAAAAAAACATTTAATTACTAAATTTTAAATTAGGCCATTTTTAGGGTGTTACACTATTCCTCTCTGTCCCAGGCTCCCAGCCAGATCTATTCAGTAAAACTATACTCTAAATTATCGATATCGATTTGTGCTGCTCTCTTCAGAATCTGTTGTAGCTGGATCTTATATTGTCGGTATTTATTATTTTATAATAATGTATCATCTGAAAATCGTCGTTTCTCTTTTACCTGCAACTTGTCTTTTTACTCCAGTTGTTCAGATGATGCTAGCTTACTGAAATAGATGCTTAAGTTCGTGTATGAATATCTAATATGTGCCTAAAAATCCTGATTTGGTGAGGTTTCATCTTCTTGCCTGTTATTCCAGTCCGTGACGTGATGAGTCTGTGAGCCTCACTGATGACGGAATCGATGCTGATGCGTCAGTGTGTCACCCATCCTGGCTGACGAGCTGGTGGCATGACTGATGAGCTAGTGGCGATGAGCAGATGCACGACGACGTGCAACAATTCTGAAATGCCAAATCAAGCACCCAGCAGAGAGGACAATGTGTGGCGGCCACTGCCCTCAGGTGCCTAGCCCCTTTGTGCTTTGTTCTATTATCAACTTGTGCATTGTAATTTTTCTGTGAAACTCCAATGGTGCATATGGTCGGGAGGGGATATAAAAGCTGCCTTGGCATGGCCATTTTCGTTCAGTGAAAATAATTTGTGTAAATTGCCTTCTGGTTCTAGATTATTGCTCTTAGTTCACAGGTTCAAATGAAGATTAAAACTGTTATTTTTTATAACTTAAAATCACACCAGTAACGAAGATGGCACTCTGTACAATGTAAAGTTCTTTTGCCTCACCGATATTTACTTTCTCTGATTTTTCTGTTACTGCATACAATTTTCTATCTGCGTCTCTAGTGGTTTCCATTGATTTTTGTCGATTTACCTTTCCCTTCTGTTGCTTGATAGCCCATGTTGGTGGGGAAAAGATTTGTAATAATTGCTAGAGGTTAAAAGATTAAATTGAGAGTAGTGGGTGTACCTTCTGGTGTTTTCAGCTTATCAACACTCTCAAATTTAGTGACCTGGTGTTTTCATGTTATTGGCACTCCCAAACTTAGTGCTAGCTGGGTGCAGTGACAACCAGTTCTGCTTTTTTTCCTTACTCCCAAATTTAGTGACATGAGCATTATGAAATATTTTTTGGCATGTCAAAACTCTATTAGCCAGTACTAATCCCTATATGTGCAGATCAGAGACCCTTTACACGAGAGCATCTTTGACGACCATCACCAGGTGAGTGCAGAATTATAAGGTTTTTATATCATTTGATTCCCAGAGGATTATAGTCAGGTTCCTCATCATAAGGATCTGATATTTTGTTTCATCAGATTCTGTGTCCAAACAAAATATGCAGCCGTGACTCCCCCATCCTTCTCTCGGCCAGGCTGCGGTGAAGGCGGCAGTCCTTCAAGCTCGGGCAGCGACGTGGGAAGTGTAGAAAAAATTGTTAGCAGCGAAGACTACTGTTAATATTTATTTTTTCTGAAATAGGCGAAGACTGAAATAGCAAAGTGTAGAAAAAATTGTTAGCGTGAATTTCATGTCTTCCGAGACATCCCTTTCTATGCCTGCAATATGATCCATCTACCTTATGGTGTGATGATGGTCACAGAGATGCGCTCATCCGTGATGCAGGCATGCAGTCGAAGGCCATTGTACACGTTTCCTTTCGTCACTTGTATCCAATCAATCATTGGCTGGATTCTGATTCGTGATATGTAAATTATTCATGTATACTTTGTTAAGATTTTCTATTTTATTGATACTATTAGCTCTTTTAATTAGTTGATGGGTTTATAATTTTTCTAGCTTTTGTAAACCAAACAATGCAAAAGTCTAAATAGTTGATTTTTCACCTTCTGTTTTTCCCTCAGATAACAAAAAATCAAACCTGAGAGCACACGTACAAATTCATCCATGTGCAGCAAAATTTTTGCACACTCGCATGCGTCCACTGACGTGATGGGCTGATGGCTGAATCGACGAAGGGGAATGTGGCTACAATGCAATCCGTCCGTGAAACAAACCGGGACGAAATCCACCGTGAAGCAGCGACCGGGTGGGGAGAACCGTACGCGCCAGGGGAGTCACGGTCGTGCGCGGGTGCGAGATTAAAAAACCGCCAGCGTGCCACGGTCGTGCGCGTGGGGTGATCCGGGCTAGGAGGGTGGCTCGGGTAGTGAACAGCGTACCCAGGGTACCATTTAGCGCTGCCCTATATATATCTGTGTGTATTACTGCGATGATGCGATAATGTTTCCTTTTACAAACACACACATATATATATAACGGGGGCGGAGGGGACGAGAACAACTTCCAAATGGTAACGGCTACGCGAGTAAATAGGAGTGCGGGGAGGTGGCTGGCGGGGCCGGCGGCGCACTTGGTCCGATCGGACCGCCCGAAGCACCACAGTTGGGCTGGGCTGGCTCGGTGGGTTGCACCCAGGTGTGTGTATGTGTGTGTGTATATATATATATATTACTGCGATGATGCGATAATGTTTCCTTTTACAAACACATTTCTCTAATAGAACTTTAAGAAACGTTGGCACTCATGGTGAATCTAAAACTCCTCGCTGAACAACACAGAACATTTCTCCCCACGAAACCATTCGGCGGTCGCGTCAGTTGCCGGCGCACAGAAGTGTGCCACGCACGACGGGCTTTACGAAGGGTACATCGTCAATGACAAAACCTCTGTCGTCAACGTAGAGTGGTGGAAGAACTCCACCCGCTATTGGAAGGGTCTCCTTACAACACCGCATACACCCAATGTTCTTCCACGGCGTCGGTGTTCCTTCTCCTCCATCGGTAGCCATTGCCGCCACCGTTGCATCGTCCTCCTCGCCCTCGACCTGGCGTATAAGCCACATCGCCTCATCGTCGCCGCTGGCACCGTTCTTCCTCCTGTAGAGGAAGAGAGCGAGCATGTAGGCCGTCGGTTTATGCCCCGCATCGGTGGCGGTCTTGAGCATGTCGATACATGGATTGAGCAAGTCGTGGTTAGCCCCAAAGATGTCGTGCAACCCAGCGCAGATGCAGGCCTCTGGGTTGCTGACCTTGGCAAGGTTGTCGACGAGGGTGTCGTGGAAAAGGAACCGCTCGTGGATGTTGACGCCGTCCATCAGGACACGCTCGAGGACTAAGCCTAGTGGGAGGCGCCGCTCGACGTCCTTGGCGGTGCAAGCCACGCACATGGCCTTGCATGTCACCCTCAAGTTGTGGATGTCTTCCATGGGCCGCATTGAGGTAACCCAAATTGTGAAAAAACCAAGTCGATAAGAAGTTTCCTAATGAATGTGATCGCACAATGTACTCACGCTTAAATGCTCTTGTAGAGGAATTTAACGAGGTTGATGTCACAAAGATGGAGGAAATTGAAGTCAACAAAAGATTCCTTAGTGCTCTTCCAAATGACAAATATTTTGGTATTGTCACCGTCTACTTCTATGATGACCTCGACGCTCACTCCATCACCGAGATCAAGGGGCATGAAGATTATATGTGCTACACCAAAGAGTACGAGAAATACGAAGCCTCGTCTTAAACATATCATGTGCTCACTTTTGAATCATGATTAACGGAGTTGGTTTTGCATTAAAATATTCAGTGCATATTGAACTATCAATTAATAAAGTTACACATCATGAAAGGAATTAAATCCTAAAAGCCATGTTTGACAACTAAACAATTATGCATGACATTTTTCCTAGATACCATACAGTGAAACAAGATTAACAAAAGTTGTTTTACTATTTTATCATTTTTGGGTTATTTACTATACACTTTTTCATTGTCAGTCAGCATGCATATATTTAAAAAAAACAGGCATAAAATCATATAGACTTAGGTGATCTAACATATATATGATACAACGAATCTAAAAAAATTGGATTTAGCATTTTTAGAGAAGTATGATATTTAATATGGATTTAACAAGCTTTAAGGAAGATACATCATAAGTAAATCTACACAGAAATACAAACACATCTTGGTATGATACTTAATCATGCATGGAATCCAACAAAACAAGAATCATCTTTTTTGGAGCAGTATACTAATTTCTACGTATTTTACAAGTTCTCAGCCGATTAATACATAGCTCAAATCGCTTTTGCGCAAAACAACCGGCACAGCAGTAGCTGATAGCAAAGCCCACGGGTCAGAGAGATCCCATGGTCAATGACGGAGGGAACCAATTTTGACCATCGATTCCTCGCCCGCGGTTAGGTTCCGGCGGGGGAGTGGCCGGTGAGTACCACAACGACAAGAGCATCTGTTTTATACCTTGGATTGAAGAAACGGGGCTCGGAAAGGGGTGTCGGCGTGTGCCGGCGGAGTAGCGTTCAGGCGGTGAGCTCGACTGGAGGCGAATGAAGCGGCGCTGGAGGAAATGGCGTTGGTGAGCCTGGAGCGGTGGAATGGAGGCAATGGTGAGCTCTGTATCCCAACAATGGTGGCTGATGCAATGGAGAAAATGGCTAGGGTTTGGAAGGGGGCGGTGGCCAGGTAAAATAGAGAGAGAGGAGCTGGTGTACGAGAGGCATTTCACGTGGCTCGGGCGTCGACGGCAGCAACGTGGAGCAAGGAGGTAACAGTTGAAAAGAGATGACGCTGATGAGCAGGACCCACACGTAAGAGATACAATTTTGAAAATATAAGTTCAAACGTTTTGCTTTAAAAGAAATAGTTCCCGAATTCCAAAAATCACAAATAAATATATTTTGAAAATCTTAGAACACAAGCAAGATTCTTGTGGCGGACCACTGCAAAATTATTGCAAGTTAAGTACCCACGGACCACTAATCAAGTAGTCAGACACTTAATCCGAAATAAGCTGGAGCGCCGTTGGATTACACCCGATTAACCACGTTCTTTCACGATCGAAACAACACGCGCTCCCACACTAAGGTGAGTCCCAGAAATTACAACATTCCACAAGTTCAACTTAACATAAATAGTCTCATCAAGTCATTACAAACCAAGTCTGAAATTTAAATAAAAGTTGAGACTTCAAAGCAGCGGAAATAAACTAATCGACGATAGATAGCAACACCACGATGAAGCCGTCCATGGTGCTACTCCTCCCAATCCTCGGAAGAGGACGGAACCCACTCGACGTGCCAGCCAGGAGGAACCTGGGTGGGCAGGGTGACGGAATTCACCCTCTCATCCAATGTAGTACCTGAAATAATAGCCACAAGCAAGGCTGAGTATACTAATACTCAGCAAGACTTACCTGTCGGGTGAAAACTACATCACCGACTTCTAGACATGAGAGGCTTTTCGCTGGTGGGTTTGTTTTGCCAGAAAGCGACTAAGAGTGGATCCTTATTTTCATGATTTTAGCACTAAATTCTAATAGTGTTAACCATTCTAGATTAGCAACCTTTCTAAGCATACAAGTGATGCAATACAATTTAGTACATACAACAAGTTCATCATCCTCATAGTTTCACTTGTTACTCAATGCAACACAGTGGTCAAGCAGTCTCATTAACCACGAGAAGCGGACAGTTCGAACCGAATTTCACTACCTGGCCAGGGAAACCCAACACACACGGATAATGCTTGCTATAAAAGGCACAAACACTATCCAACCTTTCCCTTCAATCCACAGTTCGGCGTCGGGTCCATTTCCTTAGGATACAAGGTTATCGGATACTCGCGGACTCACGCCGGTCGATCTCACGCATGTAACCACTTGTGCACTGCAAGGGAAAAACATTTCCAAGGAGAAATGTGATGGGGACGTGGCCCGATCTTCCGAGAGGTAGATGATAAACTCGATAGGTTGGATCAACGACGTTGGCAATCCGGGCTTCTAATCAGCACGACTCGAACCCCTGCAATAGTTACACCGCTGCTCCGCTGGTTATCAACCAAGCTCAACTTTATTGACCTCGCCGAGAAGGCTTTTCCTGCAAGCGAATCGAGAACACAAGCAAGAAAGTATAAACACGCAATCTGAAATTGCAGATGTATATTGAAGCGAATCTGAATAAATGGGTTCAAGGTCGAGAACACCAAAGGACTAATCGCCACAGGGGTGGAGAACAAGAACAGGGGCCCTGGATCACTGGTAAAAGGACTCGGCGTCACAGTTACAATGATCGATCTGTTTCTCGAAGGAAAAACTAGACTCTAAATAAAACCCAAGTTCTAATGGCGGCCGCTGCTGAGTATTAAAGTCTAGGGGTGACCTAGGGTTGGGGGCGCACCTAGAGGGGGCGTCCACAACATGGGCTTAAGGCCCGACATGATACAAGGCCAAGTTGGCCCAAAACAGGTGACGCAACACCTTTTCGTGGTCACACAGAATGATCCATGAAGGCTCTGGAGCTAGGACCAGAACCAAAATGACTGCGTCGTCGTTCCCTTTCCAACGCATCCTTAAACGCCTCGTTTCGGCTTCGTATGAAGAAGTTATGGTCGAAACACTGGATAGATGTCGGCTGAATCCGAGGCAAACGTGGTGGCTGAGTTGGCGACGAACTGAAACTTGAGGAAGGCCGACTCATGAGCGTGTCCAGCAATGGAGATGTCCTCATCATCCTCCCCTTCTTGAATTGGAGTCGTCCTCGACTCCACCCCATCATCAAACTCCTCCTGCAAAAGGTTAGTGACGGGAGGGTGCAAAACACTATGCAATGGATCACCAGAGAAAATAGAATGTGCACAAAGCATGGTACGGCATGGTGAAGTGTCATTGAGATAATGTTCAGCATTCAAAGATGTAGTAGCAACTAAAGCACCTTTCTGCAACTTAATTTCATTGGGTGAAGCATTAGGTGGGTCTAAATCAGGTGCACTACTAGAAATTTCAGCAAGCTCTTTATCATGTTTCCTAATATCAGCTGGAGATAAAGGAAGCAAAGTAATTGTCTTATTCTTATGAGTGAGCGTGTATGTATTAGTTCTACCATGGTGAGTAGCATCAGTATCATATTCCCATGGACGTCCTAACAAAAGTGAGCATGCTTCCATAGGTACAACATCAAAATCAGCATGATCATTATAGGAACCAATGGAAAAATACACACGTGCAGATTTTGTTACCTTTGCCTTACCACTATTATTATGCCATTGAAGGTAATATGGATGGGAATGCGCACGTGTGGTCAAGCCGAGCTTCTTGACCAGATCTGAACTCACCAAATTGTTGCAGCTTCCACTGTCAATAATGGTACGAACACGACAATCTTTGACAATAAGGAACATCTGGAACAAATTATGGCGATGCATCCTTACAGGTTTAGGATCAACTTGCATACTCAGAACACGCTGCACAAGAATGCTCTTGAAACCCGCAGTGGCGGCGAGAGAATCAATAGCCTCGCCCTCATCTTCACAATCTGCAACCACGTTAGCAACAAGGGCTAATTCATCATCTTCAACATCACTAGCACTTACATAACCATCGGCAGTCGCAATGTAGGCACGCTGACTGGGGCAATCTCTCATGACATGGCCCATGCCTTTGCAGCGGTGGCACACAATATTTGTAGTGCGACCGGAGGATGTACCAGCATGGTCGTCCTTCTTTTTTGCTGGCGGCGGAGGTGTAGACGCCTGCAACTTAAGAAAAGAATGTATCTCTGAAGTATCAGGAGATGCAAGCGTAGCAGTAGGCACCTTAACAGGTGCCTTGGTCTTCTCAGTCTCTTGGCGTGGGGAAAAATTTTTGCCAGTGTTTGCTCTGAAAGAGGAGTGTAGGCGTCGTCCCTGTACTTACCTTTCAGCTTTAAGAGCAAGATGATACAATTGGGTAAAACGATTCCAATCTTTATAATCAAGAATATCCTGAATATCACGATGTAAACCACCAAAGAATCTAGCACAAAGATCATCATCATTGTCATGAATATCACAACGTGCTAAACCAATAATAAGCTCCTGATAATATTCTTCTACTCCTTTACTACCCTGTTGTCGAGTTTGCAATTTTAAACGCAGATCACGTTGGTAATAAGGAGGAACAAAGCGAGATTTCATACGACGTTTTAAAGCATTCCAAGTCTGAGGTAAAGGATTAGCAACATGGTTGTTGTTATGAGCAGTACAAAGATCAGTCCACCAAAACAAAGCAAAACCAGTAAACTCACTAGTAGCAAGTCTAACTCTATGCTCTTCTGGAACTAAATGAGAATTAAATTTCTGCTCAACAGTAAGTTCCCAATCTAAATATTCCTCAGGATCAGCATTACCAGCAAAAGGAATCATGGTAAATTTGGTCTTAGCAAAAGGATCATTATTACCACGGTTACCTCCCATACCACGACGATTGCGGCGAAGACGGTCCGCATCAGGATCTGGAAAGTCATCCTCGAAGTCGGCGTCGTCATCTTCTTCTTCTCCTACAGGGGCGTCGTCGAGAACTGGACGTCGAGGATGGCGGCGCGGCTGCTCAGGTTGGCGTCGTGGCTGCTCAGGCTGTCGTTCAACATTGGCAATCCGGGTAACCAGATTGTTAATGTGGCGCATCATTTCGTCAAGGTTGTTGGTGATGAGGGTGCGCTCTTCGGCAATGATTTTCTGAAGCTCATCCTTCGTCACACAATCCTTGAAATCTGTGGTTGAATCATCAACTCCCTTCCCTGCCATGGTTAGAAGACAGCAAAAGACAACACAAAAGTATTATCCCTATCAACTAACTAGTAGTGGGTGGTGGAAAAAAAAGTGGAAAGCAATATCACAAGCGGCTTACCACTGTCTTGCAAGTGTTCTTACCAAAGCCAACAGGATGGTACAATCAGTTGTTGAGCTGGGTGTAACAAATGCAAGGGCTAGAACCTGTGCTGACAGAAGTATATGTGGAGCTGTAGGACAGGCACAATATGTAGCAAGGAAGAGCAAAGAACGAATGCAGATTAACAAAGCTCAATAAGTATCCAAAGTACAAGTCACAATTGCTGGCTAAGACGTGTCTAGGCGTAGCACAACAAGATAGAACAAAGCACAATGGAAAAAGCTCACAGAACAAGCAAACAACACTCTATGCACACGCTTTTAATCTTTTCAGCCTTTTTCCTCCAATTTAGCTCCAGCACTAGTAGAAATCAAGATTTTTCTTTTCCTGAGATATTTTTGTTATATTTTTCTCTGAATACTGATAACAAAAGATAGAACCACAAGAATTTTCAGGATTTATGGAACGCAAATGTGGCCTACAGAAAATCAGACGCGTTTGCCGAAAAGCGTGCGAGACAGAAAACCAATTTTTTTAATTATCTTCCCGATTTTTTTTGGGATTCTGAGAAAAGCACACAGGGAGAAGCCGAGTGTGGGTCGGCCCGTAATGGAGTCACGAAGCTGCTGTAAAAAATTCAGCCAAAACAGAGCACCGAGCGAAAAGTTATGCCCGTTTTGGTGAAGGTACCTCGAAGTATGGATTCGGAGAGGCACAACTCGGCAGGATAAGCGGCGGCGGCTAGGGCAAAGTTTTCCTAGCTGAAACAATATGAGCAAAGTGTCTCGGTCACAAACACAGGGCACAAAACCTCCCTGGAATATGCTGTAGGTATGCGCAAGATGGATCAAGAGGGGCTGCGATGCAAGGCGAATTACACACGGCGGCTCGCGACCTATCTAGGGCTTGCACGGCGAGGATTCACACATGGCGGCTAGCGAGGGCAAGTCGAAAGATGTGGTGGAATCAACTTGTAATATGGTAAGGTGGATAGGACGGCGGCGGAAACAAAAGGGCGATTGAACTACGACCACGAACACAACCTAAACCAGCAACAAGACTCGACTAGGACACGAACTGAACAAAGTGAATCTGTAAACGAAAATTGCAAGGCTAAACAGGTGATAGGACAGCGGAAAATAAATCTGTTTTTTTTTTGGCTTTTTGTGGACTATAGGTGATGAACACAAACGAATCTAAAGGCACACGATAATACCTCACGGGCAACCTGGAATCCTGATACCACTTAACGGAGACGTGGCCCGATCTTGTTTCGACTTCGTATGAAGAAGCTATGGTCGAAACACTGGATGGATGTCGGCTGAATCCGAGGCAAACGTGGAGGCTGAGTTGGCGACGAACTAAAACTTGAGGAAGGCCGACTCATGAGCGTGTCCAGCGTGGCGATGTCCTCATCAAAATGGCTATTGGTTCTAGCTGCATCAATCGGGTACCGGGGTTACCGGTTCCCTTAGGTCGGCATGTGCGTGGTACGTTCAAAAACTTGACACACAGAACTACACATTTCGACCTTAATCCAATTATCATACACGGACGAGAGATCTACACATACCATCCCACCCGTCCATCCTTATGATTCCAACATAAAGATAAGACAAACAACTCCTATATCTCGCGAGTGACAGGAAATCACTCGACTTGTAACGGTCCTAAGAGCAAAGCACTATCGACCTATCATACTAGTATTCCAAGACATAGGTACTAGAATCTGCAACTAGGGTATTCAAACAACTCCTTGAAACGTAAATGCACAAACATAAATAATTCAAAGTTGCATAAGCATTAAAAGTTAGGTTATGCTCCGGGGCTTGCCTTCTTGAGCTACACCAGCGTCAGTCTCCGGGTCGATCATGATGACGTCGGCACCACCTTCGGGAGCTTCTTCTTTGTTGGCGGGGACGAGGTTGTAAGTACCGTCAGCGAGGACGCCTTCTACATGAGATGCACAAGTTTAAGTGTTGCTGCAATTTTTAGGTCTAAAAGCTGAGGCTCTTGAAGGCCATATTCACCTAGACACTATAGTGTACAATTCTTTTCGTCACAACAATGGAGAAGGGGATGCTAGGCTTAAGTCTATTTGATGGTGATTGTGTAGATATATGAAACAATTTTTAGCTATCATTTCTATGCAAGTATTCAGTTCTGGAGTTAAAACTAATATGCACCCACATTTGCTTTAAATAACCACAAGTGATCTACATCCTTTTATTAATTCAAAATTTTACTCTAGTTCCTTCTCATTTTTGTTTCTCTGTTTCTGTTCATCATTTTTACCTACAAACTTTATGACAGCTACAAGAGTATAAGAGCTAAGATCACCCCAAAATTTAGCTAAAACCAAGTTGTACATAATTTATTAAAAATAGTACAAGTCACTGCTCAAAGATTCAAGATTAAATCATATAAAATCGAAAATACTTCCAAAATAGAAGAAACTGTTACCAGAGCTAGGCACCAACAAAAGAAAAGCTTTGGCCAAGTGGTAGCTAAAAATACCACTTCGACTGTCCTAAACAAATACCAAACCAAAAACATACATCTATTTATTTTATAGCCTAAACAGGGTCAAAGATTAAGTTTAGCATTTTTCTGGCATACGCTAACAAGTTTCTAGACCTCTTGTGGAAGTTGGTGATTTTGTACCGCAAGAAATATGTTTAATATATCTAGAACTGAGCTAGAACAGAAATAACTAAACAATTCATAACATAAGCTACAGACCATATTTTTAGGTCCCCTTTGGACACAGTGCTACTGCAGGCCACACAAACAACATATCCAAAGTTCAGCTACAGAGGAGTTCAGGATTTGAAATGGTGCACAAAACTCTAAAAACAGAGTTTGAATTTTAATTCAAAAATCATTCACCAAAAGCGTATACATGCAAACATGAGATTGGATTTTACAATCTCGCAAGTCCAGGGAGATTTTTCTACGATGTTTAACGGATTTTAGAAGATCTTAGAAATTTGAACTAGATCTAAAGAATCTTTTTACGCTGGGAACCCTAGATCTTTTAAACTCTTGCAAACCAGCCCTTGAATCTTACACGGAGGACCCTAGAACTAAAAAGGGGAACGCGACGGGGTCCAAGCTCATCGGCGGCCGGATTCCGGCAAGGGAACAGCGGGGGAAGTCGGGGAATTGGGTGGGGAGTGATGAGTAGCTCACCGCACGTCGATTGGGAGCGGTCTCGTGGACGGAGGTGGAGCGGCGCGGCCTGTCGACGTTGCACGGTGGAGCGGCTTGCTCCGGTGAGGTCGGCAGCGGGCTGCTGGGGTCGAGGCGAGGATCGGGGTGGCTTGAGAGCTTAACAGGGACAAGGTGGAGCTCGCTATGGGTCGTGGCGGCGACGGGGATGGCCGGAGGATGGAGCTCGACGTTGAGGTGGAGCTCGGGCGACAATGGAGGTTGGCGGCGCTGGAAATCCTCGATTCCCGGCGAGTGGTGCCTGGCTCCGGTTAGGGATGGCTCGAGGGTTTAGCTAGACGAGTGAGTGAGCTTCGGGTGCGGCGGATGGGAAATCCATGGAGGGGAAGGCAGTCGATTTGGCGTGCGGCTGCAAGTGCTCGAGCTCTGTTCTTCGCGGCCGGAGGTGGAAGAAGATGTGTGGGAGCATGGGGGAAGGGGAATGGTGGTGTCGTTGGCTGAGCAAGGAGGCAAGGTTACTTGGTGGAGCCTTGGAGCGAGCTAGAGCCGGCTGGGGCTGCTTGGGACGCGCGTACGCGTGCTCGGGCCGTCGGAGTCGACATTGATGGCTCTGACAGCTCGGGCAGAGCGAGCGGAGGGGGTTGGGGGCTGAAGATCCTCGCGTGCGCGATGAGGGATGCTCCAACAGCTGCTGCTAGCGCGCGGTTGGGCGAACGGGCGGGTCGCGTGGCTTTGGGCAGGCGCGGCGCGAGCGGCCAATCGCGGAGCTCTGCTTGCCATGATGTCGCGCCGAGCGGCGAGAGGGTTGGCAGGGCGCGGGAAGCGCGCGACTTGATCGGACAAGGAGGCTAGCGTGTGCGTGGGGAGGTGGGACGCGGCTGCAGGGGGTTTGGCCCGCCAGACGGGGTCGCCGCCGCTCGCCGGCCACGTGGCGGCCTGGGGCAGAGCATGCCCGAGCTGCGGTCGGGACGCCCGTGGAGCTCCCTGCTCTTGGCCCCTTTTTCTCCAAAAATTTGAACTGAACATTCAAATGTGCAAAAACAAAAGTTGGAGTTTGAAAGATGGGACACGACTTTCTTTTTAGGGTGAACTTGAAATTACGCATTTTTCAAGCTCAAACAAGCCATGTTTGAAAAGGTGTTCTGCATGGGTTTTAGGGTTTTTGAGGGGCTTAACTGCTAAATTGACAAAAGTTCTTAACAGTAACTAGGCCTTATTTGGAATGACAAACAACTTTGTTTTTGGAGATTTTCAAATTTAGAAGAAATTTTTTGAGATCTTAGCTGGCTGTCAAATCAGCCTTTTTTAATTTTAAACTTTGAAATTTTGAAACCCCATTTAAGTTTATTTACACTCTTTTGCTTTAACCTTATTTTGATCCTTGTTTTTAGTGAACTTTTAAAGTATAACATCAGAGATGTCACAGTTCTGCAAGTTGAAAAAGTTCCAAAATATTTTCAGTTCGGTCGTAGTTTGAATTAAAAAAGTTCTGAATTTGAATTCTGCACTAATTTTTAACCCCAGCAAATGAACTCCAAAAATCTTGTAAAAATACTCTAAATTTCACATTTGAAATCTAGTATTTTATAAGAGTTTAATCTAGGAAGGTTTTAACACGAAACTTTAACTTCCTTATCAAAGTGGCAAATTAATTCAATTCAAACAATTAAAAATGCACACAATGCATGTCATGATGCCCATTTTGTGCATTAATGATGTTCATAATGCTAGTGATTACATGTTGATCACAGGTTTAGAATTAGGGTCGTTACCGACCTCAGCGATAGCGAAGCGCTTCCACCCCCTGGCAGTAGCGAATGCCACGTACCGTATCACATAGAGCGGCCGGCTGAACTGGTACTGCAAATGGCGTAACGCATGTATTTAGTATCCAGTTCGCATGGATAGGCAGCCAACCTCCGTAACTATCTTCAATGCGTCATGCTGCATTCAGCATATTAAGGCAAGGCAACCAACCATAATACCATATGAATCACAGTAACCAACCTGAATGATGATAACATAAACTGAAGACTTTTGTCAATAAGCCCATCTTGATAAACGGTAGAGCCATTAATAAATCAACTGAGAAACCTAACTTCAGAACCTTCCTATTCAGCTTTGGGAACTTGAGAATGACATTTTTTCCTCATGCGGCTATACGCCTATACCACTCGAGACCATACACATAAAAAGCTCATAAAAAACATAGATCCATGGCATTAACAGATGGCTTATTTGTTTCCAGGAACTGCTCTGCCCCCCAGAATCGATGGACGCAGTACAAAAATCACCTTACTATTGGTGTAACGAAGCATTAAACGAATTTACATTCAAACTTTTAACTAGAAGGCAAATGGAAGCTAGTTACATCAGCACTCTTGTCGCAGAGCTCTACTCCTACTGTACCCGGCCGACATCCTGATACTTATTCCATGAATAAATTGGAACCCAGCAGTAACCTGAGCATTCCCCCAAAGCTCCTTGGCCCGATCTATGTTATGTATAGCATCTGTGACCATCTCAATTGCCTTCAATATCTGCAATAACCAACAATTATACAGGGAAACAACAGAAGAATCAGTCTTCAATTGTTGGTTATCCATCGATGCAGATCTGAATTAGGTAAAAAATGACGAAGTATGTTTAAACTAGAAGCTTAGAACTATCAAATAAAATCAAAATGGATGAGGGTAACACAAGACACTTGCATGGCTAATTATAAGACCTGTGATGTCTATGGTCAGATCCATGACAATATGGGTCTAGCCTGTGATGTATATGGTCAGATCCATGACAATATGGGTCTAGCCTCAGCTTGGGCACGTTCATGATCAGCTTTCGAGTTTGCAGAAACTATCAATGCTAAAGCTTTGCACAAAATGGTAGCAATATGCATGCAATCCTTCTGTCGCTACTATATTTCGCTCCTTTAATTGATCTAATTCAGTCTTCAATGGAACTTCCTCTGTGCTGTTTGTCAAAAGCATAAAGCATTTGGTACAGTGGACTAATCTTGAACTCTAGTAGTACTTAGCAGTTTGCTGCAAAATTACCGCTGTATTTGAAAAGAAGGGAAAAGGGTAACGAAAAATTATGCTGTGAGAGACGCAAAAAAGTAGGGATGACTGTCCTAATTATACTGGTACTGTGAAATGCCATATTTTTCAGCTCAAGAATTCATATAGTCACGACTCAGGAGTCCTGTTCGAGTCCCACCCTTGGTCTAGCCTCAAGCCACGGTTTACAAAATGAATAGGCTCAATGACTCATTTTTAATCTTAGTTTCAGCAAAAGAAAAATAATTGCGTCGAGGATTATGCCCAGTGTGCCATGAATCAGAAGTAGCTCATGTCATTCTTCAAAAAGAACAGCATGCAGTTCTTTCGTTTACTATGGAAAACAAATCTTATTAGAGAACATAGACAAGCACTTCAAGCTAAAACTGTGAGTCGTGCCCAATGTCAGTTGAAATTTAACATGCATTGAAGGAATCTTCGATTCCTCCTTGTCCTTACTGTGCTTAGAGAGGAGCTGCATTTGTGTAGTTTGGCCGGGCCTCTAGGCCAGGTCATGTATTTCAGGTGCAAGGTATTCGTGTATGGATGAGTATCAGGGTTTGTCCAGATTCCCCTACAACCTGTTAGTTACTATGGGTTTCAAAACCCTATATCTTCTTAATATATTGATACACAGATCTCCTGCATGTTAAGAAAAAGAAAATATAACGTGGATAAGTTAGATTTGTAATACAAAATCCACAAGCTTGGATGTGCTGTAAAACATACAAGGTATGTATTGTTGGGAATCTAGCGCTGAAAAGAGGAGAGGCCTATAGACAAGAGAGAAACAAATCTAACAAATGATGAAAGTTGCCCTCCAAGTGACCCACTGGGTCGTTTAAGTAGGTGCGGGAGGCAGGTTTTCCTCCAAACCCTTGGTAGAAAGGAAGATTACAAAGAGGCTCCTGGGACTTACATGGGCTGTTGCCTTTTTCCTAATTGAGGGTAGGCATGACATGGTTATGCCCTCAACATGCATGGTAAATATTAGCTGCCACAACGTAATAATCAACCCCATACCTGTACAAACCAAGCAGAAAACCAATGATCCAGTGCACTATTTAGCACCCATGAGGAACTAATCAGCCAAAGCCAAAGCCTTCACTAGCTTCATGAATGGCAAGAAGCAGGCGCTCTTCTAATTGCTCCCTTGATGCATATTCCGGTAAGTCCAACTGGTTAAAGCTGCACATTCATTGTGCATTTAGAATGATTACTAAAGTATGAAAGATGATAGCATAAAGAATTGAAAAAGTGAAAGGTAGTTAATGAATATATTGATATATTACCAAGTATGAGCAGATGGAAGGCGGTCTGGGGCTCCATAAGCCTTGTGAATCTGAAATCTTTGGGGACCGGAAATACCTTGTAGTGCTTTAAAACCTTCCAATGGTACCTGCAGATATAAATCCCGAAAGGGCAATTGAAGTTTTACTGTAACATGTTGCTCAAGTAAATATGAAACGGTTTACGTGGAACTACATTTTTCACTTTATTTTGTTTTTAAATGTGTCAATACTAAGGATGAAGTGCGCTTTTGACCTTTGATGTTCCAGTAACAAACTGCAATAGTCTGGCCATGTCCTCCTTGCTGAATGCTTTAACAACATCCCAGAACCATTGGATGACAGGAGATGCAGCAGAATATCCGATATATTCAGCATTAGCCTTCAAATCATCCACTGCAGGACAAACACAATAAGATCAAGGGAAATAAGCAAACATGAAAGGAAAAAGTCTATTATCACCCCCAACCTATGTAGGTTGGACTACATAACCCCTCAACCTATGAAACGGTCTATATCACCCCTGAACTTCTCAAAACCGATTAAATTACCCCCTAAAGCAATTTTAAAAAAATCATAGTAAATCACAGAAAAATCATAAAATAGAAAATCCAATTGTATTGGACTCCAAATTAGTAAATATACACATTGAACATGTAATATGATATATGCTTATATATGCTTTTTTCCATAGTTGTAAAAAGTATTAAAACATACCATATTATATGTTCAGTGTGTATATCTACTCATCTGGAGTTAACACAATTTGATTTTCCATTTTATGATTTTTTTTGTGATTTACTATGATTTTTCAAAATTGGTTTATGGGGGTAATTTGATCGGTTTTGACAAGTTCAGGGAGTGATATAGACCGTTTCATAGGTTGGAGGGTTATTAAGTCCACCCTCCATACGTGAGGGGGTGATATAGACTTTTTCTAACATGAAATAAGATGACAGATGAAATCCACTCACGGTCAATTTCAGGAAGACCACTGATCAGTAGTTCAAGTTCTTTATCATTAAATAGGGATATTTGGTCCCTTGGAACTAACTCTGTGAATCCCTCGAGGAAAGCATTAATTTGAGGACGTATTGCTGTGGTCAGTATATGTTCAGCTACAAGGTCAACATATTCTTGCTTCGTTTCCTCAGTGACCCTGATGTTTCTTCCTCCCGGTTTTAGCTCATAATCAGTAACCTGAATTAGAAAAAAAAATTGACAAGATAACATTCTTGGTAAAATGACTGCGACAAGCAGAATAGGTCACAGCTAAGCTATGATTTCTTTTCAATACCTCAGTCTTCTCGTATAGAATATGCTTTTCTTCATCAGGATCCATGCTGAATGTTAAATCAGGAAGGTCACTTACATCATTCTGTTCAGAAGGGCAGATTAAGAATGTGCAGATGTCCACATAAATTAAAAATATTAAGTTATGGATGATGAAACCAAACCTCCAGCATCCACTTCAAATTTTTGTAGTAATCAGGATCGATAGCCTCTATATCATGATACGTCACTTTAGCGCCCAGGATGTGTTTGTAAAATGAACGGGTAAAGTGGACATCCAATAATTGGCCATCAAACAATGCCTTAGCAACCTGTGCACATAACTAGGTCTCAGAAGATGGGTTAGAAAAAAGGATATGGCATTATCATACTGAGGACAGTGTCAAGAAAATACCAATCGACCAACAAATTTGAAATAAGAAAGGTGTTCCGTTTGATAAACAGAGTTAGGATTAGGCTGGAAAGTAGCATTGTTTCCAACTGTGGTGAAGAGAAGAGCCCCTTTGTCAAAAATAACTCTTGAGAGCAGTTGATACCATTCCCTGGTTAGTCCACCAGCATCTATACCCTCTTCTCCTTGAAATTGGACCGTCAAGCGACCTTTCAGGTCCTGGGTACGACGTAATCTCAACTGATTATATGAATCCTCCAAAACATAAGCCCTGCGAACACTAATGCGTAGAGGAGCTGAAAGATGTTGATCATGGTGCTTTCTGATGCATGACCGGAAGTAAGCACGCTTGTTGTCAAAATCTATCAGCCTTGGTACTTTCAACATCATAGAAAGTGACTTCTCTAGTAAGCTTGGGTTTTGTCGAATGAAAACATTGAGTAGCCGTCGATGTTTTTCTGTAACTTTTATAAAAGTAACATTGCAGATTCCACCAGTCTTCAGTGATGGTGATGATGAACTTCCAACTGATTCTTTTCCATCGGGAGCAGTAACATTATAATCTGATGGTGTAACTGGTTGATTTGTCTGTAGCTTCTCACTGAGAACAAAAAATGATTCTATGAATGGCAACAAGTGTTGAGTGCCTGGAGGAAGTGGTGGGGAAACAGAGGATGAACCACCAACTTCCAATGTATCCACCAATGGAGCAGGGGACGCAAATGTCGAATTGTGTACAAGATTTGCCTCTGTGGCACTTATACAATCACTTAATTCTTGCCACAAAGGTTCAAGACCAATATTCAGATCCCACAAAATGGACTGCTCATCCTGCCCCATATCTTGCTCACGTCTACTATCAATCACATCTGAAGTCAACATAGATAGGACTTGAAGTAGCCGCAAGATAGCAGCTCCAGCCATAGAACAAGTAGTGAGCCCAAGCATTTGAGTGTTCTTCAGTGTTACAAGCTCCTCTACTGCTGAAGAACTTAAACTCTGAGCAATACCAGCTAACTCCATGGAAAAGAATTTTCGATGTGATGCTGCAACACTAGCCAATTTCTTCACCACCTCAGCGGCAAGCGAGTACACTTTATCTGGAAGACTGAATATTTCAACAAAAGAATGTAAGTATATTGTCTGAAATTAAAAAGAACTCCCAACATAACAAGTCAGCTTTACTTCAAAATAATATGTTTTCTTAGTATTTTTTAGTAAGGTACACTAATACCATATCAATTAGTTACAATTTACAGAATATTGCCAAGTGTTTGCTGCATGTAATTTGCAAACCATTGATGCCCCCTGCTAAAGGTGGTACGACAATCTTTTCACAAGCGGGGAAAAGGAAAACATTGTGTCCTTAAGTAATATTCTACAAAAAAAAAAAAGAACCACTAAGAAACAAAATTTCCTATGGGGCTACGTTATCGAATTTTGGTATTTGTAGTGAGTCTGCATTCTCATTATACATTGGTCAGCCTTGGATCTACGTTTATTATACCTGGTTTGTTTTTATAAGACAATCTACCTAGTTGGTCCACCTCACTCTCTACCTAGCTGAGTGTTTGTAAAAAAACATGCTATGTGATTCTTCTCCCCAACCACTTCCCTCCCATACTCAACAATTTCCTACTCTTTAAAAAATGAACAATTAAAGCAAAACATAAAAGACATGTTAGCATTCAACAGGAAATACATGTAAACTTTAAACTGAACAAAGAACTATAATTCATCCATGTTATGTAATAATAATTTAAAAAAGGTGTAAGGCATACTAACCCCTCAAGTGCCAGAATATTGCACAGATTATGTAATTCAGCATTAGGAAGCTGAGTAAGAATGGAATGCACATGAACATCCTGCCTAGCACATGACGCTGGGACCTCAACATCTTTGCTTTGGTTATTATCCTGGATATGGTCTTGTTCCATAGATAGCGCCGCCTGTGTTTGAGACGGTGCCCCACCATCTAATTGAACATCTGAATTGTTAGCAATCTGTGCAGAGTGAGGTGGATAATCAATTTGGGACACCGCATTGTTGACCACTACTTCAAGCAAACACATCACCTGGAGATGAAATTAAAAGGTACGGTGAATATTTGAAGTGAACCAAGAGCTACCGTACACCAAAACTAGTGCTGAGAAATACCTGCTCAAGGTATGCTCCACTGCGCAGAAATAAGGGTTTATTTAGGAGCTTAAGAAACAATACAATAGGTGTATAGCCCTCTGAAGATGGTTGCTTCTTGACCAGCGATTGGCTTTCTTGAGATATCTCTTTACTGTGCTGTAATGTCAGATCATTCAAACTAGGTGAATGATCGAAATGGGCCAAAAGATGGGCAACAGATGGATGGTTAGAAGCAAGATATGTCAGGATTTCAAGAAGCCGCCGTGTCACCAGTGGAGGCAAACCTGAAAAGTGGTAGTGCAAGTAAAAGGTTGCTTAAGTATTAAATAACTTTGTCGAATAAGATAACGAGGGAAAAAGGAACCAATATAAAACTACAAAACAAATCTTATGGAGAGCCAAAGATTATCCAAGAAATGAGTGAGGGAGGGAGGGAGATAATGAGGGAAAAAGGAACCAATATAGAACTATAAAACAAATCTTATGGATATCCAAGAAAATGAGGGAGGGAGAGTATTACCATTAGCAGAGTAAGGTTGTGCATAAACAATGTTCCACTGACATCCATGTAATCTATAGGTAGTCATGCAATCGGATATGCAATGCCCCTCAGATTCAGATTTAATCATGTTGAGCAGATGGCCAACCAAGGTGACACGTGTGACACTGTGTGCACATAGATTGAACATAAGCCTTTGAAGAAGACCTTTGCTGAGTGGCTGCAAAAATGTGGAATAGCTAAGCAGTGTAGCAGAAATTGCAATGAGCCTACCGGAAAGTGGATAAAACCCAATAAATAAATAAGAAAGAGACAGTTATGTATATAGTAACTTTTTTACGCGTCTTTATTGATGTATGATCTGGAGAAGCATCATTTTCACATTCTTGTGTGTAATCCATGTAGTCCAGAAGGAATTAAGAACATTAGATTTCATAGGTTGTTGGTTTATATTGCGACCACTCTTTCATGTATGTTTACAAGAACATAAGATATGCAAGGTTACTACCCAGCACCCACGGATGGCTCATATCTCTATTCAATTTACAGATTATTTTATGGAATCATAGACAAGATCAGATTTCAATCAATAATATAATGATCCTTCACAGAAAGAAAAATATCAGGTGCAAAACTCCTTTCCATAACATTTAACTGGTGCAGTTCGTTTCCAATGCAAACTCATTTGAATGGACAATTTGGCTCATTAAAGCTTCACAATCAAATATATTTGCAACATATATTTCAGTAAGTTCATGACTTTTTTTTGCAGGTGCCTTGTTTCAATTCTCAGAAATGAACTATGGACCTCTGATTGTGCTTTAGAATGTTATACAGAGGTGTAAGACAGATCCCCACTGTGTAAGCTATTAACATTTGATTTGACATTTTGCGAACTTGTCCATGGCATGCTTACAAGGAGAGGTTTGCACTATGCAACCATATATTTCTACATGCAATATTAATCATGTAACTGTAATTACTGAAGAATACGCAACATCACACTATTCAAGAATGGAGCAGATATGCAGCAATGCCTAAAATGAAAGAAGGTACAGTTGACGAAAAACATAATACTCCCTATCGCATTGTCCCAAGTCAAAGATTTCTATCCTTGACCATTGATTCCTAAGCATTATATAGCTATAATAATTTTGTTTTTAGATCCATTATGAGAAATATTCACTATACATAATTTGCATGTTATTAAACTAAACATTGTTTTAGGAATTGATAGTCAAAGATAGCAACGCTTGACTTAGGACAAAGCTAGAACAAATATTACGAAACAATTGATGGTCAAAGATAGAAACACTTGACTTAGGACAAACCTATAACAACTATTGTGAAACGGATGGAGTATTGTTAGTGAGATAGTATGCACAATTTGGCAATTACCGGAGCCAGCTGCAGAAGGCGAATAAGTGCATGTAGAGCATCCGAGTCCAGAAGTGGGGTCCCTTGCACATCTTTACCCTTTGAACTGCCTGGTGTGCCAGAAATAACCCTTCTACCTACAGCAGCACCAACGGCCCTGTCTATAATGGTCTGATTATCAGCTGGCAACCTCCTCCCTCCAAGCCTGTAGCTTCCACCAAATAGGCTTCCTCTAGCACGATAGCGACTCAATTCTCTGTCCCGTAGCATTTGAGCTTCAGCAAGTAAAGCTGAAGGAAGGGCAGACAGAACTGCTTCTGATGAGGTCAAAAGCACCTGTGGTAAAAGCATGTCAGTGTTAGCCAGTTACACAAATATATGTTTTCACACAAATAAGGAGAGAGAGTATAATCGAAGCATTACCTCTTCACGTAGATCAGGAGGGAAAGTTGCTATAATTGAAGCATTATCCATATCTACCGGCTGACCAACTGGTTGGACGTGAGCAACCCTCTGTGCCCGCTGCTGGGCTAGAACCTCAGCTTGTATGTCCGGTGGAAGAGCAGCCAAAAACTCTGGATCTATTTCTTCTGCAGCTGGTGGAGTATAGGAAGCAGCTGGGGTAGAACGATTCTGCTGAGAAGCAAGGACTTCCGCACGAAGATCTTCAGGCAAGGCTTCAAGAAATGTAGGATCAATTTCATTAGCACTAGAGGCCTCATTGTTAGCATTTGGTTGCTCTGTCTGAGGCTCTTGATGAGCTTCTTCATGTCTCCTAGAAAACAAATCATTGCCATCAGAACCACGAGCTGAGTTCTCAACTTCAACATTGTTCATGTCAACATCCACATTCACGGTGGCAGAATCTACATGAGCATCACTCAGCTCAGGAGCAACACTTGAAGAAGTGACAAGTGCATGGCAGCTAGACTCTAGATCAGATGGTGCATCCCTAGGATCATTACTCAACTGAACTTGTTGAGGTGCATTAATCTCATTGTGCATAATCTGATCATAACTTTGATTACCATACAAGGAATCTCTTTCAGGACAACCGCCGAGCTGTGTATCAACGATAGACATTATTTCATCACTCTGAGGCATACGATCAGCGGCAGCCGTTTGCTGTACCACTTCCTCAACACAATTACCATGAACAGAATCAACCAACTGTAGATTTACTTGCACATTTGTAGGACAGAGACCATCATTTTCAGGAGCAGGTTCTTGGTTAACACTATGAACTTGCTGATGACTGCTATCAGGTTGAGCAGGAGAATCGGTTGCTATAGGTTCAGCATTTTCTGTATCTAGTGATGGTAATTGTGCATTCACATCATTGCCAGCCTGTTCAGGCTGCAACTGAGGAGCATTATTTGAATTATTGGCCACAGTTAACTGCGACACAAATTGATCCTCTACTGCCTGAGCAATAGCAGCTGCATGATTACCTGCCTGTGGTTGACCATCATCAGTCCATGGATTATCTCCAAGGCCCCGCCTCATTCGGAGGGAATCCATACCAAGTGAGAAATCTATCAACGGTGGCGGAGCAGTACTTACAACACGCTCACCAAACACTGGGGGAGCAGATTCTGGTGGAAACCCAGCATCTAACATGTAAAACGGGATGTCTGAATTCCCAAATGATAGTGTGTGAAAGTCTGTTGATGAAGTTACTCCAGAGGGCCAGGCTGAACCAATTCCCTCCCTAGCCTGAGCTGGTCTGACAAGCAGTGGATGAAGAAAAGCATTTCCATCAGACCTTGGTCGATCAAGAAGTGACCTACTTCCACTTTGGCGGCGGCGCTCAAGACCGAACGAACGATGCAGATTAAATGAATCATCTGTCCCCACACCATGAAACGAGTCAGAAGATATATCTATAAAACCACTCGAGTCTGCATGGCCCCTAGAAAATCTCAGATGATGGTCCATTCCAGTTAAGCTCTCCCTCCATCTCACTTCTATAACACGGTTCTCAAGAAAGTCGTCATCTTCTTCATCCATCAGGTCATCATTGTATTCATCACCAATGGCATTGTTCTCCTGGTCCTCGATATCGGTGTCAGCTATGGACATCAGACCAGCTCCCTCATCTGCTATTTCCACATCATCCTCATCCTCGTCTGCATCCTCACCTTCCTCACCAATATCCTCATCTTCCTCACCCATTTCATCATCAGCCTGATGTTGCAATGGGAAAGCCAAACCAACATCAATACTAGCAGGCATTACGTTACCTTCAATTGTTTCCTCTCTCATGAACTCCACACTATTCACTGGAGGACTACCACTGGAATTAGTGTCCACTAGATCAACTCCCATTTCTTGTTCAGCAGGTTGACCGTGGCTCTCATTATGGTCCCCATCAACTTGCGATAGTTCTTGCGGACGTTGATTCGTAGCATGGATGATGTCATCCGTATGATGAATTCCGTTATCTGTGTTTTGCTCGTGGATTACATTGTCATCAGCTTCTTGTGTTTGTTCATGTGACCCTGGTAATATGTTTTTGACAAATCGATCTGACTTGAGAACTTGATCACTAGCATAGGCAGTCCTGGTGAGGCTATCCAAAGCCTTCAATATCAAATTGACAACCTTTGCAGCATCAGGGTGGTCCAGGTCAATTACTTTCAGCAAACCAGAAAGAGATTGTACCATTCCACCATCTACCATAGGTTTTGCAATATCAGGTGACCAACCAAGAACAGGCAAGTTACTCTGACTATTCCGTGACAAAATTGAATTTACCAACTCAGAAAAAGCCAAAACTTTTCTGTCAGGTATCAATGATCCTCTGGAAGTACTGCTTGCCGAATCAACAAAATAATTAAACGCCTTCACAACTTCAGAAATAACCCTTCTACGACCCTCAGCAGATCTGCAGCATAGTGCTACCAAGAAACAGGAGGCTCTCTCAGACAACTTTCCTGTCCAATCATCTGAGACATCAGCGGATTTGACCGAAGATTGTGGATGCAGCAGATAGAATATACGATGCAGTAAACCACTGTGCCCAGGACCTTGATCACAACTTCTTAACTGTGATATCTCTGTATCCCGTCTCAGAATTATCCCCACTGCATGCACATACATGACGAGTATCTCACTCATCAACTTAAGTACAAATGCCAACTTTGACAACAAGGTAGATCTTTCAGAGAGGGCATCACCCTCAAGCTCTTGGCCATCATCAACTTTAGATTTCCCCTTAGTGTTTGGTTCATCAACATCCATTGGAGTCAACAGGGAGTAACCATCAAACCCATGTTCTTTAGTTGCAGATGGATAGCTCATAATGATTTCAAGAAGTTGATCGATCACTTGAGAAAGACTAGCAGGAACCTTTTTGTGGCTCCGTGAACATCTATTTGGTGTGTCAACTGACCTAATATCAGCTGCCACCCGAACATGCTCATTACATGGTACACTGGTTTCTGTTTGAAGTTTCTGTTTTTCCCTGTCTTTCTCCTTATCCTTCAACAAGACTACACTCATTCTCCCTCCTGAAGAATCAAGTTGGCAAACAGAAGTTACAGCCCTCATGAAGATCACAAGATTCCTAGATATCAAAGGTGCCATATTTGTCAGAAATGAGCGTGGAGTACGACTGCCACGGTTACTTAATGACTGTCGTATCTCCAATTCCATGGCACTCTGCAAGGTCTGAGGATCCTCAATGAGGTGGCGCACAATGGCAGACGCTAAAGTCTCAAATCCAGGAAAGATGCAAGCACTTGGAAGATTTAAGAGAGCTGATAGGCCACTGCTTTCAAAAAACTGAGCAGCAAGAGCATGTGTCTTTGTCAAGCGGGCACTCAGCTGAAGAACAGCTTGCATAACTGTTGATGGCACATGTTTCTTGATGCATTCACAGCAGAAAACCAGTGCCTTCTGGCTCTCCTGATCAGTCAAATAGCCAGTAGATCTCCCCAGAATCTTTTCAAACACATTATCATCTGCTGAATCCGTAGTTCCATTTTTCTTTTCATCAGCTGGTGCTGGATTTGCCTTGCTATCAGCACTGGATGCATCAGAAGTTGACTTGGACGCACCATCCGTTGCTTCCATATTAAGGTTTGGATTAAATTGTAGCATGTTATCTAATATAAGCAACAGAGCACTAATAGAATTCCAGGTCTGATCTGTCTGGTCAGTCCTTGACTTAAGATCTTCAGTCTGATCTGCCTGGTCTGTCCTTGACTTCAGATTTTCTAACATGATAAGAACATGAGGGATGACACCATTTTGAGCACCAATTTCACCTATGCCACTGTCTTCACTCAGAAGCAAAGTCAGCAAATGAGCAACAGAGAGCAAAGCACCTGTATCAACGATAGTATCTGTTGAAAAACTTCTAAGTTGCTCAAAAAGATACAGTACTACTCGCTCTCGGTATGCTCCCTTATTCCGGTTGCACAGTGTCACTAGAAGATCAGTCAATGGGAAAGCCATGGTGGAATCAGTAGAGCAGAAAAGCTTTGTTGACACAGTGAGAATGTCATCCAAAGGGAGCACAAACACACCTTTTGCGACAGAATTAGCTGTATCATTTTTATTGCTTCCGTCCTCCTTGGGTGTTTCAATGGAGCTTCCAAGTGACAATGCTAGTGCCTGTGCAAGCTGCACATCCTCTTGAACAAATTCTTCTGGATGGCTGAACAACCAATCAGTTGCCATCTCCAGACTATTATTTCTGACACTTCTCAGAGCTTCTTCTGCCCTAGCTCTGGAAAATCCCATTTCAACAATTGCAGCAATAGCTGACTCATCAAGAGTGGGGCTAGTAACACGCTGGTTAGAAACTCCAACACTATTGCGGCTTTGCATCAGATCTCCAACAGCAGAGCATATATTGTTCATAATCAAGACCAGGGAGGTAACAAGAACCGGGCTGCACTTAGGAAACATTGCATGATTCCAAACAGGAAGGACTACATCCAGAACTTGAGATTGAAGCATACGAACAAATGATTCTGGCTCTGAAGGCACAGGGAATAGATTAATTGACAACTCAGTGACCATAGGCTGGACAAGAAGCAAATTGTGAGAAGTGGATGGAGACAATAAGAATGTAGAGTTCACATAATATTCCAGCAATTTACAATAACTCTGTAATGTATCCAGAAGCCAAGAATTGTGAGACACCTCACTAAGAGAGGAACCTTGGTCAGTGCCAGCACTAGGGACAGCGAAAGGAAGCGTCCATAGTAGCTGGCTGGTGGCTTCAAAGGTAGTCAGAACTTCCTTGAATGTCCCATTCACATAAAAACTATTAACAAGTGCAGAATTGCATGAGCGACGCCTGCTGTCGAATGTAAGCACAGCCATGTCTTCCACAACCTTTCCAAGGTATTGACATTTCACAGATAATGACATCTCAAAGCCAGCGGTAGAATGTCCAGAGTAACCAAGAGCACTAAGGAAAAGTTGCGCTAGTGCAGTCACAAGACTCCTTGAAGCTGGGCTAAGATTAGAGTCAGCCCGACGACGTGCCGGTAATCCTTTGACAAGGGTAGAGAGGAAGGTACGCATGATGTAGACAAGTTTCGTCAGAAGTTCACAAACAACAACATCAGGGCTTTTCTTCGAAGCATCATGACTCCTAGAGCTCTCTACTAGAGAAAAGGGACCACCCAAATCAGCATGTGTTGCATTCAATACCCCACTTAGGCGTCCATGTATCCTTGATAGCGAGTGTCGACCATGGCGGTGCATGTTGGCAGCAGATCGGACTGCTGAAACCAAGTCTTGCTCCATACTCCAGGGTGATAAAGAACCCCTCGATGTAGCAGGATTCATATATCTTGCAACTGGTGCTGCAATCGTGTCATCATCACTATCCCTTTCAGATGCATTAGAAACTGAAGCATCTCCAGGTACATCATCCTGATCTGACTCTTGCTTATCCACCTTCGCATCACTGAGCAAAGATATCTGCCATGTGACTTCGATATAAACTTTCCCCAATTCCTTCAGAATCTCAGCATCTGCAAAAGCCAGTTCTGAGACCATAATGGTTGTTCCTTTCAGGAGAAAATTGGCAAGGGACAAAAGCCCCTCGAGAGTAGAAAGTGATTTCAGGAGAGCTGATTGCTTCACAGGTTCGCTATCAACCAGCTTAGTTCCAAAGATGGAACCCAACAGTTCATTTGTGAATTTAAGGTGGTCTCGAAAATATGAGCACACTGCCCTTGCCAGAGAAACAGAATGTTGAGGCGAGAAGTTTTTAAATGCTACAGAAATACTCTGACCAATTGAAACAGATACAGGCATTACTGGCAACTTAAACAGTTGAAGAACAGCTTCAATTCCTTTTTTCTCAATGAATAGCCTGCATGTGTCAGTATTTTGGAGAACAGTTTCAAGGAGACAAGCAACATTGCATATGCACTCAGGAAGAAATAGCTCAATGGAAGATGATGCCATAGCATCTAAAGGAGTCTCCACCATTTTCCCTGAGCATCCCACCTCAGAAGGTACACCCTCACTCTGTGTTGTGGCTCCCTCCATATCAGTATCCATGGGAACAACTGCAGAGAAATTATAACGTTCTTTATGGGAATCAGATTCTTCACCACACCCAATTTTGAAAACTGTGTTCAAGATTTCAATAAACATGTCAACTCCATAGGAACGTAACGATGATGCATGGCGCATTAATTCATCAAGTCCACTTGATAAGGCCCCTGTTGTGTCCCCACTGAGAGCTTTCAAATATGATCTGGAAGTAAAGATTTTCACAAAGCATCTTAAAGCATTGCGGTCCTTTACTAATTGAAGACCACTATTGTTCAAACATAATGCATCCAAACATGGTGGTATACACGAGACAGCATCAGAGTTGTAAAGCACACCATCCATTATGGCATCAAGAAATGCTTGTGGCAAACCAGCTGCATCAAGAACAGAGTAGCATGTTGGGTCTTTATGTATGAGATCACTCATAACATTTGCAGCAAGTGAGAAGACACCACCACCAAAGTCCTTGCCTCTCCTAAAAATTGTACATAAACATGGGGGCAATACATTCTCCTCAGAACCATCAACACGAGTAGAACTACCAGGCACATATGTCGCCAGAGATATTGTACGTAGTAAAACTTTCATCAAGTTCTTCCTATTATACAAAACCAACGCTTCAGGCTGCATATCTGGAACTGGTGTACAGCTTTCAATCTCTTTTCCTTTATTGATTGACTGACCCTCTTCAACTTTTTCCAAAGCCATCTCAACTTGTGATACTTCTATCTTAAGGCGTCCAATAGTGTCATCTAGTCCACCTAGATCTCTGAACAATGCTGAAGAAGGATTGTGATAATCCAGGAAGCTCTCAATGACATGCACTGCTGTACTAACTAGGTGTAAATGCTGTGTGTTTGTGTCTTTGAGAAGAGGCAAAATGGTGGGTATAAAGCCTGCTTCTTGAAGAGCTAGAGAACCTGGGGTTGACGATACTAGCATAGAAACAAGAGAGAGAAGAGCTTCAGCAAATATTATGGACCATTTCATAGAACCACTGATGATAGAATCAACTGCCTTCTGCATGAGGCTAGGAAGAATACCACGATG
The DNA here is from genome assembly GCA_015342445.1 of Digitaria exilis. Classification (NCBI taxonomy): domain Eukaryota; kingdom Viridiplantae; phylum Streptophyta; class Magnoliopsida; order Poales; family Poaceae; genus Digitaria; species Digitaria exilis. The sequence goes on from JACEFO010002701.1 coordinate 128,589, forward strand.
GCCACCAGAAGTAACCGAGGACAATAAAGTAGGCTGGTGAGATCGATCTTGGCACAGTGCAACCAATGAAAGAATTCCCAGTATCCTAATTTTTTCTGGTATCTCATCCTCAAAGCTAAGCAACGATAATAGTTCATCAATGAATTCTGGTGCATTGTTCAAAAATGACGATAAACCTTCAGTATCATGGCTTGATTGCACAAGAACAATAAAAGCATACAGACGGATACAGATATATTGGCGTCGACATGCCAAAGAGCCAAATGCCCTTGCAAATCTCAATCTTGTAAGAAGAGAGAACCTGAAAGCTTGCGGCACACTATAATCCTTGACCAACTTATCCAATACTTCAAGATCTGTCTCCTTGCAGGTATTGACATTAGGTAAATGAATTACTTCCAGCCTATTCTCGTTATCTAGAGACTGGGATTTCTCTGATTTATCAGAACCACGATAAAACTCAAAATGGAGCGTGGAGCCAACCTCAGTGGAACCTGAATTCGATATAATGGGCAGAGAACACGGTATCAACCCAAGGCCGCCTTCTTTTCCACCCCAACCTTGAGAGAAAGCAAATAACTTTGAAGTCAAAGATGTACTGTGTATTGAGCTTTTCCCGACTGACTTGTTTACAGAAGCCATTAATGTCTGCAAGCTTGCTTCAACAATATCTGCATCTGTAGATGCTAGAAGAGAAGACAGGTGTTGCTGTAAACAATAAGTACAAGAAAAAAATAATATTAGTAATATATATTAATATAGACGAAGGAAACCAGGAAGTATGCTCTTGCAGTACAAAAACAAATGCAAAGGGGAAAAACAAGAAGACCTGCATATAAACAGACATTTAAAAAAGAGCTGACCTCAAAAAAACTATAGAAGTGTCTATTTGTGCAATTTTCCAAGATTATTCTTGACACCCGAAGAATTTGAAGGACGGCTTCCCTAGGTAATGGGGGATCCACATTAAGAAAACTATCTTCAAGCTGCAAATCTTTTCTTGATTTGATATAACTCTCAAAGAAAGAATCAAAGTGATTGAAAAGATCCACCCAATGATGAAAATCCCCCTGCACCATTTTGATCGCAAGGGATTAGGATTCATAACAGCACCACAGAATATGCTAGTGGGGAAAGGAAAAAGGTCTACATGGTGCAAACCTTGTCAAATTCCCATGCAAAATCCTTCAGTGGCAGTTCTACATTCTCAAGAGGAATTGCGGTAACACCGTCAATGAAAGATTTTATATTTGGAGGCTGCAAATAAAACGAAGTATGTTAGTGAAAGGTAAGAGATTTAAAAGTAAATTTGAAGCACTGAACAAAATGCGACTAACTTATACACACAAATGTTCTTAAAATCTCATGCCCGGTTTAACTTTCGGTAGCAGATGAATTTGCAAAGAAAATTTATTCTCCCACCAGATTCAGTGCCTCAAATCTTGATGTGTAATAAAGAAGTTGGGACTTGAATTGAAAATGTTGGAATATCGAATTGCAAGCAAAACCATGTCAAATCAAGCAAATTCTAGGAATTTGAGCAATCAGAGCCAAACAAAGCTAGCAAATTCTAGGAACTCCTCACGAGTCATGACTAGTCAGGATTATCCTAATCAAGTATGGATTGAACACTGCACAAATGCACCTGATACTGTTGTCGTAATAAAACAACATAAGAATCTTTGCCTCAAAACATTTCTCAAAGTTGCCGACCATAAAAAATAGTAATTACAGAGAATTCATATTTATTAAATTGCATGCGCTAGTTTATGTCCACAATGTTGTCTGTTCAAATAGCTAAGTGATGCAGGGCAAAGCATCTAAAATGGTTTCGATTTTTCTAAGCTCAATTTCTTGCGTTCAACTATCATAGTCATACTAAGCATTAAATTCATCTCTTCAAGCAACTAGAGTACAAAACTTCATTTTCCGCGAAGTGACTACAAACACACCTTCACCTGGCCATAACACTCAAAAGTGTTCTCTTTGCCAGGGGAGTATTCAATAAAATGGAAAAGAACTAGAAAAAAAGAATCCAGGTTCAACTACTGCACATACAAGTTTGGCCAACTGCAGATCTAGACAAGCGTCACAAGCAAAGGGCCCCCAGTAAGACTGCATCAAACATTTTGATAGTCAGAAAAATACAGCCTTCCTGATGAGCACGGAACAACAAAGCATCTATCTTGAGCTCTAAAGCTTCTTCTTGTAACTTTAAACTACCGTAACGAGGATTGCAGACACTGAATACTACACAGCCCACGATGTCAGCCCCTTGATTACCCAAAACCAAAAAGTGCCCCGGGCATGCGGCATCCCAAACCCCCAAAGACCTCCTCCTGCCGGAACCTGAACTGCCACCCATGGCGGTAACCCGCACCGGTTGAAACCGACACAATACCCTAATCCGTTCGCAATCGCGGGCCGCCACAACCAGGGCGACCAGCACATGGATCGCGGCGATCGCATGGCAATTGGGAAAACTCGGTGCGGGGGGCAAGCGTACCACTTCCACTACTCGTCGCCGCTTGAGCTTCATCCCACAATTCGCATCGCCAGGGGGGGTCTCTGCCGCCCTCGTCTGCCTCCGCAGCTGCAGGGGGACACCCACCGCGCAACCCGCCAGCACCTTGGGGGGCACTACGCAGTCGCCTCCGGCAGTCGCCGCGAGGCGCCGGGCGGTTAGGGTTTTGGGGTCGGGGGGCCTAGAGCGATCGCTAGGGAGGGGGGAAGGGGGGAGGGAGATCCGGGTATCGTTCTGCAGGGCGAGAGCGGGGAAGGGATGTAAGAGCCTTTTTCCCTAAATCCTTAAGGGCTGGTTTGGCAGCCAGTTTCCCCGCCGGGATCCCCGTCGTTTCCCCGTGCAGGAAGCCCACGCGGAAAGCTTCCGCGCGGCGCGCAAGATGCGCGTTTGGCAGCCTGCCAGGCGGGGCACTCTGGCCCAACTAAGCCCGTTTTCCGCGGGGCAATACGCCCGACCTATGCAGGTCGGAACTCCTCCCCGTGCCGCTCGCCCGCGGGCCTTCTCCTACTCTGCCACCATCTTCGTCGCCGGCGCCGGCGCCATGTTCTCCGACTCCCACTCCGTCGTTCCCCCGATGGATCCCGACCCGTTTCCTTCGCCGCCGGCGCCATGTTCTCCGACTCCGTTGTTCCCCGGATGGATCCCGACCTGTTTCCTTGCCCTTTCCCTGACTCCACCACCATCGCCGCCGCCGCTACCTTGATCTCCTCCTCAGTCGTCACCCCTCTTGTATCTCCTTAGCGAACCAGAACCTCCGATCCAACTACACATGGTAAGTTCAGCACCTCCACCACCTCTGCCTCTGCTAGGGGTTTCCCGTCTTCTCACGTATTGTGGGCACGAAGAGCTCCGGCGAGGAGCAGAGGACGGCCTGAGCTACTTGTTCTTTTGACTGGAGGATATTGTCCAGTTTGACCATCTCACCGGCGGCTGGCGGTTCATCAAGATCCCCAAGGTATGATTGCTGCTCCTGCAGTTATATTTGTTTATTTGTTTGTCAAGCTGCTAGTAAATTAACCAAACCGATTCCGGCAGAGTAGTTTACGTCCAGCATAACAAGTATCTGAAGCCCAAAGATACAATGAACAATGCATGGAAATTTCTGCTATTATGGGGTAAATTATATAATATATAATATGTTCCTCATAGATTGTCTATTTTGTTGTATACAAAATTCGGTGACTTCAGTTACCTGTTCGACTGATCACTAGACAAGTTCAGTTAAGTTCAGTCAATTAGTCATAGATAGGTGAAGTAGTTAAGTATGTATCTTTTCAGTACTAAAATGTATATCCTGTTCTATAATATGCAAGTGTGCTTTTGGTGCTTTCAGCCAATTGTCAATTCAAAAGAAACATATTCTGGTAAATAGCAGCATGAAGTCTGCACTTTCCTTGAAAGGCTGAAACATGCACTTAGTTACCAGCAGAAATGATTTACTGAGCAGTAGTAGCATTGCTCAAAAGAAAACATATTCTGTTTTTAGTATCAAAATTTATGAAAAATGCCTGTACAAAAGAACCTATGTCGTGTTCACACTATACAGAAGCCAGCTTCTTTGTTTCTTGTCTGATCTGGATTGTTGCTTGCCACTAGGCATACTACTCTACCTGAAATCTATAGCAGGGATAGAGCAGTTGCATTTCATGCCTTTTAGTTTCAGTGTTCTGATCAGTAGAATGCATGGCTGCTAGCCTTTTGCATTCATAGAATTAATCTGATCAGTACTTTGATGCATGGCTGCTAGCCTTTTGCATTCATAGAAGTAATCTGATCAGTATTTTGAAGCTTTGTGTCAGTAGTTCATCATCAATTCCATTATAATTAAAGTAAGCTTTTAGTTTTTGTTTGGTTTTTGGAAAACTCATTTTTTCGTTCTGCTGCAGTGTGGTGGAACTGTGGAAGCAATGCAGGACCCGAGAAAAGTGAAGTGATGTATGTTTGTGCTGAATGAACATGGCAGTTTACTAGTAACTAATGTTCTGTAGTTGTGTTCTTTGTATGGTTGTCAATATATGATACCGTGTGATTGCAGTTCTGAAACTTTAGTCTTCCTCAATATTCCGGCCTCTTTTTCTGCCATATATAGCTTTTCAGCATAGTTGGGTTACTTAATTGTAACATATATCTGAGCCCCACCATGTGTTTTTATTTGATTTTTTTGTGAATGGAGCGAAGCATTGTCTAAATTTTGTAACTGTGCTTGGTCGTGAAGGTCCGTATGTTCCCATAATTTTTAAAATTTAATTTTCATTTTTTTGAGTATTTTTTTGTTCAAGGGGTTTCCGCCCCCTTGGCTTCCAAACAGTAGCAGGAAAGAAATCCCAGGCGGGGCTGTCTGCAGGGGGATCTGACTTGACATGATAATTCCCCCTCGTGGGTTCTTTTTCCTGGGTCTTTTTCCCTCGACTGCCAAACTAAGCCTAAGTATATATTTTCACTCTCCAACTCATTTTATATATCTCGGCCATGTTTGGTTTCCTAGGGGTAAATTTTGAGGCAAAGCAAATGTTTTGCCCCCGTCCATTTGTCCTACACATATTTACACCTCGTGGTGTTTGGACAGAGGAGTAAATGTGGTGGGCAAAACATTTAATGTCCACATTCCCTTTCTCATTCTCTCAATTTACCCCAATTTGCATCTATGAGCGGTAAATGGAATTGAGGGGGCAAATATTTACCCCAACATATTGGCCCCATGGTGTTTGCGAGGTTTGGGGGTAAATTCGGGCAAATTTGCCCCATTTACCCCACCATCCAAACAGGGCCCTTGTTTACACTTTAGAGAGTCATTTTCGCTTTCTATATTTGGCTATCGAGACATCCGGAATATATAGCTCTATTTAGATAACCACTCAGATACGTCGTTGGAGGGAGCTTTTTCATCAAAATCTCTATTCCTAACAATTAGGATGGATATAAAGGGAGCGCATACTATGGAAACTCCACTCAGGATCACTGGATGCCTATTCGATAACAATAAAACCACATGGGATAATTTTGCAAATAACCCCTCCCACCCATCCCTCTCTAACGGATTTGTTTCCTAACGGAGGCTTCTGTTGGTTCCCTGTTCTTCGCCCCCATAAACCACGATCTCTTGGACGTTGCGATCCCCAATTCGTCGCCCCAACGTCATCGGCTCGACCATGCCGCCTCGACCTCTTCGTCCCCGACCGCGCCTCGACCTCATGACCCCAATGTCGCCGGCCCCAAACGCGTCATCTCGACCTCTTCGTCCCCGATCGCGCGAGCTACACGTGAGGTCGCCACCCCAACGTCACTGGCCCGGCCACGCGCCTCAACCTCTTCGTGTTCATGCTCGACTTCGCCGGTTCGTGGCGCTGATTGGGAGGGAAGGAGGCTAGGAGGATCACCGCCAAAGGCCTGCAGAGGGTTCTCGCTTAGGTCGCCAGCGGCCTGCAGAGGATCACCGCCAGGGGCGAGGTCATGATTTCCATGAGTTCCAAAGGAGGATGAGCTAACTGGGACCTAGAATTCAGAGTGCTTCACATGCATATGAAGCATCCGAACTCCGAATCACAATGCACACATTTTCTGCTTGAGTATGCTTGAGTGTGCATGAGCCCAACTTCACCTCGACCTCTTCATCGGGGCAATGCTGGTGTCCTCATCTAGTAGGGCGTGCTCACAGAAGGACGACGCGAGGGAGCGTTAGAAGGGCGACGTCGAGGCAATGGAATGGTGTATCGGGGGAATCGGCGGAAGCCTCTATTATGGAGGGAACGGATCCGTTAGAGAGGAATGGATGGGAATGGTTATTTGCAAGATTATCCCATCTGGTTTTCTAGTCGTCGGATGGGCATCTAGTGGTCCTGGATAGAGTTTTCATAGTTTCCATATGAACTTTGTTTTCATAGGATACGCTCCTGGTATAAAGAGTCTCTTGGAGTTGCTATAAAAGGAAAAGTTTTGTTGCGCGTATGACCAGGGGGAGGCATTTTGGTTTCCTGCTCAAATCAGCCTGGCTCATATATGGGAGCCACGCCTTGGCTAGGCTCAACGGATGCAACGTGAGTTCCTTTGGTTGTTTGTATCCATGGAGCCAAGTTACATATAGAGATTTTTTTTGCTCGCATGAACATATCTTGCATAACATAAAAATTAAAAATACATGTCATGATAATATTTTTGTGTAATACCTCTAAGTTTACCACATCAAGTCTTAATGAGCTTTACAAAACACCAATACTTCTTAATATATATTAATTATACATTGATTATGTGATTAACCACTAGCAGGAAACCGAGAATTAATATGGGGCGCAAAGCCGCTTTAGTACTGGTTATGCGCCCGGTACCGAGCTTCCGGTACTAAATGGACGACCCATTAGTACCGGTTACCACAACCGATGCTAAAGGCTGTCATTTAGTATCGGCTAGTAACACCAGCCGATACTAACGGTCGGCCATATGGTGGCATGGTATGAGATATCTTGATATTCCCAATCTTAAAGAACTCATAAAAAATACGACCACACTTAGAAACATCAAATGTAAATCTCATCTCTTTTTGCCAACTTTTATGAGCCGGCTTCAATGAAGAGCAATAATAAGATTTGGACTTGGCTGACCAAACAAACTCAGCAATATAAACATCTTTATCCTCATCGTCTGTGCTATCAGATTCATAATCAACAACATGAAAATTAGAACAATGAGGCTTAGAACTTTCTTTAGCATTCTTAATTCTACCTTCTTGCAACAATGCCTTTATTTGCACTTGAGTAACTCAGAGAAAATCATGACCTTCTAATTTTTCTCTAATAGAAGACCTTAACCCTTTAAGTGCATCATCAGCAAAATCAACATTAGAAATTGACAAATGAAAACAATAGTTCTTTGTATCCTTGAGTCGTCTAAAATGGTTAATTATCGACTCTTCGTTTCCTTGCTTAACCAATATTAAATCTATCAATTTTAATTACGGACTCCCACTACAAAAGTGATCATTAAACATCTGCTCTAATTGACCCTAAGAAGTAATCGAGACGAGAGAAATATGAAAACCAGGCAAAATAGTTCCAGTTAAAGACATTGAAAATAAACACACTCTCAATGTCTCATAAAAATATCCTTCTCCTAACTGAACTGTTGGGGGGAAAGCGGCACTGAGAGAAGGTTTGAGGATTTGTGAAGAAGAGGGGCCCGAAGCTGTGGTAGGTGCCCCGCGTGCAAATTTAGAGTGGCGCTGCGGCTTCGAGTGCGGAGGAAGGAATGCGAAGCTACGAAGGTAACAAAGGTAAGATTGACAATTCTTAAACCAGGTAAAGGGGTTGCGGGAGCTTTCGAACGAGTCAAGGTGGTGGCGGATCTTCGAGTATGACTTGAAGATACGGAGGAAGCCACGGATCACAAATTAGTGCCACGGCGGATCTTCGAGCAGGACTCGAGGGTGCGGAGGAGGTTTTATACGCCAGTTCAGGGGCGAATCGAATATTCGAGCAAGGTGCGAGGGTGTGGAGCAACTTTGGGTGTGAAGTCGAAGCCAGGATGAACCTTAGAATGAGGCGCGAAGGTAGGCGCGAGGATCCAGAGGAAAAGAAGAATTCTCCGATCATGCTTCGAGGAGGAGTTGTAGAAGGTATGTGCAAGGGATTGGCGGGAAGCAACGATTCTTTCGGGCTGTAGGTTTCCATGATGTTTTGGCGGGAAGTAACAGTCAAAAAGCTTGTAAACGAGGTTGACCCCTATAAATATCAGAAGAATAGTGCTTGTAAAGGGACATGTAATCTTTGACTTGAGAAATAAAGTTTACATCTCTGTTGCGAACACCTTCTGAGAAATTCGTGTTACAACAGTTGGCGCCCACCTGTGTGTTTGGCCAAGAAAGAATCTGCGATGCCACCCAAGAAAAGGCCACACTAGGAAGCGGCAAGCAATGATGAAACAGATGCGAACGAGAACCCCAACGGAAATGGAAAAAAACAAAGGACAGACACCTCAGACCTAGAAGCGGAAATCGAGCAGAACAATTTGGAGGACAACAAGACACAAGCAAAAGCTCATTAAGAATTGCAATCGCTCTTAAACGAAGTCAAGAAACTCAGAGCCGAGAAGAGAAAACTCGAAGAGGAGAACCAAGCAAGAAAAAAGGCAATGGAAGAAGAGAAAAGACTTAGCACAGCAAGACACGAACTTCGCACCTTGCAGAGCGAACTCGAACAATTCACCAAAACAAGCCATCAGAACGGGGGACCCCTCGAGAATGACACGCTATCTAGGCGCATCCTTCAAACCTTCGATCCAGCTTCACCCCTATCCGAGGGATTGCAGTCCGCGCCATGGCCTATTTCATACAAGCCAGTCACTTTGCCCAGATACAATGGAACTACTGACCCAAGGCAGTTCCTCATGAGCTACGAAGTGGCAGTAGCCTCAGCAGGAGGAAACGATCTGATCTTGGCAAAATCTTTCATCACATCCTGTCTTCAGGGGACCTTTTCCACTGCAAGCAAGGTGACAAAGAGCCTTTGGCCGAATACTTCAACAGATTCATTCGCCTGCGGCTCTAACATACCAGATTCAATCGTCATAGACGCTTGCATTCACGGATTAGGACCAGGGCCATGTGCCTCAGAGCTAGTAAAAAACAAGCCTCAAAGCATTCAGGAATTGTTCAAGGAAATGGAGAAGTTCTGTAGATCCGATGATGATCATCGCAGAAGGATTACCAAAAGAAATTTCCTAAGAAAAAATGACCAGCAAGCATCTGGACCTCCTTTTTCTCCCAGGCCACCTTTTGTAAACCACAATTTCTCAAGGCCGGTTTTCAACATCGACAGCTCGCCACCCAGCAACCCAGAGTTCGCCTCTCACAATGAAAGTCAAAATCACAGCTTCGCACAAAACCAAAGAGGGCGAGGAGGACGAGGTCGAGGATGAAGTCCTCACGTTGACGGGCAGCCTCGAACATGGTACTTTCAGTTCCACGGGGAAGGATCTGACCAAGACACATCCAAATGCCCCGTAACTCAAAGAGTTTTGCAAGAAATGCAAATAGAGAAAGAAAACACCAAACCTAGGCCGATAAACTACACCTCCGACTAGCATCAATCTCCCCACCCCGGAAATACATCTTCAAGCTCTATAAACGCTCAATGGTTTCAAGGAAATCACCAAAGGTCCCGCGAGGCAGCACAAAGGTTCCGCTCAAACAACGGCCTCAAGACCAGAAGAATTACCCCCACCCCCAAACAGAACTACCGAGAATTCACCAAAAGCTCCAACCTCAAGCCAAAACCAGATACCTTCATATAGCATGATACTCCGTATCCTTGGGGGATCCCCAATTGATTTCGAGACAAAGCGTCAGAGAAGAGAATACTTCAGAAGAGTGCATTCCATCCTCTCAGAAGGGCCCATAAGAAAAACAAATTGGTCACACATCCCCATAATTTTCACCGAGCAAGACATGAACTTAAGATCGTTTCCTCACAACGATGCAATGGTGATCGAAACAAACATGTTGGACTATAACCAAAATTCTCGTCAGACATCATCTTGGCATCAGCTTTTGATCAAATGGAAATAGATAGAAAACTACTGCAACCCTCAGACACCCACTTATTGGATTCGGAGGAAAAATGGTCACTGCCCTGGGAAAAATCGACCTACCTGTGTCATTTGGAGATATGGAAAACCCTCACACAGAGCATGTTACCTTCTATGTCGTGGACATGCATTACCCCTACAATGTCATCCTTGGAAGAGGTTTCCACATCAAGTTCAAAGCCATTGTCCATCAAACTTATCTATGCATGAAGATGCCGACGGCAAAAGGAGTAATCACCATTCACATCAACCAACAAGTGGCATGCGTCATAGAAAGAGGAATTACACCAGGAGAAAAGAATGTTCACCACTTAGCACTCTCAGAGGAGCAAAAGATCAAAAAGGATTTCCCCGAATTATTGGGGGATAAATGTTCGAGCATCAAAGAAGTTGAGCAAACCAAGATGGTAAAGATAGACCCAAACGATGATGAGAAAACGGTCATAATCGGAACGAAACTAACCCCCGAAGAAGAAGAGGCATTGATAAAGTTTCTAAAAGAAAACAAGAGCATATTCGCATGGTCGGCTAGGGATCTTCGCAGAGTAAGAAGGCAAGTTATAGAGCATTGTCTTAACACCGACCCCAGAAGGAAGCCAAAGAAATAAAAACTAAGGAAAATATCAGATGAAAAAGTCGAAGCAATAAAATTAGAAGTAAAAAAGGCTGCTCAAAGCCAATGTCATCAGGAAGTTCAATACCCTCAATGGCTAGCCAATATCATCCCAGTAAAAAAGAAGAATGGAAAATGGAGAGCATGCATCGACTTCACTGACCTAAACAAGGCTTGCGCAAAGGATGATTTCCCACTTCAAAGAATCCATAGTGTAGTTAATGACGCCGCAAACAGCGAAATGTTATCTCTTTTGGATTGTTTCTCCGGATACCACCAAGTTTGGATGAGAAAAGAGGACGAAGACAAAACAAGCTTCATCACCCCGCTCGGAACTTATTGCTTCGTCCGCTAAAGAACGCCGGACCAACCTTTTCAAGAATGACATCGGTGGTGCTCAAGAACCAACTAAGAAGAAACATCCTAGCATATGTCGACGACATCGTCTTCAAGAGCGTCGCAAGGAAAGATCACTTGAAGGATTTGGCGGAAACTTTCAACAATCTGCGAACAACCAACTTAAGCTTGAACCCTGAAAAGTGTGTATTTGGAGTAACAAAAGAAATTTATTTTGGGATTCCTGGTCACTTCGAAAGGCATCGAAGCCAATCCAAACAAAGTAAAAGCTTTAATAGCAATGGAAGAGCCCAAGTGTGCAAAAGCTAACAGGAAGAATTGCAGCCTTGAATAGGTTTGTCCCAAAAGCCGTCGAGCGAAGCTTGCCTTTCTTAAAGTCCTACGTCACGCCAAGGAATTCTCCTAGGGACCAGAGCAAGCCAAGGCTTTCACTGAGCTGAAGAGTTACTTGGGAAACATGATAAAATTATCACCTACTGTTGGCACTCCTTAGCGTTACATGTTAGTAATGCTTTAGAGTGGGCTAGAATATCGTTGTAGGCTTAATAGAATATGATTCCGCAAGCGCACAGAATGTTCAACCGTTGTAGCATTTCACCTTGGAGTAATCCAGGGTATCGTATTTATATTTCCGCAGGGAAGCACTATGGTGTAAAGAATATTGGTGAATAAAATGATAGATCAATCCAGAAATATCAACTCACTAATCCTAGGTAAGGTATACACTGGGTGTATGATAATGGTCAAATAAATGACCGGATAGAAGGTCTGAAAGACCAGCGACACAAGGAGACTCACTCTAAGAAATAGGAAAGATATTGGGAGAATCAAGAAGAGAAAGAAACTGGGAAAACTTTCTTACTCTAAGGATTAGCCTCTTTATAGCCTCACCTAGATCCTAACTTAGATATCGGGAACAGAGCTCGCTTCGACGGCTAAAGTGGGAAGAACTTAGAAAGGGGTGAGAGAGGGGTTCCTCCAGGCCCAGCACTACTGTTATGAATACACCCGAACGTGGTGGACTACAAAGGACGGATAGGGCTGTCACCACCTACCGCCTACCACTGCTGTTCCGTGGGGTGCAACACACTTCCTAGCTAATACCAAGCCAGACACCACGTCTGCACCTGATATTAGGATTTCCCTTGAGGCCTACAAGGGAAATCCCCGTCCTCCCAGTGGCGTCTTACGGCCCTGGTCGAGGCGAGAAAACCCACGAGATAAAACCCGATAGAGCTAACTAGACTCTAAGCTAAACTAATGGTTACTCAACCTCAAATGGTTAAGTAGAACTAAAACTCAGAAAGTAAAGAAGATAACTTATATTGAATATAAGAGTCGAAATACAAGAAAAGATAAAAGAGCTTTACCAGAACTCCGACGACTCCGGAACCCCGAGCAAAGCTCGACTCAACTCTACTCCCAACTCTAATCCTAAACAAAAGAGTGGAATGGAAGCTCCTCTTGGTGTGTGTTTTGGAGTGAGGACCAGGGGTCCTTTTATAGCTCCCAGAGTCGGTGAACCTTCGTAACCGCCAAGCCACCGACCTGAGTAACCACCCCGGCAAAGGGGGGCAGGTGTGGCGTCGGTGCTGGGCCGACCGGCCCTATCCTAGGCCAATCGGCCAGGGATAGGTGCCACTTGGCACTGCCTTCAGCGTGGAGGGCCTGGATGCTGAGCTTGTGTCGGTTCTGTGAAGCTCGGTGACAGTTGTGGCAGTTAGGGGGCCGACCGGCCAGGCTCTAGGCCGGTCGGCCAGACCCTGGTGCCTCAGGTCCCTCCGTTCCACCGACTTGGTCCTTGGACGGTTGGATGCTCATCTTCTAGAAGCTCTCATGGATCAAGCTCTGGTTTCTCTGTGTGCAAGCTATTTTGATCCATGGTGTACTTTATCTTGTTGTGCAACGTGTTGGTGACATGTCCTTCCGAGACAATGCCGGATCGATCGGTCATGCATATGGCCGGTTGATCAGGCTTTTCATCTAAATTCACCTGCAAACACAACTCATCCAAAACTTGTGGAAATAGTTAAGTGTAAGCAATTTATGCATGAAACATAGCATGATTTTCCTTTTATTCCCGAATAGTTGACGGTCACTAAAGGGTCATAATGGCCGTCAACACACCCCCAAGCTTAGACTCTTGCTCGTCCTCGAGCAAGGCTAAAACTTCGGATTCGGTGGGTCAGGAGTTGCATCAATGTTTATACTCAAGAAATACCAAATGCATAAACCACCACTCTACCTAGATATACTGAATAAGTGGGCATAGAATTATACCTCATACCTATGGGGCTTATGGTTTTCTGTTTGCCTTAAGCGGTTGAGAGCCCGAACAGTCTTTTCCAAAGCAGTCCCTGCAGCTGTTCAGGTTCCATCTCGGAGATATAATTTTCAAACACTAATTATTCCCTGATGGTTACTCTCAATCGCTCAAGGTGTTTATGTCCTCACATTTAGTCACATTTGACTAACTCTTCCTATTCTAAGGCTGAATATGTGGAGCTCGTAGGAAGGAAGGTTACATACCTTTGTTACCTTTGTTGTCGAGCCGAAGAACGGTTCACAAGAATAGGTACTCATCAAATCCCAATCTTTGGAATTTATAACTTTCAGGGGAGAGGGAGAAAATGGACTCACACGTGAAGGTCTTTTGTACTCCGTAATTCTCTCTCTCTTTTAATACTAGAGTGACTGTTTTCTTCTTTTCTTTTCAAAGTGTTTTCTTGCCACTCTGTCTCTTCTCTCTCTCTTTTTTTTAAAGAAGATAAGTTATCTCACTCTTTCTTTCTTTTTGCAGAGAGGTGTATACAGCGTGGAGTTTGGATGACCTGAATGGGAAATAGGACACAGTGGAGATTTTGGGCTGAGTGTTGTGGAAGGTGTCGGCAGAGTGGACATCAACTCCGGAGTGGAAAATTGATATGCCGGACACATTTGAGGCTAGCAAAAATGGGTACGCGAAGGAGAAAGACAGGTAGATGGCAAGTACCTTCTTCAAGCGAACACATCATTCGACAAGACTCAAAATAACAGAGGCAATGTATGGTGGCTAGAAGTATGTAAATATGCTTTGTATGGCTCTTGGTAGGACGTGTATAACCATCAGGGAATATTTTTCTTTTAATATAAAATTTCCGAGAGGTTCCCTACTAAGACTACAGTTATACTTCAAAGCAAACCATATCAAGACTCACAACAACTCAGACTAAAACATTTCTGCTCATGCTCCCACAAAGCATATGGTAAACCGAATGCCAATGAACTCATCACGCTAGGAGAGTGTTGGGTTATGAAAAAGGCATTTAGAGAGCACAGACAGAGTGACTATTCATCATTCCCAAAGATAGGATCATCATGTATGATTCCACGCATAAAAGCTTAGGAGCCCTTTTTTTTATTATTACTACGCACTTTTATTTATTTATTAAAAAGACGCTACTGATACAAGGCAACTCATGGCGATCAAACTAGCAAACATGGCAAGACAAGGCAATCTGGACGGTAAAACAGGACGGGTAGCGAGACTTACCTGGCGAGGTACTCACACCTCTCCCCCAAGCTTCAATGAAGCTACGGGTTCGGATAGTTGGGGTTGAGGGTCATGTTCTGGAAGAAGGTGGAGCAGTCGTACTGCATTAACGTCGTCATCCCCCAGGTTTGTTAAGTGAGGTCCGTGTTGTGATGAAGGTCATCACTCATCTGCTGTTGCTGGATGCTCATCGTGTCGAGCTGATACGAAGCTGCGAGAACTCCCGAGCCATCGGGTTCTCGTAGTCGTACCGAGCCGACGGTGATGGACCTACATGTGGACCGACACTTGTACCTTCGCTTTGGTAGTACTGGCTGTAGTCGTACCCTCCGCCCGATGTTCCTCCACCTTGGTAGTAGTCGTACATCTGCTCGAAATTCATGTGGCTGGTGGGTACTTGCTGTACTTCGGGACGAGGTTCTCCCGACGTTCCTGCTTCTCCTTGATTCCTCCTTGCTGCTCTCCCTCGAGTCACTAGACCTGCAATACTCTGGCGTGCTAGTTCTTTCTTCCTGAGTGGCATGGTTAGACTTTTCACCCTGTTCAACGCGAGAGTCGGACATGGAAGTTCGACCTTATCGTCGAATCCGGGGTAGCACATGAAAAGAGTTCCGTCCGGGGCCTCTCGCATTAAGTGACCCTGGACGAAATGATCCAAACCAATGCAAGACGAATATTCTTCTGTCCAAGGCATGTAGGTGACTTGAGCATTATTCAATGCTCCAACATTAGTGGCAATTCGAGTAACCAAGGAGGTTATCTCGATTGGAGGTTGGGTTGTGACCAGCCTTTGCCAGTCCTCTAACATGCTTAAGACAGGAGAATAACGAATTTTCTTAACCATGGCAAAAAGGCAAATCATATCTGTCGGCGAATTATGCTGACAACGTTCTCGAGGGGGTGCCCCGAGAGAAGGGTTTAGGGAGAAGTCGTCGAGAATCTAGAGCCGAAGGTGACAAGAGACGATTTAGACAGGTTCAGGCCGCAATGTGCGTAATACCCTACGTCCTGTATGGTGTATCTTGTATTGATCTGGTGTAAAGCGATGCTTTGAAGGGGGTCCCTGCCTCCCCTTATATACGCCAGAGGGCAGGGTTACATGGAGACCGTATAGGACTAGGAGACTTTTACAAGTTAATCTCTAATTCCCTGATACAGTTTATCCAAACCGACTAGGACTAATCCTTGTCTTGTGCGTCAAGTCTTGTACGTGGGCCGGCCCACAGGGTGGTCCACCAGGGTTGTTTAGTCCGTCAGGACTCTACACCCACAAGCCCCCGAGCACCTTATCTCCTGAAGAACATCCTTGTTGAAAGTACAGAGTTCTTTGAGGTCCTCCAGAGTTCTTTTGAGATCCACCAGGGTTCTTTGAGACCCACAGGGTTCTTTGCTCTTGGAAGTTGCAACCATGCTGTTCAATAGGTAATGATGTGCTCATAAGTCTTCTCGAAGTTCGGATTGGTGCGCACCGACTAGGTGCGCCCAATTGGGCAGCCCCCGAGCCTCGTTTATCTTTGAAGAAGAAATTCGAGGCTCTTTCGAAGTCCGAACCAAAAGAGAATCAATTTCCGAAGAAACCCGAGTTCTTTTAGAACTCCTCATAAATTTATCAATTGAAGCCGAAAATTCTGAGAAAAATATTTCCTGAAAATATGCCCACAGCCCCCGAGCCTAAATTTGAACGAATTCAAATATAGGATCAAGAAAGGACCAAAATTGAAAAGTACCGAAGTAACGCTTCGAAAAGCCAATATAAACCGTTCGCCTCCCCTGTTTCTGCACACCTTAGGCAAAACAGATCTAGGGTTGGCGACAGTTTCTTTGCTTGCGATCATGAGACCACGCAAAATCTTCCACATCTTCCCCCAACCCGAATCCAATCCACACCAAGTCTCGAAAGACCGCGATGGCTGGTGGTGAAGGATCCAGCGGAAGCAAGGGCACAAAGAGGAGAGTAGAAGCCATGAAGGAGGTCGTGACGACCGAGAAAGCAGCGCCCACTGGGGACATGCCAAGCATTGAAGATCCAATCAGTGACTGGCCAACCAGCAATCTAAAGGACAAGCATATCAAGACTCTGGAAGTAGATGGGTTCCTAGCGGCCCAAGAAATTAGCCGGTGGAGGTGCGCGTAGGGACACGAGTACCCCACTGAGGAAACCGAAGAGCTGACGGTATGGAAAGCTTTTTACGAAGTTGGATTCGGTCTTCCAACCTGCGATTTCTTCCGCAGAGTCTTGCAATTCTATGGGATTGAATTGTGCCACCTGAATCCCAATTCAATTTTGAATCTGTCGATCTACATCCACCTCTGTGAGTCATTTCTAGGAATAGATCCGCATTTTGCTCTGTTCCGCCACCTATTTAGAGTGAAGACCTCAAGCGGACCATTGCAAGTTGTAGGAAAGGTAGTTATCCAGTTTCGTCAGGGCATGAAGCCAGTGTATCTGGACTATGTAACCAAGGAGAGCCTGAAGGACTGGCAGAAGGAGTGGTTTTATGCTTGGAACCACCAGCCACAACTACCCAGCCGCTCAGGGAATCCTCCAGTAATGAAGCTAATCTGGAGTGAAACTATTGGAGTCAATCAGGCGATGCAGATTCCTGAGCTGCTGAATATGATCAGAGATCTGAAAGCACAAGGGTTGACAGGAGCCATGGTGTATCGGTCATTCTTATTGAGGAGAATCCAATCATGCAAACAACGCTGCCACCCAGGGTACTTGTACTCTGGAGAATCTGACCCCTCAAGGAATGTTACCGGAGAGATGTCAGACAAGAGAGTTACACAACTCTTGAAAAAATTTCTGGTGATCAGTGATGATCAATTTCCAGAAATAATAGAAGTGTCAGCAATCACCATGACGCCTGAGGTAAGAACCATATCTGAATGTCAATATACTGCCTTGTTATTTGAAGGCGATAGTACTAACTAGTGTCTTGGTCATAACAGTATGAAGCTCGACGATCACTGTATGTGAGTCTGCCGCCCCTGGATCCAACCAATGCAGAAGAAGCATCATTGTTGGCTCGTTGTGTGGATCCAGGGGTAAGAGATCAGGTGCGCCAACACAAGCAACCTGCAACTGAAGAACCTAACGAGCCACATGCTCATGTTGAACAACAAGTGTCTGAAGAATCCCAAGCCAAAGCAGGGACGACCTCCAAGAGAGGTGAAGAACCCAAGAGGACAGCAACAATAAAGCTGAATGCACCTGTGCCTAAGAGAGCACGGACTCTACCCAAGCCCCGAGTGAGAATCATCTCGGAGGAAAGAGCAAAAATATCCCCACAACTCAAGTCATCATCTTCTGTAGGGATAGCCATTGGAGAAATTGGCACCAGCATGTCGCAGCAAGATAGCACTGCGCGACAACCATTATCAGAGGAAGAGATCCTACACAATATCTTCAATCCTATCTCCGCGCCATTCATAAGGACAACACCAGTGGTTGAAGAACCCTGTCCAACCGGACCATCGGCGCCAGAGCAGGAAACTGAAGAAGAATTCATCTTGAGGGAGCCGGAAATCCCAATGCGACCTTCCAGCATGTAAGTACCCTGTAAATCTTGTCATAGTGTACAAATTGAACATTCGTAACACTCCATTGTGACTGATGAAGTTATTGATGCAGTGTTGAAGAAATTCCATCAACAATCAGGGAAGAGCCAGCGGCTGATCATGCGGCTGTAGAACCAGAGCTACAGTGCTCGAAGAACCCAGGGAAGTACCAAAAACAACCCTGCCAGAGGTTCAATCAGCCACGCCATCAAATCCGCCATCATCTGTAGAGGCACAAGTTGAAGAAACGATTGCCGAGGTGCTGGCAGACATCGATCAACTGGTCACGCAGGCGGCTATTGAAGAAACCAAAGTAGAACGTCGTGACCAGAACACTGCTGAGCCCCCGAGCGTCACGGAGACAACCCAGATCGGGGCAGAGGCAGTTCCAGAAGCAGAGTGCTCAAGGGGTAAACAAGCCAAAACGTCAACCCAAGAGCAATTAATTGAAGAAATCCCCGGAGTACCCAGGAGTACTGGAGTTGAAGAGGAAATCGGTAGCTTCCGTATCGGGAGCTACGATCCAATGCTTAATCCAAATCCGCAAGCCTTCGAGTACATCTTGGATGCGGAGGAGGATGAGGAGCACATCAACAGTGGATTGTATCATGCGGAGAGAGCAGTGGCCTACTTCAAGGTATGAAAAACAACCCTGTACTCGTTGTCCTGTTTGAATATATCTCATGATAATTGTTCTGCAGGCCGTCGGTGAAGCATCAAGGAAGAAGATGGAGTATATCCACAACATATCGCTGATGCACGCCAAGGCAGACCGTCTCCAGAAGGAGCTGGAGCGGGAACGTGAAGACCGCAAATTCCAGGAGGTGGAAGATGCCAACATGATCCGCACCTTGCATCTGCGCACCAAGGAATTGGTCGCAGAAAAGGAGGACATGAAGAAGAAACTCAACACGGCGAAGGCAGAGCTCAAAGGTACTCTGTCACAGCCGAAGTCTTATAATGAAGTATCTTTTGTATGTGTAATCTAACAACTCTGTCATTGTCTTGTGTGAGCCGGGGTGCAACAACAGCTTACGACAGCCCAGAGCAAGATGACAGATTGGTTGAACTTGGCCAACCGTCGTGAAGAGGCATTGAAGACTCTCTCTGAAGAGCATGATACCATCAAGGAGCAGCTCAGAGTTGCAGTCGGACAACGCAGGGACGCTGATTCGCAGTTGATTCAAGTCATTGAGCAGCAAAAGAAACTTGCCAAGGATCTTGAAGACGCTCGCGAAGAGAGGAATCAGCTATCCAAAGAACTCGTCCAGGCGCAGAAGAATCTTGCTGACAAGAAGGCGCTGGATGAGAAGCTTGAGCAGGCGACCAGGAGAATGTCGGAGCTTGAAGAAACCATGCGGCAGATGAAGAAGTCGGACGATGACCTGGCCGAAGCCCTGAAGCGGATTTCATTGCTAGAGAAGGCAGCGAACCCAGTGGTGAAGGCCTTGGTTCCTGAAGACCCTTCATCTCCGCAATCATTCCTGGAGCGTCTGAAGGCCATGCCTCGACAGTTGAAGGCGTACATCAAAAGATCATCCGAAGCCTATCTTGTGCATGTCCTTGCTGTGATTAGGTCTAGGTACCCTGAAGTAGATATAGGCAAGCTTGTAGAAGGCGCAGAGCCTAATTGTACTGAAGCCGCCTTCAGGGACCTGAAACAAGAGGCCGAGCCAGTTGCCGAGGCAAGTGCTCAGAGCCTTAGACTGTAAATTGAACAAATATCATTGTAATATAAGTATTCTGCCATGAAATATAATATTTCCGTGCTTGAAGAAAAAACCAAGAATTTCTAAGAATCCCTGGGTTGTCTCTGTGTCAATGACCAAGACTTAGTCAAAATGTACGTTGCGTAGATTTTAACTGTTGAAAAACAACCCTGTTAAGGACCCGAAGGAACCCAGGGAGATTTCGTATAGCGTAAGCTATCTTTTAAAGTGTACCCTTGGAGGATACTTGGGAACAAACTGTACATGGTTTGCCGAAGCAAGAACCTAGTAAGACCCACGGTGCGACAGCTGTAAGCTGGAAATCATTGCGAAGTAGCGAAATTGGAGGAATAGATCCGTTCTCGGCCCCGAAGGAACCTGGTATGGCGGACCACTCCGAAATTATTCCAAGTTAAGTACCCTCGGACCGCTAATCAAGCAGTCAGGCACTTAATCCGGAATAAGCTGGAGCGCCGTCGGATTAAACCCGATTTAACCACATACTTTCCCGATCGAAACAACACGCGCGCCAACACGAAGGTGAGTCCAGAGATTACAACATTCCACAAATTCAACATACATAAATAGTATCATGAAGATATTACAAACCAAGTTTGAATTTAAATCAGAGTATCAGGTTCATTGCAGCGGAATAAAAAGTTCATTGCAGCGGAAAAGTAAACTAGCGGCGATACATAGTAACACCATGATGAAGCCTGCCACGGTGCTACTCCTCCCGTTCCTCGACAGAGGATGGAACCCACTCGATGTGCCATCCAGGGGGAACCTGGGTAGGCCAAGTAATGGCATCGACTGCCACAACCATCACAGTACCTGTAAAAAAAAAGCCACAAGCAAGGCTGAGTATACTAATACTCAGCAAGGCTTACCCGTCGGGTGAAAACTACATCACCGACATCTAGACATGAGAGGCTTTTGGCTGGTGGGTTTGTTCGCCAAAAAGCAACTAAGAGTAGATCCTTGCTTTCATGGTTTTAGCATCATATTCTAGTAGATTTAACCATTCTAGATTAGCATCCTTCCTAAGCATACAAGTGGTGCAATACAATTTAATTCATACAACAAGTTCATCATTCTCATAATTCCATTTATTACTCAATGCAGCTAAGCGGTCAAGCAGTCTCATTAACCGCGAGAAGCGGACAGTTCGAACCGAATTTTGCTACCTGGCCAGGGGAAACCCAACACACACGGACAATGCTTGCTATAAAAGGTACAAGCACTTCCCAACCTTTCCCATCGATCCACAATTCGGAACCGGGTCCACTTCCTTAGGATAAAGGTTTACTGCTTCACTCACAGCATCACGCATATATCCACAAGTGTATGGCAGGGGAAACAAAAGTTTCCAAGGAGAGATGGCTATCGGCCCTAGCTGCTTCAATCTGGTACCGGGCTTACCGATTCCCATATATCGGCATGCATGTGGTACGTTCAAAAACTTGACACACGCAACCACACGTTTCGACCTTAAATCAATTATCATACACGGACAGGAGATCTACATCTACCATCCCGCCCGTCCATCCTTATGATTCCAACATAAGTAAAGACAAGCAACTCCTATGTCTCGCGAGTGACAGGAAATCACTCGACTTGTAACGGGTATCGATCCTTTCATACTAGTGTTGCAAGTCATAGGTACTAGAAATATGCAACTAAGGTATTCAATCAACTCCTTGAAACGTAAATGCACAAGCATAGGTAGTTCATAGATGCATAAACTTTCAAAGTTAGGTTATGCTCCGGGGCTTGCCTTCTTGCTCTAGCTGAGTGTTAGCCTCCGGGCTGGCTGCTACTTCGTTGGCACCTCCCTCCGGGACTCCTTCTTCGTCGGCGGGGATGAGATGATAGGTGCCGTCCGCAATAGCGCCTTCTACATGAGATGCATATCTTTATAGCGGCTGTTTAAGTGGTCTAAAACCAAGGCTTTGAAGGCCATATTCACCTAGACATGCTAGTGTACTACTTTATGACAGCTACTGGAGTATAAGAGTTAGTCTCACTCCAAAATTTAGCTAAAACTGAGCTACACAGAATTTATTAAAAATAGTATAAACTACTGCTTAAAGAAACAAGATTAATTCATATAAAATCGAAAATACTTCCAAATCAGACGATTTTCCTACCAGAGCTAGTCCTGGGTGTAAGGAGGCCTCTGGCCAAGTGGTGGCTCAAAATAACCCTTGGACAGTCCTCAACAATTTTCTAACCGAAAACACATATCTATTTATTTGCTAGTCTAAATAGGGCAAAAATTAAGTTTTGCATTTCTAACAGATGTGCTAACAAGTTCTTCGGCCTCTGGAGAAAAATGGTGATTTTTAGCTGCATGGATTATTTTTGATAATTTCTGTACTGCAATAAGACAGGAATCACAAATTAATCCATAACCAAAGGTACAGTCCGTATTTTTAGGTCCCCTTTGGACACAAGGTGTCCAAAGTCACTACAAACAACATATCCAAAGCTCGGAGTTTGCCGGCGACGTGCGGTGGCGGTGCGGCCGCCGCGAACTCGATTCCGGCGAGGGTGGTGGATCTCGCCGGGGTTGGAGGGGTCCTTGAGCACCAGTGGGACTTGGCGAAGCTAGTGGAAGGCTCGGTTGACCTCGGGGAGGGCTCGAAGTAGGGGCTCGACGTGCGCGTGCTCCGGCGGCCGGAAATGTGGATTTGGGGGAAAATCCGATTTCTCGCCGGAGAGTTGGGGATAGCTCGAGAGAAGTGGGGGAAATGGGAGCTAGGGAAGTGGTCTAGCTCTGTGCGCGAGGAATTTGGGAATGGTGGAGGGACGAGGGCTGATTTCGCTTCGAAGCTCGGCTCGGTCCGCGCGGCCGGAGGTTGAAGACGACGGGAGCGAGCACGGGGAAGTGAAACGGAGAAGTGTGCGAGCTAGGAGAGGGTGCGAGGGGCTCGGTGGAGTGCTTTGGCACGTTAGAGAGGGATGTGCTGCCTCGGGAGCGTGCGCGAGGAGTGATGGTTGATGCGACGCGCCATGGCTGTGCGCCGAGCTCGAGCAGAGCGCGCGCGAGGGGTTGGGCGAGGGTGATCGTCGCGTGAGGCAGTGGGATACGCTGCAGAGGAGCTTTGGCGCGAAGCGGGGAAGAGAATCCCGCCGCGGAGCGGCTCTGCGCGACGCGCGCGGGGCCAACGGCGGAGCTCCGCCCGCCATGATGGCGCTCGCGCGGCTCGAGGCAAAGCGGCGCTGTCGCGAGCGACGTGACCGTACGGAGGGCTTGGACAAACGCGCAAGGACAAGAGCCACCCTTTGCCCCTTTTGAATTTTCTCCAAAAATTTGAACTGAACTTTGAAAAGTGTAAAAATAAAAGTTGGAGTTTGAGAGGTGGGACACAACTTTCTTTTTGGGGTGAACCTGAAATTTCAAATTTTTCAAGCTCAAACAACCCAATTTCAAAAAGGTGTTCAGATCTGTTTTTCGAGTTTTTGAGGGGCTAAACTGCAAAATTTTCAAAAGTTCCAAACAGTGACTGGGCCTTATTTGTGATGGCAAACAACTTTTGTTTTTGGAGATTTTCAAGTTTAGTACAAAATTCTTGAGATTTCAGTTGGGTGTCAATTGGCCTTTGTTTTTGAATTTCAATTTGAATTTTTGATGGATTTTTGAATTCTAGCACCATTATTTCCCTTTTGCACTTGCTTTAAGTGTACGTTTAATACTTTTACATCAGAGATGTCACAGCCTACCCCCCTTAAAAGGAATCTCGTCCCGAGATTCGATTACAGTTAGGGACAAGGTGGGAAAAAGTTACCTTTGTCTAAGACAGGATGTCGGGGTAGTTTTTCTGAAGATAGTCCTCGGTTTCCCATGTGGCTTCATCTTTGGAGTGATGACTCCACTGAATTTTGTACATTTTAACTCCTTTCCTTCGTGTCTGTCTCTCTTTCTCATCGAGGATCTTAATGGGATGCTCATCATAGGAGAGATCCGGTTCAACCGAGAGTTCTTCTTGTTCAACAACTTCGGTCGGTACACGAAGACACTTCTTTAGTTGTGAGACATGGAATACATCGTGCACGGCGGAGAGCTTCTCGGGAAGCTTCACACGGTAGGCTACCGGTCCACATTGTTGAGTGATTTCATATGGGCCGATATAGCGAGGTGCAAGTTTTCCTTTTAATCCAAACCTTTGCACACCTTTGGTCGGGGAGACCTTGAGATACACGTGATCGCCGGCTTCGAATTGAAGTGGCTTCCGCCGTTGATCAAAGTAACTCTTTTGTCGTGACTGTGCGGTTCTCAGATTTTCACGGATGATCCTAACCTTCTCTTCCGCTTCCTTTACAAGGTCAGGGCCATAGGTATACCTTTCGCCTGCCTGGGACCAACACAACGGGGTCCGACATCTTCTACCATACAGGGCTTCGAAAGGTGCCATTTTAAGGCTCGCTTGGTAGCTGTTGTTATAGGAGAATTCAGCCAGAGACAAACATTTCTCCCAATTCTTCCCATAATGGATAACACAAGCTCGAAGCATATCCTCGAGTATTTGGTTTACCCTTTCCGTCTGCCCATCGGTCTGTGGGTGATATGCCGAACTACGGATCAGTTTTGTGCCTAGGGATAGTTGCAATTGTTCCCAAAAGCGTGCCACGAATTGAGTACCACGATCTGAAATTATCGTCTTGGGTACCCCATGTAGACAAACGATCCGTTCCAAATAAATCTCAGCGTACCTCTTAGCGGTATAAATGGTATTGACCGGAATAAAATGTGCGGTCTTGGTAAGGCGGTCCACAATTACCCAAATGGAGTCATGCCCCTGAGGGGTTCTGGGAAGTCCAACAATGAAGTCCATGCTTATATCTTCCCACTTCCATGAGGGAATAGGTAGAGGTTGAAGCGTGCCTGCTACCTTCAAGTGGCTAGCCTTAACCCGCTGACACGTGTCACATTCCGACACATACGTGGCAATTTCTCGCTTCATCCTAGTCCACCAAAAGTTTTGTTTCAAATCTTGGTACATTTTGGTGCTACCCGGATGGATAGAAAATTTAGAGAGATGGGCCTCATCCATAATCCTCCTCCGGAGTTCAGTGCTTTTGGGCACCACTATGCGATGTCCAAACCACATCACTCCGTGCCCATCTAGCCGGAAACATTTGTATTTTTCCTTGACATTCTCCTTCGCCAATTTCCGTTTAAGGATTTTAATCTTTGCGTCATTTAATTGGGCTTCGACGATCTGATCATGCAAGGTTGGTTCAACAGAGATATGGTTGAAGTACCCGTAGGGAACAATCTCTAAGTTGAGCTTTGCCATTTCATGGCACAAGGTGTCAGCGTAGGACTCCACGGAAAGGCAATGACAATGAGCCTTGCTGCTTAGTGCATCCGCAACCACATTAGCCTTGCTGGGGTGATAATGCACACTAAGGTCATAGTCCTTTGCTAACTCCAACCATCTTCGCTGCCTCATATTTAAATGTGCCTGAGTGAAGACATATTTGAGACTCTTGTGGTCGGTGTATATGTTGCATGGAACACCCATCAGATAGTGTCTCCACATCTTGAGAGCGTGAATAACCGCTGCTAACTCAAGATCATGCGTAGGGTAGTTTTGCTTATGAGGTCGAAGTGCTCGAGAAGCATAAGCAATGACTCGGTTCTCTTGCATAAGGACACAGCCAAGTCCGGTGCCTGAAGCATCACAATAGACATCATAGGGCTTGGTGCAATCGGGTTGAGCTAAAACTGGGGCTGAAGTTAAATGTTTCCTCAAAGTGTGGAAAGCCTCATCACATTTGTCATTCCACTCAAATTTGACTCCCTTCTTTAAGAGTTCGGTCATGGGTTTCGCAATCTGAGAGAAGTCCGGAATGAAACGGCGATAATAACCGGCTAAACCCAGAAAACTCCGAATCTCATGGACAGAGGTAGGTGGTTGCCAATCCAACACCTCTTGCACCTTGGTTGGATCCACAGATATACCATCCTTGTAAACCGTGTGACCTAAGAATTTCACACTCTCTAGCCAGAATTCACATTTGAGAACTTGGCGTAGAGTTGATGGTCTCTCAATCTTTGAAGAACAATACGAAGGTGCTCGGCATGCTCTTCCTCATTCTTGGAATATATAAGAATGTCGTCAATGAAAACCACCACCAACTTGTCTAGCTCAGACATGAAAACCGAATTCATGAGATACATGAAGTAGGCTGGGGCATTGGTGAGTCCAAAAGACATGACCAAGAATTCATAAAGTCCATAACGAGTAGAAAAGGCAGTCTTTGGGATGTCACAAGGTCGGATTTTTATTTGGTGATAGCCAGAGCGAAGATCAATCTAGGAGAACACTCTGGCGCCAGCTAGTTGGTCAAACAAGACATCAATACGGGGGAGTGGGTACTTGTTTTTAATAGTCACCGCATTGAGAGGCCGGTAATCGATACACAACCTCAAAGAATGGTCCTTCTTCTTCACAAAGATAGCGGGACATCCCCAAGGTGACACACTAGGACGAATGAAACCCTTGTCTAGCAGTTCTTGGAGTTGAATTTTTAATTCAGCCAATTCATTGGGTGGCATTCTATATGGTCTCTTTGATATAGGTGCTGTGCCAGGTTGGAGTTCAATCACAAATTCGATGTCCCTATCCGGCGGCATCCCAGGTAAGTCATCCGGAAAAACATCGGCATACTCACATACCACCGAAATGTCCTTTAGTTGCGTTTCTACCATTGTATAAGCACACGCATTGGCGCAATTCCGTTGTGGCAGATATAACACACTAGGGCCATGTGTAGGCGAGTTTATTTCGACAACTCGTTCCGCAACATCTAGAACAACCTTATGTTGAGTCATCCAATTGGCCCCCAAAACAATGTCAATCCCTTCCATACCAAGCAGAATTAAGTCAGTAGGAAATATTTTACTTCCCAGCCTGATTGGCACTCTTCGGGAGACTTGGTTGGATGCTATTTTACCTCCCGCAGTTGAGATCACATATGATGATTTGGTGTGGTAAGATTTTAACCCACATTTTGCATGAAATCTTGTGCTTATAAAACTATGTGTTGCCCCGGAATCAAACAATATCACAGCAGGTTGATTTTGGATAGGAAAGGTACCAGTCATATCTGGGGCTCCCTCAGGTAGGTCGGCCAAGGTGGTGTAGTTAAGCCTTCCTTGTCGGACCTGCACACGCTGCTGCTGTTTGCCCTTGCTTTGCTGATTTCTCGGGCGCTGGTTCTGTTGCTTGTTCTGTGGGCAGTCCTTAATGAAGTGACTGTTGCTGCCACACTTGAAGCACTGATAGCCGGCTCCTGGGCGAGCTGGCTGTTGTGCGCTCTGCCTTGGCGCCGGTTGCTGCTGCGGCGGTGGAGGGAAACGGGGCGCACTTGGCTGTGGTGGCCTAGCAACCCATCTTCCTCCTTGAGGTGCCCTTGACTGCCCCTGCGGTGCAGCCGGGGGAACCAGGCGGAACCTCTGCGGCTGCGCGCTCGAGGGACCAGCGGGAGCTTTCCTCTTCTTCTCCGCCTTGTGTACTACGTTGGTGTCTTCTTGGGCGATGGCGAGGTTCACAAGCTCGCCATACGTGGCAGCTCGAGTGGTGGTAAGTTGGGCCTTTAGTTTGGTGTTGAGGCCATGTCGGAACCTCTCCCTTTTCTTCTCGTCAGAGTCGGTGTGATGACCCGCGTATAGGCACAGACCATTGAAGGCCTGGGCGTATTGGAGCACCGTGCGGGTACCCTGGGTCAACGCCAGAAACTCATTCAACTTCCGCTCTACCAAACCGGTAGGAATATGGTGAGCCTTGAAAGCGGTCTTGAACTGTTCCCACTCAATCACGTGACCCTCCTGCTGCAGGGCCAAGTAATTCTCCCACCATAGGAAAGCCGTGCCGTGGAGCTGTTGCACCGCGAAAACTACCTTGCGGCTGGAAGTGCAAGACGTGGCCAAGATAGAAAACTTGGATTCGATGGCTCGAATCCACGCATCGGCCTCCAGGGGCTCTTCGGCTCTCGAGAACACCGGCGGGTGTGTAGCCAGGAAGTCCTCATACCGGGCCACTTGAGGCGGAGGGGCCCGTTGACCTCCCTGCTGTTGCATCTGCTGCTGCATCATTTGTTGCTGATGCTGCAGGTTCCGTAGGATTTCCGTTTGCGTAGCATACAATTGCTGCCACGTCGGAGGTTGCTGCGGTGGAGGAGGTGGTGGCGGCTGTTGCTGCCCCTCAGGCCCTTGCTGGTTAGCATTGGAGCCACTAGCGTCATGACCGCTGCGGGTGATTGCCATCTGCAGTAGGTAATTGTATTAGCCACATTTCATAAGCTTGCATAAAGATGACAAGATAGAACGTGGCAATGTAATGAAGTTTACTGCGCAAGAATGACATATCACAAGAAGTTTGGAAGAAAAATTTATATCTTCCAACAGGTAGCAAATCAAATGCTCCTATTCGGTCAGTAGCTCGAAAATTTCATACTCTACAACTTTCGTGTTTGGCTCAGAATCAAATTCGGGCTGAAACTAAGCCGAAAAATTCAATCTTTAGCTCACTGCGTTAGCTGTTTTACGGCAGGCCGAGCTGTAGTGTTTTGGTTGCCATTTTTATTTTGCTTAACCAATAGGGTTGAAATT
Organism: Digitaria exilis; assembly: GCA_015342445.1. NCBI lineage: Eukaryota > Viridiplantae > Streptophyta > Magnoliopsida > Poales > Poaceae > Digitaria > Digitaria exilis. Next base: position 157,083 of record JACEFO010002701.1, read on the forward strand.
TGGTGAGCATTTCGTTTGACCAATTCCAAACAACTTTGTAGTTCACATCACAGCCCAGAATGAATGGAAAACCCATCAATAATTAAAACAAAGTTAGCTGCAGATTGTTTTCCACACAGCCATTACAACCTTCATCAAGTTTTGGTTCACACAACCACACCATTAAATTACATGGTCTCAAAAGATTAAAAGGGGAGCTCAACTCCATCTAGCCTGTTACAACATGGAGCCAAAATTTAGGCTATGCGGAGGTGCAATCTTGCTACTACCACCTCTAGAAATCATCTAGGTTGTTAGCGGTAGCCTCGCTGCCCATAGGTGATGGTGGAGCTAGAAGGGGCGGCATGTCATCCTCGGTATCCATGTCGGAATCAGGGGCCTCTCCCTCTCCATGCTCTCCTTCCTGCTCAAGAAGGTGTTGAGCATCATGGGCGGCTAACATGGCATTGGCATGCCCCAAGGTACCGTGCACCTCCTCAAGCTCTTCTCTTGTTTGGGCTAGCTCGTTTTAGACATTGTTGTGCGCGATGTGGACGTCAGTCAATTGCCTTTCCAAATCAGCAATCATGGCATCTCTGGTGCTCACCTCAATGGACAAGGAGGTCCTCTCAACCCCAATGTCACGGGCACGGACAGACATGTCCATAGCAAGGTTGAGCATCTCGCTCTGTGACCGTCCTAAAAGTGCCTGCAAGCGGTGGTAAGCTCGGATCCATCTCATCATAAGTGCAGCTGCAGCGACGGGATTCTCCGCCATCCTTAAAGGGGAGCTAAGATAGCGCCTCATCCAATGGGGATCGTCTGGCTGGGTCGGTGGGAACAACCCAAGCAGCTGGTGCTCTACCAAGTCCTGGTTCTGAGCGCAGAAAGAACTGATGCCATTCAAGGCGGCTAGCTCACAGGTAGTCTCCATGTGGTGTCCGTGAACTTCTACACTCCAAGTGGGGGAGCTAGAACACGGTGGATGGCGATGTACCACCAAACGCACACGAGATCGGGTCACACCTCGGTCTCGGATGAGGGTTCTCTCATATTGTGGCGGGGTAGGATAATCGAGTGCCTGCAAAACTGACCACAGAATGCTAGGAAAACCTTCCCATCCTAGGCAGTCTGAAAAGGAAACGTCGTTGGGGTAGCTGGCCAAGTCAGCGTAAGCGTCCATTCTGAACGAAAAAGGACAAGGGTGAGAACCGGTTAGCGCCAAAGAAAAATAACAGATTCTGGACAGTGTAGTAAAAATTATAAAACTCGGCATCCACAAGCTCAAAAATTCCCAAATTTGGCCAGGACATTGTTTAAGTAATTCCAAACAAGTTTCATGTTGAAAGTTTAAGCAGAAACTATGGTTAAGAATGTGTAAAAATTCAATTTTTATCTCACTGTTCCCAGAAATTTCCAGCAGACAGGGGGTTACCATTTTAAGCATAACTCCAGTTCTACTAAACCATTTCTGTTGCAATTTCTACAGCATAAACTAGATAACATTTTTGACAACTTTCATGTCGAATTAATGATGCGAACAGACTGGTTTCGGCCCAAATTCTGGTTGTTATTCAAATTTCGATGACAGGTTTGATGGTCACGCATTAAGATTCAATATAACTCAGTGGATTACAATGCATGAGCAGCCTATTCGTTCTCGCCAACACACATGCCAATAAACTTTTGGCCTACGAAGTTAGTGCCGGTGGCTAGGCAATATCCGTCTCTCCCTATATTAACTAGTCGAACTTTTCTAACCGTTCATCATACGGAATCGTGGTTAGTGTACCTGCAGAAATTTCCATTCCAGAGCATATATAATCAACCTTTCGTGCCAGCACTCACGAAAGCGTCTCCATACATTACCACCACACTATAGAGGTGGCACCCGAACGTTCAACATTGAACGGGCAATGTTTCATATGTCACCAAGGCAACATATTGACAATTTCATACGCTCATGAAATAGCGTATTGACTTTGTGCCGCCATCATATTTCCATATGATGCCGTGGTACGCTACAGCAATCGCCGTACCTTATGCCCACCATGCTATTCTAGTTTCATACGCCGTGATGGCGTATTGACTATGTGCCGCCACTATATTTTCATATAGTGCCGTGGTACGTTACAGCAATCTCCGTACCTTGCGCCCACCACTGCGTAAAGTAAATGACAGAATGAAATGTGCTGGAAGTCAGTATAATATATTATTAGCCACCTATCATATCGTGATCCCTTAACCCACATAGGCTTCACGCTCTATATAACATCCTTATCGGTCCTAAGAATAACCTTCCATCGCAATGCGCGGCGGAAGTAAGAGTTAGCAAGTTTTATTCCAAAATGTTTATTTAAGGTTTGTTGCTCTCTCTGGTGCGCCTGTTTCGGCTCTGATGCCAGCTGTGGCGGACCACTCCGAAATTATTCCAAGTTAAGTACCCTCGGACCGCTAATCAAGCAGTCAGGCACTTAATCTGGAATAAGCTGGAGCGCCGTCGGATTAAACCCGATTTAACCACATACCTTCCCGATCGAAACAACACGCGCGCCCACACGAAGGTGAGTTCCAGAGATTACAACATTCCACAAATTCAACATACATAAATAGTATCATGAAGATATTACAAACCAAGTTTGAATTTAAATCAGAGTATCAGGTTCATTGCAGCGGAATAAAAAGTTCATTGCAGCGGAAAAGTAAACTAGCGGCGATACATAGTAACACCATGATGAAGCCTGCCATGGTGCTACTCCTCCCGTTCCTCGGTAGAGGATGGAACCTGGGTAGGCCAAGTAATGGCATCGACTGCCACAACCATCACAGTACCTGTAAAAAAAAAGCCACAAGCAAGGCTGAGTATACTAATACTATGCAAGGCTTACCCGTCGGGTGAAAACTACATCACCGACATCTAGACATGAGAGGCTTTTGGCTGGTGGGTTTGTTTGCCAAAAAGAAACTAAGAGTAGATCCTTGCTTTCATGGTTTTAGCATCATATTCTAGTAGATTTAACCATTCTAGATTAGCATCCTTCCTAAGCATACAAGTGGCGCAATACAATTTAATTCATACAACAAGTTCATCATTCTCATAATTCCACTTATTACTCAATGCAGCTAAGCGGTCAAGCAGTCTCATTAACCGCGAGAAGCGGACAGTTCGAACCGAATTTTGCTACCTGGCCAGGGGAAACCCAACACACACGGACAATGCTTGCTATAAAAGGTACAAGCACTTCCCAACATTTCCCATCGATCCACAATTCGGAACCGGGTCCACTTCCTTAGGATAAAGGTTTACTGCTTCACTCACAGCATCACGCATATATCCACAAGTGTACGGCAGGGGAAACAAAAGTTTCCAAGGAGAGATGGCTATCGGCCCTAGCTGCTTCAATCTGGTACCGGGCTTACCGATTCCTATATATCGGCATGCATGTGGTACGTTCAAAAACTTGACATACACAACCACACGTTTCGACCTTAAATCAATTATCATACACGGACGGGAGATCTACATCTACCATCCCGCCCGTCCATCCTTATGATTCCAACATAAGTAAAGATATGCAACTCCTATGTCTCGCGAGTGACAGGAAATCACTCGACTTGTAAAGGACCTAAAGCAATGCCCTATCGATCCTTTCATACTAGTGTTGCAAGTCATAGGTACTAGAAATATGCAACTAAGGTATTCAATCAACTCCTTGAAACGTAAATGCACAAGCATAGGTAATTCATAGATGCATAAACTTTCAAAGTTAGGTTATGCTCCGGGGCTTGCCTTCTTGCTCTAGCTGAGTGTTAGCCTCCGGGCTGGCTGCTACTTCGTTGGCACCTCCCTCCGGAACTCCTTCTTCGTCGGCGGGGATGAGATGATAGGTGCCGTCCGCAATAGCGCCTTCTACATGAGATGCATATCTTTATAGCGGCTGTTTAAGTGGTCTAAAACCAAGGCTTTGAAGGCCATATTCACCTAGACATGCTAGTGTACTACTTTCTCCTTCTCAAAGTTAGAGGAGGGGTGTGGAAAATTTTACGTATCTGATGATGGTGATTGTGTACATATATAAAGAAATTCCATTTATTATTTGGAGCTTAGGGTGCTGTTCTGGAATTTTAGACTTCCCATGTTTTCATTTTAATTAAATATCAAAATGGTCTATTTCCTTTTTATAACTCAAATCTACCCTAGTTTCTTCTCATTTTTGTTTCTCGGTTTCTGTTCATCCTTTTTATCTATAAACTTTATGACAGCTACTGGAGTATAAGAGTTAGGCTCACTCCAAAATTTAGCTAAAACTGAGCTACACAGGATTTATTAAAAATAGTATAAACTGCTGCTTAAAGAAACAAGATTAATTCATATAAAATCGAAAATACTTCCAAATCAGACAATTTTCCTACCAGAACTAGTCCTGGGTGTAAGGAGGTCTCTGGCCAAGTGGTGGCTCAAAAAAACCCTTGGACAGTCCTCAACAATTTTCTAACCGAAAACACATATCTATTTATTTGCTAGTCTAAATAGGGCAAAAATTAAGTTTTGCATTTTTAACAGATGTGCTAACAAGTTCTTAGGCCTCTGGAGAAAAATGGTGATTTTTAGCTGCATGGATTATTTTTGATAATTTCTGTACTGCAATAAGACAGGAATCACAAATTAATTCATAACCGAAGCTACAGTACGTATTTTTAGGTCCCCTTTGGATACAAGATGTCCAAAGTCACTACAAACAACATATCCAAAGCTCAGGCCTAGCGGAGCTCTGGATTTAAAATGGTGCACAAGTTTCTAATTCCACAGTTTGAATTTTATTTCAAAAACGATTCACCAAAAGTATATACATGCTAACATGAGATTGGAGTTTACAATCTCACGAGTTCAGGGAGTATTTTTATGCATTTTTCTAATTTTTGTACGATTTTAGCGGATTTTACAAGATTCGGGAAAAATGGGTTACACCTTAAGAATCTTTTTACGCGCCGGCCCTTGAAACTTTTGAAACTTCACGAACAGGTCTCTGCCTTTTTCACTGGGAACCCTGGAAAAAGGAAGAAGATGGACTTAGGTCCTCGGCTCGTCGCCGGAGTTGCGCCGGCCAAACGACGGCGAGAGAGGGTCGGGGAAGTGGGGGAAAAGGACCAGTGGCTCACCACGAGTCGATTGGTGGCGGTTGGGAGGCCGGGGGAAGCTCGGAGTTCGCCGGCGACGTGAGGTGGCGGTGCGGCCGCCGCGAACTCGATTCCGGCGAGGGTGGTGGATCTCGCCGGGGTTGGAGGGGTCCTTGAGCACCAGTGGGACTTGGCGAAGCTAGTGGAAGGCTCGGTTGACCTCGGGGAGGGCTCGAAGTAGGGGCTCGACGTGCGCGTGCTCTGGCGGCCGGAAATGCGGATTTGGGGGAAAATCCGATTTCTCGCTGGAGAGTTGGGGATAGCTCGAGAGAAGTGGGGGAAATGGGAGCTAGGGAAGTGGTCTAGCTCTGTGCGCGAGGAATTTGGGAATGGTGGAGGGACGAGGGCGGATTTCACTTCGAAGCTCGGCTCGGTCCGCGCGGCCGGAGGTTGAAGACGACGGGAGCAAGCGTGGGGAAGTGAAATGGAGAAGTGTGCGAGCTAGGAGAGGGTGCGAGGGGCTCGGTGGAGTGCTTTGGCACGTTAGAGAGGGATGTGCTGCCTCGGGAGCGTGCGCGAGGAGTGATGGTTGACGCGACGCGCCATGGCTGTGCGCCGAGCTCGAGCAGAGCGCGCGCGAGGGGTTGGGCGAGGGAGATCGTCGCGTGAGGCTGTGGGATACGCTGCAGAGGAGCTTTGGCGCGAAGCGGGGAAGAGAATCCCGCCGCGGAGCGGCTCTGCGCGATGCGCGCGCGGCCAACGGTGGAGCTCCGCCCGCCATGATGGCGCTCGTGCGGCGCGAGGCAAAGCGGCGCTGTCGCGAGCGACGTGACCGTACGGAGGGCTTGGACAAACGCGCGAGGACAAGAGCCACCCGACACCGCGGCTCGGCCGGCCTGGCGCGGCCTCCGCCGCTCGCCGGCGACGTGGCGGCCGTGCTCCGGCCAGGCGCAGCGCGCGCCAGGGGCCTGTCGGGCGCCCCGGGGAGCTCCTTTGCCCCTTTTGAATTTTCTCTAAAAATTTGAACTGAACTTTGAAAAGTGTAAAAATAAAAGTTGGAGTTTGAGAGGTGGGACACAACTTTCTTTTTGGGGTGAACCTGAAATTTCAAATTTTTCGAGCTCAAACAACCCAATTTCAAAAAGGTATTCAGATCTGTTTTTCGAGTTTTTGAGGGGCTAAACTGCAAAATTTTCAAAAGTTCCAAACAGTGACTGGGCTTTATTTGTGATGGCAAACAACTTTAATCTTTGGAGATTTTCAAGTTTAGTACAAAATTCTTGAGATTTCAGTTGGGTGTCAATTGGCCTTTGTTTTTGAATTTCAATTTGAATTTTTGATGGATTTTTGAATTCTAGCACCATTATTTCCCTTTTGCACTTGCTTTAAGTGTACTTTTAATACTTTTACATCAGAGATGTCACACCCGGATAGACCTCACTTATGGGCTCCGAATGCCTGAAGAGGAAACTTTCCGAGTCTAGAAAGGACACGGAGGTTTTGAATGATGTCACAAAGACAAAATAAACAACCCAGTAAAGGGAAATTTATTGAAGTATATCTCGTTGCCGAAACAATTGTACAAAAGAACTTATGATGCCGAAGCAACCAGTTCATGTATTGCCGGAGCAATGCTTCAAAAGAACTCTGGATGCCGGAGCAATTGGTTCATGTGGTGCCAAAGCACTGTTGTAATGAAGGAGCTACGCGTAGAATTTGCGTAGATGTTCTATGTTCCAAGGATTTGGTAAATCCACACCATCTTCTGTTTGAAGTCTGTAGGTGCCTGGCTTGAGGACCTTGGATACAATGAATGGACCATCCCAAGGCGCAGTGAGCTTGGAGTGACCAGCTGTATTCTGGGTTCGGCGTAGCACCAAGTCTCCAATCTGGAATGATCTTGTCTTCACATTCTTGTCATGAAATCGGCGAATACCCTGAAGATAGGCAGCGTTGTGTAACAAGGCTGCCAGTCGTACTTCTTCAGCCATATCAACCTCCATCATCCGTTGTTCATCCGCCATGGCTTCTTGGAATTCCTCAACGCGAGGAGCACCATGCATGACATCAACAGGTAGGACGGCCTCAGATCCATACACCAGGAAGAAGGGAGATTGCCCTGTAGCTTTACTGGGTTGGGATCGTAGGCCCCAGACAACTGGAAAGAGTTCTTTCATCCACCGGCCTTCTGCTTTCTTCAGGGTTCGTTCCATGCGAGCTTTAAGTCCATCGAGGAGCATGCCATTGGCTCTTTCAACTTGTCCGTTGGCACGAGGATGAGCAACAGAGGCATAGGATACCTCGATGCTGCGATCTTCACAGTAGTCCCAGAACTTCTTGCCTGTAAAGGTAGTACCCAAATCCATGATGATTTGGTGTGGTATCCCGAAGCGAAGAATCAACTCTTGGAGGAATTGGACTGCTTTCTCAGAGGTTGGTTTGACAACCGGAAAGACTTCTATCCACTTTGAGAATTTGTCAATGGCGATGAAACAGTATTCAAATCCACCAGGCGCCCTGGGTAGTTTCCCAATCATATCAAGCCCCCAGCATGCAAACGGCCATGACGGAGGTATCAACTTGATCTTATGCGCAGGCTGATGTGAGTGATGAGCGAAATATTGACAACCCTTGCAGTGACGAGCAATGTCTTCAGCATCGTGTAGGGCCGTAGGCTAATAGAACCAAGCGCGGAAGGCTTTGCTGACGATGGTTCGGGACGCTGCATGATTGCCACATTCACCCGCGTGGATTTCCTCCAAGATGTTGACTCCTTCTTGCTGTGAGACGCATTTCATCAATGCGCTAGAGCGTGCACCACGTCGGTACAGTGTGTTTCCAATTATAATATAGGACTTGCTGCGACGTGCAATTTGCTGAGCTTCTGCCTTCTCGGCAGGGAGTCTGTCGTGCAAGATGTAATCTATAATTGGAGCGCTCCAAGCAGCGTCGATGAGCATAACCTCAGGGGCTGAGGTTGTATCGTCGGAAGTTGCCGCTGCAGAAATTGATGGCTTGGAGAGTTCATTGATGAACACCCCACTAGGCACCTCTGCTCTGGAAGAACCCAGCTTTGATAGGACGTCTGCAGCGACATTATAATCTCGCTCGACATGATGAAATTCGATGCCGAGAAAGTGTTTTTCCAACTTGCGAACTTCTTCACAGTACACATCCATGTCTTCATGGTTTCGATTCCAGTCCTTGTTGACTTGTTTGATGACCAACATTGAATCCCCATACACCAACAGACGCTTGATACTGAGGGTAATGGCCATCTTCAATCCGTGAAGAAGTGCTTCGTATTCTGCAGCATTGTTGGTGACGGCAAACCGAATCTGCAGAACATACTTGAGTTGATCTCCTCGAGGTGAAATCAACAGAACTCCAGCGCCTCCACCTTCTAGCTTGAGTGAACCATCGAAGTACATGATCCAATGCTCAGGCTTGGTGATGACGACTGGAAGATTGTGCTCGGTCCATTCTGATATGAAATCAGTAAGGACTTGAGACTTCATGGCCGTGCGAGAACGGAACTCTATGCTGTATGTTCCGAGCTCAACAGCCCACTTGGCGATACGCCCTGTAGCATCTTGATTATGGAGAATTTCGCCAATGGGATATCCAGTAACTACAATGATCTTGTAGGAATTGAAGTAGTGCCGCAATTTCCTGGATGTCACTAAGACAGCATATAGAATTTTTTGAACTTGAGGGTACCTTGATTTGGAGTCTGAAAGGACTTCGCTCACAAAGTACACAGGTCGTTGAATCTTCTGAAGATGACCTTCCTCGTCGCGTTCAACAACAATAGCGGCACTGACGACGTTGGTGGTTGCTGAAATATAGAGCAAGAGGTCTTCGCCCGGGAGCGGTGCAGTAAGCACAGGTGGTGTAGTCAGGAACAGCTTGAGCTTGTCGAAGGCGATTTGAGCTTCCTGAGTCCACTGGAATCTGTCTTGCTTCTTGAGTAGCTTGAAGAACTCAGTCCGCGTTCTCCAAGTTTGGAGATGAAGCGGTTGAGTGCAGCCATGCAGCCCGTAAGCTTCATGACATCCTTGACGGTGCGCGGCGGCTCCATATTTATGATAGTTGCTATCTTCTCTAGATTAGCTTCGATGCCGCGTTCGCTGATGATGAACCCAAGGAGCTTTCCTGATGGAACGCCGAAAACACACTTGGTGGGATTAAGCTTCCACCGCCATTTGCGTAAGTTGCCGAACGTCTCGGTGAGATCAGCGATGAGATCCTCGGGGTTTCTTGTCTTGACTACCACATCATCAACGTAGGCTTCGATGTTTCGGTGGAGTTGGTCTTGAAGACAACCCTGTATCGCCCGTTGATATGTGGCACCTGCATTTTTCAAACCAAAAGGCATGGTTGTATAACAATATGCGCCATATGGCGTGATAAATGAGGTTTTGATCTGATCCTCTTCTTTCAGCGATATCTGGTGATATCCTGAGTAACAATCGAGGAAACAGAGTAGGGTGCACCCGGCGGTGCTGTCGATGACTTGATCAATGCGAGGAAGCCCGAAGGGATCCTTCTTGCAATGTTTATTGAGATCAGTATAGTCAACGCACATTCTCCATTCATTTGAATTCTTTTTTCTTACAAGAACCGGGTTGGCTAACCAATCCGGATAAAAGACTTCTTTGATGAAGCCGGCTGTTAATAGCTTAGCTAGCTCTTTCTTGATGGCTTCCCGACGCTCGGTGGCAAATCTTCGGAGGCTCTGCTTTTTGGGCTTTGCGCTCTCGTTGATGTCCAGCTTGTGCTCGATCAACTCTCTGGGAACTCCAGGCATGTCGGAAGGCTTTGTAGCAAAGATGTCAACCTGGGCTCGCAGGAAGTCGACGAGCATGCTTTCCTATGCAGGAGTGAGGGTGGAGCCAATCACCGCTGTCTTCGTTGGATCTCCTGTTTGGAGATCAACTGTCTTCGTGGCTACCTTGTCCACAGGCTTGATGGCTCGCGTCTTCTTCTGTATCGGGGCATCACCGTCTTCTTCGATGACGGTGGCAGCCAGGGGGTGGAGCTCTTGGCGATCTATGGTGGACGCGGCTCTGACGGCGCACTCCACTGCCTCTTTATCGCAGAGGTAGGAGCGCTTGATATCACCGCGAAGGGAAAGAACGCCGTGAGGCCCTGGCATCTTCAACACCAGGTAGGTGTAGTGGGGGATGGCCATGAACTTGGCCAACGCTGGTCACCCGAGGATGGCGTGGTATGACGTTTCGAAGTCTGCAACTTCGAACTTGATGAACTCTGTACGGTAGTTGGATGTAGTACCGTACGTGACGGGCAAGGTGATTTGCCCGAGGGGGGTGGCAGCCTTCCCAGGTACGATGCCGTAGAAGGGAGTATCTGTCGGCTGCAGCGTGCTTGTGTCGAGCCCCATGGATTTCAGCGTCTTGGCGAAGAGGAGGTTGAGCCCGCTGCCCCCATCAATCAGGACCTTGGTGAGCTTGCTATTCGCCACCACGGTTTCTAGAACGAGAGGATATCGTCCAGGAGAGGTGATCTCCGCCCATTGGTCTTCTCTGGACCAGGTGATAGTGGTGTCTGACCACCGTAGGGGTGTAACCACTGCTGGTTCTGCTGCATAGGCTTCGCGCCGTGCGTTCTTGCGATTGCGCGAGGTGTCGGTGACTGCCATGCCACCGAAGATGACATTGACAGTATTGGTGACATCTGGGAAACCACCGTCTCCCTTGTCGTGCTTGTCGTCTCCGTCTCCATCCGACTTCTGCTTCTTGTTGGGCGCGCTGAACGTTTCCTGAAGGAGCGTGCAATCGCCCATGATGTGCTTGCTGTCCGGATGGTAGGGGCAGCGCTTCTTGAGAAGTTTGTTGAATTCTTCCCTTCTTTGCTGCGGAGACTTGGCGGCGCGAACGGTCTGGACGGTTGCGACCGTGTTGTTTGGTCGCTTCCGTGGGTTGTTGCCGTTACGTTGGAAGGAATCACGCGGCTGATCCCTGTTGTCTTCCTGATTCCTGCGACCAGGGTTGACGGATCGTTTGCCGTAGCGCTCCCGTTCTTGATCATCGGTGTCCATCCAGTTGGACACCAGCGCGCGAAATTCCTCGAGGTCGCGAGGACGGTTGTGACCGAAGTCACGGAAGAGGTTGCGGTCGGTCATCCCTTCTTGAAAGTAGTCGATGACTTCCAAGTCGGGAATGGGGACGCAGGATGCCTTGATGGAGAAGAATTGCCGGTTGTAGTCGCGCAGGGACTCATCTGGCTTCTGTTTGCACGCGCGGAGTTCATATTTGCTGCCAGGGCGCTTGAAAGAACCCTGGTAGTTGGAGACGAAAGCCTTCTTCAGTGCGTGCCAGCTGTCGATGGAGTCTTGACGAAGGGACTCAAGCCAGGTGAGTGGACCTTGCTCCATCGCAACTGGAAAGTACAACATCTTGGAGATGTCGTCGCCCCCTGATGCCTCGATTGCAGAAGAGTATCTGCGTAGCCAGATGTTGGGGTCTTGCTTCCCGTCGAAGTTGGTGATGCCTGGCGGCTTGAACTTTCGCGGAAAGGAGCTAACGCGGATGGCGCGTGTGTGGCATGGCAGGCATCGGGGTTGGGGACATCGTATCCTCCCGCGGAATCCGCGATATGGGAAGTAGCTCTCCCCTCCCGGATCTGGAGGATTTCATTTCGGGCATCGTTCGGTGTAATGTGAGAACGAGCCGGACGGGGTTCTTCACAATGTTTGTACCTAGGGGGTTCCTCGCGAGGACGACGGGGTTCCTCACGAGGCCTGGCCGTGTCCTTTGTTCTTCCGGCGGAGCTGCCGTAGTGGCTGCTCTGACGCCTGGCTGACGGTGCTTGGTGGCGCGAAGAACTCTTGCTTTTGGAGGCGGAGCGGCCTCCGTCCAAGCGATCAACCATGACTGCTGCGGCTTCTAGGCGGGCTTTGGCGAGGTTGATGTCAGGGGTAGGTTGGAACCCCTCGAAGACGCTGACCCCGAACATGATGTTGGCCACAGGGGAGTTGAAGATGCCTTCCTTGTCGAACTCAGCATTGAGGTTTTTCCTCTGAATGAAGCGACGTCGGAGGGCACGGTTGCGGTTGCGCTCGACACGGAGTTCTCGGTCTGCATCGGTCTCTCCATCAACGGTTGGAGCGTCGTTGGAGACAACTTCATCGTCGCTGTGATCATTGAGGATGACACAAGACTGGCGACCTGTGACATCTCTGATGTAAAAGTATTGAAAGTACCTTTAAAACAAGTACAAAGGGGGAACAATGGTGTAGAATTCAAAAATTCATCAAAAATTCAAATTGAAATTCAAAAACAAAGGCCATTTGACACCCAACTGAAATCTCTAGAATTTTGTACTAAACTCGAAAATCTCCAAAAATAAAAGTTGTTTGTCATCACAAATAAGGCCTAGTCACTGTTTGGAACTTTTGAAAATTTTGCAGTTTAGCCCCTCAAAAACTCGAAAAACAGATCTGAACACCTTTTTGAAATTGGGTTGTTTGAGCTCGAAAAGTTTGAAATTTCAGGTTCACCCCAAAAAGAAAGTTGTGTCCCACGTCTCAAACTCCAACTTTTATTTTATACTTTTCAAAGTTCAGTTCAAATTTTTGGAGAAAATTCAAAAGGGGCAAAGGAGCTCCCCGGGGCTGCCAGCGCACCCCTGGCGCGCTCTGCACCTGGCCGGAGCACGGCCGCCACGTGGCCGGCGAGCGGCGGAGGCCGCGCTAGGCCGGCCAAGCCGCGGTGTCGGGTGGCTCTTGTCCTCACACGCTTGTCCAGCCCTCCCGAGCCATCACGTCGCGCTCGACAGGCCGTCTTGCCTCGCGCCGCGCGAGCGCCATCATGGCGGGCGGAGCTCCGCCGTTGGCCGCGCGCGGGTCGCGCAGAGCCGCTCTGTGGCGGATTCCCTCCCTGCTATGCGCCAAAGCTCCTCTGCAGTGTATCCTATTGCCTCACGCGACGATCCCCCTCGCCCAACCCCTCGCGCGCGCTCTGCTCGAGCTCGGCGCACAGCAATGGCGCGTCGCGTCAACCATCACTCCTCACGCGCGCTCCCGAGGACGCTCTCTACTCTGTAGCGTGCCAACGTACTCCACCGAGCCCCTCACACCCTCTCCTAGCTCGGGCACTTCACCATTTCACTTCCCCGCGCTCAAGTCCGTCGTCTTCAACCTCCGGTCGCGCGGACCGAGCTTGAATCCCGAGCGAAATCCGCCCTCGTCCCTCCACCATTCCCAAATCCCTCGCACACAGAGCTAGACCACTTCCCTAGCTCCCATTTCCCCCACTTCTCTCGAGCTATCCCCAACTCTCCGGCGAGAAAGCGGATTTTCCCCCAAATCCGCGTTTCCGGCCCCCGGAGCACGCGCACGTCGAGCCCCTACTTCGAGCCCTACCCGAGGTCAACCGAGCCTTCCACTAGCTTCGCTGAGTCCAACTGGTGCTCAAGGACCCCTCCAACCCCGGCGAGATCCACCACCCTCGCCAGAATCGAGCCCGCGGCGGCCGCACCGCCACCGCACGTTGCCGGCGAACTCCGAGCTTCCCCCGGCCTCCCAACCGCCACCAATCGACTCGTGGTGAGCCACTGGCCCTTTTCCCCCACTTCCCCGACCGTCTCTCGCCGTCGTTTGGCCGGCGCAACTCCGGCGTCGAGTCGAGGACCTAAGTTCATCTTCTTCCTCTTTCCAGGGTTCCCAGTGTAAAAGGCAGGGACCTGTTCGTGAAGTTTCAAAAGATCCAAGGGTCGCGGCATAAAAAGATTCTTAAGGTTTAAACCATTTTTCCCGAAATCTTGTAAAATCCACCAAAAATCGTATAAAAATCAGAAAAATGCACAAAAATACTCCCTGGACTCGTGAGATTGTAAACTCCAATCTCATGTTGGCATGTATGTACTTTTGGTGAACCGTTTTTGAATTAAAATTCAAACTGTGAATTTAGAAACTTATGCACCATTTTAAATCCATAGCTCCGCTAGTCCTAAGCTTTGGATATGTTGTTTGTAGTAACTTTGGACGACTTGTGGTCAAAGGGGACCTAAAAATATGGAATATAGCTTCAGTTATGAATTAATTTGTGATTCCTGTCTGATTACAGTCCTGAAATTATTAAAAATAATCCATGCACCTAAAAATCACCATTTTTCTCCAGAGGCCTAAGAACTTGTTAGCACATCTGTTAAAAATGCAAAACTTAATTTTTGCCCTGTTTAGACTAGCAAATAAATAGATATGTTTTTTGGATAGAAAATTGTTGAGGACTGTCCAAAGATTATTTTGAGCCACCACTTGGCCAGAGCCCTCCTTACACTCATGACTAGCTCTGGTAGGAAAATTATCTGATTTGGAAGTATTTTCGATTTTATATGAATTTATCTTGTTGCTTTAAGCAGCAGTTTATACTATTTTTAATAAATTCTGTGTAGCTCAGTTTTAGCTAAATTTTGGAGTGAGCATAACACTTATACTCCAGTAGCTGTCATAAAGTTTGTAGATAAAAAGGATGAACATAAACAGAGAAACAAAAATGAGAAGAAACTAGGGTAGAATTGAGTTATAAAAAGGAAAATAGACCATTTTGATAATTAATTAAAATGAAAACATGGGAAGTCTAAAATTCCAGAACAGCACCCTAAGCTTCAAATAATAAATAGAATTCCTTTATATATGTACACAATCACCATCACAGATACGTAAAATTTTCCACACCACTCCTCTAATTTTGTGAAGGAGAAAGTAGTACACTAGCATGACTAGGTGAATATGGCCTTCAAGGCCTTGGTTTTAGACCGCTTAAACAGCCACTATAAAGTTATGCATCTCATGTAGAAGGCGCTATTGCGGACGGCACCTATCATCTCATCCCCGCCGACGAAGAAGGAATCCCAGAGGGAGGTGCCAACGAAGTAACAGTCGACCCGGAGGCTAACATTCAGCTAGCGCAAGAAGGCAAGCCCCGGAGCATAACCTAACTTTTAAAGTTTATGCATCTATGAATTACCTATGCTTGTGCATTTACGTTTCAAGGAGTTGATTGAATGCCTTAGTTGCATAATTCTAGTACATATGACTTGCAACACTAGTATGAAAGGATCGATAGGGCATTGCTTTAGGTCCGTTACAAGTCGAGTGATTTCCTGTCACTCGCGAGACATAGGAGTTGCATGTCTTTACTTATGTTGGAATCATAAGGATGGACGGGCGGGATGGTAGATGTAGATCTCCCGCCCGTGTATGATAATTGATTTAAGGTCGAAACGTGTGGTTGTGTGTGTCAAGTTTTTGAACGTACCACATGCATGCCGATATATGGGAATCGGTAAGCCCGGTACCAGATTGAAGCAGCTAGGGCCGATAGCCATCTCTCCTTGGAAACTTTTGTTTCCCCTGCCGTACACTTGTGGATATATGCGTGATGCTGTGAGTGAAGCAGTAAACCTTTATCCTAAGGAAGTGGACCCGGTTCCGAATTGTGGATCGATGGGAAAGGTTGGGAAGTGCTTGTACCTTTTATAGCAAGCATTGTTCGTGTGTGTTGGGTTTCCCTTGGCCAGGTAGCAAAATTCGGTTCGAACTGTCCGCTTCTCGCGGTTAATGAGACTGCTTGACCGCTTGGCTGCATTGAGTAACAAGTGGAACTATGAGAATGATGAACTTGTTGTATGAATTAAATTGTATTGCACCACTTGTATGCTTAGACAGGATGCTAATCTAGAATGGCTAATTCTACTAGAATATGATGCCAAAATCATGAAAGTAAGGATCCAATCTTAGTTGCTTTTTGGCAAACAAACCCACCAGCCAAAAGCCTCTCATGTCTAGAAGTCGGTGATGTAGTTTTCACCCGACGGGTAAGCCTTGCTGAGTATTAGTATACTCAGCCTTGCTTGTGATGGATGGATGTGGCAGTCGACGCCATCACTTGGCCTACCCTGGTTCCCCCTGGATGGCACATCGAGTGGGTTCCGTCCTCTACCGAGGAACGGGAGGAGTAGCACCGTGGCAGGCTTCATCATGGTGTTACTATGTATCGTTGCTAGTTTACTTTTCCGCTGCAATGAACCTTGCTACTCTGATTTAAATTTCAAACTTGGTTTGTAATAACTTTATTATACTATTTATGTATGATGAATTTGTGGAATGTTGTAATCTCTGGAACTCACCTTCGTGTGGGCGCGCGTGTTGTTTCGATCGAGAAAGTACGTGGTTAAATTGGGTTTAATACGACGGCGCTCCAGCTTATTCCGGATTAAGTGCCTGACTGCTTGATTAGCGGTCCAAGGGTACTTAACTTGGAATAATTTTAGAGTGGTCCGCCATAGCTGGTATCAGAGCCAAAACAGGCGCACCAGAGAGAGCAACAAACCTTAAATAAACATTTTGGAATAAAACTTGCCAACTCTTACTTCCGCCGCGCATTGCGATGGAAGGTTATTCTTAGGACCGCTAAGGATGTTACATAGAGCGTGAAGCCTATGTGGGTTAAGGGATCACGATATGATAGGTGGCTAATAATATATTATACTGACTTCCAGCACATTTCATTCTATCATTTACTTTACGCAATGGTGGGCGCAAGGTACGGCGATTGCTGTAACGTACCACGGCACTATATGAAAATATAGTGGCGGCTCATAGTCAATACGCTGTGATGGCGTATGAAACTAGAATAGCATGGTGGGCGCAAGGTACGGCGATTGCTGTAGCGTACCACGGCATCATATGCAAATATGATGGCGGCACAAAGTCAATACGCTATTTTATGAGCGTACGAAAATGTCAATATGTTGCCTTGGTGACATATGAAACATTGCCCTTCAATGTTGAACGTTCGGGTGCCACCTCTATAGTGGGTGGTAATGTATGGAGACGCTTTCGTGAGTGCTGGCACGAAAGGTTGATTATATATGCTCTGGAATGGAAATTTCTGCAGGTACACTAACCACGATTCCGTATGATGAACGGTTAGAAAAGTTCGGCTAGTTAATATAGGGAGAGACGGATATTGCCTAGCCACCGGCACTAACTTCGTAGGCCAAAAGTTTATTGGCATGTGTGTTGGCGAGAACGAATAGGCCGCTCATGCATTGTAATCCACTGAATTATATTGAACCTTAATGCGTGACCATCAAACCTGCCATCAAAGATTGAATAACCACCGGAATTTGTGCCGAAACCAGTCTGTTCGTATCATTAATTCGAACCTGAAAACATTGTCAAACGAAAAAGTGTTCAACATGAAAGTTGTCAAAAATGTTATCTAGTTTATTCTGTAGAAATTTCAACGAAAATGGTTTAGTAGAGTTATGCTTAGAATGGTAAACCCCTGTCTGCTGGAAATTTCTGGGAACAGTGAGATAAAAATTGAATTTTTACACCTTCTTAACGACAGTTTCTGCTCAAACTTTCAACATGAAACTTGTTTGGAATTACTTAAACAATGTCCTGGCCAAATTTGGGAATTTTTGAGGTTGAGGATGCCGAGTTTTATAATTTTTACTACACTGTCCAGAATCTGTTTTATTTTCTTTGACGCTAATCGGTTCTCACCTTGCCCTTTTTGGTTCAGAATGGACGCTCACGCTGACTTGGCCAGCTACCCCAACGACATTTCCTTTTCGGACTGCCTAGGATGGGAAGGTTTCCCTAGCATTCTGTGGTCAGTTTTGCAGGCGCTCGATTATCCTACCCCGCCACAATATGAGAGAACCCTCATCCGAGACCGAGGAGTGACCCGATCTCGTGTGCGTTTGGTGGTACATCGCCATCCACCGTGTCCTAGCTCCCCCACTTGAAGTGTGCAAGTTCATGGACACCACATGGAGACTACTTGTGAGCTAGCCGCCTTGAATGGCATCAGCTCTTTCTGCGCTCAGAACCAGGACTTGGTAGAGCATCAGCTGCTTGGGTTGTTCCCACGGACCCAGCCTGACGATGCCCATTGGATGAGGCGCTATCTTAGCTCCCCTTTGAGGATGGCGGAGAATCCCGTCGCTGCAGCTGCACTTATGATGAGATGGATCCGAGCCTACCACCGCTTGCAGGCACTTTTAGGACGGTCACAGAGCGAGATGCTCAACCTTGCTATGGACATGTCTGCCCATGCCCGTGAGATTGGAGTTGAGAGGACCTCCTTGTCCATTGAGGTGAGCACCAGAGACACTATGATTGCTGATTTGGAAAGGCAATTGTCTAACCTCCACATCGTGCACAACAATGTCCAAAACGAGCTAGCCCAAACAAGAGAAGAGCTTGAGGAGGTGCACGGTACTTTGGAGCATGCCAATGCCATGTTAGCCGCCCATGATGCTCAACACCTTCTTGAGCAAGAAGGAGAGCATGGGGAAGGAGAGGCCCCCGATTCCGACATTGATACCGAGGATGACATGCCGCCCCTTCCAGCTCCACCATCACCTATGGGCAGCGAGGCTACCGCTAACAACCTAGATGATTTCTAGAAGTGGTAGTAGCAAGATTACTCCTCCGCATAGCCTAAATTTTGGATTCATGTTGTAATAGGCTAGATGGAGTTGAGCTCCCCTTTAATCTTTTGAGACAATGTAATTTAATGATGGGGTTGTGTGAACCAAAACTTGATGAAGGTTGTAATAGCTGTGTGGAAAACATTCTGCAGCTAGCTTTGTTTTAATTATTGATAGGTTTTCCATTCATTTATGGGCTGTGATGTGAACTACAAAGTTGTTTGGAATTTGTCAAACGAAATGTTCACTAAATTTCAACCCTATTGGTTAAGCGAAATAAAAATGGCAACCAAAACACTACAGCTCGGCCTGCCGTAAAACAGCAAATGCAGAGAGCTAAAGATTGAATTTTTCGGCTTAGTTCCAGCCCGAATTTGATTCTGAGCCAAACATGAAAGTTGGAGAGCATGAAATTTTCGAGATACTGACCGAATTGGAGCATTTGACTGGCTTCCTGTTGGGAGATATGAATGTTTCTTCCGAACTGCTTGTTGATATGTCATTCTTACGCAGTAAACTTCATTATATTGCCACGTTCTATCTTGTCATCATTATGCAAGCTTATGAAATGTGGCTAATACAAGTACCTACTGCAGATGGCAATCACCCACAGCGGTCATGACGCTAGTGGCTCCAATGCTAACCAGCAAGGGCCAGAGGGGCAGCAACAGCCGCCACCACCTCCGCCACCGCAACAACCTCCGACGTGGCAGCAATTGTATGCTACGCAAACGGAAATCCTACGGAACCTGCAGCATCAGCAACAAATGATGCAGCAGCAGATGCAACAACAGGGAGGTCAACGGGCCCCTCAGCCTCAAGTGGCCTGTTATGAGGATTTCCTGGCTACACACCCGCCAGTGTTCTCAAGAGCCGAAGAGCCCCTGGAGGCCGATGCGTGGATTCGAGCCATCGAATCCAAGTTCTCTATCTTGGCCACGCCTTGCACTTCCAACCGCAAGGTAGTTTTCGCGACGCAGCAGCTCCGCGGCATGGCTCTCCTATGGTGGGAGAATTACTTGGCCCTGCAGCAGGAGGGTCACGTGATTGAGTGGGAAGAGTTCAAGACTGCTTTCAAGGCTCACCATATTCCTGCCGGCTTGGTAGAGCGGAAATTGAATGAGTTTCTGGCGTTGACCCAGGGTACCCGCACGGTGCTCCAATACGCCCAGGCCTTCAATGGTCTGTGCCCATACGCGGGTCATCACACCGACTCTGACGAGAAGAAAATGGAGAGGTTCCGACGTGGCCTCAACACCAAGCTAAAGGCCCAGCTTACCACCACCCGAGCTGCCACGTATGGCGAGCTTGTGAACATCGCCATCGCCCAAGAAGACGCCAACGTAGTACACAAGGCGGAGAAAAAGAGGAAAGCTCCCGCTGGTCCCTCGAGCGCGCAGCCGCAGAGGTTCCGCCTGGTTCCCCCGGCTGCACCGCAAGGGCAGTCAAGGGCACCTCAGGGAGGAAGATGGGTTGCTAGGCCACCACAGCCAAGTGCGCCCCGTTTCCCTCCACCGCCGCAGCAGCAACCGGCGCCGAGGCAGAACGCACCACAGCCAGCTCGCCCAGGAGCCGGCTATCAGTGCTTCAAGTGTGGCAGCAACAGTCACTTCATCAAGGACTGCCCGCAAAACAAGCAACAGAACCAGCGCCCGGGAAATCAGCAAAGCAAGGGCAAACAGCAGCAGCGTGTGCATGTCCGACAAGGAAGGCTTAACTACACCACCTTGGCCGACCTACCTGAGGGAGCCCCAGATATGACTGGTACCTTTCCTCTCCACAATCAACCTGCTGTGGTATTGTTTGATTCCGGGGCAACACATAGTTTTATAAGCACAAGATTTCATGCAAAATGTGGGTTAAAATCTAACCATACCAAATCATCATATGTGATATCAACTGCGGGAGGTAAAATAGCATCCAACCAAGTCTCCCGAAGAGTGCCAATCAGGCTGGGTAGTAAAATATTCCCTACTGATTTGATTCTACTTGGGATGGAAGGGATTGATATTGTTTTGGGGGCAAATTGGATGACTCAACATAAGGTTGTCCTAGATGTAGCTGAGCGAGTTGTGGAAATAAACTCGCCTACACATGGCCCTAGTGCACTATATCTGCCACAACGGAATTGTGCCAACGTGTGTGCTTATACAATGGTAGAAACGCAACTAAGGACATTCTGGTGGTATGTGAGTATACCGATGTTTTTCCGGATGACTTACCTGGGATGCCGCCGGATAGGGACATTGAATTTGTGATTGAACTCCAACCTGGCACGGCACCTATATCAAAGAGACCTTATAGAATGCCACCCAATGAATTGGCTAAATTAAAAATTCAACTCAAAGAACTGCTAGACAAGGGTTTCATTCATCCTAGTGTGTCACCTTGGGGATGTCCCGCTATCTTTGTGAAGAAGAAGGACCATTCTTTGAGGTTGTGTATCGACTACCGGCCTCTCAATGCGGTGACTATTAAAAACAAGTACCCACTCCCCCGTATTGATGTCTTGTTTGACCAACTAGCTGGCGCCAGAGTGTTCTCCAAGATTGATCTTCGCTCTGGCTATCACCAAATAAAAATCTGACCTTGTGACATTCCAAAGACTGCCTTTTCTACTCGTTACGGGCTTTATGAATTCTTGGTCATGTCATTTGGACTCACCAATGCCCCAGCCTACTTCATGTATCTCATGAATTCGGTTTTCATGTCTGAGCTAGACAAGTTCGTGGTGGTTTTCATTGACGACATTCTTATATATTCCAAGAATGAGGAAGAGCATGCCGAGCACCTTCGCATTGTTCTTCAAAGATTGAGAGACCATCAACTCTACGCTAAGTTCTCAAAATGTGAATTCTGGCTAGAGAGTGTGAAATTCTTAGGTCACACGGTTTCCAAGGATGGTATATCCGTGGATCCAACCAAGGTGCAAGAGGTGCTGGATTGGCAACCACCTACCTCTGTCCATGAGATTCGGAGCTTTCTGGGTTTAGCCGGTTATTATCGCCGTTTCATTCCGGACTTCTCTCAGATTGCGAAACCCATGACCGAACTCTTGAAGAAGGGAGTCAAATTTGAGTGGAATGACAAATGTGATGAAGCTTTCCACACCTTGAGGAAACATTTAACTTCAGCCCCAGTTTTAGCTCAACCCGATTGCACCAAGCCCTATGATGTCTATTGCGATGCTTCAGGCACCGGACTTGGCTATGTCCTCATGCAAGAGAACCGAGTCATTGCTTATGCTTCTCGAGCACTTTGGCCTCATGTGCAAAACTACCCTACGCATGATCTTGAGTTAGCAGCGGTTATTCATGCTCTCAAGATGTGGAGACACTATCTGATGGGTGTTCAATGCAACATATACACCGACCACAAGAGTCTCAAATATGTCTTCACTCAGGCACATTTGAATATGAGGCAGCGAAGATGGTTGGAGTTAGCAAAGGACTATGACCTTACTGTGCATTATCACCCCGGCAAGGCTAATGTGGTTGCGGATGCACTAAGCCGCAAGGCTCATTGTCATTGCCTTTCCGTGGAGTCCTACGCTGACACCTTGTGCCATGAAATGGCAAAACTCAACTTAGAGATTGTTCCACACGGGTACTTCAACCATATCTCTGTTGAACCAACCTTGCATGATCAGATCGTCGAAGCCCAATTAAATGACGCAAAGATTAAAATCCTTAAAAGGAAATTGGCAAAGGAGAATGTCAAGGAAAAATACAAATGTTTCCGGCTAGATGGGCAGGGAGTGATGTGGTTTGGACATCGCATAGTGGTGCCCAAAAACACTGAACTCCGGAGGAGGATTATGGATGAGGCCCATCTCTCTAAATTTTCTATCCATCCCGATAGCACCAAAATGTACCAAGATTTGAAACAAAACTTTTGGTGGACTAGGATGAAGCGAGAAATTGCCACGTATGGGTCGGAATGTGACACGTGTCAGCGGGTTAAGGCTAGCCACTTGAAGGTAGCAGGCACGCTTCAACCTCTACCTATTCCCTCATGGAAGTGGGAAGATATAAGCATGGACTTCATTGTTGGACTTCCCAGAACCCCTCAGGGGCATGACTCCATTTGGGTAATTGTGGACCGCCTTACCAAGACCACAGATTTTATTCCGGTCAATACCGTTTATACCGCTAAGAGGTACGCTGAAATTTATTTGGAACGGGTCGTTTGTCTACATGGGGTACCCAAGATGATAATTTCAGATCGTGGTACCCAATTCGTGGCACGCTTTTGGGAACAATTGCAACTATCCCTAGGCACAGAACTGATCTGTAGTTCAGCATATCACCCTCAAACCGATGGGCAGACGGAAAGAGTAAATCAAATACTTGAGGATATGCTTCGAGCTTGTGTTATCCATTACGGGAAGAATTGGGAGAAATGCTAATCTTTGGCCGAATTCTCCTATAACAACAGCTACCAAGCGAGTATTAAAATGGCACCTTTCGAAGCCCTGTATGGTAGAAGATGTCGGACCCCGTTGTGTTGGTCCCAGGCAGGCGAGAGGTATACCTATGGCCCTGACCTTGTAAAGGAAGCGGAAGAAAATGTTAGGATCATCCGTGAAAATTTGAGAACCGCACAGTCACGGCAAAAGAGTTACTTTGATCAATGGCGGAAGCCGCTTCAATTCGAAGCCGGCGATCACGTGTATCTCAAGGTTTCCCCGACCAAGGGTGTGCAAAGGTTTGGATCAAAAGGAAAACTTGCACCTTGCTACATCGGCCCATATGAAATCACTCAACAATGTGGACCGGTAGCCTACCATTTGAAGCTTCCCGAGAAGCTCTCCGCCGTGCACGATGTATTCCATGTTTCCCAACTCAAGAGGTGTATTCGTGTTCCGACCGAAATTGTTGAACAAGAAGAACTCTCGGTTGAACCGAATCTCTCTTATGATGAGCATCCCATTAAGATCCTCGATGAGAAAGAGAGACAAACACGAAGGAAAGGAGTTAAAATGTACAAAATTCAGTGGAGTCATCACTCCGAATATGAAGCCACGTGGGAAACGGAGGACTACCTTAAGAAAAACTTCCCCGACGTCTTTTCTTAGACCAAGGTACCTTTTTCCCACCTTCTTCCTAACTGTAATCGAATCTCGGGACGAGATTCCTTTTAAGGGGGGTAGGCTGTGACATCTCTGATGTAGAAGTATTGAAAGTACCTTTAAAACAAGTACAAAGGGGGAACAATGGAGTAGAATTCAAAAATTCATCAAAAATTCAAATTGAAATTCAAAAACCAAGGCCATTTGACACCCAACTGAAATCTCAAGAATTTTGTACTAACCTCGAAAATCTCCAAAAATAAAAGTTGTTTTTCATCAAAAATAAGGCCTAGTCACTGTTTGGAACTTTTGAAAATTTTGCAGTTTAGCCCCTCAAAAACTCGAAAAACAGATCTGAACACCTTTTTGAAATTGGGTTGTTTGAGCTCGAAAAATTTGAAATTTCAGGTTCACCCCAAAAATAAAGTTGTGTCCCACCTCTCAAACTCCAACTTTTATTTTTATACTTTTCAAAGTTCAGTTCAAATTTTTGGAGAAAATTCAAAAGGGGCAAATGAGCTCCCCGGGGCTGCCAGCGCACCCCTGGCGCGCTCTGCACCTGGCCGGAGCACGGCCGCCACGTGGCCGGCGAGCGGCGGAGGCCGCGCCAGGCCGGCCAAGCCGCGGCGTCGGGTGGATCTTGTCCTCACGCGCTTGTCCAGCCCTCCCGAGCCATCACGTCGCGCTCGACAGGCCGTCTTGCCTCGCGCCGCGCGAGCGCCATCATGGCGGGCGGAGCTCCGCCGTTGGCCGCGCACGCGCGCGCGTCGCGCAGAGCCGCTCTGCGGTGGATTCCCTCCCCGCTACATGCCAAAGCTCCTCTGCAGCGTATCCCACTGCCTCACGCGACGATCCCCCTCGCCCAACCCCTCGCGCGCGCTCTGCTCGAGCTCGGCGCACAGCAATGGCGTGTCGCGTCAACCATCACTCCTCACGCGCACTCCCGAGGCCGCTCTCTACTCTTTAGCGTGCCAACGTACTCCACCGAGCCCCTCACACCCTCTCCTAGCTTGGGCACTTCACCATTTCACTTCCCCGCGCTCAAGTCCGTCGGCTTCAACCTCCGGCCACGCGGACCGAGCTTGAATCCCGAGCGAAATCCACCCTCGTCCCTCCACCATTCCCAAATCCCTTGCACACAGAGCTAGACCACTTACCTAGCTCCCATTTCCCCCACTTCTCTCGAGCTATCCCCAACTCTCCGGCGAGAAATCGGATTTTCCCCCAAATCCGCGTTTCCGGCCGCCGGAGCAGGCGCACGTCGAGCCCCTACTTCGAGCCCTCCCTGAGGTCAACCAAGCCTTCCACTAGCTTCGCTGAGTCCCACTGGTGCTCAAGGACCCCTCCAACCCCGGCGAGATCCACCACCCTCGCCGGAATCGAGCCCGCGGCGGCCGCACCGCCACCGGACGTCGGCGGCGAACTCCGAGCTTCCCCCGGCCTACCAACCGCCACCAATCGACTCGTGGTGAGCCACTGGTCCTTTTCCCCCACTTCCCCGACCGTCTCTCGCCGTCGTTTGGCCGGCGCAACTCCAGCGACGAGCCGAGGACCTAAGTTCATCTTCTTCCTCTTTCCAGGGTTCCCAGTGTAAAAGGCAGGGACCTGTTCATGAAGTTTTAAAAGATCCAAGGGTCGCGGCGTAAAAAGATTCTTAAGGTTTAAACCATTTTTCCCGAAATCTTGTAAAATCCACCAAAAATCGTATAAAAATCAGAAAAATGCACAAAAATACTCCCTGGACTCGTGAGATTGTAAAATCCAATCTCATGTTGGCATGTATGTACTTTTGGTGAACCGTTTTTGAATTAAAATTCAAACTGTGAATTTAGAAACTTGTGCACCATTTTAAATCCAGAGCTCCGCTAGGCCTGAGCTTTGGATATGTTGTTTGTAGTGACTTTGGACATCTTGTGTCCAAAGGGGACCTAAAAATATGGACTGTAGCTTCGGTTATTAATTAATTTGTGATTCCTGTCTTATTGCAGTACAGAAATTATCAAAAATAATCCATGCAGCTAAAAATCACCATTTTTCTCCAGAGGCATAAGAACCTGTTATCACATCTGTTAAAAATGCAAAACTTAATTTTTGCCCTGTTTAGACTAGCAAATAAATAGATATGTGTTTTCGGATAGAAAATTGTTGAGGACTGTCCAAAGGTCATTTTGAGCCACCACTTGGCCAGAGCCCTCCTTACACTCATGACTAGCTCTGATAGCAAAATTATCTGATTTGGAAGTATTTTCGATTTCATATCAATTTATCTTGTTTCTTTAAGCAGCAGTTTATACTATTTTTAATAAATTCTGTGTAGCTCAGTTTTAGCTAAATTTTGGATTGAGCCTAACTCTTATACTCCAGTAGCTGTCATAAAGTTTGTAGATAAAAAGGATGAACAGAAACAGAGAAACAAAAATGAGAAGAAACTAGGGTAGAATTGAGTTATAAAAAGGAAAATAGACCATTTTGATAATTAATTAAAATGAAAACATGGGAAGTCTAAAATTCCAGAACAGCACCCTAAGCTTCAAATAATAAATAGAATTCCTTTATACATGTACACAATCACCATCACAGATACGTAAAATTTTCCACACCACTCCTCTAATTTTGTGAAGGAGAAAGTAGTACACTAGCATGTCTAGGTGAATATGGCCTTCAAGGCCTTGGTTTTAGACCGCTTAAACAGCCACTATAAAGTTATGCATCTCATGTAGAAGGCGCTATTGCGGACGGCACCTATCATCTCATCCCCGCCGACGAAGAAGGAATCCCGGAGGGAGGTGCCAACGAACTAACAGTCGACCCGGAGGCTAACATTCAGCTAGCGCAAGAAGCCAAGCCCCGAAGCATAACCTAACTTTTAAAGTTTATGCATCTATGAATTATCTATGCTTGTGCATTTACGTTTCAAGGAGTTGATTGAATGCCTTAGTTGCATAATTCTAGTACCTATGACTTGCAACACTAGTATGAAAGGATCGATAGGGCATTGCTTTAGGTCCGTTACAAGTCGAGTGATTTCCTGTCACTCGCGAGACATAGGAGTTGCATGTATTTACTTATGTTGGAATCATAAGGATGGACAGGTGGGATGGTAGATGTAGATCTCCCGTCCATGTATGATAATTGATTTAAGGTCGAACGTGTGGTTGTGTGTGTCAAGTTTTTGAACGTACCACATGCATGCCGATATATGGGAATCGGTAAGCCCGGTACCAAATTGAAGCAGCTAGGGCCGATAGCCATCTCTCCTTGGAAACTTTTGTTTCCCCTGCCGTACACTTGTGGATATATGTGTGATGCTGTGAGTGAAGCAGTAAACCTTTATCCTAAGGAAGTGGACCCGGTTCCGAATTGTGGATCGATGGGAAAGGTTAGGAAGTGCTTGTACCTTTTATAGCAAGCATTGTCCATGTGTGTTGGGTTTCCCCTGGCCAGGTAGCAAAATTCGGTTCGAACTGTCCGCTTCTCGCGGTTAATGAGACTGCTTGACCGCTTGGCTGCATTGAGTAACAAGTGGAACTATGAGAATGATGAACTTGTTGTATGAATTAAATTGTATTGCACCACTTGTATGCTTAGAGAGGATGCTAATCTAGAATGGCTAATTCTACTAGAATATGATGCTAAAATCATGAATGTAAGGATCCAATCTTAGTCGCTTTTTGGCAAACAAACCCACCAGCCAAAAGCCTCTCATGTCTAGAAGTCGGTGATGTAGTTTTCACCCGACGGGTAAGCCTTGCTGAGTATTAGTATACTCAGCCTTGCTTGTGGCTTTTATTACAGGTACTGTGATGAATGTGGCAGTCGACGCCATCACTTGGCCTACCCAGGTTCCCCCTGGATGGCACATCGAGTGGGTTCCGTCCTCTACCGAGGAACGGGAGGAGTAGCACCGTGGCAGGCTTCATCATGGTGTTACTATGTATCGTCGCTAGTTTACTTTTCCGCTGCAATGAACCATTTATTCCGCTGCAATGAACCTTGCTACTCTGATTTAAATTTCAAACTTGGTTTGTAATAACTTTATGATACTATTTATGTATGATGAATTTGTGGAATGTTGTAATCTCTGGAACTCACCTTCGTGTGGGCGCGCGTGTTGTTTCGATCAAGAAAGTACGTGGTTAAATCGGGTTTAATCCGACGGCGCTCCAGCTTATTCCGAATTAAGTGCCTGACTGCTTGATTAGCGGTCCAAGGGTACTTAACTTGGAATAGTTTCGGAGTGGTCCACCATACGACCAGGGTTGTTAGGCCCGGTTTTTCTGTTACTCATGGTAACAGGGAGTTGTCTGCCTGCCTGGAAGGGAAGCAGAGTAGAATGTCCCGTACCGTGGAGGGTACGTTTGCTTCGTGGAGAGCCACCTCGGGATCCATGTCAGGCCAATGAACGATAACCCCCGAGGGAGTTGTGGTCATGACAAGATCCGAGGTGGCCCGGTGAGGTTGTCGAAACTTCCTCTTCAGATGCTTCTGGTAGATCGCGGCCGAGTTCGTTATCCCGAAGGGAAACTGAGGCGCGCGCGATCCATGCGGTGGAGTCTTCGACCCACGGGAATCGGAACCAGAGTTCCTGGGTGCCCGTGGGGTTGTTGTCACGGTCCTGATCATTGAACCCTGGCGGAAGTCGGAGGTGATCTGGAGTCCGCCAGGGAGTCGTGGACGCGTGGCTTGATCCTGCCGCTTGACAGGGGTCGAGTTGACGTGGTCGGCCTGAGCTTGAATTTGCTTCGGGCGCCATGTACTCCTCCGAGTAGGATACGATCCAGAGATCGTGTCGGAATTTAAGGTTTTCCAGGATCCTCGCGGAGTGGTTTGCGCGGGTGGCGAAGCTGGTGCAGCCACCACGTCGCGCAGTTGGTGTTGAAGCTCGCCTTCCTGGTTTGCGATGCAAAGCCAGGAGCCCAAGACGAAGGTGGCGCCTGCCTCGAACTTGGTGACGATGGAGGCGCTGAACGAGGCCATCGACTCTTTAGCGAGTTCTCGACGAGTAGATCCCACAGACGGCACCAAAGTGT
Organism: Digitaria exilis; assembly: GCA_015342445.1. NCBI lineage: Eukaryota > Viridiplantae > Streptophyta > Magnoliopsida > Poales > Poaceae > Digitaria > Digitaria exilis. The sequence goes on from JACEFO010002701.1 coordinate 185,754, forward strand.
CGGTGAATTATGCTGACAACATTCTCGAGGGGGTGCTCCGAGAGAAGGGTTTAGGGAGAAGTCGTCGAGAATCTAGAGCCGAAGGTGACAAGAGACGATTTAGACAGGTTCGGGCCGCAATGTGCGTAATACCCTACGTCCTGTATGGTGTATCTTGTATTGATCTGGTGTAAAGCGATGCTTTGAAGGGGGTCCCTACCTCCCCTTATATATGCCGGAGGGTAGGGTTACATAGAGACCGTATAGGACTAGGAGACTTTTACAAGTTAATCTCTAATTCCCTGATATAGTTTATCCAAACCGACTAGGACTAATCCTTGTCTTGTGCGTCAAGTCTTGTACGTGGGCCGGCCCACAGGGTGGTCCGCCAGGGTTGTTTAGTCCGTCAGGACTCTACACCCACAATATCCGAAACCAAGCAAAGCCGCAAATCAGCACGGGGGTGAACTACCATGGCAATCCATTTGGCTAAAAAGCGAAGAGTGGGATTATGAATGGAAGTGATACTATTCTTCCCACAACTAGGTTCATTGGTCACAGCATCCCACCACTGGGCACGGTTGTACCGGTGAGTTCTAGCCAATACCTCGGTGTCAGTGGTGCATCTTTTACTAAAACCAAGAGCTTCGCTTAACTCCCCAGGGGTCAAAGAAAACTCCTCATTGAAAAAGCAAAAATGAACCCTTGTCTCCCTAGGGGTGACTTCAACATTAAGACTCATAAAAAATTCAATGGTTAGAAATTTCAAACCTTGTTCCTCGCACGCTCCATGTCGGGTACCAAGCCGGTCCTGGCTAAAAAGTCAGGGTCGAAGGACTTGGCATGGCCGAAGCTTCTTGTTTGCAGCATTGCCAAGGCCTCCCTCTCGTAAGCGGTCCTGGCCGCGATGTGTTCCATCCTGGTCAGGATCCGAATACGGATCCTATTCCTCAGCACTTAGGGTCCTCCTTGCTCTTGAGGCGCTTCTTCTCGAGGGCCGGAGTCAACGGACATATCGTCCGAGCTTCGAGAACGCCGAGAGCTAGAGGGGCTGAACTCTTCAGAGCACTCCTCGTTCTTGTCCACATGATTCCTGCAAAAGATTAGTACTCACAATACCCGAAGGAATCAAGTGTTAGCAGACAAGGAGTTAGGCATTCTTGTGGGGAAAAGTCCACCACAAAAATGTCAGTCGTCCTTGTGGGAGATTAACCACCACAAACGTTCTCATGCACTGTGACGATGTTCAAACTCTCTCCTAAAAACTTTTAATTATGCAAGAGCAGAGGGGACTCTAAGCTTGAATTGACATCACTTAAGAGACTAAAAGAAGCTTAGGAAACTAGAACTTCGGAGTGTAGGAAGCAAGTGAGCTCACGGGAATGCAGAGAAGTGTGTGTGAAAGAAGCAAACCTGCCCGGCTTTTATAGCCGCACGAAGGGGGGTGGCCGGCCGGCCTCCCTCTCGGCCGATCGGCCAGGGAGTGGCCCTGGCCAGGCCACGGCAGCGGCATGGTGGCCAGGCTAGGTGAGCACTGCTCCTCGGTGGGTGGCGACGGGACGCGGACGGCCGAGGATGGCCGGCCGGCCGGCATGGTGGCCGATCGGCCCCATGTCGTGCCCACTGCTGCTCTGTTTTCTCGTGGGTAGCCCTGCAGGTGAGTGGTTGCCCTCTACACTATGTTCCAAGGTGATGGATGCCAGGTGTGGCCACTTGATCATAGGGTTTGCCATATGTTTCATTTTTTTCTCTTTTGTTTTTTTATATGCAAGAAATTCTAAAGAAAATGCATTACTAAAATTTAAACATGCCATGATTGGAATTTTAAATTTGAAATGCAGAGAAAAGAAATCCTATTCTACATGCATATGCAAGAATGGATACATGCCACATACCTTGCGACAAGGGCTCAATCTTTTTGTCCTGAGCAGGACTCTCCGAAACTCTGTTTGGGGGAGTTTTATCTGATGATTTTGCCCGTCATACCTTCCTTGTAGGACGGACCTTGGATTCAACATCTTCTAATTCCTTGTCTAGAACTTTCTTTCTTGATATCCTCCGGCGAGCATTATATAAATTGTGAATTCTCTTCTCCTTGAGATTGATCAATTCCAACATACTTGCAACTTCATCAATAGTTGGAAGTATGGTCTTCTTTTTCTGAGGTTTCGGCCTGACTTCTCCCACCATGTTTACTTGGTGAGGTTCCTGCTTGGGTTTAAACGCGAATTCCTCCGTCCCTCCATTGATGCGGAGCTGGACAACTCCAGCACCGACATCAATGCTTGCATTTGTGGTACTCAAGAATGGCCTCTCGAGAATGAGAGGTGTCTTGGCGTCGGCCTCCATGTCGAGGACGACGAAGTCCACTGGGACGAAGATATCCCGGATTTTCACCGGAACATTCTCCGCAATCCCAGCTGGATAGCGGATCGACTGATCCGCTAGCTGCAAACACATAGGGGTCGAAACAAGCGAGATATACTTGAGTTTGTCAAAAACTACCTTTGGCATCACGCTGACGCTTGCCCCCAAGTCACATAAGGCGTTGTCAAAGTCTTGGCCTCCAATTGAGCAAGAGATGATAGGACAGCCAGGATCCGTCTTCTTTCTAAGCTGAGGGCCAAGTATAGCAGCGCTACACTCCTCCGTTAACCGTACCGTTTCCGTAGATGGCAGGCTTTTCTTATTACCAAGAATATCTTTGATATACTTGGCATAAGTGGGTACCTGCAGAGCATCAAGAAGGGGTATATTGATATAAACCTTCTTAATTACCTCGACGAACTTCCTGAATTGCTCGTCGGCTACTGGTCTCTTCCTCCGTTCTGGGAACGGTAGGAAGGTAGGATCTGGACAGTCACTTGTGGCTTGTGGAGCCTCAGTCTCCTCAGTAGAAGTCTGGTCGGATTCTTCTTCCTTCTCTCCATTATCGACCTCCGGCTCAGCTCCCCTAACGGAAGTGCTCTTCCGTTGAGTCCCTACATCCTGTGACATAGATGGATCCCTCGTGGACTTTCCAGTCCGCGTGGTCACCGCATTTACATTCTCCTTGACGGGGGCTTCCGGCTGCCCGGCCAGCTTTCCCGTGTTGGGGTTAGGACAAGATGCAGCTAGTTGAGCTACCTGAGTTTCAATCATTTCATTGAAACTTGCCTGGTTCTTGACGATAGAATTAAAGCCTTCTATTTGGGTGGCCATGGACTCCAAAATGTTATCATTAGCAAGAAATTTCTTACTAATGCTATCATTGATTTGTTTCTGGCCATACCAAATGTCTTTAATTGTAGGCTGAAAATTACCGCCAGAAGGGTTACCTTGCTGTTGGCCGAAAGGGAGGTTGGGCTTGGAATTCCAACCTTGTTGAGGACGAAATCCAAAATTGCCAGAATTAGCATTTCCGATGAAATGAGCTTCCTCGTGCGTCATTGGGCAAATGTTGCCCGAGTGTCCTGTCTCTCCACATGTCTCGCATGTGATTCTTGCTTCAACGATTTGGGACATCTCCTGATTAGGAGATTCCATCTTCTTCAGTAGAAGATCCGTCTTGGCAGCTAACATATCAATGGAGTCAATCTGATGGACTCCCTTGGTACGTGGCACCTGTCTCTCTCCCACCCAACTCTGGTGAGAGGCAATCTTTTCAACGAGTGCCTTCGCTCCGGACACATCCAGAGAGAGGAATGCTCCTCCTGCAGCTGCGTCCAGGTATTCTTGCAATCGATGAGTCAGGCCATGGAAGAAGTTCTGGGTGATCAGCCACTGCTCCATACCATGGTGTGGGCAGGCTGCAATAAGCTCTTGTAAGCGCTCCCAGGCTTCTGGCACTGACTCTCCATCTTGCTGTTGAAAGCTAGTGATCTTTCCACGGAGAGCATTTGTTTTGCCCACCGGGAAGTACTTTGTCAGAAAAGCGTCTGCCAGTTGCTACCAACTGTTGTTGAATTTGTCTTTGTTGGAGTAGAACCAATCCTTTGCTTTTCCAACTAAGGAGAAGGGGAATAGCCGGAATCTGATGGTGTTGACCGGTGTGTCATTGGGGTTGATTGTGCTACAAACTTCAAGAAAATTCCAGAGGTGGGCGTTGGCATCCTCAATGGCTTTCCCGCAGAACGGGCTAGCTTGAACCATGTTGATCAGCCCAGATTTCAGCTCAAATCTGCCTTCCACTGGGTCATTCAGTCCCGGGAAACTGTTGCTTGACGGGGCTGAGAACTCGCGGAGTGTCTTTCCAGCTGCAGCGGCCATAGGTGACTCTAAAGCGGATGAGTAGTCTGGAGCTGATTTGGATGAATCGGACGATGACTCAATGCTGAGTGTGATCTGAGGAGGAACGTATCTTCTTCGCACAACCCTTCCAATGCGTTCTGGATTTGGATCAAAGTTTGATGGTAGGTTGAAACCAGTCATGCACTACCCTGCACAAATTATCAAAACAAACAAAGCGTGGCAGAGGTAAACTTTCTCTAGGGTTAGTGGCGATAAATCTGTAAAGATTATCAAATAATTCAACAATATCTTTAATCAGTTGCTTCCCCGGCAACGGCGCCAGAAATGCTTGTTGGCACTCCTTAGCGTTACTTGTTAGTAATGCTTTAGAGTGGGCTGGAATATCGTTGTAGGCTTAATAGAATATGATTCCGCAAGCGCACAGAATGTTCAACCGTTGTAGCATTTCACCTTGGAGTAATCCAGGGTATCGTATTTATATTTCCACAGGGAAGCACTATGGTGTAAAGAATATTGGTGAATGAAATGATAGATCAATCCAGAAATATCAACTCACTAATCCTAGGTAAGGTATACACTGGGTGTATGATAATGGTCAAATAAATGACCGGATAGAAGGTCTGAAAGACCAGCGACACGAGGAGACTCACTCTAAGAAATAGGAAAGATATTGGGAGAATCAAGAAGAGAAAGAAACCGGGAAAACTTTCTTACTCTAAGGATTAGCCTCTCTATAGCCTCACCTAGATCCTAACTTAGATATCGGGAACAGAGCTCGCTTCGACGGCTAAAGTGGGAAGAACTTAGAAAGGGGTGAGAAAGGGGTTCCTCCAGGCCCAGCACTACTGTTATGAATACACCCAAACGTGGTGGACTACAAAGGACGGACAGGGCTGTCACCACCTGCTGCCTACCACTGCTGTTTCGTGGGGTGCAACACACTTCCTAGCTAATACCAAGCCAGACACCACGTCTACACCTGATATTAGGATTTCCCTTGAGGCCTACAAGGGAAATCCCCGTCCTCCCAGTGGCGTCTTACGGCCCTGGTCGAGGCGAGAAAACCCGGGAGATAAAACCCGATAGAGCTAACTAGACTCTAAGCTAAACTAAAGGTTACTCAACCTCAAATGGTTAAGTAGAACTAAAACTCAGAAAGTAAAGAAAATAACTTATATTGAATATAAGAGTCGAAATACAAGAAAATATAAAAGAGCTTTACCAGAACTCCGACGACTCCGGAACCCCAAGCAAAGCTCGACTCAACTCTACTCCCAACTCTAATCCTAAACTAAAGAGTGGAATGGAAGCTCCTCTTGGTGTGTGTTTTGGAGTGAGGACCAGGGGTCCTTTTATAGCTCCCAGAGTCGGTGAACCTTCGTAACTGCCAAGCCACCGACCTGAGTAACCACCCCGGCAAAGGGGGGCAGGTGTGGCGTCGGTGCCGGGCCGGCCGGCCCTATCCTAGGCCGATCGGCCAGGGATAGGTGCCACTTGGCACTGCCTTCAGCGTGGAGGGCCTGGATGCTGAGCTTGTGTCGGTTCTGTGAAGCTCGATGACAGTTGTGGCAGTTAGGGGGTCGACCGGCCAGGCTCTAGGCCGGTCGGCCAGACCCTGGTGCCTCAGGTCCCTCCGTTCCACCGACTTGGTCCTTGGACGGTTGGATGCTCATCTTCTAGAAGCTCTCGTGGATCAAGCTGTGGTTTCTTTGTGTGTAAGCTATTTTGATCCATGGTGTACTTTATCTTGTTGTGCACCGTGTTGGTGACATGTCCTTCCGAGACAATGCCGGATCGATCGGTCATGCATATGGCCGGTTGATCAGGCTTTTCTTCTAAATTCACCTGCAAACACAACTCATCCAAAACTTGTGGAAATAGTTAAGTATAAGCAATTTATGCATGAAACATAGCATGATTTTCCTTTTATTCCCGAATAGTTGACGGTCACTAAAGAACCAAGAAAAGGATTACTATTGTATCTAGAGGCTTCAAATTCAGCGGTCCGCACCGCTTTAGTTCAAGAAACAAGCATAGAAGAACGCAACAAGCAAATGCCGGTCTACTTCGTTTCAGAGGTCCTGTCAGGAGCACAACTATCTTACTCAGAACTTGAGAAAATAGCTTACGCCCTCGTCATGGCATCCAGAAAAATCCGCCATTATTTCGAAGGCCACAAAATAACAGTGGCCACTGACAAACCATTATCCGACCTATTTTCAAACAAAGAAGCTTCAACAAGAATCAACAAATGGGCAGCCGAGCTGTCAGAATATACAATAGAATTCGAGAGAAGAAGTGCAATCAAGTCTCAGGTTCTGGCAGATTTCATCGTAGATTGGACTGCACCGGTAAAGGACAATAATGATTCAACTTTGGAATGGACAATTTTTTGTGACGGCGCTTACGGAGGAAAGGGAGCTTCCGCAGCTGCAGTCATCATCTCGCCTTCGGGAATCAAGACAAGATTCTGTAACACCCAGATTTCCAAGAAACCCGAATGCTTCCATATGTGTGCCCAAGATGTCCACAGAACACATATAGATTACAAATATGGATTACAGAGAACACAATGCTCGAATAAAATAGTTTACATCAGAGTTTAACACAAGACATGATCTTGCACATATAACACAGTGGAAGACTTCATATTATTAAACTTTCTCAACTAAGTAGAGCCTCAAGTCCACAACGATACCGACTGGTTGAACACAGCTACAAGTACGCCAGATCCTCTGGAAACTCAGCAAGCGACTGATCATTCATTGCTCCATCTGTTACCCATCCGGGATTTTATTGAATAGTTGCAATTGTAAGTAAACCATCTTACTTAACAAGTATAACATAGGTTATGCAAGAACAAAGGCTTGACACAGTTATACTGCATTAGCACTTTCAATTGGTTCTTTTTATTATCAACCAAATTACTACTTATGAGTAGAAACCCGATTATAAACCCAATAGTAATATATAAGTAATTATAGAATATACCAACATCAACCTCTAACATCATCTTCTAATAAAAAAGGATCCAGGCCACTCGTATCCGTGAGCACGGCTATCATGATAGATTTAACACTCTGCAGAGGTTTCGCCCTTTACCCGCCGGTCGCACAAATCCAAAAGAACTTATGCTACGAGGACTTTCACAAAACACCCTAACAAGCACAGTAGCCGTTTTGGTTCAACATAGGCAGCATAACCCAAGGCATCGAGATTGATGTACGCTCAGGGTGCAATGTGAGGGGGTCAATGGCGTCCAGAGCGAGAGTGCAATCATCGCAACGTGTGAAGCTGCCGTACATCGGGCGCTTACAACACGGGACTTTCCCTAACGAGACATAGCCTATGGATCAAATCCGTCCTTGATGGATCAAACTATACGCTCACGAATGTTCCCCATATATGCTTTTCGGTAACCACTGGCGAGCTAGAGACGTACAAGCTAATTATCCAAGACTAGAGCCATTATTGTTCCAACGGCGGCGAACAAGTTCCTGGATTGCTGCTTTAAAAACCGGACCTTACGGAGAGACATTAGAACAAAGCACGAGCACATGCTCTAACTCCCTAGACCAAACCTTATGGAGACACTAAAACAAAGCACGAAGCACATGCTCTAGTTCCCCGAACCATGTTGCTAAAAAGCATCTTTAACCATCATTAAAGTGAACCATTAATTCAATATTAACAATTAAATAAATGTTGTTTGCAGCACGTAGAAAATACTAACCATAATGCATATAACCCGGGTAAACAAGGAATAAGGTAAATACTAGGTACAACCTTAATGTATAGCAATATTATACGCATGAATATGAACATATGATTTAAAAGGAGTATGGGTAACAAGGATTATCCGTATTATACTTGCCTTCCTCAATAAACTGCTCCTGCTACACCTCCTCCTCGGGAACGGGATCGTTGGCAAACTCGAATGGCTCGTCAACTACTCACATCGATAACCACACAAGCATCCACAAATACATGCAAACAAGGTATTTAATTAGAACAGTACACCAAACATAAATAAATGATGAAAAGAGGGCTTTAGAATTACATTACGCTTTACTACAAACGCATGAGCGTGAAAATCACTCAAATCGGAGTTAAAATGAAGAAACTACGCTTAAAACGGGCTTTACGGGCTTGCTGGTGAGAGTTTTAGGCTTCCAGGGGTGTTTTTTGAAAGAAACCAGGGATGTAAAACATAATTTCGTGTAAAAACTCGAGGGCTAAAGAATAAAACAGCAACCATGACGGCGGGTTCTATTTTACAAAAGTGCAGAGGCTAAAACAAAAAAGGACAAAACTGTAATTATTTTTTAATAGATCTGGACGGAGGGTTGATTTTCATAAAAGGCAGGGGCTTATTTGCAAAACTACCGGGGCGGTGGCTGAAGGCTGACGTTGGTCATAGACCATGGTCCACGGGTCCACGGTGGACCGGGTGGTCCATGGTGGACCAGGTTCATAACGGTTCGAAGATCTGATCAAAGCCGTCAGATCACGATCTAGCGGTGGAGAACAGATCAGGCGTCGGGGGTCGCTGGAGTCGGCGGCTAGCGGTGGCGCGTGGCCGGAAGTTCACCGGCGTTGAGCTAATCTGGCGCTACAGTGTGGCGGTCCACTCCGAAATTATTCCATGTTAAGTACCCCGGGACCACTAACCGAGTAGTCCGGCACTTAATCCGGAATAAGCTGGAGCGCCGTCGGATTAAACCCGATTAACCACGTACTTTTCTCGATCGAAACAACAGCACGCCCACACGAAGGTGTGTTCCAAAGATTACAACATTCCACAAATTTAACATACACAAATAGTATCTCAAAGTTATTACAAACCAAGTTCGAAATTTAAATCAGAGTATCAAAGTCTTGCAGCGGAATTAAAGTTCATTGCAGCGGAATAAAAACTAACGACGATACAAGTAACACCATGCTGAAGCCTGCCACGGTGCTACTCCTCCCGATCCTCGGCAGAGGACGGAACCCACTCGATGTGCCATCCAGGGGGAACCTGGGCAGGCCAAGTCATGGCATCGACTGCCACATCCAACATTGTACCTATAAATCAATGCCACAAACAAGGCTGAGTATACTAATACTCAGCAAGGCTGACCCGTCGGGTGAAAACTACATCACCGACATCTAGACATGAGAGGCTTTTGGCTGGTGGGTTTGTTTGCCAAAAAGCAACTAAGAGTAGGTCCTTGCTTTCATGGTAGATTTAACCATTCTAGATTAGCATCCTCTCTAAGCATACAAGTGGTGCAATACAATTTATTTCATAGAACAAGTTCATCAATCTCATAGTTTCACTTGTTACTCAATGCAGCAAGGCGGTCAAGCAGTCTCATTAACCGCGAGAAGCGGACAGTTCGAACCGAATTTTGCTACCTGGCCAGGGGAAACCCAACACACACGGATAATTCTTGCTATAAAAGGTACAAGCACTTCCCAACCTTTCCCATCGATCCACAATTTGGAACCGGGTTCATTTCCTTAGGATAAAGGTTTACTGCTTCACTCACAGTCTCACGCATATATCAACAAGTGTACGGCAGGGGAAAACAAAGTTTCCAAGGAGAGATGGCTATCGGCCCTAGCTGCTTCAATCTGGTACCGGGCTTACCGATTCCCATATATCGGCATGCATGTGGTACGTTCAAAAACTTGACACACTCAACCACATGTTTCGACCTTAAATCCATTATCATACACGGACGGGAGATCTACATGTACCATCCCGCCCGTCAATCCTTATGATTCCAACATAAGTAAAGACAAGCCACTCCTATGTCCGCGAGTGACAGGAAATCACTCGACTTGTAACGGACCTAAAGCAATGCCCTATCGATCCTTTCATACTAGTGTTGCAAGTCATAGGTACTAGGAAATGTGCAGCTAAGGTATTCAATCAACTCCTTGAAACGTAAATGCAGAAGCATAGGGAATTCATAGATGCATAAATTTTAAGAGTTAGGTCATGCTCCGGGGCTTGCCTTCTTGCTCTAGCTAGGGGTTAGCCTCCGGGTTGGTCGATCCTTCGCCAGCACCTCCCTCCGGGATTCCTTCCTCGTCGGCGGGGATGAGATGGTAGTTGCCGTCTGGAATAACACCTTCTACATGAGATGCATGACTTATTGTGGCTGCCTAATGATTCCAAGATTAAGGCCTTGAAGGCCATATTCACCTAGACATGCTTAAGTACTACTATTCTCTTCACAAAAATAGAGTAGAGGGTGTGGGAAATTTTTATTCATATTTGATGGTGATTGTGTACATATATAAAAGAATTTCTATTTATCATTTTGAAGATAGGGTGCTGTTCTGCAAATTTAATCCTTTCCATGTTTTATTTTAATTACTTATCAAAAACTCTATTCTTTTAAATAACTCAATTTCCACCTTAATTCCTTCTCATTTTTGTTTCTCCTTTTCTGTTCATCATTTTTATCTATAAACTTTATGACAGCTACTGGAGTATAGGAGCTAAGCTCACTCCAAAATTTAGCTAAATCTGAGCTACACAAAATTTATTAAAATTAATACAATCTGCTGCCTGCAGAAATGAAATAAATTCATATAAAATTGAAAATGCATCCAATTCAGGAGATTTTCCTACCAAAGCTAATCATAAGTTCAAGGAGGGCTCTGGCCAAGTGGTGGCTCAAAATAACCCTTGGACAGTCCTCAATAAATTTCTATCGAAAAACACATATCTATTTATTTACTAGTCTAAGCAGAGCAAAAATTAAGTTTTGCATTTTTAACAGGTGTGCTAACAAGTTTTCAGTCCTCTAGAGAAAAATGGTGATTTTTCACTGCATGGATTATTTTTAATAATTTCTGGACTACAAAAAGACAGGAAACACATTTTAATTCATAACTGAAGCTACACTTCACATTTTTAGGTCCCCTTTGGCCACAAGGTGCCCAAAGTCACTAAAATCAACATATCCAAAGATCAACCCTAGCGGAGCTCTGGATTTGAAATGGTGCACAAGTTTCAAATTTTATAGTTTGAATTTTAATTCAAAAAATGGTTAACCAAAAGTATATACATGCTTAAAGGAGATTGGAGTTTACGATCTCACGAATCCAGGGAGTATTTTTGTGCATTTTTCTGATTTTTGTACGATTTTTAACGGATTTTACAAGATTCGGGAAAATTAGATCTACGGTTAAGAATCTTTTTACACTGGAGACCCTGGAACTTTTAAAAACCTTTCAAACGAGTCCCTGGTTTTTGTGCAGAGGACCCTAGAACTAAAAGGAGAACGCGAACAAGTCCTAGGGCTCGTTGGCGTTGTCACGCCGGCGAAACGACGGCGAACTGGCTCGGGGGATGTTGGGGGAAATGGAGAGGAGCTCACCGCGAGTCGGTTGAGGTAGGTCTCGCGGTCGGAGATGAAGCGGCACGGCTCGTCGACGTTGAGCGGCGGCGCGGTTAGCTCCGGCGACGTCGCTCGCGGTCTGTGGTGGTCGAGGCGGTGCGCGGAAAGGCTCGTGAGCTTCACGGAACGATGGTGGAGCTCGTCGTGGGGTTCGTCTGCGGCGGAGATGGCCAGGGTATAGGGCTCGACGTGGAGGGGGTGTTTGTGGTGTCAATGGCCGAGCGGTGGGGAAAAGTTTCGATTCGCGGCGAGTGTGGCTCGATTTGAGCTGGGAAGTGCTCGAGCAGCTAGCGGGGTGAGTGAGCAAGCTGCACGCGCGGGGGATTGGAAAGGGGTGGAGGGATTCGCGGTCGATTCGAGGTTGCGGCGGGGAAGCTCGAGCTCGGCTCAGGGCGTCCCGAGGTGGAAGACGACGGGAGCGAGCGCGGTGAGAGGGAATGGCTAAGTGTGGACTGAGGGGGAAGAGTGTGCGGTGCTCGGGGAAGCGTTTGGGTGCGCTAGCGAGCACTGGGGTGCCTCGGAGGCGTCTGTGCGCGTGCGTGGGCTGTCGCGGTCGCCATTGATGGCGCGGCGAGCTCGGGCAGAGCGCGCGCACGGGACTGGGCGTCGGAGATCGTCGCGTGGAGCAGTGGAGATCTTCTACAGGGCCTTTGGCGCGGAGCGGGCAGAGAATCTGCCGCGGAGTGGCGTCGCGCGACGCGCGCGCGCGCGTGGCCACGGCGGCGCTCGACCGCCATGATGGCGTTCGCGCGGCGCGAGGCGAGGCGAGCGAACGACGGCGAGGTGACAGCTCAGGAGGGGTTGGACAAGCACAAGGCGACAAGCGCCACCCGACGCCGCGGCTCGGCCAGCTCGGCGCGGCCTCCGCCGCTCGCCGGCCACGTGGCGGCCGAGCTCCGGCCAGGCGCAGAGCGCGCAAGGCCCGAGCTGGCAGCCCCAGGGAGCTCCACTTTCCCTTTTAAATTTTCTCCAAAAATTTGAACTGAACTTGAAAAAGTGTGAAAATAAAAGTTGGAGTTTGAGAGGTGGGACACAACTTTTTTTTTGGGGTGAACCTGAAATTTCAAATTTTTCGAGCTCAAACAACCCAAATTTCAAAAAGGTGTTCAGAACTGTATTTTGGGTTTTTGAGGGACTAAACTGCAAAATTTTCAAAAGTCCCAAACAGTGACTAGGCCTTATTTGTGATGACAAACAACTTTTATTTTTGGAGATTTTCAAGTTTAGTACAAAATTCTTGAGTTTTCAGTTGGGTGTCAAACCACCTTTGTTTTTGAATTTAAGTTTGAATTTTTGATGGATTTTTAAATTTTCAACCCATAATTCCCTTTTTAACCTGTTTCATATGTGTTTTATTCATTATTATATCAGAGATGTCACAGCCTACCCCCCTTAAAAGGAATCTCGTCCCGAGATTCGATTAAACTTAGGGATAAGGCGGGAAAAGTACCTTGGCTTACGACAGGATGTCGGGGAAGTTCTTCTTAAGATAGCCCTCGGTTTCCCACGTGGCTTCCTCCTCGGAGTGATGACTCCACTGAATTTTGTACATTTTAACTCCCTTCCTTTGTGTTTGTCTCTCTTTCTCGTCGAGGATTTTAACGGGATGCTCATCATAAGAGAGATCCGGTTCAACCGAGAGTTCCTCTTGTTCAACAACTTCGGTCGGAACACGAAGACACCTCTTGAGTTGGGAAACATGGAAAACGTCGTGTACGGCTGAGAGCTTCTCGGGAAGCTTCACACGGTAGGCTACCGGTCCACATTGTTGGGTAATTTCATATGGGCCGATGTAACGAGGTGCAAGTTTTCCCTTTAATCCAAATCTTTGCACACCCTTGGTCGGGGAGACCTTGAGATACACGTGGTCGCCGACTTCAAATTGAAGTGGCTTCCGCCGTTGATCAAAGTAACTCTTTTGCCGTGACTGGGCGGTTCTCAAATTTTCACGAACGATCCTAACCTTTTCTTCTGCTTCCTTTACAAGGTCAGGGCCATAGGTATACCTCTCGCCTGCCTGGGACCAACACAACGGGGTCCGACATCTCCTACCATACAAGGCTTCGAAAGGTGTCATCTTAAGACTCGCTTGGTAGCTGTTGTTATAGGAGAATTCGGCCAAAGATAAACATTTCTCCCAATTCTTCCCATAATGGATAGCACAAGCTCAAAGCATATCCTCCAGTATTTGATTTACTCTTTCCGTCTGCCCATCGGTTTGAGGGTGATATGCTGAACTACGGATCAGCTTTGTGCCCAGGGATAATTGCAATTGTTCCCAAAAGCGTGCTACGAACTGAGCACCACGATCTGAAATTATCGTCTTGGGTACCCCATGTAGACAAACGATCCGTTCCAAATAAATCTCCGCGTACCTCTTAGCGGTATAAATGGTATTGATCGGAATAAAATGTGCAGTCTTGGTAAGGCGATCCACAATTACCCAAATGGAGTCATGCCCCTGAGGGGTCCTGGGAAATCCAACAATGAAATCCATGCTTATATCTTCCCACTTCCATGAGGGAATAGGTAGAGGTTGAAGCGTGCCTGCTACCTTCAAGTGGCTAGCCTTAACCCACTGGCACGTGTCACATTCCGACACATACGTGGCAATTTCTCGCTTCATTCTAGTCCACCAAAAATTTTGTTTCAAATCTTGGTACATTTTGGTGCTACCGGGATGGATAGAAAATTTGGAGAGATGGGCTTCATCCATAATCTTCCTCCGGAGGTCCGTGTTCTTGGGCACCACGAGGCGATGTCCAAACCACATCACTCCCTGCCCATCTAGCCGGAAACACTTGTACTTCTCTTTCACCTTCTCCTTTGACAATTTCCTTTTAAGGATTTTAATGCTCGCGTCATTCAATTGGGCTACAACAATCTGATCGTGCAAGGTTGGTTCAATTGCAATATGGTTGAAGTACCCGTGTGGAACAATCTCTAAGTTGAGCTTGGCCATTTCATGGCACAAGGTGTCAGCGTAGGAAAGACAATGACAATGAGCCTTGTGGCTTAGTGCATCCGCAACCACATTCGCCTTCCCATGGTGATAATGCACACTAAGGTCATAGTCCTTTGCTAACTCCAACCATCTTCGCTGTCTCATATTCAAATGTGCCTGAGTGAAAACATATTTGAGGCTCTTGTGGTCAGTGTATATGTTGCATGGAACACCCATCAGATAGTGTCTCCACATCTTGAGAGCATGAATAACCGCTGCTAACTCAAGATCATGCGTGGGGTAGTTTTGCTCATGAGGTCTGAGTGCTCGAGAAGCATAAGCAATGACTCGGTTCTCTTGCATAAGGACACAGCCAAGTCCGGTGCCTGATGCATCGCAATAGACGTCATAGGGCTTGGTGCAATCGGGTTGAGCTAAAACTGGGGCTGAAGTTAAATGTTTTCTCAAAGTGTGGAAAGCTTCCTCACATTTGTCATTCCACTCAAACTTAACTCCCTTCTTTAAGAGTTCGGTCATGGGTTTCGCAATCCGAGAGAAGTCCGGAATAAAACGGCAATAATAACCGGCTAAACCCAGAAAACTCCGAATCTCGTGGACAGAGGTAGGTGGTTGCCAATCTAGCACCTCTTGCACTTTGGTTGGATCCACGGATATACCATCCTTGGAAACCGTATGACCTAAAAATTTCACACTCTCTAACCAGAATTCACACTTGGAGAACTTGGCGTAGAGCTGGTGATCTCTCAATCTTTGAAGAACAATGCGAAGGTGCTCGGCATGCTCTTCCTCATTCTTGGAATATATGATAATGTCGTCAATGAAAACCACCACAAACTTGTCTAGTTCTGACATGAAGACCGAATTCATGAGGTACATGAAGTAGGCTGGGGCATTGGTGAGTCCAAAAGACATAACCAGGAACTCATAAAGTCCATAACGTGTAGAGAAGGCAGTCTTTGGAATGTCACAAGGTCGGATTTTTATTTGGTGATAGCCAGAGCGAAGGTCAATCTTGGAGAACACTCTGGCGCCAGCTAGTTGGTCAAACAGGATGTCAATACGGGGGAGTGGGTACTTGTTCTTAATAGTCACCGCATTGAGAGGCCGGTAATCAATACACAACCTCAAGGAATGGTCCTTCTTCTTCACAAAGATAGCGGGACATCCCCAAGGTGATACACTTGGACAAATGAAACCCTTGTCTAGCAGTTCTTGGAGTTGAATTTTTAATTCAGCCAATTCATTGGGTGGCATTCTATATGGTCTCTTTGATATAGGTGGTGTGCCAGGTTGGAGTTCAATCACAAATTCAATGTCCCTATCCGGCGGCATCCCAGGTAAGTCATCCGGAAAAACATCGGCATACTCACATACCACCGGAATGTCCTTTAGTTGCGTTTCTACCATTGTATAAGCACACGCATTGACGCAAGTTCGTTGTGGCAGATATAGCACACTAGGGCCATGCGTAGGCGAGTTTATTTCAACAACTCGTTCCGCAACATCTAGCACGACCTTATGTTGAGTCATCCAATTGGCTCCTAACACAATGTCAATCCCTTCCATACCAAGCAGAATTAAATCAGTAGGAAATGTTTTACTTCCCAGCCTGATTGGGACTCTTCGGGTGACTTGGTTGGATGCAATTTTACCTCCCGCCGTTGATATCACATATGATGATTTGGTATGGTAAGATTTTAATCCATATTTCACATAAAATCTTGTGCTTATAAAACTATGTGTTGCCCCGGAATCAAACAATATCACAGCAGGTTGAGTGCAGATAGGGAAGGTACCAGTCATGTCTGGGGCTCCCTCGGGTAGGTCGGCCAAAGTGGTGTAGTTGAGCCGTCCTTGTCGGACCTGCACACGCTGCTGCTGTTTGCCCTTGTTTTGCTGATTTCCCGGGCGCTGGTTCTGTTGCTTGTTCTGCGGGCAATCCTTGATAAAGTGATTGTTACTGCCACACTTGAAGCACTGATAACTGGCCCCAGGGCGAGCTGGCTGTTGTGCATTCTGCCTTGGCGCCTGTTGCTGCTGCGGCGGTGGAGGGAAACGGGGCGCATTAGGCTGTGGTGACCTAGCAACCCATCCACCTCCCTGAGGTGCCCTGGACTGTCCTTGCGGTGCAGCCGGGGGAACCAAGCGGAATCTCGGCGGCTGCGCGCTCGAAGGTCCAGCGGGAGCTTTCCTCTTCTTCTCCGCCTTGTGCACCGTGTTAGCGTCTTCTTGGGAGATGGCGAGGTTCACAAGGTCGCCATATGTGGCAGCACGGGTGGTAGCCAATTGAGCTTTCAACTTGGTGTTAAGGCCACGCCGGAACCTCTCCAGCTTCTTCTCGTCAGAGTCGGCGTGATGACCCGTGTATGGGCACAGACCATTGAAGGCCTGGGCGTATTGGAGCACCGTGCGGGTACCCTGGGTCAGAGCCAGAAATTCATTCAACTTCCGCTCTACCAAACCGGCCGGAATGTGATGAGCCTTGAATGCAGCCTTGAACTCATCCCATTCAACCACATGACCCTCCTACTGTAGGGCCAGGTAGTTCTCCCACCATAGGAGAGCTGGGCCGCGGAGCTGCTGCGCCGCGAACACGACCTTGCGGTTGGAAGTGCAAGGTGTGGCCAGGATGGTGAATTTGGACTCGATGGCTCGAATCCATGTATCGGCCTCCAAGGGCTCATCGGCTCGCGAGAATATTGGCGGGTGTGTAGCCAGAAAATCCTCGTATCTGGCCACTTGAGGCTGAGGGGCCCGCTGACCTCCCTGCTGCAGCATCTGCTGTTGCATCATTTGTTGTTGATGCTGCAGGTTCCGTAGAATTTCCGTTTGCGTGGCATACAACTGCCGCCACGTCGGAGGTTGCTGCGGTGGCGGAGGTGGTGGCGGCTGTTGCTGCCCCTCAGGCCCTTGCTAGTTAGCATTGGAGCCACTAGCGTCATGACCGCTGCGGGTGATTGCCATCTGCAGTAGGTACTTGTATTAGCCACATTTCATAAGCTTGCATAATGAATGACAAGATAGAACGTGACAATATATTGAAGTTTACTGCGCAGAATGACATGTCAGCACGCAGTTCGGAAGAAAAATCATATCTCCCAACAGGAAGCAAGTCAAATGCTCCAATTCGGTCAGTAGCTCGAAAATTTCATGCTCTACAACTTTCATGTTGGGCTCAGATTCAAATTCGGACTGGAACTAAGCCAAAAAATTCAATCTCTAGCTCTCTGCGTTTGCTGTTTTTCAGCAGGCCGAGCTGTAGTGTTTTGGTTGCCATTTTTATTTCGCTTAACCAATGGGGTTGCAATTTGGTGATCATTTTGTTTGACAAATTCCAAACAACTTTGTAGTTCACATCATAGCCCAGAAATGAATGGAAAACCCATCAATAATTAAAACAAAGTCAGCTGCAGAATGTTCTCAACACAGCTATTACAACTTTCATCAAGTTTTGCATCACAACCACACCATTTATTTACATTGCCACAAAAGATTAAAGGGGAGCTCAACTCCAGCTAGCCTATTACAACATGAAGCCAAAAATTTAGGCCTAGCGGAGGAGTAAACTTGCTACTACCACTCTAGAAGTCATCTAAGTTGTTAGCGGTAGCCTCGCTGCCCATAGGTGATGGTGGAGCTGGAAGGGGCGGCATGTCATCCTCGGTGTCCATGTCGGAATCGGGGGCCTCTCCTTCTCCTTGCTCTCCCTCTTGCTCAAGAAGGTGCTGAGCATCATGGGCGGCTAATATAGCATTAGCATGCTCCAAGGTACGGTGTACCTCCTCAAGTTCATCCCTTGTTTGGGCTAGCTCATTTTGGACATTGTTGTGCGCGATGTGGAGGTCATTCAATTGCCTCTCCAAGTCAGCAATCATGGCATCCCTGGTGGTCACCTCAATGGACAATGAGGTCCTCTCAACCCCAATGTCACGGGCACGGGCGGACATGTCCATAGCAAGATTGAGCATTTCGCTCTGCGACCATCCTAGAAGTGCCTGCAAACGGTGGTAAGCTCGAATCCACCTCATCATCAGTGCAGCTGCAGCGACGGGATTCTCCGCCATCCTCAAAGGGGAGCTAAGGTAGCGTCTCATCCAATGGGGATCATCCGGCTGAGTCGGTGGAAACAACCCCAGCAACTGGTGCTCTACCAACTCCTGGTTCTGAGCAACAAAAGAGCTAATGCCATTCAAGGCGGCTAGCTCACAAGTCGTCTCCATGTGGTGTTCGTGAACTTCCACCGTCCAAGTGGGGGAGCTAGGACACGGTGGGTGGCAATATACCACCAAACGCACACGAGAACGGGTCACACCACGATCTCGGATGAGGGTCATCTCATACTGTGGCGGGGTAGGGTAGTCGAGCGCCTGCAAAACCGACCACAGAATGCTAGGAAAGCCTTCCCATCCTAGGCAATCTGAGAAGGACACGTCGTTGGGGTAGCTAGCCAAGTCAGCGTGAGCGTCCATTCTGAACCAAAAGGAAAAGGGCAAGGGTGAGAACCGGTTAGCGCCAAAGAAAAATAAAACAGATTCTGGACAGTGTAGTAAAAATTGCAAAACCCAAAACCTACAAGCTCAAAAATTCTCAGATTTGGCCAGGACATTGTTTAAGTAATTCCAAACAAGTTTCATGCTGAAGGTTTGAGCAGAAACTGTCGTTAAGATAGTGTAAAAATTCAATTTTTATCTCACTGTTCCCAGAAATTTCCAGCAGACAGGGGGTTACCATTTTTAGCATAACTCCAGTTCTACGGAACCATTTTTGTTGAAATTTCTACAGCATAAACTTTATAACATTTATGAAAACTTTTATGTTGAACACTTTTTCGTTTGACAACGTTTTCAGTTTCGAATCGTTGGTGCAATCAGACTGGTCTCAGCAGGATTTTGGTTTGTTATTTGAATTTTGACAGCGGTTCGATTGGTCACGTGTTAAAATTCAATATTATTTCAGTGAAATGCGATGCATGAGCGGCCTATTCGTTCTCACCAACAGACATGCCAATAACTTTTGGCCTACGAAGTTAGTGCCGGTGGCTAGGCAATATCCGTCTCTCCCTATATTATCTAGCCGAACTTTTCTAACCGTTTCACATACGGAATCGTGGTAAGCGTACCTGCAGAAAATTCCATTCCAGAGCATATAATCAACCTTTCGTGCCATCACTCACGAAAGCGTCTCCATTCATTACCACCCACTATAGAGGTGGCACCCGAACGTTTAACATTGAACGGGCAATGTTCATATGTTACCAAGGCAACATATTGAAAATTTCATACGCTCATGAAATAGCGTATTGACTTTGTGCCGCCATCATATTTGCATACGACGCCGTGGTACGCTACAGCAATCGCCGTACCTTGCGCCCACCATGCTATTCTAGTTTCATACGCCGTCACAGCGTATTGACTATGTGCCGCCACTATATTTTCATATAGTGCCGTGGTACATTACAGCAATCGCCGTACCTTGCGCCCACCATTGCGTAAAGTAAATGACGGAATGAAATGTGCTGGAAGTCAGTATAATATATTACTTGCCACCTATCATAACGTGATCCCTTAACCCACATAGGCTTCACGCTCTAGGTAACATCCTTAACGGTCCTAAGAATAACCTTCCTTCGCGAGGCGCGGCGGAAGTATAAGTTGGCAAATTTTATTCCAAAATGTTTATTAAAGGTTTGTTGCTCTCTCCGGTGTGCTGCTTCGGCTCTGATGCCAGCTGTGGCGGTCCACTCCGAAATTATTCCAAGTTAAGTACCCCGGGACCATTAACCGAGTAGTCCGGCACTTAATCCGGAATAAGCTGGAGCGCCGTCGGATTAAACCCGATGAACCACGTACTTTTCTCGATCGAAACAACAGCACGCCCACACGAAGGTGAGTTCCAGAGATTACAACATTCCACAAATTTAACATACACAAATAGTATCTCAAAGTTATTACAAACCAAGTTCGAAATTTAAATCAGAGTATCAAAGTCTTGCAGCGGAATTAAAGTTCATTGCAGCGGAATAAAAACTAACGACGATACAAGTAACACCATGCTGAAGCCTGCCACGGTGCTACTCCTCCCGATCCTCGGCAGAGGACGGAACCCACTCGATGTGCCATCCAGGGGGAACCTGGGCAGGCCAAGTCATGGCATCGACTGCCACATCCAACATTGTACCTGTAAATCAATGCCACAAGCAAGGCTGAGTATACTAATACTCAGCAAGGCTTACCCGTCGGGTGAAAACTACATCACCGACATCTAGACATGAGAGGCTTTTGGCTGGTGGGTTTGTTTGCGAAAAAGCAACTAAGAGTAGGTCCTTGCTTTCATGTTTTAGCATCATATTCTAGTAGATTTAACCATTCTAGATTAGCATCCTCTCTAAGCATACAAGTGGTGCAATACAATTTATTTCATAGAACAAGTTCATCAATCTCATAGTTTCACTTGTTACTCAATGCAGCAAGGCGGTCAAGCAGTCTCATTAACCGCGAGAAGCGGACAGTTCAAACCGAATTTTGCTACCTGGCCAGGGGAAACCCAACACACACGGATAATGCTTGCTATAAAAGGTACAAGCACTTCCCAACCTTTCCCATCGATCCACAATTCGGAACCGGGTCCATTTCCTTAGGATAAAGGTTTACTGCTTCACTCACAGTCTCACGCATATATCCACAAGTGTACGGCAGGGGAAAACAAAGTTTCCAAGGAGAGATGGCTATCGGCCCTAGCTGCTTCAATCTGGTATCGGGCTTACCGATTCCCATATATCGGCATGCATGTGGTACGTTCAAAAACTTGACACACTCAACCACACGTTTCGACCTTAAATCCATTATCATACACGGACGGGAGATCTACATCTACCATCCCGCCCGTCAATCCTTATGATTCCAACATAAGTAAAGACAAGCAACTCCTATGTCTCGCGAGTGACAGGAAATCACTCGACTTGTAACGGACCTAAAGCAATGCCCTATCGATCCTTTCATACTAGTGTTGCAAGTCATAGGTACTAGGAAATGTGCAGCTAAGGTATTCAATCAACTCCTTGAAACGTAAATGCACAAGCATAGGGAATTCATAGATGCATAAATTTTAAGAGTTAGGTCATGCTCCGGGGCTTGCCTTCTTGCTCTAGCTGGGGGTTAGCCTCCGGGTTGGTCGATCCTTCGCCGGCACCTCCCTCCGGGATTCCTTCCTCGTCGGCGGGGATGAGATGGTAGTTGCCGTCCGGAATAACGCCTTCTACATGAGATGCATGACTTATTGTGGCTGCCTAATGATTCCAAGATTAAGGCCTTGAAGGCCATATTCACCTAGACATGCTTAAGTACTTCTATTCTCTTCACAAAAATAGAGTAGAGGGTGTGGGAAATTTTTGTTCATCTTTGATGGTGATTGTGTACATATATAAAAGAATTTCTATTTATCATTTTGAAGATAGGGTGCTGTTCTGCAAATTTAATCCTTTCCATGTTTTATTTTAATTACTTATCAAAAACTCTATTCTTTTAAATAATTCAATTTCCACCTTAATTCCTTCTCATTTTTATTTCTCCTTTTCTGTTCATCATTTTTATCTATAAACTTTATGACAGCTACTGGAGTATAGGAGCTAAGCTCACTCCAAAATTTAGCTAAATCTGAGCTACACAAAATTTATTAAAATTAATACAATCTGCCGCCTGCAGAAATGAAATAAATTCATATAAAATTGAAAATGCATCCAATTCAGGAGATTTTCCTACCAAAGCTAGTCATAAGTTCAAGGAGGGCTCTGGCCAAGTGGTGGCTCAAAATAACCCTTGGACAGTCCTCAATAAATTTCTATAAAAAAAAAATCTATTTATTTACTAGTATAAACAGAGCAAAAATTAAGTTTTGCATTTTTAACAGGTGTGCTAACAAGTTTTCAGTCCTCTAGAGAAAAATGGTGATTTTTCACTGCATGGATTATTTTTAATAATTTCTGGACTACAAAAAGACAGGAAACACATTTTAATTCATAACTGAAGCTACACTTCACATTTTTAGGTCCCCTTTGGACACAAGGTGCCCAAAGCCACTACAATCAACATATCCAAAGATCAACCCTAGCGGAGCTCTGGATTTGAAATGGTGCACAAGTTTCAAATTTTACAGTTTGAATTTTAATTCAAAAAATGGTTCACCAAAAGTATATACATGCTTAAAGGAGATTGGAGTTTACAATCTCGCGAATCCAGGGAGTATTTTTGTGCATTTTTCTGATTTTTGTACGATTTTGAACGGATTTTACAAGATTCGGGAAAATTAGATCTAGGGTTAAGAATATTTTTACGCTGGAGACCCTGGAACTTTTAAAAACCTTTCAAACGAGTCCCTAGTTTTTGCGCAGAGGACCCTAGAACTAAAAGGGGAACGCGAACAAGTCCTAGGGCTCGTCGGCGTTGTCACGCCGGCGAAACGATGGCGAACTGGCTCGGGGGATGTTGGGGGAAATGGAGAGGAGCTCACCGCGAGTCGGTTGAGGTAGGTCTCGCGGTCGGAGATGAAGCGGCGCGGCTCGTCGACGTTGAGCGGCGGCGCGGTTAGCTCCGGCGACGTCGCTGGCGGTCTGTGGTGGTCGAGGCGGTGCGCGAAAAGGCTCGTGAGCTTCACGGAACGATGGTGGAGCTCGTCGTGGGGTTCGTCTGCGGCGGAGATGTCCGGGGTATAGGGCTCGACGTGGAGGGGGTGTTTGTGGTGCCAATGGCCGAGCGGTGGGGAAAAGTTTCGATTCGCGGCGAGTGTGGCTCGATTCAAGCTGGGGAGTGCTCGAGCAGCTAGCGGGGTGAGTGAGCGAGCTGCACGCGCGGGGGATTGGAAAGGGGTGGAGGGATTCGCGGTCGATTCGAGGTTGCGGCGGGGAAGCTTGAGCTCGGCTCAGGGCGTCCCGAGGTGGAAGACGACGGGAGCGAGCGCGGTGAGATGGAATGGCTAAGTGTGGACTGAGGGGGAAGAGTGTGTGGTGCTCGGGGAAGCGTTTGGGTGCGCTAGCGAGCACTGGGGTGCCTCGGAGGCGTGTGTGCCCGTGCGTGGGCTGTCGCGGTCGCCATTGATGGCGCGGCGAGCTCGGGCAGAGCGCGCGCACGGGACTGGGCGTCGGAGATCGTCGCGTGGAGCAGTGGAGATCTTCTACAGGGCCTTTGGCGCGGAGCGGGCAGAGAATCTGCCGTGGAGCGGCTTCGCGCAGCGCGCGAGCGCGCGTGGCCACGGCGGCGCTCGACCGCCATGATGGCGTTCGCGCGGCGCGAGGCGAGGCGAGCGAACGACGGCGAGGTGACAGCTCGGGAGGGGTTGCACAAGCACAAGGCAACAAGCGCCACCCGACGCCGCGGCTCGGCCAGCTCGGCGCGGCCTCCGCCGCTCGCCGGCCACGTGGCGGCCGAGCTCCGGCCAGGCGCAGAGCGCGCCAGGGCCGAGCTGGCAGCCCCGGGGAGCTCCACTTTTCCTTTTGAATTTTCTCCAAAAATTTGAACTGAACTTGAAAAAGTGTGAAAATAAAAGTTGGAGTTTGAGAGGTGGGACACAACTTTCTTTTTGGGGTGAACCTAAAATTTCAAATTTTTCGAGCTCAAACAACCCAAATTTCAAAAAGGTGTTTAGAACTATATTTTGGGTTTTTGAGGGACTAAACTGCAAAATTTTCAAAAGTCCCAAACAGTGACTAGGCCTTATATGTGATGACAAACAACTTTTATATTTGGAGATTTTCAAATTTAGTACAAAATTCTTGAGTTTTCAGTTGGGTGTCAAACCACCTTTGTTTTTGAATTTAAGTTTGAATTTTTGATGGATTTTTAAATTTTCAACCCATAATTCCCTTTTTAACCTGTTTCATATGTGTTTTATTCATTATTACATCAGAGATGTCACATACAGGGCACCAAAGCTCGCCGCGCTTGGCCCAAAAGAAAGAGGGGGCGACGGTGGTCTCGTTTTAGGGGTTGTGGTCGAGGTTGGAGCGACGGTGGCGGCTCGGCCACTTCGGCGAGGTCGCCTGCGTGCAATAGAGCCAAAAAGAGAGGGAGGGGTAGCTCGGAGTGCTCCCGATCTCGATGCGAAACCCTGGGTCTTCTCCTTGGCGGCCGAGAGGTGACGAGATAGTGGATTGGCGACGGTGCGGTGGGTTCAAGGGTTGGTGGCGTGCAAGAGCTTGGGAGCTCTAGGGTTTAGGGTGCGGGCGGAAGGGAAGTCACAGGGGGGCTGCGGCGGCGCTTAAATAGGCAGGACGAGTCGGGCCTTGGCGTGCGCGCCAAGAAGGGCAGGGCACGACGCGTTGGACTTGAGCTCAAGCTCGGGTCGGGCTCGGTCTCTGCTCGGTTGGTTGGGGAAGACGGGGCGGGCACGCGGGCCCCGCCTGTCAGCGGCTCAGGAGGAGGCGTGGTGGTTGTTGGGCTGGGCCAAGCGACAAGGTGGGCCAGTGCATGGGAGGAAGAAAGAGAGAGAGAGAGGAGAGCTGGGTCGGGCCGAAAGAAAAGGAGGGAGAGAGGAAAGAGTTTTTCTTTTATTTTTTTGACACTCATTTTAATTCAAACCAAATTTTGAATTCAACATTCAAAAGAAATGCACCAGCATGAAATGCACAATAAATGTTTCTATTCCTTACATTTGCTTTTATTTCTTCACAGATTTTATTTTCCCTATATTAATTATGAGCACTCTAATAAAAGAAAAATATTTTATTTACTAATTTCAGGAAAGACATTTTTAGGGTGTTACAAATCTACCCCCCTTAAGATGAACCTCGTCCTCGAGATTCAGACGTGGATTGGAAGAGATGTGGATATTCTGCCTTGAGATCATCCTCCCTTTCCCAAGTTGCTTCATCCTCTGAATGACGATTCCACTAAACCTTGCACATATGTATCACTTTGTTTCTGGTGACCCTTTCAGACCCCTCCAAGATCTTGACCAGATACTCCTCATAAGTAAGGTCCTCCTGCACATTCAGTTCTTCTAACGGAATCTATTCCTCTGGCACCCGTAAACACATCTTCAGTTGAGACACATGGAACACATCATGCACTCTTGCCAATTTCTCTGGTAACTCTAGCTGATATGCCACTTCACCTCTTCGTTTCAACACCTTGAAAGGTCCAATGTAACGAGGTGCTAACTTGCATCTGACGTTGAATCTTTTCACAGCCCTCATTGGTGACACCTTGAGATACACGAAGTCGCCGATTTCAAAGCGAGGTCTCTGCGTCTCACATCTGCATAACTTTTCTGCCGTGTCTGAGCTGCCCTCAAGTTCTGCCTGATCAACTGCACTTGCTGTTCTGCCTGCTTCATGATCTCGGGTGCAAATACTTTACCTTCGCCAGTCTGATTCCAGAACAATGGTGTCCTGCACTTCCTTCCATACAAGGCCTCGAACGGTGACATCTTGAGACTCTGTTGGTAGCTGTTGTTGTACGAGAATTATGCGTCGCACAGACTTTTCTCCCAACTGTTTCCATATTGTAGTGCACATGCCCTCAACATATCTTCCAATATCTGATTTGTCCTCTCAGTCAGACCGTCTGTCTGCGGATGGTAAGCTGAACTGAAATGAAGCTTCATATCCATAAACTCAAGTAACTTGCAACCAGAAGTACGATGCAAACTGACTACCTAGATCTGACACTATCCTCTTCGTTACCTCATGCAAACGTACAATCCACACCATGTACAACTCTGCTAGTTTGGCACCAGAATATGTGGTCTTCACTGGAATAAAATGAGCCACCTTCGTCAGTCGTGCCACAATCACTATACCACAGCCCCACGGTGCTGACTACGCTTGTGTTGCTATAAGTCGTTGTACCGACGTATCATCAGTCGGTATAGAGTTATGCCGACACTAACCAAACGTCGCTAAAAGTGCCGTCGGTATAAATCTATAGCGACTGACAGGTCTGTTGATGACCAAAAATGGCTTAAAGCCGATCAGGCAGGGACAGCTGGTCTAGACCACCTGTACACGCGATTAGACCGGCTGGGCCCTGTAGCCGGTCTGGCAATGTGCCAGGCGGTCTAACCGCCTGTCACAAGCGGTTTGACCGCCTGTCCCCGAGTCCAAGAAGAATCAGGTTTTTGCGCGTTTTTAGATCTGCACAAGGACTTCCTTGCGGGGCAAGACCTCCCCACCCTATAAATATAAAGGGCCGTGGCCGATTGAGGAGCTCTACCCAATCGTACAAATCATTGTTCTTGAAGACGTTTCAGAAAGATCGTGAAGATCGTTCGGCGAAAAGTGTTCGAGACTTCGTAATGCCTTCTTTCAAGATGAGTAAGGGGCAAATTGAGGTAATTGACAATGTAAGCACTTCTGCACCTCAACCCCCCTGCATCTACTCCTATGGGTCAAACTTTTTCAGATCGTGATTCATTAGTTGAACAATTATTAGAACGACTTGAAAAATTGGAGGGTAAATCTATAGATACTCGTGAATTACCTGAGCGTAATATTTTCTATGGTATGCCACCGAATTACTTTGCTGGATAGACCCCGCCACCACCCAATATGTCCAGACCGAACACAGTCAATGCAAGTGGGTCGACAGCGGTTGGGTCTGCAGCCGGTCAGAGCGCCAACACAGCCGGTCAGACCGCGACAGGCGGTCAGACTGTGGCTACAGGCGGTCAGACCGCGTGTTCTGGTGGTCAGGCAAATTTGACCAATGCTATGGTGTTCGTGCGGGAGCAACCTTTGCCGCTGTCTACTGTTCCAAACTTGGTTTCCGCTGGCCGTGCTGGTCCAGTAGCTACAGCAAGCGCTACTTATTCCACGACTATGCATACTGCAAATTTGGGTGGTGTCCCCGATGATGTTTTCAATGCACATAGAGATATGCAAAATAGGCAATCACCTCACTTGAATTATATGAATTCTATGCAATCTTCGGCCCAACAAGACCCCCAATGGGCCGAATTTACTAGATTCAGGGTGAATTGTCTGATGTGATGAGAAATAAGCTAGGTGTTGACTTTGGTAATACTAGAGTATATCAAAAACCTTATCATTCTAGCTTTGATACTGTTCCTTTTCCCAATGGGTGGCGCTTGCCTGATTTTGTAAAGTTTAGTGGAGATGATGAGCGCACCACTTGGGAACATGTTAGTCAATATGTAGCTCAACTAGGGGAGGCTGAAAACTATGAAGCATTTAGAGTACGTTTGTTCTCATTACTGCTTTTGCTTGGTTTTCTTCATTAGCCCCTGGTTCTATTATGAGTTGGAATCAAATAGAGCGTAAGTTTCATGATCATTTTATAGTGGCAATCATGAGATGAAATTAGCAGATTTAGCATTGGTTAGACAGGGTCGGGATGAGTCTGTCTCTCAAGTTATGAG
Organism: Digitaria exilis; assembly: GCA_015342445.1. NCBI lineage: Eukaryota > Viridiplantae > Streptophyta > Magnoliopsida > Poales > Poaceae > Digitaria > Digitaria exilis. Next base: position 213,696 of record JACEFO010002701.1, read on the forward strand.
AAAATTTAAAGATATTAAAAACCGTTGCTTTAATTTGTGCATTTCTGAAGTTGATCTCGCTGGCTTGTGCTTTAGGGGTTTGAAATCTTCCATTAGAGAGAAGATAGATAATTGTGATTATTATTCGGTCGCACAAGTGCATATTAGAGCTGAAGTAGCTGAAGGCCGAATGAATAAAGAAAAAGAGAGTTTTAAGACACATCGGTCTAATGTTCATATAGTTGATTATGAATCCGATGATTCGACCGACGATGATAATGATGTTTATTTAGCAGAATTTGTATGGCCTGCTAATAAGAAAATTGTGCCATGCTCATCTCTTAAGCCGATTCATAAGAATCGGCAAGAAGACATAAAGTTCACTTTTGATGTATCCAAATGTCATCGTATATTTGATTAATTGCATAAATTTGGTTACATCAAGATTTCTCATGTTATACCACCTACAGAAGAATTGAGGAAGTGTGTTTATTGTAAGTTTCATAATTCTTTTTCGCATGCTACTAATGATTGTAATGTCTTCCGTCGGCAAGTTCAATTGGCTATTAATGAGAGCCGTTTGAAGTTTCATGAGATGCAAATTGGTGAGACTCCTTTTCCGGTCAACACCATGGAATTGCAGCAGCACAAGGTCTTGGTTCGGCCGCATCAAGCCAAATCTACTAAAGGCAGGAACGTGGTGATCGGAGAGGAAAGACCGTCTTCAAAAGAGTCGGTTAGAGAAGTGACTTATGAGAAGACAGCTGATGGTAAAGAGTCATTCAAGGTCACTGTGAAATCCTCTGGACAAGGGGGGCAAGGATCGCTCACTATTCCTGGATCGCAGGCGCCCGGGACTGGTCTGCTACAGGCGGTCAGACCGGCCGCGCCAGGCGGTCAGACCGCCTGTCCCCATGGACGCCCGAAGATGCTGATTCCGAAGCGTCTAGAAGTTGGTACTTGGAAGATGAACGTGGCAAAGGAACAGAGTGTTCAGAAGCCCAAAGTCACGTTTGATATGCTTTATGACAAGTACACCAAACAAAAGGCCGTTCCGAGCGATCGGCCGCTAAAAAAAAGAATGAGATCACCGATTCGGAACGAGAGGTTCCTTCGCCTCCTTGTATGAAGTTGGATTCGGAGTGGGATGACAATAGAGTGATGTGGGTGCCATATCATTCAAACGTCCAGCCTTCGTTTCATCCTGGCTGGGAAGGTCCGAGAAGACGCGTACAGGACAGAATCATACATTCCGGGCATGACCGATCAGCTTTTCGTCAATCTGGTCAGAGGCACTGGGCGCAGGCGGTTAGACTGCCTGCAACAGGCGGTCAGACCGCCCGTCAGGATCAACCACCAAGAATTCCTCCGAGGCAGGTTTATCGACCTAAGAGGAAGGAGGAGGTACAGAGCATGGATGTGGACTTAGAGAGGACTACTGAGTTCGACATTATTCAAGTTGGGACCATGAATGTCCCTATTGAGAAAAGTCTGGCTATGAAGCCGACTTCTAGTGAAAAGATGGTGGAAGATCAGGGGGCTAGTACTAGCAAGATTCAGCAGCGCTTTCTTCCAAGGTGGTGTCCTGAAGGGTTGACTCGCATGCAGAAGAGGAAGCTTCAGAGACTTCGTTTTCAGTAAAGACAAGAGCAAGAGTTGGAGGAGCAGAGAGATGAATTCTTCAACCAAGTCAAGCCCATGATTCCACAGAAAAAGGAGTGGAAGCCGAAGGAAGGCCAACAGGCGGTCCAACCGGCTGCACAGGCGGTCCAGACCGCCTGTCAGTTGGAGACGGTGTGGCGGTTCCACTCCGAAATTATTCCAAGTTAAGTACCTTTGGACCACTAATCACGTAGTCAAGCACTTAATCCGGAATAAGCTGGAGCGCCGTCGGATTAAACCCGATTAAACCACGTACTTTTCCCGATCGAAACAACAGCACGCCCACACGAAGGCGGGTTTCAGAGATTACAACATTCCACAAATTAAATCACGCACATAGGTAACCTAGTTATTACAAACCGAGTTGAATAAAATCAGAGTACAAGTCTTGCAGCGGAATTTGAAAGTTCATAACAACTGAAATTAGAAGTTCATTGCAGCGGAAGTAAATAATCTAACGGCGGTACAAATAACTCCGTGCTGAAGCCTGCCACGAAGCTACTCCTCCCGATCCTCGCCAGAGGACGGGACCCATTCGATGTGCCAGCCAGGTGGAACCTGGACGGGCCAAGTCATAGCATCCACATCCAAAATGATACCTGTAAAATAATGTCACAAGCAAGGCTGAGTATACTAATACTCAGCAAGGCTTACCCGTCGGGTGAAATCTACATCACCGACATCTAGACAATGAGAGGCTTTTGGCTGGTGGGTTTGTTTGCCAAAAAGCAACTAAAGTAGATCCTTGCTTTCAAGTTTTAGCTTCATATTCTAGTAAATTTAACCATTCTAAATTAGCATCCTCTCTAAGCATACAAGTGGTGCAATACAAGTTATTCATAGAACGAGTTCATGATCTCATAATTCCACTTATTACTCGATGTAGCAAGGCGGTCAAGCAGTCTCATTAACCGCGAGAAGCGGACAGTTCGAACCGAATTTGTGCTACCTGGCCAGGGAAAACCCAACACACACGGATACTCTGCCTGCTATAAAAGGTACAAGCATTTCCCAACCTTTCCCATCGATCCACAATTCGGAACCGGGTCCATTTCCTTAGGATAAAGGTTTACTGCTTCACTCACAGCATCACGCATATATCCACAAGTGTACGGCAGGGGAAACAAGTTTCCAAGGAGAGATGGCTATCGGCCCTAGCTGCTTCAATCTGGTACCGGGCTTACCGGCTCCCATATACCGGTATGCATGTGGTACGTTCAAAAACTTGACACACTCTACCACACATTTCGACCTTAACCAATTATCATACACGGACGGGAGATCTACATCTATCATCCCGCCCGTCAATCCTTATGATTCCAACATAAGTAAAGACAAGCAATCCCTATGTCTCGCGAGTGACAGGAAATCACTCGACTTGTAACGGACCTATAGCAATGCACTATCGATCCCTTTCAAACTAGTATTGCAAGTCATGGGTACTAGGAAATGTGCAGCTAAGGTATTCAATCAACTCCTTGAACGTAAATGCACAAACATAGAGAATTCAAAGTGCATATTTTGGTAAAGGTTAGGTCATGCTCCGGGGCTTGCCTTCTTGCTCGGACTGAGAGTTAGCCTCCGGGTTGTTCACGTCTGCACCGGCGTCGGGCTCCGGAACTTGCTCCTCTTCTGCGGGGACGAGGGTGTAGTCGCCGTCCGGAAGAACGCCTTCTACATGATATGCATAAGTTTTAAGGCGGCTGCCCTTTTGATGCTAAGACTAGGGCCTTGAAGGCCATATTCACCTAGACATACTTAGATACTTGTATTCTCTTCACAAAAGCAAGTGTTGGTGGTGAAAAAGGTTTTAGTTGAATTCGATGGTGATTGTGTACATATATAAAAGAATTCTAGTTGTTTCTTCACAAAACAGGGTGGCTGTTTTGGGATTTTAAGTTATTCATTTTACTCTAACTAATTTAATCCGAAAAGGTTATTCTCTTTATATAATCCGATTTCCATCTAGATTCCTTCCCATTTTTATTTCTCCCTTTCTGTTCATTAATTTTTGCCATAAACTTTATGACAGCTACTGGAGTATAAGAGCTAAGCTCACTCCAAAATTTAGCTAATTTCGAGTTACACATAATTTATTAAAAATCTATAAACAGCTAGCTGCAGGAAGTGAATTAAAGGCATAATAAATTGAAATTTCATCTATTTCAGGAGATCTTCCTACCAAAGCTAAGCAATATCATGAGGAGGGCTCTGGCCAAGTGGTGGCTCAAAATAACCCTTGGGTAGTCCCCATTATTTTTCTATCCAAAAACATATATTTAATTATTTGCCATTCTAAACAGAGCAAAAATTAAGTTTCTCATTTTTAACATGTGTGTTAACAAGTTTTAAGTTCTCAGGAGCAAAATGATGATTTTTCGCTGTACAATTATTTTTAACAATTTCTTTACTGCAGAAAGTCAGAAAACACATTTAAATCTATAACTGGAGCTACACATCATATTTTTTTAGTCTCCTTTGGACACAAGCTGTCCAAAGCCTATATGCACAACATACCCAAAGCTCAACCCCAGCGGAGCTATGGATTTGAAATGGTGCACAACTTTAGGTTTTCCTAGTTTGATTTTTAATTCAATAACAGTTCACTAAAAGCAATAACATGTCTAATAGAGATTGTAGTTTAGACTCTAACGATTCCAGAGAGTATTTTTGCACATTTTTCCGATTTTTCTACGATTTTTAATCGATTTTACAAGATTCGGGAAAAATCAAATCTAGGGTAAGAATCTATTTTCACCGAGAACCCTAGAACTTTCAAACTTTCGCGAACAGGTCCTGCACTTTTGCACGAAAGACCCTGGAAAGAGGTAGACGATGAACAATGGCCCTCGGGAGCTCGCCGGAGTTACGCCGGGCAAACCACGGCGAACTGGGCTCGGGGAAGAGGGGGAAAAAGGGTCCTTGGCTCACCACGAGTCGTTTGGGCACGGTTGGGAGGCCGGGGGTCGACGGAGTTACGCCGGCGACGAGGAGGTGGCGGCGCGGCCGCTGCGGGGTCTGCGCCGGCGAGCTCGGGGTCGTTCGCGGAGGGGGGGAGAGGTCCTTGAGCACCAGCAGAGCTTGGGGAAGCTAAAGGCGTGCTCGAGGAAGCTCGGGGACGGCTCGGAGTAGGGTCTCGACGTGCGGGTGCTTCGACGGCCGGAATTCGCGATTTGGGGAAATCGCAAATTCTCGCCGGAGAAGGGACAATAGCTTGGGGAAAGTTGGGGGTTTTGGAGCTGGTGGAGTGGACTAGCTCCGTGCGGGATGGATTGGGGAATGGTGGAGCGTGGACGAGGAATTTCGCGAAGAGCTTGGGTTCGGCTTGCGCGTCGCGAGGAGGAAGAAGACCGAGCGAGCGCGGGGAAGTGGAAATGACCAAGTGAGCGAGTGAGAGGAGGGGTGGGAGTGCGCGGTGGAGTGCTTGGGCACGCAAGGGAGGCACTGTGCGGCCTCGGGAGCGTGCGAGCGCGTGGGTGGCTGTCGCGGTCGCCATTGATGGCGCGGCGAGCTCGAACAGAGCGCGCGCGACACGATTGGGCGAGGAAGATTGTGGCGTGATCGCTGGGGATCCTCCACAGTGCTCCTTGGCGCGTAGCGAGCGAGCATCGCGACTGCGGGGCGGCGCTGCGCGGCTGCGACCAGTGCCGAGCGAGCTTGCCATGATGGCGCTCCGCGGCGCGAGGCAGCAGTGCGCCGTCGCCCGCGAAGTGACGGTACGGAAGGCTTGGACAAACGCGTGAGGACAAAAGCTAGCTGCCGCCACAGCTCGGCCGACCCGACGCGGTCTCCGCCACACGCCGGCCACGTGGCGGCCGGACTCCGGCCGGAGCAGAGCGCGCCAGGGGCGAGCTGGCAGCCCCGTGGAGCTCTTTGCCCCTTTTGAACTTTCTCCAAAAATTTGAGCTGAACTTCGAAACGTGTAAAATTAAAAGTTGGAGTTTGAGGTGCGGGACACAACTTCCGAGCTTGGACCGGGCACTTCGACCAGGCGCTACGGCGCTTCGAGCTTGAACCGCAAGCTCGAGCTTGCCGAGCCTCGAATGGTCGGAAACGCCACTCGAGGGTGAGTGCCCCCCTCGAGCTTGGCTGCGAAGCCTCGAGCGTGACGGAACGTCGCTCGAGGGTGAGTCCTCGAGCTTGGCTGCGGAGCCTCGAGGGTGACGGAACGTCGCTCGAGGGTGAGCCCTCGAGCTTGGCTGCGGAGCCTCGAGCGCGACGGACGACGGGGCCTCGAGGGTCCTGTCGTGCAGCCTCGAATCGTGACGGAAACTACCGGCTAGGCTCGATCGTCACGGTCATAGCTCGATCGTCACGGACATACTGACTAGGCTCGATCGTCACGGACATACTGACTAGGCTCGATCGTCACGGACATAGCTCGATCGGGACGGATTTTTACGGCTAACCTCGATCGTGACGGACATTCCCGCTCGAGGGTCACCGATCGGCGCGAACGCCGTGGCGAGGTTGTCGCGAAGGGCTGTCCGAGATGTTTAAGTTTTAGTTGGGTGCCAAACAACCCTTGTTTTTGAATTATAATTGAATTTTTGACGAATTTTTGAATTTCAACCCAATTCCCTGTTGTATTGATTTTAATTGCACTTTTTAATTCTTTTGACATCAGAGATGTCACAGCCTACCCCCCTTAAAAGGAATCTCGTCCCGAGATTCGATTAAACCTAGAGATAGAGAGGGGAAAAGAAATACCTCGGCTTAGGAAAGTATGTCGGGGAAATTCTTCCTAAGATAGTCCTCGGTTTCCCACGTGGCTTCATCTTCGGAGTGATGACTCCACTGAACTTTGTACATTTTAACTCCCTTCCTTCGTGTTTGTCGCTCTTTCTCGTCGAGGATCTTAACGGGATGCTCATCATAAGAGAGATCCGGTTCAACCGAGAGTTCCTCTTGTTCAACAACTTCGGTTGGGACACGAAGACACCTCTTGAGTTGAGAAACATGGAATACATTGTGTACCGCTGAAAGTTTCTCGGGAAGCTTTACTTGATAGGCTACCGGCCCACATTGCTGAGTAATTTCATACGGGCCGATATAACGAGGTGCAAGCTTGCCCTTGAGTCCAAATCTTTGCACACCCTTGGTCGGGGAGACCTTAAGATATACGTGATCACCAACTTCGAACTGAAGTGGCTCCCGCCGCTGATCAAAGTAGCTCTTTTGCCGTGACTGGGCGGTCTTCAAATTCTCCCGAATGATCCTAACCTTTTCTTCGGCTTCCTTCACAAGGTCAGGGCCATAAGTGTACCTCTCGCCTGCCTGGGACCAACACAACGGGGTCCGACATCTTCTACCATACAAGGCTTCGAATGGTGCCATTCTAAGACTCGCTTGGTAGCTGTTGTTATAGGAGAATTCAGCCAGGGATAAACATTTCTCCCAATTCTTCCCATAATGGATAACACATGCTCGAAGCATATCCTCAAGTATTTGATTTACCCTTTCTGTTTGCCCATCGGTCTGTGGGTGATATGCTGAGCTGCGGATCAGTTTGGTACCTAAGGACATTTGCAATTGCTCCCAAAAGCGTGCTACGAAAAGAGCACCACGATCTGAAATTATCGTCTTGGGTACCCCATGTAGACAAACGATCCGCTCCAAATAAATCTCCGCATACTTTTTAGCAGAATAAGTGGTATTGACTGGAATAAAATGTGCGGTCTTGGTAAGGCGATCCACAATTACCCAAATAGAATCGTGGCCCTGAGGGGTCCTGGGAAGTCCAACAATAAAATCCATACTGATATCTTCCCACTTCCACGAGGGAATAGGTAGAGGTTGAAGCGTGCCTGCTACCTTCAAGTGGCTAGCCTTGACCCGCTGGCATGTGTCACATTCCGACACATACGTGGCAATTTCTCGCTTCATTCGAGTCCACCAAAAGTTTTGCTTCAAGTCTTGGTACATTTTGGTGCTGCCGGGATGGATAGAAAATTTAGAGAGGTGAGCCTCATCCATAATCTTCCTCCGGAGTTCCATGTTTTTGGGCACCATGAGGCGGTGTCCAAACCATAGGACTCCTTGCCCGTCTAACCGGAAGCACTTGTACTTCTCCTTCACTTTCTCTTTAGACAATTTTCTTTTGAGCACTTTAACGCCCGCATCATTTAGTTGTGCCATAACAATCTGATCGTGCAAGGTTGGTTCCACTGCAATATGGCTGAAGTACCCGTGTGGAACAATCTCTAAATTGAGCTTTGCCATTTCGTGACACAGGGTGTCAGCGTAGGACTCCACGGTAAGACAATGGCAACGAGCCTTGCGGCTGAGTGCATCCGCAACTACATTCGCCTTCCCGGGGTGATAATGTACACTAAGGTCATAGTCCTTTGCTAACTCCAACCATCTGCGCTGTCTCATATTCAGATGTGCCTGAGTGAAGACATATTTAAGGCTCTTGTGGTCTGTGTATACGTTGCAGGGAACACCTATCAAATAGTGTCTCCACATCTTGAGAGCATGAATGACCGCTGCTAACTCAAGATCGTGCGTGGGGTAGTTTTGCTCATGAGGCCGAAGTGCTCGAGAAGCATAAGCAATGACTCGGTTCTCTTGCATGAGAACACAGCCAAGACCGGTGCCTGATGCGTCACAATAAACATCATACGGCTTGGTGCAATCGGGCTGAGCCAAAACTGGGGCTGAAGTTAAATGTCTTCGCAAGGTGTGGAAAGCTTCCTCACATTTGTCATTCCACTCAAATTTAACTCCCTTCTTCAAGAGTTCGGTCATGGGCTTTGCTATCCGAGAGAAATCCGGAATAAAACGGCGGTAATAACCGGCTAAACCCAGAAAACTCCGAATCTCATGGACAGAGGTAGGTGGTTGCCAATCTAGCACCTCTTGTACCTTGGATGGATCTACGGATATACCATCTTTGGAAATCGTGTGGCCCAAAAACTTCACACTCCCTAACCAGAATTCACACTTGGAGAATTTGGCGTAGAGTCGGTGGTCTCTCAGCCTTTGAAGAACAATGCGAAGGTGCTCAGCATGCTCTTCCTCATTCTTAGAATATATAAGAATGTCGTCAATGAAAACCACCACAAACTTGTCTAATTCAGACATGAAGACCGAGTTCATGAGGTACATGAAATAGGCTGGGGCATTGGTGAGTCCAAAGGACATAACCAAGAATTCATAAAGTCCATAACGTGTGGAAAAGGCAGTCTTCGGAATGTCACAAGGCCTGATTTTGATTTGATGATAGCCAGAGCGTAGGTCAATCTTGGAGAATACTCTGGCGCCAGCTAATTGGTCAAACAAGATGTCAATACGGGGAAGCGGATACTTGTTCTTGATGGTTACCGCATTGAGAGACCGGTAATCAATACACAACCTCAAGGAATGGTCCTTCTTCTTCACGAAGATAGCGGGACATCCCCACGGTGACACACTTGGGCGAATGAAACCTTTATCTAGCAATTCTTGGAGTTGAATTTTTAATTCAGCCAATTCATTGGGTGGCATCCTATAGGGTCTCTTTGATATAGGTGCTGTGCCAGGTTGCAATTCAATCACGAATTCAATGTCTCTATCCGGCGGCATCCCAGGTAAGTCATCCGGAAATACATCGGCATACTCACATACCACCGGAATGTCCTTTAGTTGGGTTTCTACCATTGTGTAAGCACACGCATCGACGCAAGTCCGTTGTGGCAGATATAGCACACTCGGGCCATGCGTAGGCGAGTTTATCTCAACAACTCTTTCCGCAACATCTAGGACAGCCTTATGTTGAGTCATCCAATTGGCTCCCAACACAATGTCAATTCCTTCCATTCCAAGCAGAATCAAATCAGTAGGAAATGTTTTACTTCCCAGCCTGATTGGAACCTTGTGGGTGACTTGGTTGGATGAAAGTTTACCTCCCGCAGTTGATATCACATAAGATGATTTGGTATGGTACGATTTTAATCCGCATTTCACATGAAATCTTGTGCTTATAAAACTATGTGTTGCCCCGGAATCAAACAATATCACAGCAGGTTGAGTGCAGATAGGGAAAGTACCAGTCATGTCTGGGGCTCCCTCGGGCAGGTCGGCCAAGTTGGTGTAGTTGAGCCGTCCTTGGCGAACTTGCACACGCTGCTGCTGCTTGCCCTTGCCTTGCTGATTTCCCGGGCGTTGGTTTTGCTGCTTGTTCTGCGGGCAATCCTTGATAAAATGATCTTTACTTCCACACTTGAAGCACTGATAGCCGGCTCCAGGGCGAGCTGGTTGCTGTGCATTTTGCCTTGGTGCTTGCTGCTGCTGCGGCGGAGGGAAACGAGGCGCGTTAGGCTGTGGCGGCCTAGCAACCCATCCACCTCTCTGAGGTGCCCTGGACTGTCCCTGCGGTGCAGCCGGGGGAACCAGGCGGAACCTCTGTGGCTGCGCGCTCGACGGTCCAGCGGGAGCCTTCCTCTTCTTCTCCGCCTTATGCACCGTATTGGCGTCTTCTTGAGCAATGGCAAGGTTGACAAGATCACCGTACGTGGGAGCACGGGTAGTGGCCAACTGCGCCTTCAGCTTGGTGTTAAGGCCACGGCGGAACCTTTCAAGCTTCTTCTCATCGGAGTCAGCATGGTGAGAACCGGTTAGCGCCAAAACAGATTCTGTGTAGGGTGGTAAAAATTACAAAACTCGAAATCTACAAGCTCAAAAATTCCCAAATTTGGCCAGGACATTGTTTAAGTAATTCCTAACAAGTTTCATTTTGGAGGTTTGAGCAGAAACTGTCGTTAAGATGGTGTAAAAATTCAATTTTTATCTCACTGTCCCCAGAAATTTCCAGCAGACAGGGGGTTACCATTTTTAGCATAACTCCAATTTTACTGAACCATTTTCGTTGAAATTTCTCCAGCATTTACTCCATAATATTTATGACAACTTTCGTGTTGAACACTTTTTCGTTCGACAACGTTTTCAGTTTCGAATTAAGGGTGCAACAGATTGTTCTCAGCAGGATTTTTTTTTTTGGGTTGTGATTTCAATTCCTTTGATGGCGGTTCGATTCGGTCACTTATTAAAATCCATGTCAATTCAGTGAGATGCAATGCATGAGCGGCCTATTCGATCTCACAAGCACACATGCCAATAACTTTTGGCTTACGAAGTTAGTGCCGGTGGCTAGGCAATATCCGTCTCTCTCTATATTAGCTAGTCGGAATTCTCTAACCGTTCAACATACGGGTTCGCGGTTAGTGTACCTGCAGAAAAACTCATCCCAGAGCATGTATAATCAACCTTTCGTGCCAGCACTCACGAAAGCGTCTCCATTCATTACCACCCACTATAGAGGTGGCACCCGAACGTTTAACATTGAACGGGCAATGTTCATATGTCACCGAGGCAACATATTGACAGTTTCATACGCTATTGAAATAGCGTATTGACTTTGTGCCGCCATCATATTTGCATATGATGACGTGGTACGCTACAGCAATCGCCGTACCTTGCGCCCACCATCCTATTCTAGTTTCATACGCCATCACAGCGTATTGACTATGTGCCGCCACTATATTTTCATATAGTGCCGTGGTACGTTACAGCAATCGCCGTACCTTGCGCCCACCATTGCGTAAAGTAAATGACAGAATGAAATGTGCTGGAAGTCAGTATAATATACTATTTGCCACCTATCATATCGTGATCCCTTATCCCACATAGGCTTCACGTTCTAGGTAACATCCTTAGCGGTCCTAAGATAACCTTCCTTCGCAAAACGCGTCGGAAGCACGAGTTGGCAAATTTTATTCAAAAATTGTTTATTAAAGGTCTGTTGCTCTCTCCGGTGCGCTGTTTCGGCTCTGATGCCAGCTGTGGCGGTTCCACTCCGAAATTATTCCAAGTTAAGTACCTTTGGACCACTAATCACGTAGTCAAGCACTTAATCCGGAATAAGCTGGAGCGCCGTCGGATTAAACCCGATTAAACCACGTACTTTTCCCGATCGAAACAACAGCACACCCACACGAAGGCGGGTTTCAGAGATTACAACATTCCACAAATTAAATCACGCACATAGGTAACCTAGTTATTACAAACCGAGTTGAATAAAATCAGAGTACAAGTCTTGCAGCGGAATTTGAAAGTTCATAACAACTGAAATTAGAAGTTCATTGCAGCGGAAGTAAATAATCTAACGGCGGTACAAATAACTCCGTGCTGAAGCCTGCCACGAAGCTACTCCTCCCGATCCTCGCCAGAGGACGGGACCCATTCGATGTGCCAGCCAGGTGGAACCTGGACGGGCCAAGTCATAGCATCCACATCCAAAATGATACCTGTAAAATAATGTCACAAGCAAGGCTGAGTATACTAATACTCAGCAAGGCTTACCCGTCGGGTGAAATCTACATCACCGACATCTAGACAATGAGAGGCTTTTGGCTGGTGGGTTTGTTTGCCAAAAAGCAACTAAAGTAGATCCTTGCTTTCAAGTTTTAGCTTCATATTCTAGTAAATTTAACCATTCTAAATTAGCATCCTCTCTAAGCATACAAGTGGTGCAATACAAGTTATTCATAGAACGAGTTCATGATCTCATAATTCCACTTATTACTCGATGTAGCAAGGCGGTCAAGCAGTCTCATTAACCGCGAGAAGCGGACAGTTCGAACCGAATTTGTGCTACCTGGCCAGGGAAAACCCAACACACACGGATACTCTGCCTGCTATAAAAGGTACAAGCATTTCCCAACCTTTCCCATCGATCCACAATTCGGAACCGGGTCCATTTCCTTAGGATAAAGGTTTACTGCTTCACTCACAGCATCACGCATATATCCACAAGTGTACGGCAGGGGAAACAAGTTTCCAAGGAGAGATGGCTATCGGCCCTAGCTGCTTCAATCTGGTACCGGGCTTACCGGCTCCCATATACCGGTATGCATGTGGTACGTTCAAAAACTTGACACACTCTACCACACATTTCGACCTTAACCAATTATCATACACGGACGGGAGATCTACATCTATCATCCCGCCCGTCAATCCTTATGATTCCAACATAAGTAAAGACAAGCAATCCCTATGTCTCGCGAGTGACAGGAAATCACTCGACTTGTAACGGACCTATAGCAATGCACTATCGATCCCTTTCAAACTAGTATTGCAAGTCATGGGTACTAGGAAATGTGCAGCTAAGGTATTCAATCAACTCCTTGAACGTAAATGCACAAACATAGAGAATTCAAAGTGCATATTTTGGTAAAGGTTAGGTCATGCTCCGGGGCTTGCCTTCTTGCTCGGACTGAGAGTTAGCCTCCGGGTTGTTCACGTCTGCACCGGCGTCGGGCTCCGGAACTTGCTCCTCTTCTGCGGGGACGAGGGTGTAGTCGCCGTCCGGAAGAACGCCTTCTACATGATATGCATAAGTTTTAAGGCGGCTGCCCTTTTGATGCTAAGACTAGGGCCTTGAAGGCCATATTCACCTAGACATACTTAGATACTTGTATTCTCTTCACAAAAGCAAGTGTTGGTGGTGAAAAAGGTTTTAGTTGAATTCGATGGTGATTGTGTACATATATAAAAGAATTCTAGTTGTTTCTTCACAAAACAGGGTGGCTGTTTTGGGATTTTAAGTTATTCATTTTACTCTAACTAATTTAATCCGAAAAGGTTATTCTCTTTATATAATCCGATTTCCATCTAGATTCCTTCCCATTTTTATTTCTCCCTTTCTGTTCATTAATTTTTGCCATAAACTTTATGACAGCTACTGGAGTATAAGAGCTAAGCTCACTCCAAAATTTAGCTAATTTCGAGTTACACATAATTTATTAAAAATCTATAAACAGCTAGCTGCAGGAAGTGAATTAAAGGCATAATAAATTGAAATTTCATCTATTTCAGGAGATCTTCCTACCAAAGCTAAGCAATATCATGAGGAGGGCTCTGGCCAAGTGGTGGCTCAAAATAACCCTTGGGTAGTCCCCATTATTTTTCTATCCAAAAACATATATTTAATTATTTGCCATTCTAAACAGAGCAAAAATTAAGTTTCTCATTTTTAACATGTGTGTTAACAAGTTTTAAGTTCTCAGGAGCAAAATGATGATTTTTCGCTGTACAATTATTTTTAACAATTTCTTTACTGCAGAAAGTCAGAAAACACATTTAAATCTATAACTGGAGCTACACATCATATTTTTTTAGTCTCCTTTGGACACAAGCTGTCCAAAGCCTATATGCACAACATACCCAAAGCTCAACCCCAGCGGAGCTATGGATTTGAAATGGTGCACAACTTTAGGTTTTCCTAGTTTGATTTTTAATTCAATAACAGTTCACTAAAAGCAATAACATGTCTAATAGAGATTGTAGTTTAGACTCTAACGATTCCAGAGAGTATTTTTGCACATTTTTCCGATTTTTCTACGATTTTTAATCGATTTTACAAGATTCGGGAAAAATCAAATCTAGGGTAAGAATCTATTTTCACCGAGAACCCTAGAACTTTCAAACTTTCGCGAACAGGTCCTGCACTTTTGCACGAAAGACCCTGGAAAGAGGTAGACGATGAACAATGGCCCTCGGGAGCTCGCCGGAGTTACGCCGGGCAAACCACGGCGAACTGGGCTCGGGGAAGAGGGGGAAAAAGGGTCCTTGGCTCACCACGAGTCGTTTGGGCACGGTTGGGAGGCCGGGGGTCGACGGAGTTACGCCGGCGACGAGGAGGTGGCGGCGCGGCCGCTGCGGGGTCTGCGCCGGCGAGCTCGGGGTCGTTCGCGGAGGGGGGGAGAGGTCCTTGAGCACCAGCAGAGCTTGGGGAAGCTAAAGGCGTGCTCGAGGAAGCTCGGGGACGGCTCGGAGTAGGGTCTCGACGTGCGGGTGCTTCGACGGCCGGAATTCGCGATTTGGGGAAATCGCAAATTCTCGCCGGAGAAGGGACAATAGCTTGGGGAAAGTTGGGGGTTTTGGAGCTGGTGGAGTGGACTAGCTCCGTGCGGGATGGATTGGGGAATGGTGGAGCGTGGACGAGGAATTTCGCGAAGAGCTTGGGTTCGGCTTGCGCGTCGCGAGGAGGAAGAAGACCGAGCGAGCGCGGGGAAGTGGAAATGACCAAGTGAGCGAGTGAGAGGAGGGGTGGGAGTGCGCGGTGGAGTGCTTGGGCACGCAAGGGAGGCACTGTGCGGCCTCGGGAGCGTGCGAGCGCGTGGGTGGCTGTCGCGGTCGCCATTGATGGCGCGGCGAGCTCGAACAGAGCGCGCGCGACACGATTGGGCGAGGAAGATTGTGGCGTGATCGCTGGGGATCCTCCACAGTGCTCCTTGGCGCGTAGCGAGCGAGCATCGCGACTGCGGGGCGGCGCTGCGCGGCTGCGACCAGTGCCGAGCGAGCTTGCCATGATGGCGCTCCGCGGCGCGAGGCAGCAGTGCGCCGTCGCCCGCGAAGTGACGGTACGGAAGGCTTGGACAAACGCGTGAGGACAAAAGCTAGCTGCCGCCACAGCTCGGCCGACCCGACGCGGTCTCCGCCACACGCCGGCCACGTGGCGGCCGGACTCCGGCCGGAGCAGAGCGCGCCAGGGGCGAGCTGGCAGCCCCGTGGAGCTCTTTGCCCCTTTTGAACTTTCTCCAAAAATTTGAGCTGAACTTCGAAACGTGTAAAATTAAAAGTTGGAGTTTGAGGTGCGGGACACAACTTCCGAGCTTGGACCGGGCACTTCGACCAGGCGCTACGGCGCTTCGAGCTTGAACCGCAAGCTCGAGCTTGCCGAGCCTCGAATGGTCGGAAACGCCACTCGAGGGTGAGTGCCCCCCTCGAGCTTGGCTGCGAAGCCTCGAGCGTGACGGAACGTCGCTCGAGGGTGAGTCCTCGAGCTTGGCTGCGGAGCCTCGAGGGTGACGGAACGTCGCTCGAGGGTGAGCCCTCGAGCTTGGCTGCGGAGCCTCGAGCGCGACGGACGGCGGGGCCTCGAGGGTCCTGTCGTGCAGCCTCGAATCGTGACGGAAACTACCGGCTAGGCTCGATCGTCACGGTCATAGCTCGATCGTCACGGACATACTGACTAGGCTCGATCGTCACGGACATACTGACTAGGCTCGATCGTCACGGACATAGCTCGATCGGGACGGATTTTTACGGCTAACCTCGATCGTGACGGACATTCCCGCTCGAGGGTCACCGATCGGCGCGAACGCCGTGGCGAGGTTGTCGCGAAGGGCTGTCCGAGATGTTTAAGTTTTAGTTGGGTGCCAAACAACCCTTGTTTTTGAATTATAATTGAATTTTTGACGAATTTTTGAATTTCAACCCAATTCCCTGTTGTATTGATTTTAATTGCACTTTTTAATTCTTTTGACATCAGAGATGTCACAGACGGCAGCCCAGGCGGTCAGACCGCCTGTACAGCGGTCAGACCAGGTGACGTAGAAGCGCCCGGTATTTCTTCTTCTGGTTCTTCGGCTCATGATGGCAAGTCAACATCCGTTCCCACTGCTGAGGACGATGAAGAACTTGTTGATTACAGTTCTTCTCCGGAGCGCATGAATCTTGATGTGAATGTGCTTCATATGTCCATGGGGGCATGCTTTTGGAGGAAGAGGTCGCTCATCTCGATTTTGGTCCCAAGGAAGCTATATTCCAGAAGCCTAAAGCTAGAGACAATCACCTGAACACTTTCTATTTAAAGGGACACATCAATGGGAAGCCAATCTCGCGGATGTTGGTCGATGGTGGGGCTATTGTGAACTTAATGCCCTATTCTTTGTACAAAAAGCTTGGTGGTTCAGATTCGGAGCTGATCAAGACCAACATGACCGTCAGCGGCATTGGAGAAGGAGAGCCTATTGGTGCCAAGGGGGTGATTTCTATGGAGCTTACTATTGGGAGCAAGACCTTGGCCACTGCTTTCTTTGTTGCTGAGACTCAAGGTAACTTTAGTTTAATCTTGGGTCGTGATTGGATTCATGCAAATCAGTGCATTTCTTCTACTTTGCATCAATGTTTGATTCAATGGATAGATGATGATGTAGAGGTTGTGCATGGTGATACTTCTGCTTGTGTTGCTTTAGCTGATAGCTCTTTGATTCGCATTCATGATAATGTTAGATGTTTGTCAGGCTTAGATCTTTCTGAATTTGAGTTTATCAGCTGTACTAAGAATGGCTTCATTCCTGCTGTCATAAAGCCGATGAACAATCGGCTGAATCATCTCATTTAATGGATAATCGAGAGTGGTTGCAGCAGATACTTGAACACTATCGGTCGTATCAGAACGATATGTGTGAAGCTATTGAAGACTTTGATGATATAAGCAAGCTAGGATGTGGTTTTACGTCGGACGGTCCTCTTGAGGAGGTAGACATTGGTGATGGTTCTATACCCAGGCCGACGTTTATAAATAAGAATTTAGATCCTATTTTTAAATCTGAATTAATAAAGTTATTAAAAGAGTATGTTGATTGCTTTGCTTGGAATTATCATGAAATGCCTGGTTTAAGCCGAGAGCTTGTTGAGCATCGGTTGCCTATTAAGTCTGGTTTTAGGCCTTATAAACAACCAACTAGGCGTTTTAATCTTGAAATTTATGACCGAGTTAAAGAGGAAATAAATCGGTTATTAGAAGCAAAGTTTATTAGACCTTGTCAATATGCTGAATGGATTTCTAATATTGTACCCGTGGAAAAGAAAGGAACTGGTAAGATTAGAGTGTGTATTGATTTTAGAAATCTTAATCGTGCTACTCCTAAAGATGAATATCCTATGCCAATAGCCGATATGCTTATCGATGCTGCGTCTGGACATAGAATGATTAGCTTTCTTGATGGTAATGCTGGTTACAATCAAATATTTATGGCCAAAGTGGATATATCCAAAACGGCTTTTGTATGTCCAGACTTTGTTGGTTTGTTTGAGTGGATTGTTATGACTTTTGGTTTGAAGAATGCCGGTGCTACTTATCAAAGGGCGATGAATTTGATCTTCCATGATTTGCTTGGTATTATCTTGGAAGTTTATATCGATGATATTGTTGTTAAATCGGCTGGAAGTGTTTCTCATTTGGCCGATTTGAGACTTGCATTTGAAAGAATGCGTCGGTATGGTTTGAAGATGAATCCACTCAAGTGTGCTTTTGGTGTGTCGGCTGGGAAGTGTTTGGGCTTCATAGTTCATGAAAATGGAATAGAAATTGATCCAAATAAGGCCGACACTATTGGCAAGTTGCAGGCGCCTAGTTCTAAGAAAGAGTTGCAGAAATTCTTGGGCAAGGTGAATTACTTGAGAAGATTTATTTGCAATTTTTCGAGAAAGGTGAATGCTTTTACTCCTTTGCTTCGGTTGAAAGATGATGCTGAATTTACTTGGGGGGCAAAACAGCAAGAGGCGTTTGAAGAGATCAAGCATTATTTATCTTCGCCTCCGGTTCTTCGGGCACCTAGGAGAGGGGTTCCTTTTAAATTATATATTGAGGCCGAAGAAAGTGTTATTGGAGCTGTTTTGATCCAAGAGACCGAAGGGAAGGAATATATTATTTCATATGCAAGTAGAAGATTATTGGACGCCGAAACATAGTATACTTTCATTGAAAAGTTATGCTTATCATTATATAATGCTTGTACAAAGTTGAGGCATTATTTGTTATTAAATACTTGCATAGTTGCTAGTCAAGCCGACATAATTAAATACATGTTGCATAGACCTATATTAAGTGGTAGAATCGGCAAATGGGCTTATGCTTTAATTGAATATGATTTAGTCTTTGAGCCATTGAAATCTATGAAAGGACAAATCGTTGCCGATTTTATTGTTGAACATAGGATTAGTGAACATCTTGATTTAAATGTCGGCTATATTACTTTTATTCCATGGAAATTGCATTTTGATTGATCGGTTTGCAAAAGTGGTTGTGGAGTTGGTGTTATTCTTATTTCACCAAATGGTGTTGTTTTTGAGGCTCTTAACTGATTAGATCATAAGTGCACTAATTACCAAACCGAATATGAAGCTTTATTATTCGGGTTGGAGATGTTAAATGACATGGGAGTAAAACATGTGGAAGCATATGGTGATTCTCTTTTGGTGGTTCAGCAAGTATCTAAGGTTTGTCAATGCTTAGATGGATTTTTGAATGCTTATCTTGATAAGTGTATAGATATTATATCTTGCTTTGATGAGTTTGTTATTTATCATGTACCAAGAGAAGAGAATCCTAGAGCTAATGCGTTGGCACAGCAGGCATCAAGCTATAATGTTCAGAAAAAAAAATTTCATGAAAAGAGGACGATGTTTTGGGAAGCCGACATTTCTGCTCTGGAACAGGCGGTTCAACCGTCTGTTACGGCCGGTCTAACTGCCAGTACAGGCGGTCTGACCGCTTGTCCTTCTGAAAATACCGATTCGGCTATTAATGATTTTCAATCTATTGTGGCCGATGTTGGTGATTGGAGGAAGCCTTTGGTGGAGTATTTGCAGGATCCTAGTAGGTCGGTGGATCGAAAAGTCCGACGATGGGCTTTCAAGTTTACTTTGGTTGATGGTGAACTATATCGTCGGACCATGGATGGATTGCTTTTGAAATGTTTAGATCCTGATCAAGCTAGATTAGCTATGACAGAGGTTCATGAAGGAATTTGTGGTACACATCAATCGGCTCGAATGATGAAGTGGCTCCTTAGACGGGCTTGTTTTTATTGGCCTACGATGATAGCCGATTGTTTTCGTTACTACAAAGGATGTGAAGAGTGTCAAAAGTTTAGGGATATTCAGATTGCACCTGCTGCGTTGATGCATCCAATCATTAAGCCATGGCCCTTTAGAGGATGGGGTTTAGATTTTGTTGGTAAGATTCATCCTCGTTCATCCAAGGGTCATTGTTTTGTGATTGTGGCTACTGATTATTTTACCAAGTGGACTGAAACAATTCCCCTTAAGAACATGACACATCGAGAGGTGATTGAGTTTATTACTGAGCATATTATTCATAGATTTGGGATTCCTCAAACATTGAAGACAGACCAAGGGACATCGTTTATTTCTAAAGAGGTGTGTGAGTTTGTTGGATCCTATGGTATTAAATTGCTCAATTCATCTCCGTATTATGCTCAAGCCAATGGTCAAGCTGAGTCTAGCAATAAGATTTTGATCAAGCTCATAAAGAAGAAGATTGAAGATCATCCTAAGCGGTGGCACGAGGTATTATCTGAAGCATTATGGGCGCATCGTATTTCTAGACATGGTGCTACTAAGGTTACTCCATTTGAGCTCGTCTATGGTCAAGAGGCCGTTTTGCCCGTCGATGTAAATCTGGCTGCTTATAGATTGGCTAAGCAAAATGATCTTGATGCTAGTACATATTGTGCTTTGATGATGGATAATATTGATGATGTGACCCACAAGCGTTTGGAGGCCTTAGAGGAGATTGAAAAAGATAAAAGAAGAGTGGCTCGAGCATATAACAAGAAGGTAAAACTTAAATCCTTTCAAGTTGGTGATTTGGTTTGGAAGACTATTTTGCCTATAGGAACAAAGAGCAACAAATTTGGTAAATGGTCGCTGAATTGGGAAGGACCATATCGTATTGTGAAAGTTTGTTCTGGGAATTCCTATGTGGTGGAGACTTTGCAAGGATTTCAGTTGCCAAGAGCGCTCAATGGGAAGTACTTAAAGAAATATCATCCAAGTGTTTGGCAACATGCTTGAAAGGATATGGCCGATATGTGATATCGCCCTTAGGGAAAAAATGGCCGACAATAGAGGGTCGCCCTTAGTCTGGTTAAATGTTTTGTGGTAAACAAAGTTTTACCAAAAAACAGGGGGGCATATGTTGACGACCAAAAATGGCTTAAAGCCGATCAGGCTGGGACAGCCGGTCTAGACCGCCTGTACATGCGGTTAGACCGGCTGGGCCCTGTAGCCGGTCTGGCAATGTGCCAGGCGGTTTAACCGCCTGTCACAGGCGGTCTGACCGCCTGTCCCCGAGTCCGAGTAGAATTAGGTTTTTGCGCGTTTTTAGATCTTACAAGGACTTCCTTGCGGGGCAAGACCTCCCCATCCTATAAATATAAAGGGCCGTGGCCAATTGAGGACCTCTACCCAATCGTACAAATCATTGTTCTACTTTTTATCTTCAAACTCTAACTTTTCCAACCCCTTTGCTTTCCTTCTTCGTCTCCACGACGTTTTAGGACGTTCTAAGTGGCCTTGCCGACCTTAGAACAACCCCAGGTTCACAGCCTCTGCTACAGACGTTCTGACCAGCTACTCTCAGGAGCTCCGGCGAGGAGAATTCGACGACCGCGCGATCTAGTGCTTTCGTGTGTTAACCAAAAGTGCGTCAACAAGGTCTTTACCGACAGATGATCAACTAGGATTCTAGAGAAATACCGACCGATGATCCGATGACGTAATTAATCTTTACCGACTAGCAGTTAGTACTCTAGAGAAATACCAACTAACAGCCTGACCAAACCATTTAAATGAACACAACATTTATTTACTGTTATTAAATATATTATGGCCTCAAAAATATTTTGTTCATACATAGCGATCACTAAGATACATACATATATAGCTGGACATTGACATCAATTCATAAAAAATATCATATATCATTGATAAAGTCATCCATACACAGTACAAAAGCTTGTAATCGAATGTAATATCAATTCTGCATTGTAACAGTACTACAACATGGCATGTATTCAAGTTTTGCCGCTACGTTTACCAAAAGCTATCAGTTAGCATGCGAGCAAGCTATTGACCTATACCATTTGTGACCAAAACATCATAGTTCACTACAATGAAGTGTGCAGCCATAAGCTTATGTGCTTCTGCTTCCATTAACAACTTTGCACTCCTCCGATAACTGCCTGAAAGTCAATATGAACATGGAGTATGTGACATTTTCATAAAAGCCTCAGAAAAGAAAATGACACACTGGTGTGATATATATAGCATGGTAAGATACCTATTTATTACAGATGCCCTTATCTTGGCATTGTCTGAAATGTAGGGCACTTGAAATATATTAAGCTATATGGACAGCAACAGGTAAAAATAAATATGGACAAAACAATAATAAACTCATCTTAAACAAAGCTGAAATGTATATATACAGATCCATAAGCAAATTACGATACCAGACACCTTTGTGTGTATAGACAGATGCTACTAGAAGGGCCATCATGAACTCCAAGTTACAGAGCTATTTCAAAATATGCATACTTACAATATGAACTTTACACAATGGACAAAGGGGATCATGCAGTACAATTTGGAGTCACAGCAGCAGTTCCATCTTCCTCCGGCACCGAGTCTCTTGCATACTCATGTTTGATACCATACTACTACTAGGATCTGCCGTCTCAACAGTACATCAAAAACAATAGAACAAATTAACTAGAAATACCAGTTGTCCATCACAAATGAATTAGCAATAAGTTAAGCAGTAGCTGCTACAGAAATTTTGTAAGCTAAAAAATAGCATCAGCCGTCACAAACATCTCTTGGTTGTTTCTTTCTATTTTTCCAGAGGCCTATAGGCTCTCATGACCAACTAGTTAACAATTTGGAGCCAAAAGGCTCTTTGAATGAGCTAATGTGATATATGACTAGCCATGTCTTGTACACATGAAACTCCTGATAACCACGAATGTTGTTTGAACTGATTTCAACGAATCAATTGAAATTGTTAAGATAATAATAACTTGCTGATAATTTTATCTGCGCTTTGGTGATACGGTATTAGGGTAACATATATATCATAAAATCTGGACTTGCTTGATATGGTGACATTGATAGAGAGACTAGCAGTGCCAGCCAGCCAACAATATCCTCCAACACAAAAACGTCTGGCATGGAAGTAAGAAGACGGAAGCTGAAGCCATACCTCTCGATGTGACGACGTGGGGCTGAGACTGGACTCCAGCGCTGCCAGGGATGCAGAGACATGGCACTACCTGATGGATCGAGCTCAAGCGGATCCAGCACGGCCAACTTGAGTAGATCTGGCTTGGCGGGATGGGGCTCGAGCAGATCCGGCGCTGTGGCAGATAAGAGAGGAGATGAGGTTGGTGTGGGGTGGTGACTGGTGTGGACGCAGGTAATCAGAGTACCTTTCTTCCATGGGATGCGGCGGTGGCGATGTCCTCGGCGGTGTCGGAGTTGGCGAGGCAGCCGTGTCAGGTAGCCGGCGATCTGGTCGAACAGGTCGCGCCGCTGAGGGTGAGGGCGTAGGGAAAGTTTTGCAGGCGAAATTGGAACTGAAGCGAGCGAGCCAGTGCGCAACCGCGTGATTGAAGAGGAGCTGGCAAGATTTCTTCGGAGAGGCCGAGAGGGAGGGAGCTCACGGAGGGCAGCACGAGCGCGTCGGAGATTTGCGGAGAGGGCGCGCTGGCGGCGTGGAGGCGAGGGGAACTGGGTTTTGCCGGTCCGGTGGGCCTTGGGCCGAAAAGCGCGCGTGACTGAAAATAAGGCCTGGGCTGCCTTGCTGCATCTAAGCCGACGGATGGTTGGATGCTACTACCTATGTATACTGACGGACAAGTAGACATCAATTCTAAAAACATGTACCGACGGATAATTCATTGATAAAATGTAAATTACCGACTGATGGTATGTTACTTATACCGACGAATCATTCATCGCTAATTCCACACTTTTACCGACTTACAGCAGACGGTACTTAAGGGTTGTGGTATAGTGAATCACCCATATAGAGTCGTAACCTCTCTGTGTGTGGGGCAGACCTGTTATGAAGTCCATACCCACTTCTTCCCATTTCCACTCTAGTTGTCTCATCGGCTGAAGCAAACCTACCGGTCTCTGATGTTCGGCCTTGACTCTCTGGCATACATCGCAAAGAGCTACGTGCGTTGCAACATCTCGCTTCAAACCATACCACCAAAATATTTCCTTGAGGTTCAGATACATCTTCGTACTTCCCGGGTGAATGGAATACGCTGACTCATGTGCCTCCCGTAAAATAACATCGTTGATATGCTGCTGATCTGGCATCACTATTCTGTCACCAAACCAAACTGTCCCTTGATCATCCAATCAGAATCCTAGTGCTTTCTCTGTCCCAATCTTCTTGATTAATTCCTTGATTTCTTCATCCTCCAATTGACCTTTCCAGATCTCCTGTTCAAGAGTTGGCTCCACTTCTAGCTCAGTCACATTGGCTACCATGCCCAAGTTCAAGCATTCGAATTCTCAGCTAATCTCTTCCGGCAAATTCTGACTTGTAAGCACATTCACATAACTCTTCCTGCTCAAAGCATCTACCACCAAGTAAGCCTTCCCTAGATGGTAATGAATATCCAGCTCAAAGTCATTAATTTTCTCTAGCCAACGATGTTGCCTCATGTTCAGCTCGGATTGCGTGAACACATACTTAAAGCTCTTGTGATCGGTATAGATGTCACACTTGTTCCCAAGCAAATAGTGCCTCTAGATTTTCAAAGCGTGAACCACAGATGCCAATTCTAGGTCATGTGTCGGGTGATTCAGCTCATGTCTCCTCAACTGTCTGGATGCATATGCCACAACTCTACCCTCCTGCATGAGTACACATCCCAATCCTTAATGAGACGCATCACAATAGACTGAGAAGTTCTTAGTAACATCTAGCAATAATAATACCAGTGCAGTGGTCAACCTTTTCTTCAACTCTTCAAAGCTAGCTTGGCACTCCAGTGTCCACACAAACTTAGCATCTTTCTCTAGCAATGATGTCATGGGCCTGGCAATCTTGGAAAATCCCTCAATAAAACACCGATAGTAACCTGCCATTCTGAGAAAACTCTCGATTTCTCTAACTGTTGTGATGGCACCCAATGTAGAACATCTCTGACCTTCTTCGGAACGATTGCTACTCCTCCGTTTGACAACACATGACCCAATTACAATACTTCGTTCAGCCAGAACGCACATTTGCTCCACTAAATGTACAACCGATGCTTTGGGAGTCATCCATTGATACTCAGCACTACGAGGTGTGCTAGAAAGTCTACCCCCCTTATTGTCCCTGACATATTTCTCACGAAAACTCGGAGCTAGTCCCGATAAATTGAAGAAGATCCACTGAACTGACAAGATAAGGAACCCAGATAACAGAGAAATGGTAGATGGTGTGAGATAAGGAACCCAACTATTTATTCACTAAAACCCTTATGCCTTAATCCAATACTAGATGATTGCAGACTTTCATCCGCGCTCATCACAATCATTACAGAAGATCCAAATCACTCATAAGCATAATGACAATTCATTCAAGCATTTAAAGACAAGGTTCACACAAGACTCAACACTACTAGACCAGTTTTGACTAAAAAAACATCTGCTACTTGTTCTCTATTACAAATTTATGGGGGAGGGCTCTAGGGGTCCATGGTGGTGCGGCAAGCCAAGGTGCTGTATTGAGTCCTTCTACGTGGTGGCGACTCTGCACTGAACTCTGGACTGCGTGGCGTGGGTCCTACCATGAGATGCTGCAATGCTTCATTCTTCTTTTGCACGACGTTAAG
Source organism: Digitaria exilis (assembly GCA_015342445.1). NCBI lineage: Eukaryota > Viridiplantae > Streptophyta > Magnoliopsida > Poales > Poaceae > Digitaria > Digitaria exilis. The sequence continues at coordinate 238,811 of JACEFO010002701.1, forward strand.
CTTCCACCTTAGCATGAGGTTTTCATTTGACACAACATCCAGTTCTGTGTTGAGGGTAGCTACGAGTGCCACTGTAGAAGCTAGCTGGGGGTCCAGGACGTCAACGGCATATGAGATGGTGCAAGCTGTTGCACCATTCCTATGGCGTGGGTACCAGCTCTCTGGCTCGTCCTCGATCTCCATGAAGAACTTCTCATGGTAGACGTAGTAGGCTTGGCGAGCGGCATCAGCGATCCCTGCCTCTTGAGAATCCCGATCGGTAATAGCAAAGTGAACTGATATCTCGCGAGCTGCCCTCACCCACTGATCGGTCACCTTCACATACACTGAAGTCCTCCAGAAGTTGCGGTAGAAGGGATGCGTCCACCACTCACTGCGGTACTGGACTCCGACATTGCCGAAGCCGTAGTGGTTACAAAGCACTCTGAGAAGCATGCTGTGATAGAAGTTGTCGCCCCCATCTCGTACAAAGTTGTAGACAATCCACTGGTCCACGCCTGGAGCTAGCTGAGGTGGTGACGGAGGTGGGGGAGTCCGGGGTTCTTCCTCATCATCTGACGGATCTCCGGCATCGGCGTTGGCATCTTCCTCAATGCCACCTCCTGCGGCATCCATCTGCTGGTCTGCTGGCTCCTCTTGTTGTTGCTCCGACTCTGAGGACTCGGTCTCTAGCTCCTCGGGGTCCTCCTATTCGGCCTACTGCCTCAGAAGCTCTTCTTCATTGCGCTTGTCTTCCCAATGCTGGTGGGCATCCGGGTTGCGTGCCACCAATGGGTACTCTGCGACGCGCGGTGGAAGGTAGCCACAGGTGCTCTCGCGGGCTGTCTGTTACGTGCGAGCCATCTATAGTATCAAGATGAAGGAGAACATGAAAGTTAAAGTTAGCAATTTTTTTTACAATAGACAGAGGTAGGATAGAACACCATTTTTCAACCAAAAACTCAACTCCAAGGTTTAAGATAGCAAACGAGCAAGGATTGAGCAAAATCTAATCGACCGTTCTATCTAGGATGTGATCCTACAGTCAACACGGCTCTGATACCAACTTTGTAACACCCCGGACTACTTCGTTTCGGAGGCACTGCCAGGAGCACAGCTATCTTACTCAGAACTTGAGAAAATAGCTTACGCCCTCGTCAGGGCATCCAGAAAACTCCGCCATTATTTGGAAGCCCACAAAATAACAGCGGCCACTGATAAACCATTATATGACCTATTTTCAAACAAAGAAGCTTCAACAAAGATTAGCAAATGGGCAGCCGAGCTGTCAGAATATACAATAGAATTCGAAAGAAGAAGTGCAATCAAGTCTTAGGTTCTGGCAGATTTCATCGTAGATTGGACTGCACCGGTAAAGGACAATAATGATTCAAGTTTGAAATGGACAATTTTTTGTGACGGCGCTTACTGAGGAAAGGGAGCTTCCGCAGCTGCAGTCATCATCTCGCCTTCGGGAATCAAGACAAGATTCTGTAACACCCAGATTTCAAAGAAACCCGAATGCTTCCATATGTGTGCACAGGATGTCCACATAACACATATAGATTACAAATATGGATCACAGAGAACACAATGCTCGAATAAAATAGTTTACATCAGAGTTTAACACAAGACATAGTCTTACACAAATAACACAACGGAAGTCTTGATATTATTAAACGTTTCTCAACTAAGAAGAGCCTCAAGTCCACAGCGACACCGACTGGTTGAACACAGCTAGAAGTATGCCAGATCCTCCGGAAACTCAGCAAGCGACTGATCATTCATTGCTCCATCTGTTACCCATCCGGGATTTTGTTGAATAGTTGCAAGTGTAAGTGAACCATCTTACTTAACAAGTATAACACGTGTTATGCAAGAACAAAGGCTTGACATGGTTATACTGCATTAGCACTTTTAGTTGGTTCTTTTTATTATCAACCAAATTACTACTTATGAGTAGAAACCCGATTATAAACCCAATAGTAATATATAAGTAATTATAGAATATACCAACATCAACCTCTAACATCATCTTCTAATAAAAAAGGATCCAGGCCACTCGTATCCGTGAGCACGGCTATCATGATAGATTTAACACTCTGCAGAGGTTTCGCCCTTTACCCGCCGGTCGCATAAATCCAAAAGAACTTATGCTACGAGGACTTTCACAAAACACCCTAACAAGTACAGTAGCCATTTTGGTTCAACATAGGCAGCAAAACCCAAGGCATCGAGATTGATGTACGCTCAGGGCGCAACGTGAGGGGGTCAATGGCGTCCAGAGCGAGAGTGCAATCATCGCAACGTGTGAAGCTGTCATACATCGGGCGCTTACAACACGGGACTTTGCCTAACAAGACATAGCCAATGGATCAAATCCGTCCTCGATGGATCAATCTATACTCTCACGAATGTTCCCCACATACGCTTTTCGGTAACCACTGGCGAGTTAGAGCCGTACAAGCTAATTATCCAAGACCAGAGCTATTATTGTTCCAACGGCGGCGAACAAGTTCTTGGGTCGCCGCTTTAAGAACTGGACCTTACGGAGATACATTAGAACAAAGCACGAGCAAATGTCTAACTCCCTAGACCAAACCTTATGGATACACTAGAACAAAGCACGAAGCACATGCTCTAGTTCCCCGAACCATGTTGCTAAATAACATCTTTTAACCATCATTAAAGTGAACCATTATTCAATATTAACAATTAAATAAATGTTGTTCGCAGCGCGTAGCAAATACTAACCATAATTCATATAACCCGGGTAAACAAGGAATAAGGTAAAGACTAGGTACAACCTTAATGTATAGCAATATTATACACATGCATATGAACATATAATTTAAAAGGTGTATAGGTAACAAGGATTGTCCGTGTTATACTTGCCTTCCTCAACGAACTACTCCTGCTACACCTGTTCCTCGGGAACGGTATCATTGGCGAACTCGAACGGCTCGTCAATTACTCACATCGATCACCACACAAGCATCCACAAATACATGCAAACAAGACATTTAATTTTAACAGTACACCAAACATAAACAAATGATGAAAAGAGGGCTTTAGAATTACTATACGCTTTACTACGAATGCATGAGCGTGAAAATCATTCAAATCGGAGTTAAAACGATGAAACTACGCTTAAAACAGGCTCTAGGGGCTTGCTGGTGAGAGTTTTAGACTTCCAGGGGTGTTTTTGAAAGAAACCAGGGATCTAAAACATAATTTCGTAAAAAACTCTAAAACATAATTTCGTATAAAAACTCGATGGTAAAGAATAAAACAGCCAACCAGGACGGCGGGTTCTATTTTACAAAAGTGCTTGGGCTAAAACAAAAAAAGGACTATACTGTAATTATTTTTGAATAGATCTGGACCACAGGTTGATTTTCGTAAAAGGCAGGGGCTTATTTGCAAAACTACCAGGGCAACGGCTGAAGGCTGACGTCGACTAACATCACGTGTTGCGTGGGCCGGCTGTAGACCACGGTCCAAGGGTCCACGGTGGACCGGGTTCATACCGGTTCGAAGATCTTATCAGAGCCGTCGTGTCGCGATCTAGCGGTGGAGAACAGATCAGGCGTTGGGGATCGCCGGAGTCGACGGCTGGCGGCGACGCGTGGCTGGGAGAGTTCATCGGCATTGAGCTAATCCGGTGCTACAGGGGTTGTGGTCGAGGTTGGAGCGATGGTGGCGACTGGCGACGAGCCATGGCAGCTCGGCCACTCCGGCGAGGTCACGTGCGTGCAATAGGGCGAAAAAGAGAGGGAGGGGTAGCTCGGAGTGCTCCTGACCTCGATGCGAAACCCCGGGTCTTCTCCTTGGCGGCCGAGAGGCGACGAGATGGTGGATTGGCGACGGCGTGGTGGGTTCTAGGTTTGGCGGCACGCAAGAGCTCGGGAGCTCTAGAGTTTGGGGTGCGGGCGGAAGGGAGGTCTCGGAGGTTGCGGCGGTGCTTAAATAGGCAGGAGGAGCCGGGCCTTGGCATGCGCGCCAAGAAGGGTAGGGCGTGACGCGTTGGACTCGAGCTCAAGCTCAGGTTGGGCTCGGTCTCTGCTCGGTCGGTTGGGGAAGACGGAGCTGGCACGTGGGCCCTGGCTGTCAGCGAGGCGCGGCGGCTGTTGGGCTAGGCCGAGCGACAAGGTGGGCCGGTGCATGGGAGGAAGAAAGAGAGAGAGAGTGAGAGAGGGAGAGGAGACCTGGGTTGGACCGAAAGAAAAGGAGGGAGAGAGGAAAGAGTTTTTCTTTTATGTTTTTTAACACTCATTTGAATTCAAACCAAATTTTGAATTCGACATTCAAAAGAAATGCACCAGCATGAAATGCCCAATAAATGTTTCTTTTCCTTATATTTGCATTTATTTCTTCAAAGATTTTATTTTCCCTATATTAATTATGAGCACTTAAATAAAAGAAAAACATTTTCTTTACTAATTTCAGGAAAGGCATTTTTAGGGTGTTACAGATTCGCAGCAAAGCTAGATTTCGAAAGCGGAGGTTACATCATCAACATAGCTGAATATGAAGCTCTACCATTGGTCCTCAAAAAAATGAAAGCACTAGGTCAACCCCGCTTCATCGTCAAGATAGACTCAAAAGTAATCACCGATCAAGCAGAAAAAAAAGTGAAGCGCGAAACCCCGAATTGATCCAATACCTAGAGGAAGTAAGGGAAATGGAGAAATACTACAAAGGATTCACAATCACCCACATACCAAGAAACCAGAACGGAGAAGCAGATAGCATAGCAAAGGCAGTAGCGCAAAACGAAGATTTGCCCGAAGATGTGATGTTCGAAGTCATGACCATACTTCTACTCAAAAAAGAAGATTAAACCACTCATGTGGGGAGATTGGAGATCCCCCATCATCGTTGTCCTACAAAGCACCATCGAGCCATGCTCGGAGAAAGAGTATCAAAGTATCAAGCAAAGAACAAGAAATTATGTCATGAAATCAAGGAGTGGAAATTCTAGAAGGTATTCATGCCGGTTTATGCGGAGCACACATAGGCGCAAGAGAATTAGCTGGAAAAGCAATAAGGCAGGGATTCTTCTTGCCAACCATGGTGAAAGCCGCAGAACAGGTGGACAGATCCTGCGAAGCATGTCGAAAGAATGCAAACAACCAATCCGCGCCAGCTGGTCTCACACAATTAATCACACCAACTTGGCCCTTGCAAAGATGGGGAATCGATCTAGTAGGACCATTGCCAACAACACAAGGAAACTATAAATTCACAGCAGTAGCGGTCGAATACTTCACTAAATGGATCGAGGCCAAGCCCCTAGTGTCAATCACGGCAGCTAACATTCAAAAATTCTTCTGGCAAAACATTGTTTGTAGATTCGGCGTGCCAAGAGAAGTCACTGTAGACAACAGAAAGCAATTCGATTCTGAGAAATTCAGAAACTACTGCTCCTACATCGGCACGAAGACAAAGTTCACCTCAGTTTATCACCCACGGTCAAATGGGGCAGTCGAAAGAGCAAATGGGCTAATTTTCGTCAGCACTCACAAGTGCCTATTCAATTTGAAGAAAGGAAAATGGATTGAGGAATTGCCTGAAGTTGTTTGGTCCAATAACACCAGGGAGTCAAGAGCAACCAAGTTTACACCATTCAGACTGCTCTACGGCGCCGAAGCAATGATCGGAAGAAATCATGGTAGAAACTCTGAGAGTCAAAGAAGTCGAAGCTTCGGCGGAAAACAAAGCTGTGGACAAAGACATGATAGAGCTCGACTCAATCAAAGCTTGTTTCAACCTCGAGACGAGACCTACCAAAGGCAAACAAGGAAATGGAAAGACGAAAAAGTGAAACTCCATGAAAGTTGGAGATCTAATGATTAAAAGAAAACCAAACGCAGACAATGTTGGAAAACTAATTGAGAAATGGGAAGGACCTTTGATAATAACAAGACAAACAAGGCCAGGAGCTTTTTACCTAGCAAAGCAAGATGGAGAGGATTTACCACATTCATGGAACATAGACTCATTGAGAAAATATTACCCATAGAGCTTCGAGCTACCCAAGAGCCCCAAGCAACTTCTTTCTTCCTTAGAAGTTTTGATCAGTTCACATTCTCTTTGTTTATACCTGGCGGTGCGGAAATATAAGCGTGCCCAGAGCCTTTTCCTTTTAGTCTAAAAGCATTTTTCTAGGGTCGTACTCTTTTCCTCGCATAGGGGGCCCTTTCTCGGGGGCGAGGTTTTTAATGAGGCGACTCATTGTAAATTTTCCTGAATCTATAAAGGAAAGAATCCCCCGTAAGGCAAGCCAGACAAGTCGAAAACAACTGAAAGTTGCATATCGACGAGAGAAAAAAATGAAAGCGAGTGCAATTTCATAAGCCCGAAATTACTACCCGCAGCTTTCTCCTAACAAAAAGAGAACATACACATTTGCTACATTAAAGTTACACCTACCAAAGGACGGCTCACACTGACAGAATGCATATGAGTGGTGGTTGCACACAATAATCGCAGCTTTAAAGAAAGCAACAACTAGGAAAAAAAAGAGAGCCTTACATGCTACAGAAACAATTGATTTCCGCCACCCGAAAGCCACTATAAAATGAGGAGCATCGCTCCTAGTAGAGCAACCACAACCACCCCACAGCTAGATAGTCAAACTCCAACAAGCAAACCTTCATTGGAATAAGAGGCATCTGGAAGGACAAAGGCTGATGACGATGGCACTGTTGGCCAAGTTCCTGCACAAAAATCGCTGGACTTCTGAATATCCTATAGTGCAAAGATCCTTCCCGTTGAATAATCTCAAAACGTAGCACTCATGTGGCAAAGCAAGCTGTTTGGTTTCAACATCAGAAAATCAAAACGCACCACAAGCAACGCCAAAGAATACTTGAGCGTGAAGCATTTTGCAATTTGCACAAGTGTAAACATGCCAAGGCAATACAATTTGGAAAATGCTTCTATTTCTTTTGTCTTGTTTTAAAATAATCGGCTATAAAATGTCGTGTAACCCCAATAAGAGCAGGTTTAGAACCAAAGAGGCATAAAATTGATTCTAGAAAAAGCTCATTCCAAAGCCTCGCATGTAGCCTTGTCCAAATCTGGGGCACCCACAATGGGACAACAAACAAAATCAGAGAATTACCTTCGAGTAGAGACCGAACATCCTGTGAATTTTCTCTTTCTATACCCTCGATCAACTCTATACGAAACATTTCGCCTCTCTGCATTTTGAAGCAAACTAGAAGTTCCATAAAAAGCTCTGGGGGCTAGGGGGAGAGGGACGCTTTCTTCCCAGAAGAAAAGCATTAAAAGAGCCCCTACGAGCTTTTTAAGAAAACTTTCCACAAATAACAATAACGGGGCAACGCGCCGATCCTTTGCGTCTCAAGGATCTCGACAGTCGCACGAATCTGTATACTAAACCTCCGGGCATTAGTCTTGAATCATCAATTGAAAAAGACGCCAGAGTTTTCACTTTTTGGAAACACTCGGTCTCACCTTCGCGTCAAGCAAAGGCCCTTTGCAAAAAAAATCACAAAAAGCCCCAAGGGGCTAAGGGGAGGGGGGACGTTTTCTTCCCAGAAAAAGAAAAGCATTAAAAGTGCCCCTACGATCTCTTTAAAGAAAAATCTCAGCAGACGCCAAGGGGCTGGGCAGCATGCCATTTTTCGCATGTCAACATCTATACAAAGTTTCGAAGCTCTTAAAATAAATTATTAGGAAACAGGGCCTAGAGGCCCAACCTAAAGTCTCGAATTCATGATCGGAGATCATGACATTTCCTTGAAGCCGTACACAACCTCCGAACCTTCCTTTTTTTTGTCACCAATTCATTTTAGCAATCCCAAAATGCATCTAAGAGAAGTTAATTTGCAGGGAGTTTCATAAAAAACCCTAGGGGCTAGGGGGAGGGGGACACTTTCTTCTCTAAAGAAAACGACACTGAACCCCTAGGTCTTTTTCCAAAATGCCCAAAAGGCACAAGGTTTGAAAATTTGCCAATTGGTTAAGCAAAAGGTTCTCCTAAGCCTCGCAACCTCGAATGGACAACAGCCAGCCAGTAGGCCAAAAGTCTAACAGTAATCTGTGAACCTCAAAACTAGAGGTGAGGAGCTCATCCGCTGTTGCACAAATCTATCATACTCTAATTCTAAGAAAGTCTAAGAGCGCAGAAAGAAGTCCCACGGGAGGTCCTGGAAGCTACGGCAAAAAAGAGCACTTTCTCCCACGAAGAAGAAGTAATTTCAAGATCCGAATGCCTCAATCAAGCAAACTTTATACAAAAGCAATCACAAATAAAGATAGAAACCACAAAAGTAGAGACCGGTCCATTCATCGATCACAAGCCAGTAAAGGAAAAACAACAAGAGCGATTGTTTTTGGTTCTGGACCCCCAAGCGCCAAGGCAGATCCAAGTGCCAAAGTTAGCAAATGCATTACAATTTCCTTAAAAAATAAGACAAAGCCTAAGTACTAAGTCCGTGAAGGAACTTTGTTCTAGTCACAAGGCGGCGAAGTCTCCTTTTCAGCTTCCTGATCTGGCCCAATAACGCCTGCGGTGGGGGCGGCAGAAAGCGAAGAAGCTTTATCGTGACCTCCAGCTTCAGCCCCAACTTCGGAAGCCGAAGGTCCTTCAGCTTCGAGGGTCGCGGGCTCGGCAACATCCTGCAAAAGCAAAAAAGTGTAAAGAAAAGGAGAAGTCGGAAGAACTTAGTTCGCAAGCCAAAACCTATGTTTCTAGCGATAAAAGGGATAGGCGTTACCCCGGCAGATTCAGCAGCTAGTCCTTGCACTATGTCTCGACCAAAAGCAATCCATAAATCACAAACTGTAACACCCCGAAATCCATCAACACCTCGGGATGCTACTAAAACACACCAACAACTGCTGAACATAAATAAATGAAAATTTCAGCAGCACCTCCTTTGTATATATAAGCGACGCGGAAGCAATAAAAGGGTATAAATAGTATAAGCACCAAACTAGAATAATCGACATTCTAGATAATAGGAGTCAACTAGAATAGGAGTTTAACAACCACACTACTCTATAAGCATAAACCACGAGCCTCCAATAACAAAACATTCGCTAAGATTAAAATAAAGGGTTCTGTAATGATGAAGTGTGATGTGCAGCTAATCCCTCTTTCCCTTATAGCAAACATCAAGAATCTGTAAAGAGTAATGCAAGGGTGAGATAAAAATCTCAGCAAGCAAATTTGTCTTGACAAGCCATTTAGACCACAAGTTCAATTAAGCATAAATTTAAAATGTCAAGATTAATACTCCACCAAACCATCACGGTAATAGTTAAGAAATAGAACACATTATCTGTTGCATATAAAACCACAAAACCTCCAATATAACATATTATGTTATTCACTTCCATGCAAAGAAATGCATATGGATGCAATGACATGACCACTTTTACATTGCACCCCTCCTCGGGCAACGCACGATGTGTACCGGTACAATTGCAACCATGGGATTGCAACATACTTCAATGCGAATGAGATGATATGCTCATGATATGCCTTGTATGTCTCATAATGAGAAATAAAACCTCCACAACCTCAACTTCAATTATAACCACAACCTCAACGTCAATTATAACCACAACCTCACCTTCAATTATAACCACAACCTCAACTTCAATTATAATGGAGATAAGCCAATAAACCTCGAGTGAATAAATAAGGAACAAGACATAAATATCTTCCATTTAGCACAAGTATTCATATTATATTTAAAGTGGTATGGTTCTGAATATCAAAGTTAGGTGATAAAAATAGCAAAGCCAAAACGGTAGCAACAGCGATGCCAACGATCCCCACCGCGATTCCCCACCAGTATGCTAGCGGCGACGGCCACGACAACCGTCGATTACCTCCGAGCGATTTCTAGAGTGGAGCGGTGACGAACCCTAGTTCTCTTCTCTTCTCCCTCCTCCTTCTCCTTCTCCTTCTCCTCTGTTTCACGGTCAGGAGGGGGTGGCAGCGCTGGGGAGAATGTCACGGATGGGAGGGGTGGGGTCCGCAGGAAGGCTACTATAGCGCAATGCTACAATAACCCCTATTTACTATTCATCCAACGGTCCAATATTGCACCGCTGATTACTTCACGATCCGAACTCTGAATAACGCATATGAGTAGTCAAACGGAATGCATTCGACGAGCCCTACGCATCTGTGGTCTCCGATTATCTGTATGAGCATCGGATCTAAGAGTTAATGTTTTGACCCTCTTCTATGTATGGTCAACTCCTATAATCGTTACGCTTTTCTTGATTCGACACATAGTTTACCCTTTCGCATATACTGGGTGTTACATTCTACCCCCCTTAAAAAGAATTCGTCCTCGAATTCTAACATTTCTATGACATAGCAAATATCATAGAGAGATGAAATTTACATAAAACTCACTAGCCTAAAAAAGATATGGATGTGTCTTGCGCATCTGCTCCTTAAGATCCCACGTAGCTTCTCACTTAGACAGATTAGTCAATAGAACCCTCACACATTTGATAGTCCTCCTCATAACACGCACTGACGATTCTATGGTACGCATAGGGCGACAATTGATAGTCAAGTCCTGCTTTATCGTGATCGGTTCTAATGTAACACCCTAAAAATGCCCTATTTTAAATTTAGTAATTAATTGGCTTTTATATTCAAGTGCTCATGAAAAATATAGGGAAAAATAAAATTTTGAATAATTGAAAGCAAATATAGGAAATAGAAACATTATTGTTGCATTCATGCTGGTGCATTTATTTTTGATTGTTGAATTCGAATTTGAATTTGAATTCAAATTAGTGTTTGAATAAAAGAAAAACCTTTTCTTTTCTCTCTCTTATTCCTCCTCCCTTTTCAGCCCAACCGGCCCACTCTTCCTCCCCTTCTTTCTTCCCCGTGGCCCAACCCTTTTCTCCCCTGCGCGGCCCAGCTCGGTCAGCCCAACACCGTGGCCCACCGCAGCCCACAGCCGCGCGCCCCTCTCTCTCTCTGCCACTGACAAGCGGGGCCCGCCTGTCATCCCCCACCTCGCGCCGCTGACAGGCCGAGCCCGACGCGGGGTCGAGCTCGAGTCCGCGCCGCCGCGCCGCCGTGCCGCGCCGCCGTGCCGCGCCCGGACTCTGCTGCTTGGCGCGCACGCCAAGGAGACCTCGAGCCCCTATTTAAGCGCCGCTACCCCCTCCTCGTGAACCCACAACCCTAGCCGCTGCCGCCGCTTAGCCATCGTTCTGCTCGCGCATTGCCGCCAAGAGCTTGCCGCCGAGCATCTCCGGGAGGTGAGGAACGCGCCACGGCCCTTCTTTTCCTCCAAGCGCTCCTAGAACGCTAGACCGACGCTTCACCGTGGCCGCCGCCGCCATGGCTCGTCGCCGGACATCCCTACGGCCCAATCCCCGCTCCCGACCCCCAAAATCGAACCCCCACTCTCTCCTCTCTCTCTAGGGCCCATCACAGCGAGATTTGGAGCTCTATAGCGCCGGCGACGCTCGATTCCAGCGAAGCGCCACCGCACGCGCCGCCGCGGGACGTCGTCCCCGGCGAGCCGAGCGCCCCGATCTGTTTTCCACCGTCCGATCTAGATTCGATGGCCAGATTTAAAAGCCGATCTAAACCGAGCTGGTTCACCGTGAACCCGTGAACCGCGGTTCATGGCTGGTCCACGACGCAGTTAACCGTGACGTCATGCCGACGTCAGCCCTCATCCACCGCCGTCCTTGTTTTGCAAAATAGCCCCTCTGCTTTTCGAAAATCAACCCGCGGTCCACCCCTATTCAAAAGTATTTACAACTAAGTCCTTTTTCTTTTGGTTTAGCCTCTGCTCTTTTGAAAAATAGTGCCCGCCGTCCTAGATGGCTGTTTTACTCGTTAGCCCTCGGGTTTTTGTACGAGTTTATGTTTTAGGTCCCTGGTTTCCTTCAAAAACACCCCTGGAAGCCTAAAACTTTCACCAGCAAGCCCCTAAAGCCCGTTTTAAGCGTAGTTTCTCCGTTTTAACTCCGATTTGAGTGATTTTCGCGCTCACGTGTTCATAGCGAAGCGTACAACAACTCTAAAGCCTTCTTTTCATCTTTTGTTTATGTTTGGTGTACTGATCTAATTAAATACTTTGTTTGCATGTATGTGTGGATGTTTGTGTGGTGATCGATATGAGTAGTTGACGAGCCGTTCGAGTTCGCCGACGATCCCGTTCTCGAAGAGCAAGTGCAGTAGCAGTTCACTTAGGAAGGCAAGTATAACACGGACCATCCTTGTTACCTATACACCAGTTAATCATACAATTCATATGCATGTGTCTAATATTGTTAAACACTAAGGATGTTCCTAGTCTTTACCTTATTCCTTGTTTACCCGGGTTTTATGCATTGTGGTTAGTCTATGCTACGGGCTGCAACCAACATTTATTTTTATGTTAATATTGAATTATTGGTTCACTTCGATGATGACTAAAAGATGCTTTTTAGCAACATGGTTCGGGGAACTAGAGCATGTGCTTTGTTCTTTGTTGTAGTGTCTCTATAAGGTTTGGTCTAGGGAATTAGAGCATGTGCTTCGTGCTTTGTTCTAATGTCTTTCCATAAGGTCCGGTTCTTAAAGCGACAACCCAGGAACTTGTTCGCCGCCGTTGGAACTATAATGGCTCTGGTCTTGGATAATTAGCTTATACGTCTCTAGCTCGCCAGTGGTTACCGAAAGGCGTATGTGGGGAGCATGGGTGAGAGTATAGTTTGATCCATCGAGGACGGATTTATCCGTTGGCTATGTCTCATTAGGCAAAGTCCCGTGATGTAAGCGCCCGATGTACGGCAGCTTCACACGTTGCGATGATTGCGCTCGTGTGGCGGACCACTCCGAAATTATTCCAAGTTAAGTACCCCAGGACCACTAATCGAGTAGTCAGGCACTTAATCCGGAAAAAGCTAGAGCGCCGTCGGGTTAAACCCGATTTAACCACGTACTTTTCTCGATCGAAACAACAGCACGCCCACACGAAGGTGAGTTCCAGAGATTACAACATTCCACAAATTAACATACATAAATGGTATCTCAAGTTATTACAAACCAAGTTTGAAATTTAAATCAGAGTATCAAGTTCAAGCAGCGGAAATAAATAGTTCATTGCAGCGGAAGATAAACTAACGACGATACAACGTAACACCATGATGAAGCCTGCCACGGTGCTACTCCTCCCGTTCCTCGGCAGAGGACGGAACCCATTCGATGCGCCATCCAGGGGGAACCTGGGTAGGCCAAGTCAGGGCATCGACTGCCACATCCAACATTGTACCTGTAAATAAAAGCCACAAGCAAGGCTGAGTATACTAATACTCAGCAAGGCTTACCCGTCGGGTGAAAACTACATCACCGACATCTAGACATGAGAGGCTTTTGGCTGGTGGGTTTGTTTGCCAAAAAGCAACTAAGAGTAGGTTCTTGCTTTCATGTTTTAGCTTCATATTCTAGTAGATTTACCCATTCTAGGTTAGCATCCTCTCTAAGCATACAAGTGGTGCGATACAATTTAATTCATACAACAAGTTCATCAATCTCATAGTTTCACTTGTTACTCAATGCAGCAAGGCGGTCAAGCAGTCTCATTAACCGCGAGAAGCGGACAGTTCGAACCGAATTTTGCTACCTGGCCAGGGGAAACCCAACACACACAGATAATGCTTGCTATAAAAGGTACAAGCACTTCCCAACCTTTCCCATCGATCCATAGTTCGGATCCGAATCCACCTTCCTTAGGATAGAGGTTTACTGCTTCACTCACAGTCTCACGCATATATCCACAAGTGTACGGCAGGGGAAACAAAAGTTTCCAAGGAGAGTTGGCTATCGGCCCTAGCTCCTTCAATCTGGTACCGGGCTTACCGATTCCGATATATCGGCATGCATGTGGTACGTTCAAAAACTTGACACACTCAACCACACGTTTCGACCTTAAGTCCATTATCATACACGGACGGGAGATCTACATCTACCATCCCGCCCGTCCATCCTTATGATTCCAACATAAGTAAAGACAAGCAACTCCTATGTCTCGCGAGTGACAGGAAATCACTCGTCTTGTAACAGACCTAAAGCAATGCCCTATCGATCCTTTCATACTAGTGTTGCAGGTCATAGGTACTAGAAATGTGCAGCTAAGGTATTCAATCAACTCCTTGAAACGTAAATGCACAAGCATAGAGAATTCATAGATGCATAAACTTTAAAGGTTAGGTTATGCTCCGGGGCTTGCCTTCTTGCTCTAGCTGCGGGTTAGCCTCCGGGTCGATCGATCCTTCGCCGGCACCGTTCTCCGGGGTGCCTTCTCCGTCGGCGGGGATGAGATGATAGGTACCGTCCGGAATAGCGCCTTCTACATGAGATGCATAACTTTATAGTGGTTGTCTAGTGATTCCAACACTAAGGCCTTGAAGGTCCTCGGCTCGTCGCCGGAGTTGCGCCGGCCAAACGACGGCGAGCTAGGGTCGAGGAAGTGGGGGAAAAGAACCAGGGGCTCACCACGAGTCGATTGGTGGCGGTTGGGAGGCCGGGGAAGCTCGGAAGATGGCCGGTGGCAATGCAGTGGCGGCGCGGCCGCCGCGGCTTCTACGCCGGTGAGGTCGGTGGCGTTCTCCGAGGTTGAAGGGGTCCTAGAGCACCAGTGGAGCTCGGGGAAGCTGTTGGCGTGCTCGGTTTACTTCGGGGATGGCTCGGCATAGGGTCTCGACGTGAGGGTGCTCCGGCGGCCGAAAAATGGAGATTTGGGGGAAATCTCGATTTCTCGCTGGAGAAGTGATGATAGCTCGAGAGGAGTGGGGGAAATGGAAGCTAGCGAAGGGGTCTAGCTTTGTGCGCGAGGAATTTGGGAATGGTGGAGAGTGTAGGGCGAATTTCGTCTCGAAGCTCGGCTCGGTCCGTGCGGCGCGAGGTTGAAGACGACGGAGCGAGGCGCGAGGGAGCGAGCTGGTGAAGTGAGCGAGATAGGGGAGAGTGTGAGTGGCTCGGTGGAAGGCTTGGGCACGCTAGAGAGGGGTCGTGATGCCTCGGGAGCGCGCGTGAGGAGTGATGGCCGACGTGACGCGCCATTGATGCGCGCCGAGCTCGAACAGAGCGCGCGCGATGGTTGGGCGTCGAAGATCGTCGCGTGAGGGAGTGGAGATCTTCTACAGGGCGTCTTGGATCGTAGCGGAGAGGAATCTAGCACGAAGCGGCTTAGCGTGACGTACGCGCGCGCGCGGCCACGGCGGCGCTCCGACCGCCATGATGGCGCTCGCGCGGCGCGAGGCAAGACGGCGCGTCGAGCGCGACGTGATGGCTCGGGAAGAAGTCGGACAAGCGCGTGAGGACAACGGCCACCCGACGCTGCGGCTCAGCCAGCTCGGCGCGGCCTCCGCCGCTCGCCGGCCACGTGGCGGCCGACTCCCGGCCGGAGCAGGGGCGCGCCAGGGCGACTGTTGGCGCCCGTGGGGCTCCTTTTGCCCTTTTGAATTTTCTCCAAAAATTTGAAATGAACATGAAAAAGTGTGAAAATAAAAGTTGGACTTTGAGAGGTGGGACACAACTTTTTCGAGCTCAAACAACCCAAATTCAAAAAGGTGTTCAGATCGGTTTTTCGAGTTTTTGAGGGACTAAACTGCAAAATTTTCAAAAGTTCGAAACAGTGACTAGGCCTTATTTGTGATGACAAACAACTTTTATGTTTGGAGATTTTCAAGTTTAGTACAAAAATCTTGAGTTTTCAGTTGGGTGTCAAACCACCTTTGTTTTTGAATTTAAAATTGAATTTTTGATGGATTTTTGAGTTTCAACCCATAATTCCCTTTTGCATTGGTGTTAAGTGCACTTTTAATTATTTTGACATCAGAGATGTCACAGCCTACCCCCCTTAAAAGGAATCTCGTCCCGAGATTCGATTAAACTTAGGGATAAGGCGGGAAAGTACCTTGGCTTACGAAAGAATGTTGGGGTAATTCTTCTTAAGGTAGTCCTCGGTTTCCCACGTGGCTTCATCTTCGGAGTGATGACTCCACTGAACTTTGTACATTTTAACTCCCTTCCTTCGTGTTTGTCTCTCTTTCTCGTCGAGGATCTTAACGGGATGCTCATCATAAGAGAGATCCGGTTCAACCGAGAGTTCCTCTTGTTCAACAACTCCGGTCGGAACACGAAGACACTTCTTGAGTTGGGAAACATGGAATACATCATGTACGGCTGAGAGCTTCTCGGGAAGCTTCACTCGATAGGCCACCGGTCCACATTGTTGAGTAATTTCATATGGGCCGATGTAACCAGGTGCAAGCTTTCCTTTTAACCCAAATCTTTGCACACCCTTGGTCGGGGAGACCTTGAGATACACGTGATCACCAACTTCAAACTGAAGTGGCTTCCGCCGTTGATCAAAGTAACTCTTTTGCCGTGACTGGGCGGTTCTCAAATTTTCACGAACGATCCTAACCTTTTCTTCTGCTTCCTTTACAAGGTCAGGGCCATAGGTATACCTCTCGCCTGCCTGGGACCAACACAACGGGGTCCGACATCTTCTACCATATAAGGCTTCGAAAGGTGCCATTTTAAGACTCGCTTGGTAGCTGTTGTTATAGGAGAATTCGGCCAGAGATAAACACTTCTCCCAATTCTTCCCATAATGAATAACACAAGCTCGAAGCATATCCTCAAGTATTTGATTTACCCTTTCCGTCTGCCCATCGGTGTGAGGGTGATATGCTGAACTGCGGATCAGTTTAGTGCCTAGGGACAATTGCAATTGTTCCCAAAAGCGTGCTACGAACGGAGTACCACGATCTGAAATTATCGTCTTGGGTACCCCATGTAGACAAATGATCCGTTCCAAATAAATCTCCGCGTACCTCTTAGCGGTATAAATGGTATTGACCGGAATAAAATGTGCGGTCTTGGTAAGGCGATCCACAATTACCCAAATGGAGTCATGCCCCTGAGGGGTTCTGGGAAGTCCAACAATGAAATCCATGCTTATATCTTCCCACTTCCATGAGGGAATAGGTAGAGGTTGAAGCGTGCCTGCTACCTTCAAGTGGCTAGCCTTAACCCGCTGGCACGTGTCACATTCCGACACATATGTGGCAATTTCTCGCTTCATCCGTGTCCACCAAAGGTTTTGTTTCAAATCTTGGTACATTTTGGTGCTACCGGGATGGATGGAATATTTAGAGAGATGGGCCTCATCCATAATCTTTGTGACATCTCTAATGTAATAATGAATAAAGCACATATGAAACAGGTTAAAAAGGGGAATTATGGGTTGAAAATTTAAAAATCCATCAAAAATTCAAACTTAAATTCAAAAACAAAGGTGGTTTGACACCCAACTGAAAACTCAAGAATTTTGTACTAAACTTGAAATTCTCCAAACATAAAAGTTGTTTGTCATCACAAATAAGGCCTAGTCACTGTTTGGAACTTTTGAAAATTTTGTAGTTTAGTCCCTCAAAAACTCGAAATACAGTTCTGGGCACCTTTTTGAATTTGGGTTGTTTGAGCTCGAAAAATTTGAAATCTCAGGTTCACCCCAAAAAGAAAGTTGTGTCCCATCTTTCAAACTCCAACTTTTATTTTCACACCTTTTCAAGTTCAGTTCAAATTTTTGGAAAAAATTTAAATGTAGCAGTGGAGCTCCCCGGGGCTGCCAGCTCGGCCCTGGCGCGCTCTGCGCCTGGCCGGAGCTCGGCCGCCACGTGGCCGGCGAGCGGCGGAGGCCGCGCCGAGCTGGCCGAGCCGCGGCGTCGGGTGGCGCTTGTCGCCTTGTGCTTGTCCAACCCCTCCCGAGCTGTCACCTCGCCGTCGTTCGCTCGCCTCGCCTCGAGCCACGCGAACGCCATCATGGCGGTCAAGCGCTGCCGTGGCCACGCGCGCGCGCGCGCCGCGCGAAGCTGCTCCGCGGCAGATTCTCGGCCCGCTCCGCGCCAAAGGCCCTGTTGAAGATCTCCCAACGTCACGCAAGGATCTCCTTCGCCCGGTCGAGTCGCTCGTGCGCTGCCCGAGCTCGCGCCGCATTCATGGCGGTCTGCTCGCGCCGAGCCGTGCGTGCGCACGCTCCCGAGGCAGCACAGTGCCGCTCTCGCGTGCCCAAGCACTCCACCGAGCACTCACACCCCTTCCCTTCAGTCCGCACTTAGCCATTTCCTCTCCTCACGCCTCGCTCCGTCGTCTTCCACCTCGCGCCGCACGGACCGAGCCGAGCTTCGAGGCAAAATTCGCCCTCCACTCTCCACCATTCCCAAATTCCTCGCGCTCGCAGCTAGAACCCTTCACTAGCTTTCCATTCCCCCACTCCTCTCGAGCTATCGTCGCTTCTCCGGTGAGAAATCAAGATTTCCCCCAAATCTCGATTTTCGGCCGCCGGAGCACCCTCACGTCGAGACCCCACTCCGAGCCGTCCCCGAGGTCAACCGAGCACGCCAATAGCTTCCTCGAGCTCCACTGGTGCTCTAGGACCCCTTCAACCTCGGAGAACGCCACCGACCTCGCCGGCGTAGAAGCCGCGGCGGCCGCGCCGCCACTGCATCGCCGCCGGCCATCTTCCGAGCATCCCCCGGCCTCCCAACCGTCACCAATCGAGTCGTGGTGAGCCCCTAGTGCTTTTCCCCCACTTCCCCGACCCTAGCTCGCCGTCGTTTGGCCGGCGCAACTCTGGTGACGACCCGAGGACCTTTCTTCATCGTCTTCGTTTTTCCAGGGTTCTCTGTGTAAAAGTCAAGGACCTATTCGTGAAGTTTTGAAAGTTCTAGGGTCCCCAGCGTAAAAAGATTCTTAAACCTAGATCTAATTTTCCCGAATCTTGTAAAATCCGTTAAAAATTATACAAAAATCAGAAAAATGCACAAAAATACTCCCTGGATTCGTGAGATTGTAAACTCCAATCTCCTTTAAGCATGTATATACTTTTCGTGAACCATTTTTGAATTAAAATTCAAACTGTAAAATTTGAAACTTGTGCACCATTTCAAATCCACAGCTCCGCTAGGGTTGATCTTTGGATATGTTGTTTGTAGTTACTTTGGACACCTTGTATCCAAAGGGGACCTAAAAATATGAAGTGTAGCTTCAGTTATGAATTAAAATGTGTTTCCTGTCTTTTTGTAGTCCAGAAATTATTAAAAATAATCCATGCAGTGAAAAATCACCATTTTTCTCCAGAGGCCTAAAAACTTGTTAGCACATCTGTTAAAAATGCAAAACTTATTTTTTGCTCTGTTTAGACTAGCAAATAAATAGTTATGTGTTTTAGGATAGAAATTTATTGAGGACTGCCCAAGGGTTATTTTGAGCCACCACTTGGCTAGAGCCCTCCTGGAACTTATGACTAGCTTTGGTAGAAAAATCTCCTGATTTGTATGAAATTTCAATTTTATATGAATTTATTTCATTTCTGTAGGCAGCAGTTTGTTATATTTTTAATAAATTTTGTGTAGCTCGAATTTAGCTAAATTTTGGAGTGAGCTTAGCTCCTATACTCCAGTAGCTGTTATAAAGTTTGTAGATAAAAAGGATGAACAGAAAGTGAGAAACAAAAATGAGAAGGAATCTCAGTGGAAATTGATTTATATAAAAGAACAAACCTTTTTGTTAATAAGTTAGAATAAAATGAGGAGAATCTAAAATTCCAGAACAGCACCCTAATTTGCAAATAATAAATAGAATTCTTATATATATGTACACAATCACCATCAAAGTTGTATAAAAATTTTCCACACACCCCTCCTCTAATTTTATGAAAAAGAGAATAATACTTAACCATGTCTAGGTGAATATGGCCTTCAAGGCCTTAATCTTGGAATCAATAGGCAGCCAGTAAGTTATGCATCTCATGTAGAAGGCGTTATTCCGGACGGCAACTACCATCTCATCCCCGCCGACGAGGAAGGAATCCCGGAGGGAGGTGCCGGCGAAGGATCGACCAACCCGGAGGCTAACCCCCAGCTAGAGCAAGAAGGCAAGCCCCGGAGCATAACCTAACCTTTACCGATTATGCATTTATGAATTCTCTATGCTTGTGCATTTACGTTTCAAGGAGTTGATTGAATACCTTAGCAGCACATTTCCCAGTACCTATGACTTGCAACACTAGTATGAAAAGGATCGATAGGGCATTGCTTTAGGTCCGTTACAAGTCGAGTGATTTCCTGTCACTCGCGAGACATAGGAGTTGCTTGTCTTTACTTATGTTGGAATCATAAGCATTGACGGGCGGGGTGATAGATATAGATCTCCCGTCCGTGTATGATAATTGATTTAAGGTCGAAATGTGTGGTTGAGTGTGTCAAGTTTTTGAACGTACCACGTGCATGCCGATATATGGGAGTCGGTAAGCCCGGTACCAGATTGAAGCAGCTAGGGCCGATAGCCATCTCTCCTTGGAAACTTTGTTTTCCCCTGCCGTACACTTGTGGATATATGCGTGAGACTGTGAGTGAAGCAGTAAACCTTTATCCTAAGGAAATGGACCCGGTTCCGAATTGTGGATCGATGGGAAAGGTTGGGAAGTGCTTGTACCTTTTATAGCAAGCATTATCCGTGTGTGTTGGGTTTTCCCTGGCCAGGTAGCAAAATTCGGTTCGAACTGTCCGCTTCTCGCGGTTAATGAGACTGCTTGACCGCCTTGCTGCATTGAGTAACAAGTGGAACTCTGAGACTGATGAACTTGTTGTATGAGATAAATTGTATTGCACCACTTGTATGCTTAGAGAGGATGCTAATCTAGAATGGTTAAATCTACTAGAATATGATGCTAAAACGTGAAAGCAAGGACCTACTCTTAGTTGCTTTTTGGCAAACAAACCCACCAGCCAAAAGCCTCTCATGTCTAGATGTCGGTGATGTAGTTTTCACCAGACGGGTAAGCCTTGCTGAGTATTAGTATACTCAGCCTTGCTTGTGGCATTGATTTACAGGTACCATGTTGGATGTGGCAGTCGATGCTTTGACTTGGCCTACCCAGGTTCCCCCTGGATGGCACATCGAGTGGGTTCCGTCCTCTGCCGAGGATCGGGAGGAGTAGCACCGTGGCAGGCTTCATCATGGTGTTACTTGTATTGCCGTTAGCTTTTAATTCCGCTGCCATGAAACTTTATTTCCTCTGCAATGAACTTTAATTCCGCTGCAAGACTTTGATACTCTGATTTAAATTCGAACTTGGTTTGTAATAACCTTATGTTACCTATTTGTGTATGTTAAATTTTGTGGAATGTTGTAATCTCTGGAACTCACCTTCGTGTGGGCGTGCTGTTGTTTCGATCGAGAAAAGAACGTCGTTAAATCGGGTTTAATCCGATGGCGCTCCAGCTTATTCCGGATTAAGTGCCTGACTACTCGATTAGTGTTCCCGAGGTACTTAACTTGGAATAATTTCGGAGTGGTCCGCCACAATCTTCCTCCGGAGTTCTGTGTTTTTGGGCACCACGAGGCGATGTCCAAACCACATTACTCCCTGCCCATCAAACCGGAAACACTTGTACTTCTCTTTCACCTTCTCCTTTGACAATTTCCTTTTAAGGATTTTAATGCTCGCGTCATATAATTGGGCTACAACAATCTGGTCGTGCAGGGTTGGTTCAACTGCAATATGCTTCAAGTACCCTTGTGGAACAATCTCTAAGTTGAGCTTGGCCATTTCATGACACAGGGTGTCAGCGTAGGTCTCCACGGAAAGACAATGACAATGAGCCTTGCGGCTTAGTGCATCCGCAACGACATTTGCCTTGCCAGGGTGATAATGCACACTAAGGTCATAGTCCTTTGCTAACTCCAACCATCTTCGCTGCCTCATATTCAAATGTGCCTGAGTGAAGACATATTTGAGGCTCTTGTGGTCTGTGTATATGTTGCATGGAACACCCATCAAATAGTGTCTCCACATCTTGAGAGCATGAATAACCGCTGCTAACTCAAGATCATGCGTGGGGTAGTTTTGCTCATGAGGCCGAAGTGCTCGAGAAGCATAAGCAATGACTCGGTTCTCTTGCATGAGGACACAGCCAAGTCCGGTGCCTGATGCATCGCAATAGACATCATCGGGCTTGGTGCAATCTGGTTGAGCTAAAACTGGGGCTGAGGTTAAATGTTTTCTCAAAGTGTGGAAAGCTTCATCACATTTGTCATTCCACTCAAACTTGACTCCCTTCTTCAAGAGTTCGGTCATGGGTTTCGCAATCCGAGAGAAGTCCGGAATAAAACGACGATAATAACCGGCTAAACCCAGAAAACTCCGAATCTCGTGGACAGAGGTAGGTGGTTGCCAATCTAGCACCTCTTGCACTTTGGTTGGATCCACGGATATACCATCCTTAGAAACCGTGTGACCTAAGAATTTCACGCTCTCTAGCCAGAATTCACACTTGGAGAACTTGGCGTAGAGCTGGTGATCTCTCAGTCTTTGAAGAACAATGCGAAGGTGCTCGGCATGCTCTTCCTCATTCTTGGAATATATGAGAATGTCGTCAATGAAAACCACCACAAACTTGTCTAGTTCTGACATGAAGACCGAATTCATGAGGTACATGAAGTAGGCTGGGGCATTGGTGAGTCCAAAAGACATGACCAAGAATTCATAAAGTCCGTAACGAGTAGAAAAGGCAGTCTTTGGAATGTCACAAGGTCTGATTTTTATTTGGTGATAGCCAGAGCGAAGGTCAATCTTGGAGAACACTCTGGCGCCAGCTAGTTGGTCAAACAGGATGTCAATACGGGGGAGTGGGTACTTGTTCTTAATAGTCACCACATTGAGAGGCCGGTAATCAATACACAACCTCAAGGAATGGTCCTTCTTCTTCACAAAGATAGCGGGACATCCCCAAGGTGATACACTCGGACGAATGAAACCCTTGTCTAGCAGTTCTTGGAGTTGGATTTTTAATTCAGCCAATTCATTGGGTGGCATTCTATATGGTCTCTTTGATATAGGTGTTGTGCCAGGTTGAAGTTCAATCACAAATTCAATGTCCCTATCCGGCGGCATCCCAGGTAAGTCATCCGGAAAAACATCAGCATACTCACATACCACCGGAATGTCCTTTAGTTGGGTTTCTACCATTGTATATGCACACGCATTGACGCAAGTCCGTTGTGGCAGATATAGCACACTAGGGCCATGCGTAGGCGAGTTTATTTCAACAACTCGTTCCGCAACATCTAGCACAACCTTATGTTGAGTCATCCAATTGGCTCCTAACACAATGTCAATTCCTTCCATACCAAGCAGAATTAAATCAGTAGGAAATGTTTTACTTCCCAGCCTGATTGGAACTTTTCGGGTGACTTGGTTGGATGCAATTTTACCTCCCACAGTTGATATCACATAAGATGATTTGGTATGGTACAATTTTAATCCACATTTCACATGAAATCTTGTGCTTATAAAACTATGTGTTGCCCCGGAATCAAACAATATCACAGCAGGTTGAGTGCAGATAGGGAAGGTACCAGTCATGTCTGGGGCTCCCTCGGGTAGGTCGGCCAAAGTGGTGTAGTTGAGCCGTCCTTGTCGGACCTGCACACGCTGCTGCTGTTTGCCCTTGCTTTGCTGATTTCCCGGGCGCTGGTTCTACTGCTTGTTCTGCGGGCAATCCTTGATGAAGTGATTGTTACTGCCACACTTGAAGCACTGATAGCCGGCTCCAGGGCGAGCTGGCTGTTGTGTGTTCTGCCTTGGCGCCTGTTGCTGCGGCGGCGGTGGAGGGAAACGTGGCGCATTAGGCGGTGGTGGCCTAGCAACCCATCCACCTCCCTGAGGTGCCCTGGACTATCCTTGCGGTGCAGCCGGGGGAACCAAGTGAAATCTCGGCGGCTACGCGCTCGAAGGTCCAGCGGGAGTCTTCCTCTTCTTTTCCGCCTTGTGCACCGTGTTGGCGTCTTCCTGGGCGATGGCGAGGTTCACAAGATCGCCATATGTGGCAGCACGGGTGGTGGCCAACTGAGCCTTCAACTTGGTGTTAAGGCCACGCCGGAACCTCTCCAGCTTCTTCTCGTCAGAATCGGCGTGATGACCCGCATATGGGCACAGACCATTGAAGGCCTGGGCGTATTGGAGCACCGTGCGGGTACCCTGGGTCAGAGCCAGAAATTCATTCAACTTCCGCTCTACCAAGCCGGCCGGAATGTGATGAGCCTTGAATGCAGCCTTGAACTCATCCCATTCCACCACATGACCCTCCTACTGCAGGGCCAGGTAGTTCTCCCACCATAGGAGAGCTGGGCCGCGGAGCTGCTGCGCCGCGAACACGACCTTGCGGTTGGAAGTGCAAGGCGTCGCTAGGATGGTGAACTTGGACTCGATGGCTCGAATCCATGTATCGGCCTCCAGGGGCTCATCGGCTCGCAAGAATATCGGCGGGTGTGTAGCCAGGAAATCCTCATATCTGGCCACTTGAGGCTCAGGGGCCCGTTAACCTCCTTGCTGAAGCATCTGTTGCTGCATCATTTGTTGCTGATGCTGCAGGTTCCGTAGAATCTCCGTCTGCGTAGCATACAACTGCTGCCACGTCGGAGGTTGCTGCGGTGGAGGAGATGGTGGCGGCTGTTGCTGCCCCTCTGGCCCCTGCTGGTTAGCGTTGGAGCCACTAGCGTCATGACCGCTGCGGGTGATTGCCATCTGCAGTAGGTACTTGTATTAGCCACATTTCATAAACTTGCATAATGATGACAAGATAGAACGTGACAATATATTGAAGTTTACTGCGCAGAAATGACATGTCAACACATAGTTTGGAAGAAAAATCATATCTCCCAACAGGAAGCAAGTCAAATGCTCCAATTCGGTCAGTAGCTCGAAAATTTCATGCTCTACAACTTTCATGTTGGGCTCAGATTCAAATTCGGAATGGAACTAAGCCGAAAAATCCAATCTTTAGCTCTCTGCGTTTGCTGTTTTTCAGCAGGCTGAGCTGTAGTGTTTTGGTCGCCATTTTTATTTCGTTTAACCAATAGGGTTGAAATTTGGTGATCATTTTGTTTGACAAATTCCAAACAACTTTGTAGTTCACATCACAGCCCAGAAATGAATGGAAAACCCATCAATAATTAAAACAAGGTTAGCTGCAGAATGTTTTCAACACAGCGATTACAACTTCCATCAAGTTTTGATCACACAACCACATCATTAAATTACATTGCCACCAAAAGATAAAAGGGGAAGCACAACTCCATCTAGCCTATTACAACATGAAGCCAAAATTCAGGCCTAGCGGAGGAGTAACTTGCTACTACCACTCTAGAAGTCATCTAAGTTGTTAGCGGTAGCCTCGCTGCCCATAGGTGATGGTGGAGCTGGAAGGGGCGGCATGTCATCCTCGGTGTCCATGTCGGAATCGGGGGCCTCTCCTTCTCCTTGCTCTCCCTCTTGCTCAAGAAGGTGCTGAGCATCATGGGCGGCTAGCATAGCATTAGCATGCTCCAAGGTACCGTGTACCTCCTCAAGCTCATCTCTAGTTTGGGCTAGCTCGTTTTGGGTGTTGTTGTGCGCAATGTGGAGGTCATTCAATTGCCTCTCCAAATCAGCAATCATGGCATCTCTTGTGGTCACCTCAGTGGACAATGAGGTCCTCTCAACCCCAATGTCACGGGCACGGGCGGACATGTCCATAGCAAGATTGAGCATCTCGCTCTGCGACCGTCCCAAAAGTGCCTGCAAACGGTGGTAAGCCCGCATCCACCTCATCATAAGTGCAGCTGCAGCGACGGGATTCTCCGCCATCCTCAAAGGGGAGCTAAGGTAGCGTCTCATCCAATGGGGATCATCCGGCTGAGTCGGTGGAAACAACCCCAGCAACTGGTGCTCTACCAACTCCTGGTTCTGAGCAACAAAAGAGCTAATGCCATTCAAGGCGGCTAGCTCACAGGTCGTCTCCATGTGGTGTCCATGAACTTCCACCGTCCAAGTGGGGGAGCTAGGACACGGTGGGTGGCGATATACCACCAAACGCACACGAGAACGGGTCACACCGCGGTCTCGAATGAGGGTCCTCTCATACTGTGGCGGTGTAGGGTAGTCAAGCGCCTGCAAAACCGACCACAAAATGCTAGGGAAGCCTTCCCATCCTAAGCAATCTGAGAAGGACACGTCGTTGGGGTAGCTGGCCAAGTCAGCGAGAGCGTCCATTCTGAACCAAAAGGAAAAGGGCAAGGGTGAGAACCGGTTAGCGCCAAAGAAAACAAAAACAGATTCTGGACAGTGTAGTAAAAATTATAAAACGCAAAACCTGCAAGCTCAAAAATTCTCCGATTTGGCCAGGACATTGTATAAGTAATTCCAAACAAGTTTCATGTTGGAGGTTTGAGCAGAAACTGTCGTTAAGATAGTGTAAAAATTCAATTTTTATCTCACTGTTCCCAGAAATTTCCAGCAGACAGGGGGTTACCATTTTTAGCATAACTCCAGTTCTACTGAACCATTTTTGTTGAAATTTCTACAGCATAAACTTTATAACATTTATGACAACTTTTATGTTGAACACTTTTTCGTTTGACAACGTTTTCAGTTTCGAATCGTTGTTGCAATCAGACTGGTCTCAGCAGAATTTTTGGGGTGGTGATTTGAATTTTGACGGCGGTTCGATTTGGTCACTTATTAAGGTTCAATATTATTTCAGTGAAATGCAATGCATGAGCGGCCTATTCGTTCTGACCAACACACATGCCAATAACTTTTGGCCTACGAAGTTAGTACCGGTGGCTAGGCAATATCCGTCTCTCCCTATATTATCTAGCCGAACTTTTCTAACCGTTTCAACATACGGATTCGCGGTTAGTGTACCTGCAGAAAATTCCATTCCAGAGCATATATAATCAACCTTTCGTGCCAGCACTCACGAAAGCGTCTCCATTCATTACCACCCACTATAGAGGTGGCACCCGAACGTTTAACATTGAACGGGCAATGTTCATATGTCACCAAGGCAACATATTGACAGTTTCATACGCTCATGAGATAGCGTATTGACTTTGTGCCGCCATCATATTTGCATATGATGCCGTGGTACGCTACAGCAATCGCCGTACCTTGCGCCCACCATGCTATTCTAGTTTCATACGCCATCACAGCGTATTGACTATGTGCCGCCACTATATTTTCATATAGTGCCGTGGTACGTTACAGCAATCGCCGTACCTTGCGCCCACCATTGCGTAAAGTAAATGACAGAATGAAATGTGCTGGAAGTCAGTATAATATACTATTTGCCACCTATCATATCGTGATCCCTTAACCCACATAGGCTTCACGCTCTAGGTAACATCCTTAGCGGCCCTAAGAATAACCTTCCATCGCAAAGCGCGGCGGAAGTACGAGTTGGCAAATTTTATTCAAAAATGTTTATTAAAGGTTTGTTGCTCTCTCCGGTGCGCTGTTTCGGCTCTGATGCCAGCTGTGGCGGACCACTCCGAAATTATTCCAAGTTAAGTACCTCGGGACCACTAATGCAGTAGTCAGGCACTTAATCCGGAATAAGCTGGAGCGCCGTCGGATTAAACCCGATTGAACCACGTACTTTTCTCGATCGAAACAACAACACGCCCACACGAAGGTGAGTTCCAGAGATTACAACATTCCACAAATTTAACATACATAAAGGGGTAACATAGAGTTATTACAAACCGAGTTTGAAATTTAAATCAGAGTAACAAAGTCTTGCAGCGGAAAAAAATAGTTCATTGCAGCGGAAGAATAAACTAACGACGATACAAGTAACACCATGTTGAAGCCTGTCATGGTGCTACTCCTCCCGATCCTCGGCAGAGGACGGAACCCACTCGATGTGCCATCCAGGGGGAACCTGGGTAGGCCAAGTCAAAGCATCGACTGCCACATCCAACATGGTACCTGTAAATCAATGCCACAAGCAAGGCTGAGTATACTAATAC
Source organism: Digitaria exilis (assembly GCA_015342445.1). NCBI lineage: Eukaryota > Viridiplantae > Streptophyta > Magnoliopsida > Poales > Poaceae > Digitaria > Digitaria exilis. The sequence continues at coordinate 266,670 of JACEFO010002701.1, forward strand.
TCAGCAAGGCTTACCCGTCGGGTGAAAACTACATCACAGACATCTAGACATGAGAGGCTTTTGGCTGGTGGGTTCGTTTGCCAAAAAGCAACTAAAAGTAGGTCCTTGCTTTCATGTTTTAGCATCATATTCTATTAGATTTAACCATTCTAGATTTGCATCCGCTCTAAGCATACAAGTGGTGCAATACAATTTATCTCATACAACAAGTTCATCAATCTCAAAGTTCCACTTGTTACTCAATGCAGCAAGGCGGTCAAGCAGTCTCATTAACCGCGAGAAGCGGACAGTTCGAACCGAATTTTGCTACCTGGCCAGGGGAAACCCAACACACACGGATAGTGCTCGCTATAAAAGGTACGAGCACTTCCCAACCTTTCCCAACGATCCACAATTCGGAACCGGGTCCATTTCCTTAGGATAAAGGTTTACTGCTTCACTCACAGTCTCACGCATATATCCACAAGTGTACGGCAGGGGAAAACAAAGTTTCCAAGGAGAGATGGCTATCGGACCTAGCTGCTTCAATCTGGTACCGGGCTTACCGACTCCCATATATCGGCATGCATGTGGTACGTTCAAAAACTTGACATACTCAACCACACGTTTCGACCTTAAATCAATTATCATACACGGACGGGAGATCTACATCTATCACCCCGCCCGTCAATCCTTATGATTCCAACATAAGTAGAGACAAGCAACTCCTATGTCTCGCGAGTGACAGGAAATCACTCGACTTGTAACGGACCTAAAGCAATGCCCTATCGATCCTTTCTTACTAGTGTTGCAAGTCATAGGTACTAGGAAATGTGCAGCTAAGGTATTCAATCAACTCCTTAAAACATAAATGCACAAGCATAGGGAATTCATAAATGCATAATTGGTAAAGGTTAGGTTATGCTCCGGGGCTTGCCTTCCTGCTCTAGCCGGGGGTTATCCTCCGGGTTGGTCAATCCTTCGTCGGCACCTCCCTCCGGGATTCCTTCCTCGTCGGCGGGGATGAGATGGTAGTTGCCGTCCGGAATAACGCCTTCTACATGAGATGCATAACTTATTGGCTGCCTATTGATTCCAAGATTAAGGCCTTGAAGGCCATATTCACCTAGACATGCTTAAGTACTATACTCTTTTTCATAAAATAGAGGAGGGGTGTGTGGAAAATTTTTATTCATCTTTGATGGTGATTGTGTACATATATAAAAGAATTTTTATTTATTATTTGGAAATTAGGGTGCTGTTCTGGAATTTTAGATTCTCCTCATTTTATTCTAACTAATTATCAAAAAGGTTTATTCTTTTATATAATTCAATTTCCACATAGATTCCTTCGCATTTTTGTTTCTCATCTTCTGTTCATCCTTTTTATCTATAAACTTTATGACAGCTACTGGAGTATAAGAGCTAAGTTCACTCCAAAATTTAGTTAAATCTGAGCTACACATAATTTATTAAAAATAATTTAAACTGCTGCCTGCAGAAATGAAATAAATTCATATAAAATTGAAAATACATCCAAATCAGGAAATTTTCCTACCAAGGCTAGTCATGTGTGCAAGGAGGGCTCTTGTCAAGTGGTGTCTCAAAATAACCCTTAGACAGTCCTCAATAAATTTCTATCCTAAAACACATAACTATTTATTTGCTAGTCTAAACAGAGCAAAAATTAAGTTTTGCATTTTTAACAGGTGTGCTAACAAGTTTTCAGTCCTCTGGAGAAAAATGGTGATTTTTCACTGCATGGATTATTTTTAATAATTTCTGGACTACAAAAAGACAGTAAACACATTTTAATTCATAACTGAAGCTACACTTCATATTTTTAGGTCCCCTTTGGACACAAGCTGTCCAAAGTCACTACAAACAACATATCCAAAGATCAACCCTAGCGGAGCTCTGGATTTGAAATGGTGCACAAGTTTCAAATTTTACAGTTTGAATTTTAATTCAAAAATGGTTCACCAAAAGTATATACATGCTTAAAGGAGATTGGAGTTTACAATCTAACGAGTCCAGGGAATATTTTTGTACATTTTTCCGATTTTTGTACGATTTTTAATGGATTTTACAAGATTCGGGAAAAACTAGATCTAGGGTGAAGAATCTTTTTACGCTGGGGACCCTAGAACTTTCAAAACCTTTCAAACCAGTCCCTGGTTTTTGAGCAGAGGACCCTAGAACTAAAAGGGGAACGCGAACGAGTCCTTGGGCTCGTCGGCGTTGTTACGCCGGCGAAACGGCGGCGAACTGGGTCGGGGGATGTTGGGGGAAATGGAGAGGAGCTAAACGCGAGTCGGTTGAGGTAGGTCTCGCGGTCGGAGATGAAGCGGCGCGGCTCGTCGACATTGAGCGGCGGCGCGGTCTGCTCCGGCGATGTTGCTGGCGGTCTGCGGTGGTCGAGGCGGTGCACGGAAAGGCTCGTGAGCTTCACATGACGATGGTGGAGCTCGTCGTGGGGTTCTTCAGCGACGTGGATGGCCGGAGTATAGGGCTCGACGTGGAGGGGGGTGTTCGCGGTGTCTATGGCCGAGCGATGCGGAAAAGCTTCGATTCGCGGCGAGTGAGGCTCGATTCGAGCTGGGGATTGCTCGAGCAGCTGGCGGGGTGAGTGAGCGAGCTGCACGCGCGGGGGATTGGAAATGGGTGGAGGGATTCGCGGTCGATTCGAGGTTGCGGCGGGGAAGCTCGAGCTCGGCTCAGGGTGTTCCGAGGTGGAAGACGACGGGAGCGAGCGCGGTGAAGTGGGAATGGCTACGCGTGGACTGAGGGGAAGGAGTGAGGGTGCTCAGTGAAGGGTTTGGTGGGCGCTAGGGGCACTGAGCGGCCTCGGGGGTGTGTGAGCGCGTGCACGGGCCGTCACGGTCGCCATTGATGGCGCGGCGAGCTCGGGCAGAGCGCGCGCACGGGACTGGGCATCAAAGATCGTCGCGTGGAGCAGTGGGAGATCTCCTACAGGGCCCTTGGCGCGGAGCGGAGGGGAATCTACCGCGGGGAGGCACTGCGCGACGCGCGCGCGAGCGCGCGGCCACGGCGGCGCCCGACCGCAATGATGGCACACCGCGGCGCGAGGCGAGGCGGGCGAACGACGGCGAGGTGACAGCTCGGGAGGGGTTGGACAAGCACAAGGCAACAAGCGCCACCCAACGCCGCGGCTCGGCCAGCTCGGCGCGGCCTCCGCCGCTCGCCGGCCACGTGGCGGCCGAGCTCCGGCCAGGCGCAGAGCGCGCCAGGGCCGAGCTGGCAGCCCCGCGGAGCTCCACTGCTACATTTGAATTTTCTCCACAATTTTGAACTGAACATGAAAAAGTGTGAAAATAAAAGTTGGAGTTTGAGAGATGGGACACAACTTTCTTTTTGGGGTGAAACTGAAATTTCAAATTTTTCGAGCTCAAACAACCCAAATACAAAAAGGTGCCCAGAACTGTATTTCGAGTTTTTGAGGGACTAAACTGCAAAATTTTCAAAAGTTCCAAACAGTGACTAGGCCTTATTTGTGATGACAAACAACTTTTATTTTTGGAGATTTTCAAGTTTAGTACAAAAATCTTGGAGATGTCAGTTTTCAGTTGGGTGTCAAACCACCTTTGTTTTTGAATTTAAAATTGAATTTTTGATGGATTTTTGAGTTTCAACCCATAATTCCCTTTTGCATTGGTGTTAAGTGCACTTTTAATTATTTTGACATCAGAGATGTCACACTTAGAATATATAAGAATGTCGTCAATGAAAACCACCACGAACTTGTCTAGTTCTGACATGAAAACCGAATTCATGAGATACATAAAATAGGCTGGGGCATTGGTGAGTCCAAAAGACATGACCAAGAATTCATAAAGTCTGTAACGTGTAGAAAAGGCAGTCTTTGGAATGTCACAAGGTCTGATTCTTATTTGGTGATAGCCAGAGCGAAGGTCAATCTTGGAGAACAATCTGGCGCCAGCTAGTTGGTCAAACAGGACATCAATACGGGGGAGTGGGTACTTGTTTTTAATAGTCACCGCATTGAGAGGCCGGTAATCGATACACAACCTCAAAGAATGGTCCTTCTTCTTCACAAAGAGGGCGGGACATCCCCAAGGTGACACACTTGGACGTATGAAACCCATGTCTAGCAGTTCTTGGAGTTGAATTTTTAATTCGGCCAATTCATTGGGTGGCATTCTATATGGTCTCTTTGATATAGGTGCCGTGCCAGGTTGGAGTTCGATAACAAATTCAATGTCCCTATCCGGCGGCATCCCAGGTAAGTCATCCAGAAAAACATCGGCATACTCACATACCACCGGAATGTCCTTTAGTTGCGTTTCTACCATTGTATAAGTACAAGCACTGACACAATTCCGTTGTGGCAGATATAGTACACTAGGGCCATGCGTAGGCGAGTTTATTTCAACAACTCGTTCCGCAACATCTAGCACAACCTTATGTTGAGTCATCCAATTGGCTCCCAACACAATGTCAATCCCTTCCATACCAAGCAGAATTAAATCAGTAGGAAATATTTTACTTCCCAGCCTGATTGGAACTCTTCGGGTGACTTGGTTGGATGCAATTTTACCTTCCGCAGTTGATATCACATATGATGATTTGGTATGGTAAGATTTTAACCCATATTTCACATGAAATCTTGTGCTTATAAAACTATGCGTTGCCCCGGAATCAAACAATATCACAGCAGGTTGAGTGTGGATAGGGAAGGTACCAGTCATGTCTGGGGCTCCCTCGGGTAGGTCGGCCAAGGTGGTGTAGTTAAGCCTTCCTTGTCGGACCTGCACACGCTGCTGTTGTTTGCCCTTGTTTTGCTGATTTCCCGGGCGCTGGTTCTGTTGCTTGTTCTGCGGGCAATCCTTGATAAAGTGATTGTTACTGCCACACTTGAAGCACTGGTAACCGGCTCCAGGGCGAGCTGGCTGTTGTGCGTTCTGCCTTGACGCCGGTTGCTGCTGCGGCGGTGGAGGGAAACGGTGCGCATTAGGCTGTGGTGGCCTAGCAACCCATCCACCTCCCTGAGGTGCCCTGGACTGTCCTTGCAGTGCAGCCGGGGGAACCAAGCGGAATCTCGGCGGCTGCACGCTCGAAGGTCCAGCGGGAGCTTTCCTCTTCTTCTCCGCCTTGTGCACCGTGTTGGCGTCTTCTTGGGCAATGGCGAGGTTCACAAGATCGCCATATGTGGCAGCACGGGTGGTAGCCATTTGAGCTTTCAACTTGGTATTGAGGCCACGTCGGAACCTCTCCAACTTTTTCTCGTCAGAATCGGCGTGATGACCCGCGTACGGGCACAGACCATTGAAGGCCTGGGCGTATTGGAGCACCGTGCGGGTACCCTGGGTCAGAGCCAGAAATTCATTCAACTTCCGCTCTACCAAGCCGGCAGGAATATGATGAGCCTTGAACGCAGTCTTGAACTCATCCCACTCAACCACATGACCTTCTTGCTGCAGGGCCAGGTAGTTCTCCCACCATAGGAGCTGTGAGCCGCGGAGCTGCTGAGCCGCGGAGCTGCTGCGCCGCGAACACTACCTTGCGGTTGGAAGTGCAAGGCATGGCCAAGATGGTGAACTTGGACTCGATGGCTCGAACCCACGTATCGGCCTCCAAGGGCTCATCGGCTCTTGAGAATATCGGCGGGTGTGTAGCCAGAAAATCCTCATATCGGGCCACTTGAGGCTGAGGGGCCCGTTGACCTCCCTACTGTAGCATCTGCTGTTGCATCATTTGCTGCTGATGCTGCAGGTTCCGTAGGATTTCCGTTTGCGTAGCATACAACTGCTGCCACGTCGGAGGTTGCTGTGGTGGTGGAGGTGGCGGCGGCTGTTGCTGCCCCTCAGGCCTTTGCTGGTTAGCATTGGAGCCACTAGCGTCATGACCGCTGCGGGTGATTGCCATCTGCAGTAGGTACTTGTATTAGCCACATTTCATAAGCTTGCATAATGATGACAAGATAGAACGTGACAATATATTGAAGTTTACTGCGTAAGAATGACATGTCAACACGCATTTCGGAAGAAAAATCATATCTCCCAACAGGAAGCAAGTCAAATGCTCCAATTCGGTCAGTAGCTCGAAAATTTCACGCTCTACAACTTTCGTGTTTGGCTCAGAATCAAATTCGGACTGGAACTAAGCCGAAAAATTCAATCTTTAGCTCTCTGCGTTTGCTGTTTTTCAGCAGGCCGAGCTGTAGTGTTTTGGTTGCCATTTTTATTTCGCTTAACCAATGGGGTTGAAATTTGGTGAACATTTCGTTTGACAAATTCCAAACATCTTTGTAGTTCACATCACAGCCCAGAAATGAATGGAAAACCCATCAATAATTAAAACAAGGTTAGCTGCAGAATGTTTTCCACACAGCCAATACAACTCTCATCAAGTTTTGGATCACACGACCACACCATTAAATTACATTGCCTCAAAAGATTTAAAAGGAAGCTTAACTCCATCTAGCCTATTACAACATAAAGCCAAAATTTAGGCCTAGCGGAGGAGTAATCTTGCTACTACCACTTCTAGAAGTCATCTAGGTTGTTAGCGGTAGCCTCGCTGCCCATAGGTGATGGTGGAGCTGGAAGGGGCGGCATGTCATCCTCGGTATCCATGTCGGAATCGGGGGCCTCTCCGTCTCCTTGCTCTCCTTCTTGCTCAAGAAGGTGCTGAGCATCATGGGCAGCTAACATAGCATTAACATGCTCCAAAGTACCATGTACCTCCTCAAGTTCTTCTCTAGTTTGGGCTACCTCATTTTGGACATTGTTGTGCGCGATGTGGAGGTCATTCAATTGCCTCTCCAAATCAGCAATCATGGCGTCTCTTGTGCTCACCTCAATGGACAATGTCGTCCTCTCAACCCCAATGTCACGGGCACGGGCGGACATGTCCATAGCAAGGTTGAGCATCTCGCTCTGCGACCGTCCTAGAAGTGCCTGCAAACGGTGGTAAGCTCGAATCCACCTCATCATCAGTGCAGCTGCAGCGACGGGATTTTCCGCCATCCTCAAAGGGGAGCTAAGATAGCGTCTCATCCAATGGGGATCATCCGGCTGAGTCGGTGGAAACAACCCAAGCAACTGGTGCTCCACCAATTCCTGGTTCTGAGCACAAAAAGAACTAATGCCATTCAAGGCAGCTAGCTCACAAGTCGTCTCCATGTGGTGCCCATGAACTTCCACACTCCAAGTGGGGGAGCTAGGACATGGTGGATGGCGATACACCACCAAACGCACACGAGAACGGGTCACACCACAGTCTCGGATGAGGGTTCTCTCATATTGTGGCGGGGTAGGGTAGTCGAGCGCCTGCAAAACTGACCACAGAATTATGGCGGACCACTCCGAAATTATTCCAAGTTAAGTACCTCGGGACCACTAATCAAGTAGTCAGGCACTTAATCCAGAATAAGCTGGAGCGCCGTCGGATTAAACCCGATTTAAGCACGTACTTTTCTCGATCGAAACAACAGCACGCCCACACGAGGTGAGTTCCAGAGATTACAACATTCCACAATTTAACATACATAAATGGTATCTCAAGTTATTACAAACCAAGTTCGAATTTTAATCAGAGTATCCACTTCAAGCAGCGGAAATAAAGGTTCATTGCAGCGGAAGATAAACTAACGACTATACAACATAACACCATGATGAAGCCTGCCATGGTGCTACTCCTCCCGTTCCTCGGCAGAGGACGGAACCCACTCGATGTGCCATCCAGGGGGAACCTGGGTAGGCCAAGTCATAGCATCGACTGCCACATCCAACATTGTACCTGTAATAAGAGCCACAAGCAAGGCTGAGTATACTAATACTCAGCAAGGCTTACCCGTCGGGTTAAAACTACATCACCGACATCTAGACATGAGCGGCTTTTGGCTAGTGGGTTTGTTTGCCAAAAAGCAACTAAGAGTAGGTCCTTGCTTTCATGTTTTAGCATCATATTCTAGTAGATTTAACCATTCTAGATTAGCATCCTGTCTAATCATACAAGTGGTGCAATACAATTTATTTCATACAACAAGTTCATCAATCTCATAGTTCCACTTGTTACTCAATGCAGCCAGGCGGTCAAGCAGTCTCATTAACCGCGAGAAGCGGACAGTTCGAACCGAATTTTGCTACCTGGCCAGGGGAAACCCAACACACACGGATAATGCTTGCTATAAAAGGTACAAGCACTTCCCAACCTTTCCCATCGATCCACAATTCGGATCCGAATCCACCTTCCTTAGGATAGAGGTTTACTGCTTCACTCACAGTCTCACGCATATATCCACAAGTGTACGGCAGGGGAAACAAAAGTTTCCAAGGAGAGATGGCTATCGGCCCTAGCTGCTTCAATCTGGTACCGGGCTTACCGATTCCCATATATCGGCATGCATGTGGTACGTTCAAAAACTTGACACACTCAACTACACGTTTCGACCTTAAGTCCATTATCATACACGGACGGGAGATCTACATCTACCATCCCGCCGACAAGCAACTCCTATGTCTCGCGAGTGACAGGAAATCACTCGACTTGTAACGGACCTAAAGCAATGCCCTATCGATCCTTTCATACTAGTGTTGCAAGTCATAGGTACTAGAAATGTGCAGCTAAGGTATTCAATCAACTCCTTGAAACGTAAATGCACAAGCATAGAGAATTCATAGATGCATAAACTTTAAAGGTTAGGTTATGCTCCGGGGCTTGCCTTCTTGCTCTAGCTGGGGGTTAGCCTCCGGGTCGACCGTTCCTTCGCCGGCACCATTCTCAGGGGTGCCTTCTCCGTCGGTGGGGATGAGATGGTAGAAGCCGTCGGCAACAACGCCTTCTACATGAGATGCATATCTTAAAGAGGCTGCCTAGTGATTCCAAAACTAAGGCCTTGAAGGCCATATTCACCTAGACATGCTAAAGTACTACTTTTTCCTTCACAAAAATAGAGGAGGGGTGTGGGAAATTTTTACGCATCTTCGATGGTGATTGTGTACATATATAAAAGAATTTCCATTTATCATTTGAAGTTTGGGTGCTGTTCTTGGAATTTTAGACTTTCCTTATTTTATTCTAACTAATTATCAAAAAGGTTTATTCTTTTATATAACTCAATTCCACTTTAGTTCCTTCTCATTTTTGTTTCTCATTTTCTGTTCATCCTTTTTATCTATAAACTTTATGACAGCTACTGGAGTATAAGAGTTAGGCTCACTCCAAAATTTAGCTAAAACTGAGCTACACAAAATTTATTAAAAATAGTACAAACTGCTGCCTACAAAAACAAGATAAATTCATATAAAATCGAAAATACATCCAATTCAGAAAATTTTCCTACCAGAGCTAGTCATGAGTGCAAGGAGGGCTCTGGCCAAGTGGTGGCTCAAAATAACCCTTGGACAGTCCTCAATAAATTTTTACTTGAAAACACATATCTATTTATTGGCTAGTCTAAACAGAGCAAAAGTTAAGTTTTGCATTTTTAACAGATGTGCCAACAAGTTTTTGGGCCTCTGGAGAAAAATGGTGATTTTTCGCTGCAGGGATTATTTTTAACAATTTTTGAACTGCAAGAAGACAGAAACACAATTTAATTCATAACTGAAGCTACAATCCATATTTTTAGGTCCCCTTTGGACACAAGGTGTCCAAAGTCACTGCAGACAACATATCCAAAGCTCTGGATTCGAAATGGTGCACAAGTTTCTAAATTCACAATTTGAATTTTAATTCAAAAATGGTTCACCAAAAGTATACACATGCTTAAATGAGATTGGAGTTTACAATCTCACGAGTCCAGGGAGTATTTTTGTGCATTTTTCTAGTTTTTGTACGATTTTTAGTGGATTTTACAAGATTCGGGAAAAATAGATCTAGGTTTAAGAATCTTTTTACGCTGGAGACCCTAGAACTTTCAAAACCTTTCAACCAGTCCCTGACTTTTGCGCAAGGGACCCTAGAAAAACGAAGACGATGAAGAAAGGTCCTCGGCTCGTCGCCGGAGTTGCGCCGGCCAAACGACGGCGAGCTAGGGTCGGGGAAGTGGGGGAAAAGAACCAGGGGCTCACCACGAGTCGATTGGTGGCGGTTGGGAGGCCGGGGGAAGCTCGGAAGATGGCCGGCGGCGATGCAGTGGCAGCGCGGCCGCCGCGGCTTCTACGCCGGTGAGGTCGGTGGCGTTCTCCGAGGTTGAAGGGGTCCTAGAGCACCAGTGGAGCTCGGGGAAGCTGTTGGCGTGCTCGGTTTACTTCGGGGATGGCTCGGTGTAGGGTCTCGACGTGAGGGTGCTCCGGCGGCCGAAAAATGGAGATTTGGGGGAAATCTCGATTTCTCGCCGGAGAAGTGATGATAGCTCGGAGGAGTGGGGGAAATTGAAGCTAGCGAAGGGGTCTAGCTTTGTGCGCGAGGAATTTGGGAATGGTGGAGAGTGTAGGGCGAATTTCGTCTCGAAGCTCGGCTCGGTCCATGCGGCGCGAGGTTGAAGACGACGGAGCGAGGCGCGAGGGAGCGAGCTGGTGAAGTGAGCGAGCTAGGGGAGAGTGTGAGTGGCTCGGTGGAAGGCTTGGGCACGCTAGAGAGGGGTCGTGATGCCTCGGGAGCGCGCGTGAGGAGTGATGGCCGACGTGACGCGCCATTGAAGCCCGCCCGAGCTCGAACAGAGCGCGCGCGACGGTTGGGCGAGGAGGATCGTGGCGTGGGCGCTGGGATACGCTGCAGGGATCCTCCACAGTGCCCGTGGCGCGTAGTGGGAAGGAATCCCCCGCGGAGGAGCTCTGCGCGTCGCGCGCGAGCGCGTGGCCACGGCGGCGCTCCGACCGCCATGATGGCGCTCCGCGGCGCGAGGCAAGACGGCGCGTCGAGCGCGACGTGATGGCTCGGGAAGAAGTCGGACAAGCGCGTGAGGACAACGGCCACCCGACGCCGCGGCTCAGCCAGCTCGGCGCGGCCTCTGCCGCTCGCCGGCCACGTGGCGGCCGACTCCCGGCCGGAGCAGGGGCGCGCCAGGGCGACTGTTGGCGCCCGTGGAGCTCCTTTTGCCCATTTGAATTTTCTCCAAAAATTTGAACTGAACATGAAAAAGTGTGAAAATAAAAGTTGGATTTTGAGAGGTGGGACACAACTTCCTTTTTGGGGTGAACCTGAAATTTCAAATTTTTCGAGCTCAAACAACCCAAATTCAAAAAGGTGTTCAGATTGGTTTTTCGAGTTTTTGAGGGACTAAACTGCAAAATTTTCAAAAGTTCCAAACAGTGACTAGGCCTTATTTGTGATGACAAACAACTTTTATTTTTGGAGATTTTCAAGTTTAGTACAAAATTCTTGAGTTTTCAGTTGGGTGTCAAACAACCTTTGTTTTTGAATTTAATTTGAATTTTTGATGGATTTTTGAATTCCAAACCATAATTCCCTTTTGCACTTGTTTTAAGTGTACTTTTAATACTTTTACATCAGAGATGTCACAAGAATGCTAGGGAAGCCTTCCTATCCTAAGCAATCTGAAAAGGAAACATCGTTTGGGTAGCTGGCCAAGTCGGCGTGAGCGTCCATTCTGAACCAAAAGAAAAAGCGCAAGGGTGAGAACCGGTTAGCGCCAGCAACACAAAACAGATTCTGGACAGTGTAGTAAAAATTACAAAACTCGAATTCTACAAGCTCAAAAATTTCCAATTTTGGCCAGGACATTGCTTAAGTAATTCCAAACAAGTTTCATGTTGGAGGTTTGAGCAGAAACTGTCATTAAGATGGTGTAAAAATTCAATTTTTATCTCACTGTTCCTAGAAATTTCCAGCAGACAGGGGGTTACCATTTTAAGCATAACTCCAGTTCTACTGAACCAATTTCGTTGAAGTTTCTACGGCATAAACTTCATAACATTTATTACAACTTTCATGTTGCACACTTTCTCATTTGACTACGTTTTCAATTTCGAAACATTGGTGCAAACAGACTGGTTTCAGCAGAATTTTTGGGGTTGTGATTTGAATTTCGACGGCGGTTTCGGTTGGTCACGTATTAAGGTTCAATATTATTTCAGTGAAATGTAATGCATGAGCGGCCTGTTCGTTCTCACCAACACACATGCCAATAAACTTTTGGCCTACGAAGTTAGTGCCGGTGGCTAGGCAATATCCGTCTCTCCCTATATTATCTAGCCGAACTTTTCTAACCGTTTCAACATACGGAATCGTGGTTAGTGTACCTGCAGAAAATTCCATTCCAAAGCATATATAATCAACCTTTCGTGCCAGCACTCACGAAAGCGTCTCCATACATTACCACCCACTATAGAGGTGGCACCCGAACGTTTAACATTGAACGGGCAATGTTCATATGTTACCAAGGCAACATATTGACAATTTCATACGCTCATGAGATAGCGTATTGACTTTGTGCCGCCATCATATTTGCATATGATGCCGTGGTACGCTACAGCAATCGCCGTACCTTGCGCCCACCATGCTATTCTATTTTCATACGCCATCACAGCGTATTGACTATGTGCCGCCACTATATTTTCATATAGCGCCGTGGTACGTTACAGCAATCGCCGTACCTTGCGCCCACCATGCGTAAAATAAATGACAGAATGAAATGTGCTGGAAGTCAGTATAATATATTATTTGCCACCTATCATATCGTGATCCCTTAACCCACATAGGCTTCACGCTCTAGGTAACATCCTTAACGGTCCTAAGAATAACCTTCCTTCGCAAAGCGCGGCGGAAGTACGAGTTGGCAAATTTTATTTCAAAATGTTTATTTAAGGTTTGTTGCTCTCTCCGGTGCGCTGTTTCGGCTCTGATGCCAGCTGTGGCGGACCACTCCGAAATTATTCCAAGTTAAGTACCCCGGGACCACTAATCGAGTAGTCAGGCACTTAATCCGAAATAAGCTGGAGCGCCGTCAGGTTAAACCCGATTTAACCATGTACTTTTCTCGATCGAAACAACAGCACGCCCACACGAAGGTGAGTTCCAGAGATTACAACATTCCACAAATTAACATACATAAATGGTATCTCAAGTTATTACAAACCAAGTTTGAAATTTAAATCAGAGTATCAAGTTCAAGCAGCGGAAATAAATAGTTCATTGCAGCGGAAGATAAACTAACGACGATACAACGTAACACCATGATGAAGCCTGCCACGGTGCTACTCCTCCTGTTCCTCGGCAGAGGACGGAACCCATTCGATGTGCCATCCAGGGGGAACCTGGGTAGGCCAAGTCAGGGCATCGACTGCCACATCCAACATTGTACCTGTAAATAAAAGCCACAAGCAAGGCTGAGTATACTAATACTCAGCAAGGCTTACCCGTCGGGTGAAAACTACATCACCGACATCTAGACATGAGCGGCTTTTGGCTGGTGGGTTTGTTTGCCAAAAAGCAACTAAGAGTAGGTCCTTGCTTTCATGTTTTAGCTTCATATTCTAGTAGATTTACCCATTCTAGGTTAGCATCCTCTCTAAGCATACAAGTGGTGCAATACAATTTAATTCATACAACAAGTTCATCAATCTCATAGTTTCACTTGTTACTCAATGCAGCAAGGCGGTCAAGCAGTCTCATTAACCGCGAGAAGCGGACAGTTCGAACCGAATTTTGCTACCTGGCCAGGGGAAACCCAACACACACGGATAATGCTTGCTATAAAAGGTACAAGCACTTCCCAACCTTTCCCATCGATCCACAATTCGGATCCGAATCCACCTTCCTTAGGATAGAGGTTTACTGCTTCACTCACAGTCTCACGCATATATCCACAAGTGTACGGCAGGGGAAACAAAAGTTTCCAAGGAGAGATGGCTATCGGCCCTAGCTGCTTCAATCTGGTACCGGGCTTACCGATTCCCATATATCGGCATGCATATGGTACGTTCAAAAACTTGACACACTCAACCACACGTTTCGACCTTAAGTCCATTATCATACACGGACGGAAGATCTACATCTACCATCCCGCCCATCCATCCTTATAATTCCAACATAATTAAAGACAAGCAACTCCTATGTCTCGCGAGTGACAGGAAATCACTCGACTTGTAACGGACCTAAAGCAATGCCCTATCGATCCTTTCATACTAGTGTTGCAAGTCATAGGTACTAGAAATGTGCAGCTAAGGTATTCAATCAACTCCTTGAAACGTAAATGCACAAGCATAGAGAATTCATAGATGCATAAACTTTAAAGGTTAGGTTATGCTCCGGGGCTTGCCTTCTTGCTCTAGCTGCGGGTTAGCCTCCGGGTCGATCGATCCTTCGCCGGCACCGTTCTCCGGGGTGCCTTCTCCGTTGGCGGGGATGAGATGATAGGTACCGTCTGGAATAGCGCCTTCTACATGAGATGCATAACTTTATAGGGGCTGTCTAGTGATTCCAACACTAAGGCCTTGAAGGCCAGATTCACCTAGACACGCTAAAGTACTACTCTCTTCTTCATAAAATTAGAGGAGGGGTGTGGAAAATTTTTATTCAACTCTGATGGTGATTGTGTACATATATAAAAGAATTTCTATTTATTATTTTGAAGTTAGGGTGCTGTTCTAGAATTTTAAACCTTTCTATGTTTTATTTTAATTAATTATCAAAAAGCTCTATTCTTTTATATAACTCAATTTCCACCTTAATTTCTTCTCATTTTTGGTTCTCATTTTCTGTTCATCCTTTTTATCTATAAACTTTATGACAGCTACTGGAGTATAAGAGTTAGGCTCACTCCAAAATTTAGCTAAAACCGAGCTACACAGAATTTATTAAAAATAGCTCAAACTGCTGCCTACAGAAATGAAATAAATTCATATAAAATCGAAAATACATCCAAATCAGAAACTTTCCTACCAGAGCTAGTCATAAGTACAAGGAGGGCTCTGGCAAAGTGGTGGCTTAAAATAACCCTTGGACAGTCCTCAATAAATTTCTATCCGAAAACACATAACTATTTATTTGCTAGTCTAAACAGAGCAAAAATTAAGTTTTGCAATTTTAACAGATGTGCTAACAAGTTTTTAGGCCTCTGGAGAAAAATGGTGATTTTTAGGTGCATGGATTATTTTTAACATTTTCTGAACTGTAAAAAGACAGAAAACACAAATTAATTCATAACTGAAGCTACAATCCATATTTTTAGGTCCCCTTTGGACACAAGGTGTCCAAAGTCACTGCAAACAACATATCCAAAGCTCAGCCCTAGCGGAGTTCGGGATTTGAAATGGTGCACAAGTTTCTAAATTCACAGTTTGAATTTTAATTCAAAAATGGTTCACCAAAAGTATATACATGCTTAAATGAGATTGGAGCTTACAATCTCACGAGTCCAGGGAGTATTTTTGTGCATTTTTCTGATTTTTGTGCGATTTTTAGTGGATTTTACAAGATTCAGGAAAAATAGATCTAGGTTTAAGAATCTTTTTACGTTGGAGACCCTAGAACTTTCAAAACTTCGCGAACAGGTCAATGACTTTTGCGCAGAGGACCCTGGAAAAACGAAGACGATGAAGAAAGGTCCTCGGCTCGTCGCCGGAGTTGCACCGGCCAAACGACGGCGAGCTAGGGTCGGGGAAGTGGGGGAAAAGAACCAGGGGCTCACCACGAGTCGATTGGTGGCGGTTGGGAGGCCGGGGGAAGCTCGGAAGATGGCCGGCGGCGATGCAGTGGCGGCGCGGCCGCCGCGGCTTCTACGCCGGCGAGGTCGGTGGCGTTCTCCGAGGTTGAAGGGGTCCTAGAGCACCAGTGGAGCTCGGGGAAGCTGTTGGCGTGCTCGGTTTACTTCGGGGATGGCTCGGCGTAGGGTCTCGACGTGAGGGTGCTCCGGCGGCCGAAAAATGGAGATTTGGGGGAAATCTCGATTTCTCGCCGGAGAAGTGATGATAGCTCGGAGGAGTGGGGGAAATGGAAGCTAGCGAAGGGGTCTAGCTTTGTGCGCGAGGAATTTGGGAATGGTGGAGAGTGTAGGGCGAATTTCGTCTCGAAGCTCGGCTCGGTCCATGCGGCGCGAGGTTGAAGACGACGGAGCGAGGCGCGAGGGAGCGAGCTGGTGAAGTGAGCGAGCTAGGGGAGAGTGTGAGTGGCTCGGTGGAAGGCTTGGGCATGCTAGAGAGGGGTCGTGATGCCTCGGGAGCGCGCGTGAGGAGTGATGGCCGACGTGACGCGCCATTGATGCGCGCCGAGCTCGAACAGAGCGTGCGCGATGGTTGGGCGTCGAAGATCGTCGCGTGAGGGAGTGGAGATCTTCTACAGGGCGTCTTGGAGCGTAGCGGAGAGGAATCTAGCGCGAAGCGGCTTAGCGCGACGTGCGCGCGCGCGCGGCCACGGCGGCGCTCCGACCGCCATGATGGCGCTCGCGCGGCGCGAGGCAAGACAGCGCGTCGAGCGCGACGTGATGGCTCGGGAAGAAGTCGGACAAGCGCGTAAGGACAACGGCCACCCGACGCCACGGCTCGGTCAGCTCGGCGCGGCCTCCGCCGCTCGCCGGCCACGTGGCGGCCGACTCCCGGCCGGAGCAGGGGCGCGCCAGGGCGACTGTTGGCGCCCGTGGGGCTCCTTTTGCCCTTTTGAATTTTCTCCAAAAATTTGAACTGAACATGAAAAAGTGTGAAAATAAAAGTTGGAGTTTGAGAGGTGGGACACAACTTTATTTCTGGGATGAACCTGAAATTTCAAATTTTTCGAGCTCAAACAACCCAAATTCAAAAAGGTGTTCAGATTGGTTTTTCGAGTTTTTGAGGGACTAAACTGCAAAATTTTCAAAAGTTGCAAACAGTGACTAGGCCTTATTCGTGATGACAAACAACTTTTGTTTTTGGAGATTTTCATGTTTAGTACAAAATTCTTGAGATTTCAGTTGGGTGTCAAACAACCTTTGTTTTTGAATTTAATTTGAATTTTTGATGAATTCTTGAATTCCATCACCACTTTTTCTCTTTTTAACCTGTGTTAAAGGTGTTTTCTTCATGTTTACATCAGAGATGTCACAGCTCGCGCTCTGGATGCCATTGACCCCCTCACGTTGCGCCCTGAGCGTACGTCAATCTCGATGCCTTGGGTTATGCTGCCTATGTTGAACCAAAATGGCTACTGTGCTTGTTAGGGTGTTTTGTGAAAGTCCTCGTAACATAAATTCTTTTGGATTTATGTGACCGGCGGGTAAAGGGAGAAACCTCTACGGAGTGTTGATCTATCATGATAGCCGTGCTCACGGATACGAGCGGCCTGGATCCTTTTTTATTAGAAGATGATATTAGTGGTTGATGTTGGTTTATTCTATAATTACTTATACATTATTATTAATGGGTTTAGACTTGGGTTCTACTCATCGATAGTAATTTAGATGATAATAAAATGAAACTACTAAAAGTGCTATTGCAGTTTAGCCGTGTCCAGCCTTTTGTTCTTGCATAACCCGTGTTATACTTATTAAGTAAGATGGTTTACTTACACTTGCAACTATTCAACCAGTCGGTGTCCCTGTGGACTTGAGGCTCTACCTAGTTAAGATGTTTAATAATATTAAGACTTCCGCTGTGTTATTTGTTTAAGACTTTGTCTTGTGTTAAACTCTGATGTAAACTATTTTATTCGAGCATTGTGTTCTCTGTGATTCAATATTTGTAATCTATATGTGTTATGTGGACATCCTGGGCACGCATATAGAAGCATTCGGATTTATTGGAAATCTGGGTGTTACACCTAACTCAACCTTCTACGGATCCTACAAATACGTTCAGAACATAGAAATGGAAGACATTATGTACCCCCTTTATGGACTCAGGTAACAACAACCGATAAGCCAAACTACTGATTCTGGGTATGATATCCAAAGGAACAGCAATTCTAGGATATAACAACACCTTTAGTAGGTGATACTTTGAGTAGAACTTGATTGCCTACAGAGAACCCTATGTTTCTCCTCCTCCTACCAGTAAGCTCTTATGGTGGCTCTAAGCGGTCAAAATATTCTGTCATATCCATTATACCTTCCCAGTTGTCTCTTCAATCCATTTCGGACCAACCAAGGACCTCTCATCCGAATTTTCCCAACATAACGGGAATATACTAATTGTAGCGGACCACTCTGAAATTATTCCAAGTTAAGTACCCCGGGACCGCTAATCAAGCAGTCAGGCACTTAATCCGGAATAAGCTGGAGCGCCGTCAGATTATACCCGATTAACCACGAACTTTCACGATCGAAACAACAAGCGCGCCCACATGAAGGTGAGTTCCAGAGATTACAACATTCCACAAATTCATCATACATAATTAGTATCATAAAGTTATTACAAACCAAGTTTGAATTTCAAATCAGAGTATTAAAGTTCATTGCAGCGAAATATTAAGCTAGCGACGATGCATAGTAACACCATGATGAAGCCGGCCATGGTGCTACTCCTCCCGATCCTCGGCAGAGGTCGGAACCCACTCGACGTGCCATCCAGGAGAAACCTGGGTAGGCCAAGTGATGGCATCGACTGCCACATGCATCACAGTACCTGAAATAATAGCCACAAGCAAGGCTGAGTATACTAATACTCAGCAAGGCTTACCCGTCGGGTGAAAACTACATCACCGACTTCTAGACATGAGAGGCTTTTGGTTGGTGGGTTTGTTTGCCAAAAAGCAACTAAGAGTCGATCCTTACTTTCATGGTTTTAGCATCATATTCTAGTAGAATTAACCATTCTAGATTAGCATCCTCTCTAAGCATACAAGTGGTGCAATACAATTTAATACATACAAAAGGTTCATCATCCTCATAGTTCCACTTGTTACTCAATGCAGCACAGCGGTCAAGCAGTCTCATTAACCGCGAGAAGCGGACAGTTCGAACCGAATTTTGCTACCTGGCCAGGGGTAACCCAACACACACGGATAATGCTTGCTATAAAGGCACAAGCACTTCCCAACCTTTCCTATCAATCCACAATTCGGAACCGGGTCCATTCCCTTAGGATAAAGGTTTACCGCTTCACTCACGGCATCACGCATATATCCACATGTGTACGGCAAGGGAAACATAATGTTTCCAAGGAGAGATGGCTATCGGCCCTAGCTGCTTCAATCTGGTACCGGGCTTACCGATTCCCATATATCGGCATGCATGTGGTACGTTCAAAAACTTGACACACAGAACCACACGTTTCGACCTTAATCCAATTATCATACGCGGACGGGAGATCTACACATACAATAAATGCACAAGCATAATAAAATACATAGTTGCACGAATTAAAAGTTAGGTCATGCTTCGGGGCTTGCCTTCTTGCGCTAGCTGACTGTTAGGTTCCGGGTCGACCGTGATTTCGTTGGCACCGCTCTCAGGGACTCCTTCTTCGTCGACGGGGACGAGGTGGTAGATGCCGTCCACAAGAGCGCCTTCTACATGAGATGCATAACTTTATAGTGGCTGCCTAAGTGATCTAAAACCAAGGCCTTGAAGGCCATATTCACCTAGACATGCTAGTGTACCACTTTCTCCTTCACAAAATTAGAGGGTGTGGAATTTTATCGTATCTATGATGGTGATTGTATACACATATAAAATAGTCAAATTAATTATCAAAATTGACCTATTTCTTTTTAAACAACCCATTTCTACTCTAGTTTCTTCTCATTTTTATTTCTCTGTTTATGTTCATCCTTTTTATCTATAAACTTTATGACAGCTACTGGAGTATAAGAGTCAGGCTCACTCCAAAATTTAGCTAAAATTGAGCTACACAGAATTTATTAAAAATAGTATAAACTGCTGCTTAAAGGAACAAGATAAATTCATATAAAATTGAAAATACCTTCAAATCAGATAATTTTTCTACCAGAGCTACTCACAAGTGAAAGAAAGGCTCTGACCAAGTGGTGGTTAAAATAACACTTGGACAGCCCTCAATAATTTTCTATCCGAAAACCCACATCTATTTATTCACTAGTCTAAACAAGGTCAAAAATTAAGTGTAGCATTTTTACCACATGTGCTTACAAGTTCTTAGACCTCTGGAGAAACAAGGTGATTTTTGGCTGCATGGATTATTTTTAATAATTACAGGACTAAACTAAGACAGGAATCACAAAATAAATCATAACTGGAGCTACAGTCCATATCTTTAGGTCTCCTTTGGACATAAGACGTCTAATGTCACTACAAACAACATATCCAAAGTTCAGCTCCAGAGGATCTCAGGATTTGAAATGGTGCACAAGTTTCTAAATTTACAGTTTGAATTTTAATTCAAAAACGGTTCACCAAAAGTATACACATGCTAACATGAGATTGGAGTTTACAATCTCACGAGTCCAAAGAGTATTTTTGTGTATTTTTCTGATTTTTTTACGATTTTTGGTCGATTTTACAAGATTTTGGGAAAATGGATTAAACCAGCAGCTCAGCACGAGTCGAATGGTGGCGGTTGGGAGGCCAGAGGAGGCTCGGAGGTCGCCGGCAACGTGCGGTGGCGGTGCGGCAGCCGCGGCTTCGATTCCGGCGAGGTTGGTGGCTGTCACCGGGGTTGGATGGGCTCGTCTGCACCAGTGGGACTCGGTGAAGCTATTGGGATGCTCGGTTGACCTCGGGGAGGGCTCGAAGTGGGCGCTCGACGTGGAGGTGCTCCGGCGGCCGGAAATGGGGATTTGGGGGAAAATCTGAATTCTCGCCGATGAGTTGGGGAAAGCTCGAGAGAAGTGGGGGAATTGGAAGCTAGGGAAGTGGTCTAGCTCTGTGTGCGAGGAATTTGGGAATGGTGGAGGGACGAGGACGAATTTTGCCCGAGACTCAAGCTCGGTCCGCGCGGTTGGAGGTTGAAGAAGAAGGGCGTGAGCGCGGGGAGGAGAAATGGCAGGGTGTGGGCTGAGGGGAAGTTGCAAGGCATCTTGGAGAAGGGTTGGAGCACGCAAAAATGGACTGAGATGCCTGGGGTCGTTCGCATGCACGGCTCGGCGCGAGCAGACCGCCATGAGTGCGCTGCGAGCTCGGGCAGCGCGCGACGGGGTTGGGCGAGGGGGATCGTGGCGTGATCGCTGGGGGATCCTCCACAGTGCTCCTTGGCGCGTAGTGGGAAGGAATCCGCCGCGGGACAGTGCGGCACGGCTCGCGCGCGGCCGCGGCCAACGGCGGCGCTCAGCTCGCCATGATGGCGTTCCGCGCGGCGCGAGGCTGCCAGCGCGCTGTCGCGCGCGACGTGATGGCACAGCAAGCCCGACGCCCGCGCGAGGACAAGCGCTACACGCCGCCGCGGCTCGACCGGCCTGGCGCGGTCTCCGCCGCATGCCGGCCACGTGGCGGCCGGACTCCGGCCAGGAGCAGAGCGCGCCAGGGGTGAGCTGGCAGCACCCGTGGAGCTCCTTTGCCTTTTTCGATTTTTCTCCAAAAATTTGAACTGAAATTTGAAAAGTGTAAAAATAAAAGTTGGAGTTTGACATGTGGGACACAACTTTCTTTTTGGTGTGAACCTGAAATTTCAAATTTTTCAAGCTCAAACAAACCAATTTCAAACAGACGTTCAGCACTATTTTTCGAGTTTTTGAGGGGCTAAACTGCAAAATTTGAAAAGGCTCCCAACAGTGACTAGGCCTTATTTGTGATGAAAATCAACTTTTATTTTTGGAGATTTTCAAGTTTAGTACAAATTTCTTGAGATTTCAGTCGGGTGTCAAAAAGGCCTTTGTTTTGAATTTAATTTGAATTTTTGGTCAAATTTTGCGTTCAAACACCATTGTTCCCTTTTTAACCTGTTTTAAAATGTGTTTTCAATGTATTAACATCAGGGATGTCACAGCCTATCCCCCTTAAAAGGAATCTCGGCCCGAGATTCGATTGTGCTTAGGAACACGGTGGGAAAAAGGTACCTTGGTCTAAGAAAGGATGTCGGGGAAGTTCTACTTAAGATAGTCCTCGGTTTCCCACGTGGCTTCATCTTCGGAGTGATGACTCCACTGAATTTTGTACATTTTAACTCCTCTTCTTCGTGTTTGTCTCTCCTCATCGAGGATCTTGATGGGATGCTCATCATAGGAGAGATCCGGTTCAACCGAGAGTTGTTCTTGCTCAACAACCTCGGTCGGAACACGAAGACATTTCTTGAGTTGGGAGACATGGAATACATCGTGCACGGCGGAGAGCTTCTCGAGAAGCTTCACACGGTACGCTACCGGTCCACATTGTTGAGTGATTTCATATGGGCCAATGTAGCGAGGTGCAAGTTTTCCTTTTAATCCAAGCCTTTGCACACCCTTGGTCGGGGAGACCTTGAGATACACGTGATCGTCGGCTTCGAACTGAAGGGGCTTCCGCCGTTGATCAAAGTAACTCTTTTGCCGTGATTGTGCGGTTCTCAAATTTTCACGGATGATCCTAACCTTTTCTTCTGCTTCCTTTACAAGGTCAGGGCCATATGTGTACCTCTCGCCTTCCTGGGACCAACACAACGGTGTCCGACATCTTCTACCATGCAAGGCTTCGAAAGGTGCCATTTTAAGACTTGCTTGGTAGCTGTTGTTATAGGAGAATTCAGCCCAATTCCTCCCATAATGGATAACACAAGCTCGAAGCATATCCTCAAGTATTTGATTTACCCTTTCCGTCTGCCCATCGGTTTGAGGGTGATATGCTGAACTACGGATCAGTTTTGTGCCTAGGGATAGTTGCAATTGTTCCCAAAAGCGTGCCACAAATTGAGTACCATGATCTGAAATTATCGTCTTGGGTACCCCATGTAGACAAACGATCCGTTCCAAATAAATCTCAGCGTACCTCTTAGCGGTATAAGCGGTATTGACCGGAATGAAATGTGCGGTCTTGGTAAGGCGGTCCACAATTACCCAAATGGAGTCATGCCCCTGAGGGGTTCTGGGAAGTCCAACAATGAAGTCCATGTTTATATCTTTCCACTTGCATGAGGGAATAGGTAGAGGTTGAAGAGTGCCTCCTACTTTTAAGTGGCTAGCCTTTACTCTCTGACACGTGTCACATTCCGACACATACGTGGCAATTTCTCGCTTCATCCTTGTCCACCAAAAGTTTTGTTTCAGATCTTGGTACATTTTGGTGCTACCGGGATGGATAGAAAATTTAGAGAGATGGGCTTCATCCATAATCTTTCTCCGGAGTTCAGTGTTCTTGGACACCACTATGCGATGTCCAAACCACATCACTCCCTGCCCATCTAGCTGGAAACATATGTATTTTTCCTTCACCTTCTCTTTTGCCAATTTCCTTTTAAGGATTTTAATCTTTGCGTCATTCGATTGGGCTTCAACAATCTGATCGTGCAAGGTTGGCTTGATAGGAATATGGTTGAAGAACCCGTGTGGAATAATCTCTAAGTTGAGCTTTGCCACCTCATGGCACAAGGTGTCACCGTAGGACTCCACGGAAAGGCAATGACAATGAGCCTTGCGGCTTAGTGCGTCCGCCACCACATTAGCCTTGCCGGGGTGATAATGCACACTAAGGTCATAGTCCTTCGCTAACTCCAACCATCTTCGCTGCCTCATATTCAAATGTGCCTGAGTGAAGACATATTTGAGACTCTTGTGGTCGGTGTATACGTTGCATGGAACACCCATCAGATAGTGCCTCCATATCTTGAGAGCATGAATAACCGCTGCTAACTCCAGGTCATGCGTGGGGTAGTTTTGGTCATGAGGCCGGAGTGCTCGAGAAGCATAAGCAATGACTCGGTTCTCTTGCATAAGAACACAGCCAAGTCCGGTGCCTGATGCATCGCAATAGACATCATAGGGCTTGGTGCAGTCGGGTTGAGCTAAAACTGGGGCTGAAGTTAAATGTTTTCTCAAAGTGTGGAAAGCTTCATCACATTTGTCATTCCACTCAAATTTGGCTCCCTTCTTTAAGAGTTCGGTCATGGGTTTAGCAATCCGAGAGAAGTCCGGAATGAAGCGGCGATAGTAACCGGCTACACCCAGAAAACTCCAAATCTCATGGACAGAGGTAGGTGGTTGCCAATCCATCACCTCTTGCACCTTGGTAGGATCCACAGATATACCATCCTTGGAGACTGTGTGACCTAAGAATTTTACACTTTCTAGCCAGAATTCACATTTAGAGAACTTGGTGTAGAGTTGATGGTCTCTCAATCTTTGAAGAACAATGCGAAGGTGCTCGGCATGCTCTTCTTCATGCTTGGAATATATGAGAATATCATCAATGAAAACCACGACGAACTTGTCAAGCTCGGACATGAAAACCGAATTCATGAGATACATGAAGTAGGCTGGGGCATTAGTGAGCTCAAATGACATGACCAAGAATTCATAAAGTCCGTAGCAGGTGGAAAAGGCAGTCTTTCGAATGTCACAAGGTCGAATCTTTATTTGGTGATAGCCAGAGCGAAGGTCAATGTTGGAGAACACTCTGGCGCCAGCTAGTTGGTCAAAAAGGACATCAATGCGGGGGAGTGGGTACTTATTTTTTATGGTCACCGTATTGAGAGGCCGATAACCAATACACAACCTCAAGGAATGATCCTTCTTCTTCACAAAGATAGCTGGACAACCCCAAGGTGACAGACTAGGACGAATGAAACCCTTGTCCAGCAGTTCTTGGAGTTGAATTTTTAATTCGACCAATTCATTGGGTGGCATTCTATAGGGTCTCTTTGATATAGGTGCCGTGCCAGGTTGGAGTTCAATCACAAATTCGATGTCCCTATCCGGCGGCATCCCAAGTAAGTCATCCGGAAAAACATCGGCATACTCACATACCACCGGAATGTCTTTTAGTTGTGTTTCTACCATTGCGTAAGCACAAGCATTGGCACAATTCCGTTGTGGCAGATATAGCGCACTAGGGCCATGTGTAGGCGAGTTTATTTCCACAACTCGTTCAGCAACATCTAGGACAACCTTATGTTGGGTCATCCAGTTCGCCCCCAAAACAATATCAATCCCTTCCACCCCAAGCAGAATTAAATCAGTGGGAAACACTTTACTACCCAGCCTGATTGGTACTTTTCGTGTGACTTGGTTGGATGCTATTTTACCTCCCGCGGTTGATATCACATATGCAGATTTGGTATGGTAAGATTTTAACCCACATTTTGCATGAAATCTTGTGCTTATAAAACTATGTGTTGCCCCGGAATCAAACAATATCACAGCAGGTTGGTTGTGGATAGGAAAGGTACCAGTCATATCCGGTGCTCCCTCAGGTAGGTCGGCCAAGGTGGTGTAGTTAAGCCTTCCTTGCCTGACTTGCACACGCTGCTGCTTGCCCTTATTTTGCTGATTTCCCGGGCGCTGGTTCTATGGCTTGTTTTGTGGGCAGTCCTTGATGAAGTGACTGCTGCTGCCACACTTGAAGCACTGGTAGCCAGCACCAGGACGGGATGGCTGTTGCACGTTCTGCCTCGGCGCCTGTTGCTGTTGCGGCGGTGGAGAGAAACGGGGCGCACCCTGCTGTGGTGGCCTAGCAACCCATCGTCCTCCCTGAGGTGCCCTTGGCTGCGCCTGCGGTGCAGCCGGGGGAACCAGGCGGAACCTCTATGGCTGTGCGCTCGAGGGTCCAGCGGGAGCCTTCCTCTTCTTCTCAGCCTTATGTACCACGTTGGCATCTTCTTGGGCGATGGCGATGTTCACGAGTTCGCCATACGTGGCAACTCGGGTGGTGGTCAATTGGGCCTTGAGCTTGGTGTTGAGGCCACGTCGGAACCTCTCCATTTTCTTCACGTCAGAGTTTGCGTGATGACCCACATATGGGCACAGACCATTGAAGGCCTGGGCATACTGGAGCACAGTGCGGGTGCCCTGGGTCAATGCTAGAAACTCAGTCAATTTCCGCTCTACCAAGCCGGCAGGAATGTGGTGAGCCTTGAAAGCAGCCTTGAACTCTTCCCACTCAATCACGTGACCCTCCTGCTACAGGGCCAAGTAATTCTCCCACCATAGGAGAGCTGTGCCACGGAGCTGCTGTGCCGCGAAGACCACCTTGCGGTTGGGAGTGCAAGGCGTGGCCAGAATAGAGAACTTGGATTCGATGGCTCGAATCCACGCATCAGCCTCCAAGGGCTGGCTCCTCGGCTCTGGAGAACACCGGCAGGTGTGTAGCCAAGAAGTCCTGATACCGAGCCACTTGAGGTTGAGAGGCCTGTTGACCTCCTTGTTGCTGCATCTGCTGCTGCATCATTTGTTGCTGATGCTGCAGGTTCCGGAGAATTTCCGTTTGAGTAGCATACAATTGTTGCCACGTCGGAGGTTGCTGCGGTGGCGGAGGTGGTGGCGGTTGTTGCTGTCCTTCTGGCCCCTGCTGGTTAGCATTGGAGCCGCTAGCATCATGACCGCTGCGAGTGATAGCCATCTGCAGTAGGTACTTGTATTAGCCACAATTCACAAGCTTGCATAAATGAAGTTTACTGCGTAAAGATGACATATCAACAAGCAGTTTTGGAAGAAAAATCGTATCTCCCAGTAGGAGTTAAGTCAAATGCTCCAATTCGGTCAGTAGCTCGGAAATTTCGTACTCTACAACTTTCATGTTTGGCTCGGAACCAAATTCGGGCTGGAACTAAGCCGAAAAATTCAATTTTTAGCTCTCTGCGTTTGCTGTTTTACGGTAGGCCGAGATTAGTGTTTTGGTTGCCATTTTTATTTCGCTTAACCAATGGGGTTGAAATTTGGTGAGCATTTCGTTTGACAAATTCCAAACAACTTTGTAGTTCACATCACAGCCCAGAAATGAATGTAAAACCCATTAATAATCAAAACAAGGTTAGCTGCAGAATGTTTTCAGCGCAACCATTACAACCTTCATCAAGTTTTGGGGCCCACATACCCACACCAATTAAATTACATTGTCTCAAAAGATTAGAGGGGAGCTCAAATCCATCTAGCCTATTACATCATGAAGCCAAAATTGAGGCTATGCGGAGGAGTAATCTCGCTACTGCAGCTTCTAGAAGTCATCTAGGTTGTTAGCGGTAGCCTCGCTGCCCATAGGAGACGGTGGAGCTTGAAGGGCGGCATGTCATCCTCGGTGTCCATGTCAGAATCAGGGGCCTCTCCTTCCCCATGCTCTCCACCCTGCTCAAGAAGGTGCTGAGCATCATGGGCGGCTAACATGGCATTGGCATGCTCCAAAACACCCTGGAGGTTCTCAAGCTCATCCCTTGTTTGGACTAGCTCGTTGTGGACATTGTTGTGCGCAATGTGGAGGTCAGACAATTGTCTCTCCAAATCTGCAATCATGGCGTCTCTGGTGCTTACCTCTATGGACAGAGAGGTTCTCTCTATCCCAATGTCGTGGGCACGAACCAACATATCAATGGCAAGGTTGAGCACCTCGCTCTGTGACCGTCCTAAAAGTGCCTGCAAACGGTGATAAGCTCGGATCCACCTCATCAAAAGTGCAGTTGCAGCGACGGGGTTCTCCGCCATCCTCAAAGGCGAGCTAAGATAGCGCCTCATCCAATGAGCATCGTCCGGCTGGACCGGTGGAAACAGCCAAGCAGCTGATGCTCTACCAGGTCCTGGTTCTGGGAGCAGAAGGAACTGATCCCATTCAGGACAGCTAGCTCACAAGTGGTCTCCATGTGGTGCCCATGAACTTCCACACTCCAAGTGGGAGAACTAGGACACGGTGGGTGGCGGTGCACCACCAGACGCACACGAGATCGGGTCATACCTCGGTCCCGGATGACGGTTCTCTCATATTGTGGCGGGGTTGGATAGTCAAGCACCTGCAAAACAGACCGAAGGATACAAGGGAAACCCTCCCATCCTAAACAGTCCAAGAAGGAGACGTCGTTGGGGTAGCTGGCAAGGTCAGCGTGAGCGGCCATTCTGAATAAAAAGTTCAAAATATGAGAACCGGTTAGCCCAAAGAAAATATAACAGCTTCTGGACAGTGTAGTAAAAATTATAAAACTCAATATCTACACACCCAGAATTTCCCAATTTTGGCCAGAACAAATTTTAAGTAAATTCAAACAAGTTTCATGTTGAAGGTGTGAGCAGAAACCATCGTTAAGAAGGTGTAAAAATTCAATTTTTAACTTACTGTTCCCAGAAATTTCCAGCAGACAGGGGGTTACCATTTTAAGCATAACTCTAGTTCTACTGAACCAATTTCGTTAAAATTTCTACAGCACAAACTAGATAACATTTATGACAACTTTCATGTTGAACACCTTTTCGTTTGACAACGTTTTCATGTTCGAATTAATGGTGCAAGCAGGCTGTTTTCGGCAGAGTTTCGGCACCATTTCGGGTTGTTATTCGATTTTTTATGGCGGTAGTTCGATGGTCGTGTATTAAGGTTCAATAAAATTTCAGTGAATTGCAATGCATGAGCGGCCTATTCGTTCTAACCATCACACGTGCCAATAAACTTTTGGCCTACGAAGTTAGTGCCTATGGCTAGGCAATATCCGTCTCTCCCTATATTAACTAGCCGAACTTTTCTAACCGTTCATCTTACGGAATCGTGGTTAGTGTACCTGCAGAAAATTCCATTCCAGAGCATATATAATCAACCTTTCGTGCCAGCACTCACGAAAGCGTTTCCATACATGACCACCCACTATAGAGGTGGCACCCGAATGTTCAACATTGAACGGGCAATGCTTCATATGTCACCAAGGCAACATATTGACAATTTCATACGCTCACAAACTAGCGTATTGACTTTGTGCTGCCATCATATTTGCATATGATGCCCTGGTACGCTACACCAATCGCCGTACCTTGCGCCCACCATGCTATTCTAGTTTCATACGCCATCACAGCGTATTGACTATGTGCCGCCACTATACTTTCATATAGTGCCGTGGTACGTTACAGCAATCGCCGTACCTTGCGCCCCACCATTGCGTAAAGTAAATGACAGAATGAAATGTGCTGGAAGTCAGTATAATATATAACTAGCCACCTATCATATCGTGATCCCTTAACCCACATAGGCTCCACGCTCTATGTAACATCCTTAGCGGTCCTAAGAATAACCTTTCATCGCAAAGGCGCGGCGGAAGTAAGAGTTGGTAAGTTTTATTCCAAAATGTTTATTTAAGGTTTGTTGCTCCCTCTGGTACGCCTGTTTTGGCTCTGATGCCAGCTGTAGCGGACCACTCCAAAATTATTCCAAGTTAAGTACCCCGGGACTGCTAATCAAGCAGTCAGGCACTTAATCCGGAATAAGCTGGAGCGCCGTCGGATTATACCCGGATTAACCACGAACTTTCACGATTGAAACAACAAGCGCGCCCACACGAAGGTGAGTTCCAGAGATTACAACATTCCACAAATTCATCATACGTAATTAGTATCATAAAGTTATTACAAACCAAGTTTGAATTTCAAATCAGAGTATTAAAGTTCATTGCAGCGGAATATTAAACTAGCGATGATGCATAGTAACACCATGATGAAGCCGGCCATGGTGCTACTCCTCCCGATCCTCGGCAGAGGACGGAACCCACTCGACGTGCCATCCAGTAGGAACCTAGGTAGGCCAAGTGATGGCATCGACTGCCACATCCATCACAGCACCTGAAATAATAGCCACAAGCAAGGCTGAGTATACTAATACTCAGCAAGGCTTACCCGTCGGGCGAAAACTACATCATCGACTTCTAGACATGAGAGGCTTTTGGCTGGTGGGTTTGTTTGCCAAAAAGCAACTAAGAGTGGATCCTTACTTTCATGGTTTTAGCATCATATTCTAGTAGAATTAACCATTCTAGATTAGCATCCTCTCTAAGCATACAAGTGGTGCAATACAATTTAATACATACAACAAGTTCATCATCCTCATAGTTCCACTTGTTACTCAATGCAGCACAGCGGTCAAGCAGTCTCATTAACCGCGAGAAGCGGACAGTTCGAACCGAATTTTGCTACCTGGCCAGGGGTAACCCAACACACACGGATAATGCTTGCTATAAAGGCACAAGCACTTCCCAACCTTTCCTATCAATCCACAATTCGGAACCGGGTCCGTTCCCTTAGGATAAAGGTTTACCGCTTCACTCACGGCATCACGCATATATCCACATGTGTACGGCAAGGGAAACATAATGTTTCCAAGGAGAGATGGCTATCGGCCCTTGCTGCTTCACTTAGGTACCGGGCTTACCGATTCCCATAGGTCGGCATGCATGTGGTACGTTCAAAAACTTGACACACAGAACCACACGTTTCGACCTTAATCCAATTATCATACGCGGACGGGAGATCTACACATACCATCCCGCCCGTCCATCCTTATGATTCCAACATAAGTAAAGACAAGCAACTCCTGTATCTCGCGAGTGATAGGAAATCACTCGACTTGTAACGGTCTTAAAGGCATTGCTCTATCGGTCTTAACATACTAGTATTTCAAGTCATAGGTACTAGAATCATGCAACTAAGGTATTCAAACAACACCTACAACGTAAATGCACAAGCATAATAAAATACATAGTTGCACGAATTAAAAGTCAGGTCATGCTCCGGGGCTTGCCTTCTTGCGCTAGCTGACTGTTAGGTTCCGGGTCGACCGTGATTAAGTTGGCACCGCTCTCAGGGACTCCTTCTTCGTCGGCGGGGACGAGGTGGTAGATGCCGTCCGCAAGAGCGCCTTCTACATGAGATGCATAACTTTATAGTGGCTGCCTAAGTGATCTAAAACCAAGGCCTTGAAGGCCATATTCACCTAGACATGCTAGTGTACCACTTTCTCCTTCACAAAATTAGAGGGTGTGGAATTTTATCCTATCTATGATGGTGATTGTATACACATATAAAATAGTCCAATTTATTATTTTGAAGGTAGGGTGCTGTTCTGAAATTTTAGACTTTCCATGTTCCATTTTCATTAATAATCAAAATGGACCTATTTCTTTTTAAACAACCCATTTCTACTCTAGTTTCTTCTCATTTTTTTTTCTCTGGTTCTGTTCATCCTTTTTATCTATAAACTTTATGACAGCTACTGGAGTACAAGAGTTAGGCTCACTCCAAAATTTAGCTCAAATTGAGCTACACAGAATTTATTAAAAATAGTATAAACTGCTCCTTGAAGGAACAAGATAAATTCATATAAAATTGAAAATACCTTCAAATCAGATAATTTTTCTACCAGAGCTACTCACGAGTAAAAGAAAGGCTCTGACCAAGTGGTGGTTAAAAATAACACTTGGACAGCCCTCAATAATTTTCTATCCGAAAACCCACATCTATTTATTCACTAGTCTAAATAGGGTCAAAAATTAAGTTTAGCATTTTTAAAACATGTGCTAACAAGTTCTTAGACCTCTGGAGAAACATGGTGATTTTTGGCTGCATGGATTATGTTTAATAATTGCAGGACTAAACTAAGACATGAATCATAAAATAAATAATAACTGGAGCTACAGTCCATATCTTTAGGTTTCTTTTGGACACAAGACGTCTAATGTCACTACAAACAACATATCCAAAGTTCAGCACCAGAGGAGCTCAGGATATGAAATGGTGCACAAGTTTCTAAATTCACAGTTTGAATTTTAATTCAAAAAGGTTCACCAAAAGTATATACAGGCTAACATGAGATTGGAGTTTACAATCTCACGACTCCAAAGAGTATTTTTGTGCATTTTTCTGATTTTTGTACGATTTTTGGTGGATTTTACAAGATTTCGGGAAAATGGATTAAACCTTAAGAATCTTTTTACGCCGTGACCCTTGAATCTTTTGAAAACTTCGCGAACAGGTCCCTGCCTTCTTTCACTGGGAACCCTGTGAAAAGGAAGACAATAAAGTTAAGTCCTCGCTCGTCGACGCTGTTGCGTCGGCCAAACGACGGCGGGAGAAGGTCGGAGAAGTGGGGGAAAAGAACCAGCAGCTCACCACGAGTCGAATGGTGGCGGTTGGGAGGCCGGAGGAGGCTCGGAGGTCGCCGGTGACGTGCGGTGGCGGTGCGGCCGCCGCGGCTTCGATTCCGGCGAGGTTGGTGGCTGTCACCGGGGTTGGAGGGGCTCGTGAGCACCAGTGGGACTCAGTGAAGCTATTGGGATGCTCGGTTGACCTCGGGGAGGGCTCGAAGTGGGCGCTCGACGTGGAGGTGCTCCGGCGGCCGAAAATGGGGATTTGGGGGAAATCTAAATTCTCGCCGGGGAGTTGGGGAAAGCTCGAGAGAAGTGGGGGAATTGGAAGCTAGGGAAGTGGTCTAGCTCTGTGCGCGAGGAATTTGGGAATGGTGGAGGGACGAGGACGAATTTTGCCCGAGACTCAAGCTCGGTCCGCGCGGCTGGAGGTTGAAGAAGAAGTGCGTGAGCACGGGGAGGAGAAATGGCTGGGTGTGGGCTGAGGGGAAGTTGCAAGGCAGCTTGGAGAAGGGTTGGAGCACACAAAAATGGACTGAGATGCCCGGGGTCGTTCGCGTGCATGGCTCGGCGCGAGCAGACCGCCATTAGTGCGCTGCGAGGTCAAGCAGCGCGCGCGACGGGGTTGGGTGAGGGGGATCGTGGCGTGATCGCTGGTGGATCCTCCATAGTGCTCCTTTGCATGTAGTGGCAAGGAATCCGCCGCGGGACGGCACTGCACGGCGCGCGCGAGGCCGCGGCCAACGGCGGCGCTCAGCTCGCCATGATGGCATTCCGCGTGGCGCGAGGCTGCCAGCGCGCTGTCACGCGCGACGTGATGGCACAGCAAGCCCAACGCCCGCGTGAGGACAAGCACTACATGCCGCCGCGGCTCGGCCGGCCTGGCGCGGTCTCCACCGCACGCCGGCCACGTGGCGGCCGGACTCCGGCCAGGAGCAGAGCGCGCCAGGGGTGAGCTGGCAGCACCCGTGGAGCTCCTTTGCCTTTTTCTATTTTTCTCCAAAAATTTGAACTGAACATTGAAAAGTATAAAAATAAAAGTTGGAGTTTGAGATGTGGGACACAACTTTCTTTTTGGTGTGAACCTGAAATTTCAAATTTTTCAAGCTCAAACAAACCAATTTCAAACAGGCGTTCAGCACTGTTTTTTGAGTTTTTGAGGGGCTAAACTGCAAACTTTGAAAACGTTCCCAACAGTGACTAGGACTTATTTGTGATGACAATCAACTTTTATTTTTGGAGATTTTCAAGTTTAGTACAAATTTCTTGAGATTTCAGTCGGGTGTCAAAAAGGCCTTTGTTTTGAATTTAATTTGAATTTTGGTCAAATTTTGTGTTCAAACACCATTGTTCCCTTTTTAAGCTGTTTTAAAATATGTTTTCAATGTATTAACATCAGGGATGTCACACTAATCCATCATGCAAAGCTTCATAAACATCTATAACCGTTAAATACAAAGTTAGCCAATAATAGATAATCCTCACAACAACGGTATCAAAGGATACCGAGCTGAAAAGAAAGAAAAAAAATCTTCTATATTGAAGATAGTCCACTATGATTGATCATTGGTTTAATGATGGAAAACAACTCTAAGAGAAGGTTTTGTATCTAAAACACTAGCAAGACATTGCTAAGTATGGAAGAAGACTTGGTCTCTCTATCTAAATAATAAACTAAGGCGCACCTGATGCCACACAACGTCCACATAACAACGATATGCATCGACTAAGCGAATCGATCAACTAGAACCAATATAACGTCCAAACCCTAAGAATAAGGTAGATCCAACCACAAAACACATAGTTAAATGCTCACACTTTCACTCAGGAACCACTAAACGCTTTAATAAACGTACCGGCCTCCTAGACTCATTCTTCACCAAGTAGCACACACTTAACCATATTTTCAAAATATGCATCAAACTCGGATACTAATTCAGAGCCATATACCTCTTTGTCTCGCTATGCATCAAGTTCAATGAACATATCATATTATATTAATCTCAATCTAAGATTTCTACACGTAAAGACGCCTCAAAAATGAAACACTTCATTAAAAAAACTATACTATGAAAGTTTACCATTGGAAATTCTCTTGTGCACAACTTAAATTCAAGATTGTATCATTATGCATCAGACACCCACCAGACGAAGACACTTAATAGATGTCTATGTTTCCACACTAGTAGTGCTTGCACAACATAAGAACATCCATACAATCCAAATTGGCAATTGTAGACTTTTGAACTTAGGAATATAGTTCCTAAAAAGGCATGTGCTACTGTATTTACCACCAATAGGCTTTGGGATCAATAAAATAACTCATAAATATAAAGTGTTCCATACTACACAACGGACAATATTTGAGCAGTCTTCTCATGAAGAAAAATTCAATAGTCCACACCACTATAAGAAAAATCTCTCGCAAATCCTCATAAGCATATGACTATGACTAGTGCAATAAAGCAAATGTACCTCATAAGCACACATCAATCTCTTTTTTAGGAATTTAAAATATATATATACACTGAGCATTCGAATAAAAGGAAAACCACTTTCGATAATTCTATTCAGGGGCTCACAGTCATGAACAAATTGTATGCATATTACAAAACTAGACAAAATAATGTGAAACTTCAGTACACAAATTCTATCCAACTGCGCTCATAAACCTCGTGATAGAAAACTATCACAGAAAATTGAACAATACTTGTTTATAAATCTAAGACTCAGGAAAAGTCTCGATCAAGGAAGATGATATATAATCTTACTCTCCATGTTCCAGTAGGTCAATGTGTTTCATCAATTTATTTGACTATGGCCTCAAGGAAAAGCTTGAACTCACTAAAACTGGATAAACAAGCAGGAACAAACACGAGCCACAAAATTTGTACTTGCCACATGTCACGGTAAAGAAAAGTAAAGTGTCTTAAATCATCCCAAACTATTACGACTAAACTGATATTACACTTTATAGATATCAATCTCTAGCATCAAGTATAAGATAGAGAAACAATCTACCTTCCTTCACACAACAAAAGAATAAAACTACTATATACTTGACATCTGCAAACTAGAGCTTCCTTAATAAGAGCACATCATTCAAGCATATACCAGTTTAGGTCAATTGAAAGAAGAAGGAAAGAAAACACATTCCCTAACATAAAGTTAAGGATATCAAGCATGAGACAAAGGCCACAATCCAATCAATGAATAAGACATGTCACTTCATGTCAACCAATATACAAGATCCCTAGGTGAAGGAGAAACAAAGTACTATACAAATATATACTAAAGGAAAGAAAGGACCATTGCAACCCATAAGGAAGTTGCAAATGAAACCTCAACAACAATAAAAAAATTCTAGCAATGGCAAAGACTACAATATGAAAAAAATATATTCATTCCATTAGTGACACCACCCACGACAGAAAGAGAACTAGTATTGCAACCACAATGCAACAAATATCATTATTCGTCAAATGAAATTGTCTCTTAATAATATTCTGACCCATTGGTAGAATATAACCTTAAATCCTCCATTACAATAGCTATCTAGCATAAAAAAAAGAATGATGGATGAGCACAAGACACTTCCTAAGGCAACGTAATGAATATATCTATGGCTCATAGGCATGAAAATTAATAACCAAAGTAATATTAGGACTACTAGCACTGCAATGACAAAAGATGCCACCACATCCCAACTATCCAACTAGTTGATATTGCAATTTGTCACTCCAAACAACTTAGAGCCAAGACACATTCTTCAAAGCCAATAGAATTAAAAATTAGAATCTCAAAAGCAGTAGAAAACCTCTATGTTCGAGAAAATATAGGCAACTAATTAAAAACACAAGCTCTAGGGCCTGGATACTATGTGATTGTAAACAATTAACCAACAATTATCTGTAATAGTGCCACAAGCCCTTTATGATAACCCAAAGAAAATATTCATTCAAGTCATCATTTGTACCATTATTCGTATGAGGTTATCTTTGAGAGGGAAAACAATGCATGACTAAAGTTAGTTTAA
The DNA here is from genome assembly GCA_015342445.1 of Digitaria exilis. Lineage (NCBI taxonomy): Eukaryota > Viridiplantae > Streptophyta > Magnoliopsida > Poales > Poaceae > Digitaria > Digitaria exilis. The sequence goes on from JACEFO010002701.1 coordinate 302,463, forward strand.
GACATCTTCACTACAATAGGACAAGACATACAATGACCCACCAATCCAATATGTCGAGAGCATATAGTTAGGGTGTATGGTATGGTAGCCAATCCATCCATCACTCAACGACATGCTTCGAATACCAATAGTTGGGGCATACATCTAACACTCAAGAACCTTCACTAGCCAATGCAAGTCAAAAGCAATGTGGGAGCCCTCCACTTACTCTGCCTGCATTGCCCAACTATTCTTATCAAAAATCTTCTAAGTTCTCAGAAAAATCAACAACCTTCGACCATAACAATTAAAACGCCCAGAGACTATTGATTCATAAACACAATGTTGGAAAGTCAAACAAGTCTTGCTACGAAATATACATGTACGCATCAGCTACCATATAGTTCCAAGGCATACACATGCCCCCAAAACAATCCTCACATCCATTATAAATGACCCCATGATGGTGTAATAATAACAACAATAAAAATCATGCATAGAGTATAAACTAATTGACACAAGAAGCATAGTACATTTGCAAAGCCATACCCATCCTATAAGTGCAAGTGTGTTAATTTGAACTTCTTTTGAACTAGAATCTATAACCAAGGCTCGGAGTACCAACTGTAACACCCCGAAAGCCACCAACACCTTGGGATGCTACCAAAACACACCAACAGTGGCTGAACTTAAATAAATGAAAATTTCAGCAGCACCTCCTTTGTATATATAAGAGACGCGGAAGCAATAAAAGGGTATAAATTGTATAAGCACTAAACTAGCATAATCGACATTCTAGATAATAAGAGTCAACTAGAATAGGAGTTTAACAACCACACTACTCTTTAAGTATAAACCACGAGCCTCCAATAACAAAACATTCGCTGAGATTAAAACAAAGGGTTCTGTAATGATGAAGTGTGATGTGCAGTTAATCCCTCTTTCCCTTATAGCAAACATCAAGAACCTGTAAAGAGTAATGCAAGGGTGAGATAAAAATCTCAGCAAGCAAATTTGTCTTGACAAGCCATTTAGACCACAAGTTCAATTAAGCATAAATTTAAAATGTCAAGAGTAAGACTCCACCAAACCATCACGGTAATAGTTAAGAAATAGAACACATTATCTATTGCATATAAAACCACATAACCTCCAATATAACATATTATGTTATTCACTTCCATGCAAAGAAATGCATACGGATGCAATGAAATGACCACCTTTACATAGCACCCCTCCTCGGGCAATGCACGATGTGTACCGCTACGACTGCAACCATGGGATTGCACCAAACTTCAATGGGAATGAGATGATATGCTCATGATATGCCTTGTATGTTTCATAATGAGAAATAAAACCTCCACAACCTCAACTTCAATTATAACCACAACCTCAACGTCAATTATAACCACAACCTCACCTTCAATTATAACCACAACCTCAATTTCAATTATAATGGAGATAAGCCAATAAACCTCGAGTGAATAAATAAGGAACAAGACATAAATATCTTCCATTTAGCACAAGTATTTATATTATAATTAAAGTGGTATGGTTCTGAATATCAAAGTTTAGGTGATAAAAATAGCAAAGCCAAAACGGTAGCAAACCACCACTACATTCACTTGCCTTCGATGAAGATCAAAATAAAGCGAACTAAGAATGATCCGAAGGTGCACCACCTAGGGTTTTCCCTTTGAAAAGAATGGGGCAACAGCGATGCCAACGATCCCCACCGCGATTCCCCACCAGTATGCTAGCGGCGACGGCCACGACAACCGTCGATTACCTCCGAGCGATTTCTGGAGTGGAGCGGCGGTGAACCCTAGTTCTCTTCTCTTCTCCCTCCTCCTCCTCCTCCTTCTCCTTCTCCTTCTCCTCTGTTTCACGGTCAGGACGGGGTGGCGGAGCTGGAGAGAAAGTCACGGATGGGAGGGGTGGGGTCTGCAGGAAGGCTACTGTAGCGCGATGCTACAGTAACCCCTATTTACTATTCATCCAGCGGTCCAATATTGCACCGCTGATTACTTCGCGATCCGAACTCTGAATAACGCATATGAGTAGTCAAACGAAATGCATTCGACGAGCCTTACGCATCTCTGGTCTCCGATTATCTGTACGAGCATCGGATCTAAAAGTCAACGTTTTGACCCTCTTCTATGTATGGTTAACTCCTATAATCGTTACGCTTTTCTTGATGCGACACATAGTTTACCCTTTTGCATATACTGGGCGTTACACGAACGAACCTTCGTTTGATGGTTTCAAGATTTTGCAGATTTTCAGGACTGCGAGAGCCAAGATCCTTTGGGAACTTGAATTTATTCCCAGCCATCTGATCAAACAAAAGGCGATTCTCATGTTCTAAAAATTTAGCAAAACCTTCACAACAAATCATTGCGCAGTTATCATTGGCAGTCTTCACGGCTTCACCCAGGCTCTCAAACTCTTCTTCAAGCCAACCAACAAAGCTCCGAAGGTCCAGGCGACGAGGCAGGTGTTGGCACTCCTTAGCCTAACGAATTACTCCGCAAGTGCACAGAGACCGTTGTAGCCTTTCACTAGGGGAGTAAGAACCTGGATGTCAAATCCAAGGAACGGTAGACACGACTAACCTAAAATATCTAACTGGACCCACCAGGGAGCTACAGGTAAATAGGAAACAGGTCTAACCTTAGTTAGCTTCCTCGATACTCAGACAATCTACGACTATCTAATCTGATCTGCTTCGATGGCTAGAGTGGGAGGAACTCAGAGTGGGGTGAGAAGGGGTTCCTCTAGGCTCAGCAACTACTGTTATGAAAACACCCGAACATGGTGGATTACAAAGGACGAACAAGGCTGTCACCACTTGCTGTCTACCACTGCGGTTCTATGGGGTGGAACACAACCCAAGGTAACTATCAAGCACAGACACCACGTCTAAGCTATCAGCTACTGACCTCCACCTAACGCAAAGGGCATATGAGGAAACCCCAAATGAGTGTGTCACTCACGCAGACAAGGGATCCCGCAGATCACTACTAGATAAAAGTAAAGTGCTGAAAGTAAAGAGAAATACTAGCGCGATACTAAGGAAAGACAGGAAACTTACTTAGATAACTCTTGAAGCTTTATTTCCCTGGAGTGGCTACAAAGGCGAAAGGAGCTCGAGACAGGCCTCGAACTCTCCCTCTTAGGCTTGACTGTCACCCAAGGCCTCACTCCATTCTCTCTTCCTCTGTACTCTAAGAATGGAACAACTTAGAACTAGTGGCTCTTCTCTCCAAAATGGTGTGTCTTGAATGGAGTGTAGGGGGTCCCTTTTATAGCTTCCATGGTCAGTTCAAGGTGAGATACCGACTTAACCAGGCTTGGCATCCAAGGAGTTGCATGCATGAGAAATCAGGGCGCCAGACGTGCAGGTGGGAGGCCGATCGGCCACCCCTAGGCCGATAGGCCTGGGGTTGGTGCCATCTGGCACCACCTTCCTCGTGTGCGGTCTTGATCACCTCTGGACGTCGGTTGTATAGGATTTCTAGTGAAATTAGCTTTGTGGCGCATGCAAGTGGGCCCTTCAATCCAAGTGAAGCCTTTCGGGGTCCTTGGATCAAACCGACTTGGAACTCACGGTTAGGATCGATGGAGGGTGTGTTTGTTGTCTCATGGATAAGTGACATGGCAATTAGGCCTGGTAGGAGGCCGATTGGCCATCATTGGGCCGAACGGCCTGGCCCTGTGGCCTTTTGCCTTCTATTTTCTCCTGTTATCTTCCTTCCCTCACAAATTCATCAAAACTTGTGGAACTCATTAGTAATAAACATTTTAGCATCAAAAGGCATATATGAGATATGAAATGCATGAAATGTTGGTGGTAAACATGAGAAATATCGACCACCAACAGTAGGTCATATGGTGTGGCACCAAATGTTTCACATTAGCATCTTCCGCCACTGTATTGCGAAGGTTTTCAATAACTTCCAGATAGGAATTGTGAGAGCTCTCCAGTTTTTGAAACCTTTTTACAGCATCTTTGGCGGTTTCCACATATTTCCCCATCTTTCCTTCAATGTCTTTTATAAGAGCTATGCTTTCTTCTTCAATAAGGGCAGCCTGAGAATTTCAAAAATAAAAATTCAACAAAAATACAGAATCAAAGGACAAAGAAGTTAAGATCGAAGACAACACGACAAAATACCTTATAACAGGTAGTCGCGCCAAGCATACTCAAAGCCCGAAGATCAAGGGATTTAAGAGACTTCTTGAAATCTATCAAAATAGTAGTGCCGATCAAGAAATTGCAATCAAACAAAAATGAAAGGATATAGTAAAAATAAGTTACCTTCGTGATCAAGGGAATAACAGGGGTATTCTGGCATCCGTTGGGGATGAAGTTTCAGCACAAAGCCGACGATCCTCCCCCATAGGGGGATCCTGCGAGTTTGGAAGCCTCTAAAATTCTGGAGCAGAGTTATACCCATAATTTGGCGACAAAACTTCCAAGACATCTGACAAAAGCAAAAGGCAAAGTTTTTGTTTTAGTACCCTGGTGATGGCGACAGCTTCGACAGGGTCAGAAGACCTGACGGTTTGGATCCCAGCCTCCTTGGTGCAAGCTGAGCAGGACCTGAAATTTAGTCGCAAGTCATTTAAGAAGTTTGGATCAAAACGTCGGGGAGGCTAATCCAACATCCAGGTTCCCAACATCCAGCAAATTCTAGACTCTTCTTTGTTTACTTCCCCCATACTCCAACTGATTTTTTCCTGGAGGGAGTACCTTCCTTTTCCGCTTTTCAAGCTGTTTTGTCACGGGAGGATCCGGGTGCTTCTGGGGGACCGAAGAAAGGATTGATTTACTTTTCCATTTCCCAGCAGGGATCTCCGAGCCAACATTCCCACGAGGCTGCATTTTCTTAGTCGGAGCCTGATATTGCCCGCGGAGCCTAACCTCAATACTCATCTCATGAAAAACTCGGTTCACACGAACCTCCTTGCCAAAAAGCTTCATCATTGAGTTGAACTCTTCCTGTCCATAAGGACCCAAGATTTCAACAGCTTGCTGCTCCACTTCCTCGACAAAAATTTTGGCTTCCTTATCCTCGGGTTTTCTCAGGCCAAACACAGACTGAAGGATAAGCTTGCCCCCATGAGGAAATTCTTTGCTTTCAATTTTCTGAGGTTTCCAATTCGGTGAAAGCGGCCAGATGCCGGCCGCAAGCCATTCTTCGACAACATCTCTACCAAAGCAAGTAAGAACCGCACTCTCAAAAGAGCGGATGGTTTTCTTACAAGCTTCAGACATGGTGAAATCCGCAACTGTAACACAACTCACAACCTTCAATTGACAACAAAACGGATACAAGAATTCTGAGTCTGGCTCCTCAAGAACACTCGCTTTCGCGTAAAATCGGTATTTCAGCCAATGGCTATCCCAACAGTTTCTCTGAGCGTAAGAAAAATCAACCTTCTTAAGATTTCTGTTCACACTCTCCCTGTGAGGTGTGAAAGTGCAAATCCCATATTGGGCAGAAAGCAAAGGACCATCTTCGGTCAACCTTTTTGTCCGTTTTTCAGGGTGAAGTTCATAAAAACGAGCAAAAGAGTGAACTTCACCACCAAAAGATTTCATCGCCCAGAAAAATTTAGAAAGTTGGACAAAGGCATTGGTGGTGAGTTGATGAAGTTGCACATTGAACCGATCCATGATTTCTGCCAACATAACATCACGCGGAAAGCGAAGCCCCGTGGTAAAGAAATCCAGAAAAACCACAACTTCGTCGCCCTTAGGATCCGGCATAGTTTCGGCACTAGGTGCTCAACCATGACCCTTTGGGAAAAAGCCAAGTTCTTCATAAGATTGAAGACGAGGTAACCTCCAAGCGCCCAAAATCAAAGGTCGGCTCCTCCGAGGGGTCAACAGCCACAAGATCATCCGTATTAGCTTCAACTTCGCCCAGATCTTCGTCGCTGCCAACCTCGCCAACTTCAACTTTCGATATCTTCTTCAATTTGTTTGCTTCCAGTTCCATTTTCATCTGAAGAGGTCGAACCCTCACCAGCCCCCAACGAGGAGAAAACATTGTTCTTTACATGAGCCATCTAACAAAAGTTGAAAAGAGCATAAGAAAACAAAACAACAAAAAAAGAGAAGAAAAGCAAAAGTGAGGGAAACAAAGCGAGGAAACCACAAGATTAAAGTGTCTCACATGAAGATCCAGCGCAGGGGACGCTTTCCTCTGGATTTGGGCCTCGATGCGAAAAAACAGAAAAGCTTTCAAGAATTTTTGAACCAAGGCCTGAAGGGTCTACTATTGGTGGGTAAGCGGGATTGAGAGAAGGTTTGAGGATTTGCGAAGAAGAGGGGCCCAAAGCTGTGGAAGGTGTCCTGTGTGCGAATTCAGTGTGGAGCTACGGCTTCGAGTGCGGAGGAAGGAATGCGAAGCTATGAAGGTAACAAAGGTAATATTGACAATTCTTAAACCAGGTAAAGGGGTTGCGGGAGCTTCGAATGAGTCAAGGTGGTGGTGGATTGTTGGCACTCCTTAGCGTCACTTATTAGTAATGCTTTAGAGTGGCCTGGTTTATCGTTGTAGGCTATAAGAAAAGCATTTCACCTTGGAGTGAACCAGGGTATCGTATTTATATTTCCATAGGGAAGCACTATGGTGTAAAGAGTATTGATGAATGAAATGATAGATCAATCCAGAAATATCGACTCACTAATCCTAGGGGGTATACACTGAGTGTATGATAAAGGTCAAATGAATGACCGGATAGAAGGTCTGAACGACCAGCGACACAAGGAGACTCACTCTAAAGAATAGGAAAGAGGTTGGCAGAAACAAGAAGAGAAAGGATCCAGGGGTGCTTCTCACCCTAAGAGATAGCCTCTCTAACTTTACCTAGACCCTAACTTAGATATCGGGAACAGAGCTCGCTTCGATGGCTAAAGCGGGAAGACCTCAGAAAGGGATGAGAGATGGGGTCCTCCAGCCCAGCACTACTGTTATGAATACACCCGAACGTGGTGGATTACAAGGGGCGGACAGGGCTGTCACCACCTGCCGCCTACCACAACTGTTCCGTGGGGTGCAACAGACTTCCTAGCTAATACCAAGCCAGACACCATGTCTGCACTCGATAATAGGATTTCCCTCGAGGCCTACGAGGGAAATCCCCATCCTCCCAGCGGCGTCTTACGGCCCTGGTCGAGGCAAGAAAACCCGCGAGATAAAACCCGATCGAGCTAAACTAGACTCTAAACTAAAGCTAAAGGATAACTTAACCCAAAATGGGTAAGTAAAGAAGAGCTATAACTCAGAAAGTAGAGAAGATAAATTATATTAAATATGAAAGTTGAAATACAAGAAAAGATACAAGAGCTTTACCAGAACTCCGAAGACTCTGGAACCTCGAGCGAAGCTCGACTCAACTCTACTCCCAACTCAAATCCTAAACTAAGAAATTGAAAGTAAGCTCCTCTTTAGTGTGTGTCTTGGAGTGAAGATAAGAGGGCCTTTTATAGCTCCCCAGGTCGGTGGACCAGCGTAACTGCCAAGCCAACGACCAGAGTAACCGTCACGAAGAAGCCCGACATATTCGGTGGAGTTCCTAGGCTGGCCGGCCATGGGGTGAGTCGATCGGCCCCCACGTGGCTCGGTTTGGCACCGCCTTTCTCCTGAACAGTCTTGATGCAGTGCTGAGGTCGGTAGTCAAAGGGTCCAAGGCGGTTGTGGCCGTTGGAGGGCCGGTCGGCCAGGGACGAGGCCGGTCGGCCTGGTCCTGGTGCCTCTGGTCCCTCCGTTCCATCGACTTTGTTCTTGAATGGTGAGATGCTTGTCCATCTAGGAGTTTACACGGATCAAGCTCTAGTTCTTCCTTCATGTGAGCCTTTTGGTCCATGGTGGTCTTCTCGGGTCCTTTGATCAACTCTTGTTTGCAATGTGACTTTGTTCATCTTAGTTGTGCAGCGTGTCGGGAATGTGTCCTTTCGAGACAAAGCCGGGTCAATCGGTCATGAATATGGCCGGCCGATCAGGCTTTTCATCTTTTTGTGTCTTTTTCACCTAATCTCACCTGCAAGCACAACTCATCCAAAACTTGTGGAGTTTGGTCAAGTATAAGCATTTCATGCATGGAACATAGTATGATTTTCCTTTTTATTCCCGAAAAGCTGACGGTCACTAAAGGATCATAATGGCCGTCAACATGGATCTTCGAGTAGAACTCGAAGGTACGGAGGAAGCCATGAGCGGTGGATCTGAGCCGTGGTGGATCTTCGAGTAGGACTCAAAGATATGGAGGAAGCCACGGACCACGAATTAGTGCCACGATGGATCTTCGAGCAGGACTCGAGGGTGCGGGGGAGGTTTCAGACGCCAGTTCAGGGGTGAATTGAAGATTCGAGCAAGGTGCGAGGGTGTGGAGCAACTTTGGGTGTGAAGTCGAAGCCGGGATGAACCTTCAAATGAGGCACGAAGGTGGGCGCGAAGATTCCCAGAGGAAAAGAAGAATTCTCCAGTCATGCTTCGAGGAGGAGTTGTAGAAGGTCTACGCAAGGGAATGGCTGGAAGCAACGGTTCTTTCGGACTGTAGGTTTCCATGATGTTTTGGCGGGAAGTAACGGTCAAAAAGCTTGTAAACGAGGTTGACCCCTATAAATATCAGAAGAATAGTGCTTGTAAAGGGACATGTAATCTTTGACTTGAGAAATAAAGTTTACATCTCTGTTGCGAACACCTTCTGAAAAATTCGTGTTACAACATGAACCATGCATTGACTAACATGTTCTTAAGTAGTCCTATTGTCATCATAACTAAATTTAAGGAAATCAGGAACACGGCAACCAATGGGATAAGCAACATAATCAAACTCAGCACTATATGGTTTTTGATATAATTTAGAGTTACCAATATCAACACCAAGCTTATTCTTCATCAAACTAGCCAAATCATCTTTAAATCTAGAAAATTCAACACTCCAATTAGCAACATTTGGCTGTTGTGGCATATTATTAATCCTTTGATTCATGGGAGGTATATGACTAGCCTGAGTGCGCCCTACATACCCCCATACATAGCATTAGAAACACCATGCGTAGAAACTAAAGTACTTGGAGTAGATGACACTAGTGCTGCTACTGAATTAGATGGTACAACCGCGTTAGTTCGGCAAGGAACAACTGAACTAGGCACAATAGATATAGGTACAGGCTGCTCAGGCACCAGGACCATAGCACCGGTCTTATCAATTGTGGAAACCGGTCCAACCGCTCCTGCCGTGCTTGGCAGTTGCGCTGCTCCTGGTGCTGTCTGTCTTGGGTAAAATCCCAACGGCATGCCATATAATGGCTTGTGTGAAGAACCATTTGGTGTAGCTGATGCATTAGGTTGAGAGCTAGGATGATTTTGTTTGTAAGCTAAAAGTTCATTGGGTAATTCCATGTTTCTCTTATCCATAACATCTAACTTATCAAACAAAAGAGTAACAATCTCTGGAGACAAATGATCAGGAACAATAGTGCTAGGTTTAGATGAAGATGACTCAGGATTTGGATTGCTTACATTGGGAATTACCTCAATCTTGCCATCAACCATCTTAAATGCAGGCATGACGAACTCTTGCACTCTTGTCATTGTGTTCCCGCGACCAATCTTGAATCCATCTAAGAAGGGACTCCTGAGGTGTTCTTCAGTCACTAGATACCTTTGACGCTCCTCTTCACCGAGATCTTCCAGGGAAGCCTTGATGATGTTGGCCTTAGCAACCTCAAAATTAGTTCCCATTTTGCTAGAGTTTAGTAGATCGGTCTCAATAACCTGATTTCCCAGCGGAGTCGCCAAAAGTGTGTTGATGCAAAATCTAGTCAACACACAACAAGCGATAGATTGCGCGGTCATCGGAATCAACTCGCGATAAACTCCTGCACAAAACAGGTAGGACCGGTTTCATAAATACCCTAATTCTCCTCAGACTCCTAGCAAAACCGGTAGTTCCAGTTTCATAAAACTGGTAGACCCGGTTTCATTCTACCAGATTTTCTAAATCGGTTATGTGTCCATTTTGGCCATCAACAGTAATATTATTGCCATACATCTTTGGTGATAAATTATTCTTATTTGAGCAGTTGACTATGACCTATGAATTGGATAAAAGAATTGCTAAAGTATAGGATCGTTTTATTTACATGAGTTCCCATGGGATTAATTACGATAATCTGGTTTAGTCCAAGTTGAAATGCTACAATGGTGAATATATGTGCTCTTGCAGAATCTTTATTTAGAAATTTTGGTATTCACTTATTTACAAAATATTTCTAATATTGATTTTAGTAATAGATTTATGTCTATTCCTAGTATCGATGTTAAGAAATATCAACAATCAACAATTTGGGGATGTGAATAAAATGAAATTATGAGTTCATGAAGATCAACAGAAAGAACATGATGAGTTGGGGATTAACAACCATAAAGTGAATATATTGTTCATTGTTCAGTGTGATACAAAGTAAGTGGCTGCTGAAATTATTCCCAGTGCAAAATTGAACTTGTGCTTGTTGAAAATCAGATTTGGTCTACAACCATTCAGAAATTCATCAACACATGTTTTCAAAGAAATAAACATTCTTGTAAACCTCACTTTATTACCAATCTTTTGATGTTCAATCTCCACCAAACTACCAAGATTGGTCTTCTCAACCTTAGCATTGAATCTATTTGCATCATCAAAGCTATCATCCCATTTATCCCATGATTTATTCCAGAGCCATCTCTTTCCCATCCCAAATGACATAGTATGATAGCTTGATGCTGTACTTCTTCTCCAACATCTTCTTTAGAGCAGTTAGTCCACTTGTTGGTTCTTCCCTTAGAATATCAATGACCTATGCATTAGTTGCCATGGAATTGTGGTTAACCTTGGTTGTGCTTGCACATGTTGCTTGTCCACTAGCCTCTTTATCTTCAACTTAGAATCATAGAAAAAGTACTATTTTCAAAATACAATACTCATATTGTTATACTAAATTAACAAAAGCATAGAAATACCAACTTGTCATGTTTATTCATCCCGCAACTCAGAAGCATGAATCCTATGTGCCCTTGCTTTGTGTGCCCTTGCAATACCCTATGTGTCTTGTCTTCTCATTGTAAGGAGTTGCAATTTCAAACTCATTCAATAATGCATATTTCCTATTTGCCCTCTTAAATGTATCCCCATCCTCAAATGTCGTATTGAAGGCAATAGTCGGGTTTTCTAAGTAAGTGACATGCTCAAGGACATCACATCCGGCTTTGTCATTAACTAAGAGTTCATAAGATCCACCAGAATCAGAGTCAGATGGAGCATAATCAGATTTGTTGTTTGCCTCCACATCTGAATTATATGGAAGCTCATCATTTATACCGACATATTCTTCTTCATTGTGAACCCAGGGTTCATCATCAATTGACTTTTTTGCCTTCTTTGTCTTTGCTTCAATAGATCCACTCTCAGCCACAATGGTAGATGTTGGAGGACCACCAGTTAGCACAGTTGATTGGCTATCCTGTTGGTGGCTATTTCTCAATAGCTGTTAAAGGAAGCCTTCTATATTCCAATACATGTCAAGTGCACCCATCAAGGTTGAGTCAGAAGTTAGAGTAGAGTAAGTAATGCTTTACCTCTACCGCTATATCATCTAACAGATCCTTGAAATTGGTTGTATCCATATCCACAACTAGTTCGAAATTTCTGATCCGCGAGTCAGGTGCCTACCATCGTCGCGAAACTCAACATAGTCTGAAACATGCAAAGCAATTCTGCAAGTAGAGCTACGATCCATCCTAGTTCCTAAAACAATAACAAGAGGAACCAAGCGTGAATGCTAAGATACAAGTTGTTAGACTAAGATGCGCATGCCAAATCCCTCAAAGTCATGTCCAATCAACAATTCCATTATCAAAAGAACGAGATGCTTACCCATTGGGGATCCAATCAAGACAAATTGTCTTCGATGGGGAATCCACTCCTATAGGCGACACCATCTTCTCCTCTGTCGGGTATAGATGGGCTACCCCCTAGTAGGATCGCCGGTCTAAAACACCAACAGCCAGGCTTGAGATCTGTGTCGATGTCGAAGCCCATCATTTTGAGAGTCTTGGCGAAGGTAACGTTGAGGCCGCTTCCCCCATCGATGAGCGTTCTTGCAACACGGGAACCGCTCATGATGTTATCTAGCACCAAGGGGTAGCGTCCAGGCTTGGGGAAAGTACACCACTGGTCGGCCTTGGTGAATGTGATTGGGAGGTCCGACCACTTGATTGGCATACTGTGACATCCCTGATGTTTAAAACTTTAAAAATATACTAAAAACAGGGAAAAAGGCAGCAAGGGTAAAAACACACTTAATTAGCTTTCAAATTCATAGTTTAAATTCAATAAGTCTGATTTGACACCCAACTGAGATCTCAAAAATTTCTTACTAAACTTGAAAATCTCCAAAAATAAAAGTTGTTTGTCATCACAAATGAACCCAGGCGTGCTCTGCCCCAGGCCGCAACTGGCCGCCACGTGGCCGACGAGCGGCGACAACCTCGCTTGGCCGGCTGAACCCCCTACAGCCGCGTCCCACCTCCCCGCGCACATGCTAGCTCCCTTGTCTAGTCAATTCGCTCGCTACCCGCGCCCTGACAGCCTTGCCACGAGGGCCGCCATCATGGCGAGCCAAGCTCCACCATTGGCCACGGCCGCGCACGCCGAGCAGAGCTTTCCCGCGGCCCGGATTCGCGCCCGCTACGTGCCAGCAGCTCTGCGGCGTATCTCCCCTCACCCACGCCATGATATTTGAAGCCCAACCTGCGGCCGCGCCCTGCCCGAGCTCGCAGGCCATCAATGGCGCTGCCCCGTCACCCATCCACCCCACGCGCGTTCCCCAGGTCATCCAGCCAGCTCTAGCTCGCTCCAAGCCTCCGCCAAGTGACCCTTGCCCCTTTCCTCAGCCAGCGACATAGCCATTCCATCTCCCCACGCTCTCTCACACCCTTCTTCCACCTCCGGCCGCGAAGAGCAGAGTTCAAGCGCTCGCAGCCGCTGGCCAAATCTACCGCCCTTCCCTCCATGGATTCCCAATCCACCGCGCCCGTAGCTCCCTCATCCATCTAGCTAGCTCCTTGATCCATCCCCAGCATGAATCGAGCAGCCCTCGCCAGGAATCAAGGATTCCCAGCGCCGCTATGGCGGACCACTCCGAAATTATTCCAAGTTAAGTACCTCGGGACCACTAATCAAGTAGTCAGGCACTTAATCGGGAATAAGCTGGAGCGCTGTCGGATTAAACCTGATTTAACGACGTACTTTTCTCGATCGAAACAACAGCGCGCCCACACGAGGTGAGTTCCAGAGATTACAACATTCCACAATTTAACATACATAAATGGTATCTCAAGTTATTATAAACCAAATTCGAATTTAAATCAGAGTATCCAGTTCAAGGAGCGGAAATAAAGGTTCATTGCAGCGGAAGATAAACTAACGACTATACAACGTAACACCATGATGAAGCCTGCCACGGTGCTACTCCTCCCTTTCCTCGGCAGAGGACGGAACCCACTCGATGTGCCATCCAGGGGGAACCTGGGTAGGCCAAGTCATAGCATCGACTGCCACATCCAACATTGTACCTGTAATAAGAGCCACAAGCAAGGCTGAGTATACTAATACTCAGCAAGGCTTACCCGTCAGGTGAAAACTACATCACCGACATCTAGACATGAGAGGCTTTTGGCTAGTGGGTTTGTTTGCCAAAAAGCAACTAAGAGTAGGTCCTTGCTTTCATGTTTTAGCACCATATTCTAGTAGATTTAACCATTCTAGATTAGCATCCTGTCTAATCATACAAGTGGTGCAATAAAATTTATTTCATACAACAAGTTCATCAATCTCATAGTTCCACTTGTTACTCAATGCAGCCAGGCGGTCAAGCAGTCTCATTAACCGCGAGAAGCGGACAGTTCGAACCGAATTTTGCTACCTGGCCAGGGGAAACCCAACACACACGGATAATGCTTGCTATAAAAGGTACAAGCACTTCCCAACCTTTCCCATCGATCCACAATTCGGATTCGAATCCACCTTCCTTAGGATAGAGGTTTACTGCTTCACTCATAGTCTCACGCATATATCCACAAGTGTACGGCAGGGGAAACAAAAGTTTCCAAGGAGAGATGGCTATCGGCCCTAGCTGCTTCAATCTGGTACCGGGCTTACCGATTCCCATATATCGGCATGCATGTGGTACGTTCAAAAACTTGACACACTCAACCACACGTTTGGACCTTAAATCCATTATCATACACGGACGGGAGATCTACATCTACCATCCCGCCCGTCCATCCTTATGATTCCAACATAAGTAAAGACAAGCAACTCCTATGTCTCGCGAGTGACAGGAAATCACTCGACTTGTAACGGACCTAAAGCAATGCCCTATCGATCCTTTCATACTAGTGTTGCAAGTCATAGGTACTAGAGATGTGCAGCTAAGGTATTCAATCAACTCCTTGAAACGTAAAATGCACAAGCATAGAGAATTCATAGATGCATAAACTTTAAAGGTTAGGTTATGCTCCGGGGCTTGCCTTCTTGCTCTAGCTGGGGGTTAGCCTCCGGGTCGTTTGTTCCATCGCTGGCACCGTTCTCCGGGGTGCCTTCACCGTCGGCGGGGATGAGATGGTAGGTGCCGTCCGGAATAGCGCCTTCTACATGAGATGCAAAATTTATTGCGGCCGCCTAAAGATTCAAAACTAAGGCCTTGAAGGCCATATTCACCTAGACACGCTAAAGTACTACTCTCTTCTTCATAAAATTAGAGAAGGGGTGTGTGAAAAATTTTTACACATCTTTGATGGTCATTGTGTACATATATAAAAGAATTTCCATTTATTATTTTTGAAGATAGGGTGCTGTTCTGGAATTTTAAACCTTTCCAAGTTATATTTTATTTGATTATCAAAAACTCTATTCTTTTATATAACTCAATTTCACCTTAATTCCTTCTCATTTTTGTTTCTCATTTTCTGTTCATCCTTTTTATCTATAAACTTTATGACAGCTACTGGAGTATAAGAGTTAGGCTCACTCCAAAATTTAGCTAAATCTGAGCTACACAGAATTTATTAAAATTAGTACAAACTGCTGCCTGCAGAAATGAAATAAATTCATATAAAATCGAAAATACATCCAAATCAGGAAATTTTCCTACCAGAGCTAGTCATAAGTGCAAGGAGGGCTCGGGCCAAGTGGTGGCTCAAAACAACCCTTGGACAGTCCTCAATAAATTTCTATTTGAAAACGCATATCTATTTATTGGCTAGTCTAAACAGAGCAAAAATTAAGTTTTGCATTTTTGACAGATGTTGATGAGGACATCACTCATTCGGATGCACATGACATGCCTACGCCTTTCATTCAAGGTCCAATCACAAGAGCTCGTGCGCGACAATTAAATTTAGAGGTGAGCTCGCTTCTAAGTGTTCCTTTTAATAGATTTGAGAATAGATCGCTACCTATTGTTTATAATGTTGTTAGGAACCAAGGAGAAGACAAGGAGACGCATGGAGGGAGGCTTGGAGGCGTGGGGAACAGCCAAGGGTCGGCCAAGCATCGTGGAGGTCCATTACAAGTCGACTTCGGGTCCAACTCGGAGTCCAGGAACAGTCTGGAGTAAAACGGACGCCCAGGCCGCATACGGACTCGGATTTTGACGTTCTATATATGGTTGGAAAGATAATTTCATAGAGCTTCCAATGGAACCAGAATCAGGCCCAAATTCACTCTGAGTCCACGGGAATCGTCCGAGGAAGGTGGCGTCCAGAATCTGTTCCGGTGCTGCGTCACCAATATTTGGCCTTTGGGCCGTGTATCTTCGTTGAGCCCATTAGGGGCGCGTGCAGGGGGTCGACCACGACCCTAACCTCTATATATCAGTAGCCTCCACCCTCGTTAGGGTTTGGGTTTTGCTTAGATTAATCTGTCTAGAATAGTTTCGCCGTCATCGGTTTGTGAGACCCCAACTCGTGAGATTAATCATTCATCTGCAATTGTGTTGCATCTTTCTGTGTTCTTGCTTGTGTTCTTCGATTCGCAGGCAAGGATTAGCCTTCTGGGCGAGGTCGACTTAGGTCGATAACCTGAGGAGACGTGGTGCTGCGATTGCGGGGTTCAGGACGTGTTGTTCGGAAGCCGGATCGATTTGTGTCGCGACTCCGCCAAAATCGTCGTTTACCTGAACCTTTCGGAAGATCGGGAACCCTAGTCCACATCAGTTGGTATCAGAGCGCAGCTGAAGACTTTCATGGATGCCACAAGGCAGGAGATGAGAGAAGAGATCAGAGAGACGGTCACCAGGGCCGTCACAGAGAACATCAACGCACTTCGGCTGCAGGAAGTTTTTGAGGGCATTACCGGTCAGTTCACTAGGTTAACTGGCCGCGTCGCTGCGTTGGAGACGCGTCCACCACCTCAGCCAGTCGACCCAGACGTGGTGTATGACGTCCATGGCAACGTGGACGAGGTAGCTACACGAGAGGCGCGCATACGACGAAATATTCGCAACGCCGCCGGTGCTAATCGTCCTCCCGCTGATCCTTTTGCTAAGGTAAAATTTACTCTACCTTCATTTACGGGACAATATGATGCTGAAGCATATCTTGATTGGGAGATGACGGTTGAACAAAAATTTAGTGCCCACCTTGTGCCTGAACAACATAGAGTTAGACAAGCCTGTAGCGAATTTAAAGATTTTGCTATCATTTGGTGGACTGGTTTAGTTGCTGCAGGTCTTGCACCTACCACTTGGGAACAACTTAAGGTTGCTAAGCGTGACAGATTTGTCCCTCCTTCTTATCATAGAGAACTGCGTTGTCACTTGTTGCGTTTAGATCAGGGAGATAAATGTGTGCAGGACTACTATGGTGAGCTTCATAAGGGATTGATGCGTTGTGGGATAGTTGAGAACGAGGAGGATGCTCTTGTTCGTTTTTATTCTGGTCTGAGGCGTGACATCCAGGACATAGTTGATTATAAGAAATTTACTACTGTCAACCAGTTGTTCCAGTTTGCTATGCTTGCAGAAAAAGAATTGCAGGGTCGACAGTTGCAGGAGGACAGGCGCCGCAACGCCCGGACACCCTTTGCGCCACGCACCACTTCAACTGTGTCCAAGGCCTCCACTTTTCGGGCGCCTACACCAGCGGACAAGCGTCCTACGACGAGCGGGTCTCCGGTTGTCCCAAACAAGCCCCTATCATCACGTGCTGCAGATTCAGGTAAAGGTTCTGTGCAGGTTCCTGCCCAGAGTTCTTCGTCTGTCGCCTCGACGGGACGCACTTCTGGACTTCAGTGTTTTCGGTGCCATGGCATTGGACATGTGAAGAAGGACTGCCCAAGTCAGCGGGCATATATAGCGACAGAAGAGGGAGGCTACATCAGCACCTCCGACATAGATGAAGATGATGAGTTTGATGCTGATGATTCCGAGGCCCATGTCTTTGGTGGTGATGATACTTCGGGTTTCTTGAATATTATTGTTCAGCGTGCCCTCAGTGCACAAGTTCAGCAGCCCGAGAGGATACAACGCCACAACTTGTTCCAGACTTTCTTCGTCATCAAGAACCGTCGTGCACGTGTGATTATTGATGGAGGTAGCTGCAACAATTTGGTGAGTGTAGATTTGGTCAAGAAGCTTGGCTTGGCCACACGCCCACACCCACATCCGTATTATATTCAGTGGTTGAATGACTCCGGTAAAGCTAAGGTAACACAAACTTGCAGAGTTTCTTTTTCCATAGGTGCATATGTTGATTATGTTGATTGCGATGTGGTACCTATGCAAGCTTGTTCACTTTTGTTGGGTCGTCCTTGGGAACATGATAATGATGCTACACACCATGGTAGGAGCAATAGATACACCTTTATGCATAAGGGAAAGAACATTACTTTGGTTCCTTTGACCCCTGCTGAAATTATACAAGCTGATAAAGAGAGATCTGCTAATTCACATGATGATAAATCTGAAAATCAGCAAGTTGCTAATTCTATTTTCCCACCTAACAAGGAGATATCTACTCCTAGTTCTCAGGCTGAGGGAATTAAATTAAAGGGTAGAGTTATGTTTACAAGAAAATGTGACCTTGCTGAAATTTCTGATGATGATATTTGCTACGCTTTGGTATGCAAGCAAACCATGTTTACACTTTATGATGTTGTACGTTCTTTGCCTCCTGCGGTCACTAACATTTTGCAGGAGTATGAGGACGTTTTTCCTCTTGAGATACCCCCGGGGCTGCCACCTTTGAAAGGGATAGAACATCAAATTGATTTGATCCCGGGAGCTGCTTTACCCAACCGTGCTGCTTATAGAACTAATCCAGAGGAGACTAAGGAAATTCAGCAACAAGTCCAAGAACTTTTGGACCGCGGGTATGTACGTGAAAGCCTTAGTCCTTGTGCTGTGCCTGTGCTTTTGGTTCCAAAAAAAGATGGTACTTGGCGTATGTGTGTTGATTGTAGAGCCATCAATAATATAACTATTCGATATCGTCATCCTATTCCTAGGCTAGACGACATGCTTGATGAATTGTGTGGTGCTATAATTTTCACAAAGATTGACTTGCGTAGTGGTTACCACCAAATAAGAATGAAACTTGGAGATGAATGGAAGACAGCTTTTAAAACTAAATTTGGCTTGTATGAGTGGCTAGTAATGCCTTTTGGGTTAACTAATGCACCTAGTACATTCATGCGCTTGATGAATGAGGTTTTGAGGGCTTTCATTGGTCGTTTTGTGGTGGTTTATTTTGATGATATATTGATTTACAGCAAGTCTTTGGATGAACATATGGATCACTTACGTGCTGTTTTTGATGCTTTGAGAGGTGCACGTTTGTTTGCTAACATTGATAAGTGCATCTTTTGCACCGATAGAGTTTCTTTCCTTGGTTATGTTGTTACTCCACAGGGAATCGAGGTGGATAATGCGAAAATTGAAGCCATTGAGAGCTGACCGCTGCCCCAAAACATCACACAGGTGAGGAGTTTTCTTGGTCTTGCAGGTTTCTACCGCCGCTTCGTCAAAGATTTCAGCACCATCGCTGCACCATTGCATGAGTTGACGAAGAAAGGTGTGGTGTTTCATTGGGGAACAACACAAGAGAAGGCCTTTGTTACTTTGAAGAACAAGCTTACACAAGCACCATTGCTGCAACTTCCAAATTTTGGTAAGACCTTTGAGCTTGAATGTGACGCGAGTGGAGTTGGCATTGGTGGTGTTTTGATGCAAGATGGTAAACCCGTTGCTTACTTTAGCGAAAAATTGCATGGTCCTACACTGAGTTACTCTACGTATGACAAAGAATTGTATGCACTTGTACGTTCTTTACAGACGTGGCGTCATTATTTGTGGCCTAAAGAATTTGTTATTCATTCTGATCATGAATCGCTTAAGTATATTCGTTCTCAAAATAATCTGAACACTAGACATGCTAAGTGGGTTGAATTCATCGAGTCTTTTCCTTACATTATTAAACATAAGAAAGGGAAGGATAATGTCATTGCCGATGCTTTGTCTAGAAGATACACTTTGCTGTCTCAACTTGATTGTAGGATATTTGGTCTTGATGCTATAAAAGAACAATATGAGCTTGATTCTGAATTCAAACATGTGTTGCTGAATTGTAAAGAGGGACGTACATGGAACAAGTATGTGATAAATGATGGCTTTGTGTTTAGAGCTAACCGTCTATGCATTCCAGTTGGTTCCATTCGTTTGTTGTTGATACAGGAAGCGCATGGAGGCGGATTGATGGGACACTTTGGTGCTAAGAAGACGGTGGACGTTTTGGCTGCACATTTCTTTTGGCCACACATGAGGAGAGACGTTGAGCGGTTCGTTAGTCGCTGTGCTACATGTCAAAAAGCTAAGTCTCGGTTGAATCCACATGGTCTATATATGCCTCTTCCTATTCCTTCTATTCCTTGGGCGGATATTTCTATGGACTTTGTTTTGGGATTGCCTAGGACTAAGAGGGGGAGGGATAGCATTTTTGTTGTGGTGGATCGTTTTTCTAAAATGGCACATTTCATACCATGTCATAAGAGTGATGATGCTGTTCATATTGCTGACCTCTTTTTCAAAGAGATTGTACGTTTGCATGGTATGCCTTCTACTATTGTTTCAGATCGTGATGCTAAATTTTTGAGTCACTTCTGGCGTACTTTGTGGAACAAGTTGGGTACAAAATTATTATTTTCTACCACTTGTCATCTGCAAACTGATGGTCAAACTGAGGTTGTCAATCGCACATTGGGCACAATGTTGAGGGCTGTTTTGAAGAAGAATTTGAAGATGTGGGAAGAATGTTTGCCTCATGTGGAGTTTGCATACAATCGGGCAACACATTCCACCACTAAGGTAAGTCCTTTTCAGGTAGTGTATGGTTTCATTCCCCGTGCTCCTATTGATATTCTTCCTTTGCCTACTAGTGAAAGAATTCATTGTGATGCTAAAGAACGTGCTGAATTTATTTTAAAAATTCATGAAACAACTAAGCACAACATTGAAAAGATGACTGAAAAATATAAACTTGCTGGTAGTAAAGGTAAGCGAGAAGTTAAACTTGCACCGGGTGATTTAGTGTGGTTGCATTTGAGAAAAGAACGTTTTCTAGATTTAAGAAAGTCCAAGTTAATGCCTAGAGCTGATGGTCCTTTTAAAATAATTGAGAAGCTTAATGATAATGCATATAAACTTGAGTTGCCTCCCGAGTTCGGGGTTAGTCCTACATTTAACATTTCAGATTTGAGGCCTTATTTTGGAGAAGAAGGTGCACTTGAGTCGAGGACGACTCCAATTCAAGAGGGGGAGGATGATGAGGACATCACTCATTCGGATGCACATGACATGCCTACGCCTTTCATTCAAGGTCCAATCACAAGAGGTCGTGCGCGACAATTAAATTTAGAGGTGAGCTCGCTTCTAAGTGTTCCTTTTAATAGATTTGAGAATAGATCGCTACCTATTGTTTATAATGTTGTTAGGAACCAAGGAGAAGACAAGGAGACGCATGGAGGGATGCTTGGAGGCGTGGGGAACAGCCAAGGGTCGGCCAAGCATCCTGGAGGTCCATTACAACTCGACTTCGGGTCCAACTCGGAGTCCAGGAACAGTCTGGAGTAAAACGGACGCCCAGGCCGCATACGGACTCGGATTTTGACGTTCTATATATGGTTGGAAAGAGAATTTCATAGAGCTTCCAATGAAACCAGAATCAGGCCCAAATTCACTCTGAGTCGACGGGAATCGTCCGAGGAAGGTGGCGTCCAGAATCTGTTCCGGTGCTGCGTCACCAATATTTGGCCTTTGGGCCGTGTATCTTTGTTGAGCCCATTAGGGGCGCGTGCAGGGGGTCGACCACGACCCTAACCTCTATATATCAGTAGCCGCCGCCCTCGTTACGGTTTGGGTTTTGCTTAGATTAATCTGTCTAGAACAGTTTCGCCGTCATCGGTTTGTGAGACCCCAACTCGTGAGATTAATCATTCATCTGCAATTGTGTTGCATCTTTCTGTGTTCTTGCTTGTGTTCTTCGATTCGCAGGCAAGGATTAGCCTTCTGGGCGAGGTCGACTTAGGTCGATAACCTGAGGAGACGTGGTGCTGCGATTGCGGGGTTCAGGACGTGTTGTTCGGAAGCCGGATCGATTTGTGTCGCGACTCCGCCAAAATCGTCGTTTACCTGAACCTTTCGGAAGATCGGGAACCCTAGTCCACATCAGATGTCCTAACAAGTTTTCAGGCCTCTGGAGAAACAATGCGATTTTTAGCTGCACAGATTATTTTTAATAATTTCTGGACTACAAAAAGACAGGAAACACATTTTAATACTAGTGTTGCAAGTCATACTAGTGTTGCTCCGGGTACTAGTGTTGCAAGTCATAGGTACTAGAGATGTGCAGCTAAGGTATTCAATCAACTCCTTGAAACGTAAATGCACAAGCATAGAGAATTCATAGATGCATAAACTTTAAAGGTTAGGTTATGCTCCGGGGCTTGCCTTCTTGCTCTAGCTGGGGGTTAGCCTCCGGGTCGTTTGTTCCTTCGCCGACACCGTTCTCCGGGGTGCCTTCACCGTCGGCGGGGATGAGATGGTAGGTGCCGTCCGGAATAGCGCCTTCTACATGAGATGCATAATTTATTGCGGCTGCCTAAAGATTCAAAACTAAGGCCTTGAAGGCCATATTCACCTAGACACGCTAAAGTACTACTCTCTTCTTCATAAAATTAGAGAAGGGGTGTGTGAAAAATTTTTACACATCTTTGATGGTGATTGTGTACATATATAAAAGAATTTCCATTTATTATTTTGGAAGATAGGGTGCTGTTCTGGAATTTTAAACCTTTCCAAGTTATATTTTATTTGATTATCAAAAACTCTATTCTTTTATATAACTCAATTTCACCTTAATTCCTTCTCATTTTTGTTTCTCATTTTCTGTTCATCCTTTTTATCTATAAACTTTATGACAGCTACTGGAGTATAAGAGTTAGGCTCACTCCAAAATTTAGCTAAATCTGAGCTACACAGAATTTATTAAAATTAGTACAAACTGCTGCCTGCAGAAATGAAATAAATTCATATAAAATCGAAAATATATCCAAATCAGGAAGTTTTCTTACCAGAGCTAGTCATAAGTGCAAGGAGGGCTCTGGCCAAGTGGTGGCTCAAAACAACCCTTGGACAGTCCTCAATAAATTTCTATTTGAAAACACATATCTATTTATTGGCTAGTCTAAACAGAGCAAAAATTAAGTTTTGCATTTTTGACAGATGTGCTAACAAGTTTTCAGGCCTCTGGAGAAAAATTGCTATTTTTAGGTGCACATATTATTTTTAATAATTTCTGGACTACAAAAAGACAGGAAACACATTTTAATTCATAACCGAGGCTACAGTCCATATTTTTAGGTCCCCTTTGGACACAAGGTGCCCAAAGTTACTACACACAACATATCCAAAGCTCAGCCCTAGCGGAGCTCTGGATTTGAAAGGGTGCACAAGTTTCTAAATTCATAGTTTGAATTTTAATTTAAAAATGGTTCACTAAAAGTATATACATGCTAAAATGAGATTGGAGCTTACAATCGCACGAGTCCAGGGAGTATTTTTGTGCATTTTTCTGATTTTTGTACGATTTTTAGTGGATTTTACAAGATTCGGGAAAAATAGATCTAGGTTTAAGAATCTTTTTACGCTGGAGACCCTAGAACTTTCGAAACCTTACAAATCAGAGTATCCAGTTCAAGCAGGGGAAATAAAGGTTCATTGCAGCGGAAGATAAACTAACGACGATACAACGTAACACCATGATGAAGCCTGCCACGGTGCTACTCCTCCCGTTCCTCGGCAGAGGACGGAACCCACTCGATGTGCCATCCAGGGGGAACCTGGGTAGGCCAAGTCATAGCATCGACTGCCACATCCAACATTGTACCTGTAATAAGAGCCACAAGCAAGGCTGAGCATACTAATACTCAGCAAGGCTTACCCGTCGGGTGAAAACTACATCACCGACATCTAGACATGAGAGGCTTTTGGCTGGTGGGTTTGTTTGCCAAAAAGCAACTAAGAGTAGGTCCTTGCTTTTATGTTTTAGCATCATATTCTAGTAGATTTAACCTTTCTAGATTAGCATCCTGTCTAATCATACAAGTGGTGCAATACAATTTAATTCATACAACAAGTTCATCAATCTCATAGTTCCACTTGTTACTCAATGCAGCAAGGCGGTCAAGCAGTCTCATTAACCGCGAGAAGCGGACAGTTCGAACCGAATTTTGCTACCTGGCCAGGGGAAAACCCAACACACACGGATAATGCTTGTTATAAAAGGTACAAGCACTTCCCAACCTTTCCCATCGATCCACAATTCGGATCCGAATCCACCTTCCTTAGGATAGAGGTTTACTGCTTCACTCACAGTCTCACGCATATATCCACAAGTGTACGGCAGGGGAAACAAAGTTTCCAAGGAGAGATGGCTATCGGCCCTAGCTGCTTCAATCTGGTACCGGGCTTACCGATTCCCATATATCGGCATGCATGTGGTACGTTCAAAAACTTGACACACTCAACCACACGTTTCGACCTTAAATCCATTATCATACACGGACGGGAGATCTACATCTACCATCCCGCCCGTCCATCCATATGATTCCAACATAAGTAAAGACAAGCAACTCCTATGTCTCGCGAGTGATAGGAAATCACTCGACTTGTAACGAACCTAAAGCAATGCCCTATCGATCCTTTCATACTAGTGTTGCAAGTCATAGGTACTAGAGATGTGCAGCTAAGGTATTCAATCAACTCCTTGAAACGTAAATGCACAAGCATAGAGAATTCATAGATGCATAAACTTTAAAGGTTAGGTTATGCTCCGGGGCTTGCCTTGTTGCTCTAGCTGGGGGTTAGCCTCCGGGTCGTTTGTTCCTTCGCCGGCACCGTTCTCCGGGGTGCCTTCACCGTCGGCGGGGATGAGATGGTAGGTGCCGTCCGGAATAGCGCCTTCTACATGAGATGCATAATTTATTGCGGCTGCCTAAAGATTCAAAACTAAGGCCTTGAAGGCCATATTCACCTAGACACGCTAAAGTACTACTCTCTTCTTCATAAAATTAGAGAAGGGGTGTGTGAAAAATTTTTACACATCTTTGATGGTGATTGTGTACATATATAAAAGAATTTCCATTTATTATTTTGGAAGATAGGGTGCTGTTCTGGAATTTTAAACCTTTCCAAGTTATATTTTATTTGATTATCAAAAACTCTATTCTTTTATATAACTCAATTTCACCTTAATTCCTTCTCATTTTTGTTTCTCATTTTCTGTTCATCCTTTTTATCTATAAACTTTATGACAGCTACTGGAGTATAAGAGTTAGGCTCACTCCAAAATTTAGCTAAATCTGAGCTACACAGAATTTATTAAAATTAGTACAAACTGCTGCCTGCAGAAATGAAATAAATTCATATAAAATCGAAAATATATCCAAATCAGGAAATTTTCTTACCAGAGCTAGTCATAAGTGCAAGGAGGGCTCTGGCCAAGTGGTGGCTCAAAACAACCCTTGGATAGTCCTCAATAAATTTCTATTTGAAAACACATATCTATTTATTGGCTAGTCTAAACAGAGCCAAAATTAAGTTTTGCATTTTTGACAGATGTGCTAACAAGGTTTCAGGCCTCTGGAGAAAAATTGCGATTTTTAGCTGCACATATTATTTTTAATAATTTCTGGACTATAAAAAGACAGGAAACACATTTTAATTCATAACCGAGGCTACAGTCCATATTTTTAGGTCCCCTTTGGACACAAGGTGCCCAAAGTTACTACACACAACATATCCAAAGCTCAGCCCTAGTGGAGCTCTGTATTTGAAAGGGTGCACAAGTTTCTAAATTCATAGTTTGAATTTTAATTCAAACATGGTTCACCAAAAGTATATACATGCTTAAATGAGATTGGAGTCTACAATCTCACGAGTCTAGGGAGTATTTTTGTGCATTTGTTTGATTTTTGTACGATTTTTAGTGGATTTTACAAGATTCAGGAAAAATAGATCTAGGTTTAAGAATTTTTTTACGCTGGAGACCCTAGAACTTTCGAAACCTTTCAAATCAGAGTATCCAGTTCAAGCAGCGGAAATAAAGGTTCATTGCAGCGGAAGGTAAACTAACGACGATACAACGTAACACCATGATGAAGCCTGCCACGGTGCTACTCCTCCCGTTCCTCGGCAGAGGACGGAACCCACTCGATGTGCCATCCAGGGGGAACCTGGGGAGGCCAAGTCATAGCATCGACTGCCACATCCAACATTGTACCTGTAATAAGAGCCACAAGCAAGGCTGAGTATACTAATACTTAGCAAGGCTTACCCGTTGGGTGAAAACTACATCACCGACATCTAGACATGAAAGGCTTTTGGCTGGTGAGTTTGTTTGCCAAAAAGCAACTAAGAGTAGGTCCTTGCTTTCATGTTTTAGCATCATATTCTAGTAGTTTTAACCTTTCTAGATTAGCATCCTGTCTAATCATACAAGTGGTGCAATACAATTTAATTCATACAACAAGTTCATCAATCTCATAGTTCCACTTGTTACTCAATGCAGCAAGGCGGTCAAGCAGTCTCATTAACCGCGAGAAGCGGACAGTTCGAACCGAATTTTGCTACCTGGCCAGGGGAAAACCCAACACACACGGATAATGCTTGCTATAAAAGGTACAAGCACTTCCCAACCTTTCCCATCGATCCACAATTCGGATCCGAATCCACCTTCCTTAGGATAGAGGTTTACTGCTTCACTCACAGTCTCACGCATATATCCACAAGTGTACGGCAGGGGAAACAAAGTTTCCAAGGAGAGATGGCTATCGGCCCTAGCTGCTTCAATCTGGTACCGGGCTTACCGATTCCCATATATCGGCATGCATGTGGTACGTTCAAAAACTTGACACACTCAACCACACGTTTCGACCTTAAATCCATTATCATACACGGACGGGAGATCTACACATACCATCCTGCCCGTCCATCCTTATGATTCCAACATATGTAAAGACAAGCAACTCCTATGTCTCGCGAGTGACAGGAAATCACTCGACTTGTAACGAACCTAAAGCAATGCCCTATCGATCCTTTCATACTAGTGTTGCAAGTCATAGGTACTAGAGATGTGCAGCTAAGGTATTCAATCAACTCCTTGAAACGTAAATGCACAAGCATAGAGAATTCATAGATGCATAAACTTTAAAGGTTAGGTTATGCTCCGGGGCTTGCCTTCTTGCTCTAGCTGGGGGTTAGCCTCCGGGTCGTTTGTTCCTTCGCCGGCACCGTTCTCCGGGGTGCCTTCACCGTCGGCGGGGATGAGATGGTAGGTGCCGTCCGGAATAGCGCCTTCTACATGAGATGCATAATTTATTGCGGCTGCCTAAAGATTCAAAACTAAGGCCTTGAAGGCCATATTCACCTAGACACGCTAAAGTACTACTCTCTTCTTCATAAAATTAGAGAAGGGGTGTGTGAAAAATTTTTACACATCTTTGATGGTCATTGTGTACATATATAAAAGAATTTCCATTTAATATTTTGGAAGATAGGGTGCTGTTCTGGAATTTTAAACCTTTCCAAGTTATATTTTATGTGATTATCAAAAACTCTATTCTTTTATATAACTCAATTTCACCTTAATTCCTTCTCATTTTTGTTTCTCATTTTCTGTTCATCCTTTTTATCTATAAACTTTATGACAGCTACTGGAGTATAAGAGTTAGGCTCACTCCAAAATTTAGCTAAATCTGAGCTACACAGAATTTATTAAAATTAGTACAAACTGCTGCCTGTAGAAATGAAATAAATTCATATAAAATCGAAAATATATCCAAATCAGGAAATGTTCCTACCAGAGCTAGTCATAAGTGCAAGGAGGGCTCTGGCCAAGTGGTGGCTCAAAACAACCCTTGGACAGTCCTCAATAAATTACTATTTGAAAACACATATCTATTTATTGGCTAGTCTAAACAGAGAAAAAATTAAGTTTTGCATTTTTGACAGATGTGCTAACAAGTTTTCAGGCCTCTGGAGAAAAATTGCGATTTTTAGCTGCACAGATTATATTTAATAATTTCTGGACTACAAAAAGACAGGAAACACATTTTAATTCATAACCGAGGCTACAGTCCATATTTTTAGGTCCCCTTTGGACACAAGGTGCCCAAAGTTACTACAAACAACATATCCAAAGCTCAGCCCTAGCGGAGCTCTGGATTTGAAAGGGTGCACAAGTTTCTAAATTCATAGTTTGAATTTTAATTCAAAAATGGTTCACCAAAAGTATATACATGCTTAAATGAGATTGGAATTTACAATCTCGCGAGTCTAGGGAGTATTTTTGTGCATTTTTTTGATTTTTGTACGATTTTTAGTGGATTTTACAAGATTCGGGAAAAATAGATCTAGGTTTAAGAATCTTTTTACGCTGGAGACCCTAGAACTTTCAAAACCTTTCAAACCAGTCCCTGACTTTTGCGCAGGGGACCCTAGAAAAACGAAGACGATGAAGAAAGGTCCTCGGCTCGTCGCCGGAGTTGCGCCGGCCAAACGACGGCGAGCTAGGGTCGGGAAGTGGGGGAAAAGAACCAGGGGTCACCACGAGTCGATTGGTGGCGGTTGGGAGGCCGGGGGAAGCTCGGAAGATGGCCGACGGCGATGCAGTGGCGGCGCGGCCGCCGCGGCTTCTACGCCGGTGAGGTCGGTGGCGTTCTCCGAGGTTGAAGGGGTCCTAGAGCACCAGTGGAGCTCAGGGAAGCTGTTGGCGTGCTCGGTTTACTTCGGGGATAGCTCGGCGTAGGGTCTCGACATGAGGGTCCTCCGGCGGCCGAAAAATGGAGATTTGGGGGAAATCTCGATTTCTCGCAGGAGAAGCGATGATAGCTCGAGGGGAGTGGGGGAAAGGGAGGCTATTGAAGGGGTCTAGCTCCGTGCGCGAGGAATTTGGGAATGGTGGAGAGTGTAGGGCGAATTTCGTCTCGAAGCTCGGCTCGGTCCGCGCGGCGCGAGGTTGAAGACGACGGAGCGAGGCGCCAGGGAGCGAGCTGGTGAAGTGAGCGAGCTAGGGGAGAGTGTGAGTGGCTCAGGTGGAAGGCTTGGGCATGCTAGAGAGGGGTCGTGATGCCTCGGGAGCGCGCGTGAGGAGTGATGGCCGACGTGACGCGCCATTGAAGCCCGCCCCAGCTCGAACAGAGCGCGCGCGACGGTTGGGCGACGAGGATCGTGGCGTGGGCACTGGGATACGCTGCAGGGATCCTCCACAGTGCCCGTGGCGTGTAGTGGGAAGGAATCCCCCGCGGAGGAGCTCTGCGAGTTGCGCGCGAGCGCGTGGCCACGGCGGCGCTCCGACCGCCATGATGGCGCTCCACGGCGCGAGGCAAGACGGCGCGTCGAGCGCGACGTGATGGCTCGGGAAGAAGTCGGACAAGCGCGTGAGGACAACGGCCACCCGACGCCGCGGCTCGGCCAGCTCGGCGCGGCCTCCGCCGCTCGCCGGCCACGTGGGGGCCGACTCCCGGCCGGAGCAGGGGCGCGCCAGGGCGACTGTTGGCGCCCGTGGAGCTCCTTTTGCCCTTTTGAATTTTCTCCAAAAATTTGAACTGAACATGAAAAAGTGTGAAAATAAAAGTTGGAGTTTGAGAGGTGGGACACAACTTTCTTTTTGGGGTGAACCTGAATTTTCAAATGTTTCGAGCTCAAACAACCCAAATTCAAAAAGGTGTTCAGATAGGTTTTTTGAGTTTTTGAGGGACTAAACTGCAAAATTTTCAAAAGTTCCAAACAGTGACTAGGCCTTATTTGTGATGAAAAACAACTTTTGTTTTTGGGGAATTTCAAGTTTAGTACAAAATTCTTGAGTTTTCAGTTGGGTGTCAAACAACCTTTGTTTTTGAATTTAATTTGAATTTTTGATGGATTTTTGAATTCCAAACCATCATTCCCTTTTGCACTTGTTTTATGTGTACTTTTAATAATTTTACATCAGAGATGTCACAGCCTACCCCCCTTAAAAGGAATCTCGTCCCGAGATTCGATTAAACTAAGGAACAAGGTGGGGGGAAAGTACCTTTGGTTCAAGCAAGGATGTCGGGGAAATTCTTCTTAAGATAATCTTCGGTTTCCCACATGGCTTCATCTTCGGAGTGATGACTCCATTGTATTTTGTACATTTTAACTCCTTTCCTCCGTGTTTGTCTCTCTTTCTCATCGAGGATTTTAATGGGATGCTCATCATAGGAGAGATCCGGTTCAACCGAGAGTTCTTCTTGCTCAACAATTTCGGTCGGAACACGAAGACACCTCTTGAGTTGGGAAACGTGGAATACATTGTGCACGGCTGAGAGCTTCTCGGGAAGCTTCACTCGATAGGCTACCGGTCCACATTGTTGAGTAATTTCATATGGGCCGATGTAACGAGGTGCAAGTTTTCCCTTTAATCCAAATCTTTGCACACCCTTGGTCGGGGAGACTTTGAGATACACATGATCACCGACTTCAAACTGAAGTGGCTTCCGCCGTAGATCAAAGTAACTCTTTTGCCGTGACTGGGCGGTTCTCAAATTTTCACGGATGATCCTAACCTTTTCTTCTGCTTCCTTCACAAGGTCAGGGCCATAGGTGTACCTCTCGCCTGCCTGGGACCAACACAACGGGGTCCGACAACTTCTACCATATAAGGCTTCGAAAGGTGCCATTTTAAGACTCGCTTGGTAGCTGTTGTTATAGGAGAATTCGGCCAGAGATAAACATTTCTCCCAATTCTTCCCATAATGGATAACACAAGCTCGAAGCATATCCTCAAGTATTTGGTTTACTCTTTCCGTCTGCCCATCGGTCTGAGGGTGATATGCTGAACTACGGATCAGTTTAGTGCCTAGGGATAGTTGCAATTGTTCCCAAAAGCGTGCTACGAATTGAGTACCACGATCTGAAATTATCGTCTTGGGTACCCCATGTAGACAAACGATCCGTTCCAAATAAATCTCAGCGTACCTCTTAGCGGTATAAAGGGTATTGACCGGAATAAAATTGTGGCGGTTCCACTCCGAAATTATTCCAAGTTAAGTACCCTCAGACCACTAATCACGTAGTCAGGCACTTAATCCGGAATAAGCTGGAGCGCCGTCGGATTAAACCCGATTAAACCACGTACTTAACTAGATCGTAACAGCAGCAGGCCCACACGAAGGTGAGTTCCAGAGATTACAACATTCCACAAATTAACTTACACACATAGAGAAGTAGTTATTACAAACCGAGTGCAAATTTTAAAATCAGAGTACACAAGTCTTGCAGCGGAATCTAAAGTTCAACATAACTGAAATTAGAGTTCATTGCAGCGGAAGTAAATAATCTAACGACGAAACAGGTAACTCCGTGATGAAGCCTGCCACGAAGCTACTCCTCCCGATCCTCGCCGGAGGACGGGACCCATTCGATGTGCCAGCCAGGTGGAACCTGGGTAGGCCAAGTCATAGCATCCACATCCAGAATTATACCTGTAAAATAGTGCCACAAGCAAGGCTGAGTATACTAATACTCAGCAAGGCTTACCCGTCGGGTGAAAACTACATCACCGACATCTAGACAATGAAAGGCTTTTGGCTGGTGGGTTTGTTTGCCAAAAAGCAACTAAAAGTAGATCCTTGCTTTCAAGTTTTAGCACCATATTCTAATAAATTTAACCATTCTAGATTAGCATCCTCTCTAAGCATACAAGTGTAGCAATACAATTTAATTCATAGAACAATTTCATAATCTCAAATTCCACTTATTACTCGATGTGGCCTGACGGTCAAGCAGTCTCATTAACCGCGAGAAGCGGACAGTTCGAACCGAATTTGTGCTACCTGGCCAGGGGAAACCCAACACACACGGATACTCTGCTTGCGATAAAAGGTACAAGCATTTCCCAACCTTTCCCATCGATCCACAATTCGGAACCGGGTCCACTTCCTTAGGATGAAGGTTTACTGCTTCACTCACAGCATCACGCATACATCCACGAGTGTACGGCAAGGGAAAACAAAGTTTCCAAGGAGAGATGGCTATCGGCCCTAGCTGCTTCAATCTGGTACCGGGCTTACCGGCTCCCATATACCGGCATGCATGTGGTACGTTCAAAAACTTGACTTAGTATCCACACCTTCCGACCTTAACCAATTATCAAACACGGACGGGAGATCTACATCTATCATCCCGCCCGTCAATCCTTATGATTCCAACATAAGTAAAGACAAGCAATTCCTATATCTCGCGAGTGACAGGAAATCACCCGACTTGTAACGAACCTACAGCAATGCTCTACCGAACCTTTCATACTAGTATTGCAAGTCATGGGTACTAGGAAATGTGCAGCTAAGGTATTCAATCAACTCCTTGAACGTAAATGCACAAACATAGAGAATTCAAAGTGCATATTTTGGTAAAGGTTAGGTCATGCTCCGGGGCTTGCCTTCCTGCTCGGGCTGAGAGTTAGCTCCTGCGTTGGTCACGTCTGCACCGGCGTCGGGCTCCGGAACTTGCTCCTCTTCTGCGGGGACGAGGGTGTAGTCGCCGTCCGGAAGAACGCCTTCTACATGATATGCATAAGTTTTAAGGCGGCTGCCCCTTTTGATGCTAAGACTAGGGCCTTGAAGGCCATATTCACCTAGACATACTTAGATACTTGTATTCTCTTCACAAAAGCAAGTGTTGGTGGTGAAAAAGGTTTTAGTTGAATTCGATGGTGATTGTGTACATATATAAAAGAATTCTAGTTGTTTCTTCACAAAACAGGGTGGCTGTTTTGGGATTTTAAGTTATTCATTTTACTCTAACTAATTTAATCCGAAAAGGTTATTCTCTTTATATAATCCGATTTCCATCTAGATTCCTTTCCATTTTTATTTCTCCCTTTCTGTTCATTAATTTTAGCTATAAACTTTATGACAGCTACTGGAGTATAAGAGCTAAGCTCACTCCAAAATTTAGCTAATTTCGAGTTACACATAATTTATTAAAAATCTATAAACAGCTAGCTGCAGGAAGTGAATTAAAGGCATAATAAATTGAAATTTCATCTATTTCAGGAGATCTTCCTACCAAGGCTAAGCAATATCATGAGGAGGGCTCTGGCCAAGTGGTGGCTCAAAATAACCCTTGGGTAGTCCTCATTATTTTTCTATCCAAAAACACATATTTAATTATTTGCCATTCTAAACAGAGCAAAAATTAAGTTTTTCATTTTTAACATGTGTGTTAACAAGTTTTAAGTTCTCAGGAGCAAAATGATGATTTTTCGCTGCACAATTTATTTTTAACAATTTCTTTACTGCAGAAAGTCAGAAAACACATTTAAATCTATAACTAGAGCTACACATCATATTTTTGAGTCTCCTTTGGACACAAGCTGTCCAAAG
This sequence comes from Digitaria exilis, assembly GCA_015342445.1. Lineage (NCBI taxonomy): Eukaryota > Viridiplantae > Streptophyta > Magnoliopsida > Poales > Poaceae > Digitaria > Digitaria exilis. Next base: position 335,466 of record JACEFO010002701.1, read on the forward strand.
CCTATATGCACAACATACCCAAAGCTCAACCCCAGCGGAGCTATGGATTTGAAATGGTGCACAACTTTAGGTTTTCCTAGTTTGATTTTTAATTCAATAACAGTTCACTAAAAGCAATAACATGTCTAATAGAGATTGTAGTTTAGACTCTAACGATTCCAGAGAGTATTTTTTGCACATTTTTCCGATTTTTCTACGATTTTTAATCGATTTTACAAGATTCGGGAAAAATCAAATCTAGGGTAAGAATCTATTTTCACCGAGAACCCTAGAACTTTCAAACTTTCGCGAACAGGTCCTGCACTTTTGCACGAAAGACCCTGGAAAGAGGTAGACGATGAACAATGGCCCTCGGGAGCTCGCCGGAGTTACGCCGGGCAAACCACGGCGAACTGGGCTCGGGGAAGAGGGGGAAAAGATTCCTGGGCTCACCACGAGTCGTTTGGGGACGGTTGGGAGGCCGGGGATGGTCGGAGCTTCGCCGGCGACGAGGTGGTGGCGGCGCGGCCGCCGCGGCTTCTACGCCGGCGAGCTCGGGGTCGTTCGCGGAGGGGGGAGAGGTCCTTGAGCACCAGCAGAGCTTGGGGAAGCTAATGGCGTGCTCGAGGAAGCTCGGGGACGGCTCGGAGTAGGGTCTCGACGTGCGGGTGCTTCGACGGCCGGAATTCGCGATTTGGGGAAATCGCAAATTCTCGCCGGAGAAGGGACAATAGCTTGGGGAAAGTTGGGGGTTTTGGAGCTGGTGGAGTGGACTAGCTCCGTGCGGGATGGATTGGGGAATGGTGGAGCGTGGACGAGGAATTTCGCGAAGAGCTTGGGTTCGGCTTGCGCGTCGCGAGGAGGAAGAAGACCGAGCGAGCGCGGGGAAGTGGAAATGACCAAGTGAGCGAGTGAGAGGAGGGGTGGGAGTGCGCGGTGGAGTGCTTGGGCACGCAAGGGAGGCACTGTGCGGCCTCGGGAGCGTGCGAGCGCGTGGGTGGCTGTCGCGGTCGCCATTGATGGCGCGGCGAGCTCGAACAGAGCGCGCGCGACACGATTGGGCGAGGAAGATTGTGGCGTGATCGCTGGGGATCCTCCACAGTGCTCCTTGGCGCGTAGCGAGCGAGCATCGCGACTGCGGGGCGGCGCTGCGCGGCTGCGACCAGTGCCGAGCGAGCTTGCCATGATGGCGCTCCGCGGCGCGAGGCAGCAGTGCGCCGTCGCCCGCGAAGTGACGGTACGGAAGGCTTGGACAAACGCGTGAGGACAAAAGCTAGCTGCCGCCACAGCTCGGCCGACCCGACGCGGTCTCCGCCACACGCCGGCCACGTGGCGGCCGGACTCCGGCCGGAGCAGAGCGCGCCAGGGGCGAGCTGGCAGCCCCGTGGAGCTCTTTGCCCCTTTTGAACTTTCTCCAAAAATTTGAGCTGAACTTCGAAACGTGTAAAATTAAAAGTTGGAGTTTGAGGTGCGGGACACAACTTCCGAGCTTGGACCGGGCACTTCGACCAGGCGCTACGGCGCTTCGAGCTTGAACCGCAAGCTCGAGCTTGCCGAGCCTCGAATGGTCGGAAACGCCACTCGAGGGTGAGTGCCCCCCTCGAGCTTGGCTGCGAAGCCTCGAGCGTGACGGAACGTCGCTCGAGGGTGAGTCCTCGAGCTTGGCTGCGGAGCCTCGAGGGTGACGGAACGTCGCTCGAGGGTGAGCCCTCGAGCTTGGCTGCGGAGCCTCGAGCGCGACGGACGGCGGGGCCTCGAGGGTCCTGTCGTGCAGCCTCGAATCGTGACGGAAACTACCGGCTAGGCTCGATCGTCACGGTCATAGCTCGATCGTCACGGACATACTGACTAGGCTCGATCGTCACGGACATAGCTCGATCGGGACGGATTTTTACGGCTAACCTCGATCGTGACGGACATTCCCGCTCGAGGGTCACCGATCGGCGCGAACGCCGTGGCGAGGTTGTCGCGAAGGGCTGTCCGAGATGTTTAAGTTTTAGTTGGGTGCCAAACAACCCTTGTTTTTGAATTATAATTGAATTTTTGACGAATTTTTGAATTTCAACCCAATTCCCTGTTGTATTGATTTTAATTGCACTTTTTAATTCTTTTGACATCAGAGATGTCACAGCCTACCCCCCTTAAAAGGAATCTCGTCCCGAGATTCGCACAGGGAGGAAAGGTGGACATTTCATTAGAAGGAAGGTGTGTTGGCCAAAGAAACGCAGATACAACGCACCCAAGTTCTTACAGGTTTGCTGCTCAGAGATGATAACTGATTCCAGACCTCCGATATCAACGTCGTTCATGTGGGTGCGGGCGATGAATGTAGATATGGAAAAGTAAGAGCATCAAGATTTGGCATACAAAACAAAAATAATACACCACTATTGTCCAGTGAACACCAGGGCCAATCGGGGGAAAGAAGGGGCAAGCCATGGATGGTGTCAAAAGTCGAATCCTTCCTTGTTCGTCGACTTAATTCTTGCGGAATCCTCCGGTGACTTCTGCGCGAACTCCTCCTTCGATGAAGTTGGTGCCGTGGATCTTGGTTAAACGTCAAGGTGGGTTGCCGAGAGGGGAACTTCCTCATGGCTTTACGAAGAGGTGGAGGCAGAGTTTGCTTGTCCAAGAATGGAGGACACGGTTGGGAATGGGCAGCTTGGGTACCGTGGAGGTCGCCGAAGAGAGGCGAGAGCGATGGAGTGGTGTGACTCAAGTGGAGCACCATGGAGTGATGGCAGCCATAGGAGAGGCTGCATTTATCGACAGCCGGGGCGGAACAGCGATAGTGGTGTGTCGAGAGCAGGAGGTAGGGCCGGCAATGAGATTCCCTGGGTGACGGGACGATGGTACGACGGCAACTGGGGTAGTGTTGACCAGCCGCGGTAGGGAAAAACGACGAAGGTGATAGTGGACTGGTAAACGGGGCAGAGCACACAACGCACGGATACAGAGGGGGTCAAACTGGCCCTTGAGACCCTGCAGTGATGGAGGGAGAAACAGAAGGCAAAGGTGATCTTGGAGACTGTAGATAGTCACGGGCAAGATGCTTAACCAATCGTAGGTCTTAAATAACAACGATTTACCTACTCTATATCAATAGGAACAAGGAATGACTCTTTAGCATTCTCCTAAGAGAAAAGGGATGGTTAACGATTAACGAGGTTATGAGATGGCCAGAGTGCTCAATAGATTTTGTTTTAAAATCTAGCCCACACTATACTAAACGATCATGGCATGGCGTTACACGGGGTTGCAGCCCAATTTCTAAGACGAGCTAGAAGAACAACACGGATGGGCAATAAAAGATCTACTTATGGCAAGGAGGGAATACATCTAGAAAAGGTGGTGTGATATCGAAATTTTTGGGAACTCTTGCTCAAATTTTTATCTTAATTACCAAATTGCCAAACTTACGCACTTTACCATGGTATACATGGCATGTTCATGATGAGGTGCACATGATATGATGCACGTGCTCATGAGCGTATGGTGCGTATGCTTATGAGAGTATGACGTACATGCCGTGATGCAAGTTAGTAGACCTCACACCACATAATTAAAATTCATCATTGCGGAACAATTAGGGAGAGTAAGGAAGTATCGATTTGGGTTGTCAATAAAGGTCTTTTGCGGGTCATATTCCCACATACCAAGATACCAGTGTGCCCCAAGTGACTCAAGCGTGTGGCTGCAGCGCACACACGAGGTCCTAGGTTCCATCACGGCACCATAGGTTAGGGAATACAATACCACAATAAATTCAGAGGGGACAATCCAATTGACACCAGGAGGAAGAAGCACTCATGGGTTAGATGCACATGTGGTTAGGTACCAAAAGATTTTCATGGTGCAATTGACATGGTAATGGTATGCAATGCCCATGCACATGCACATGAATTACTCGGAATGATTTAATTGCATGAAGAAGGTACGGGTAACCTTTATGCATACAAATGTGACCTTGACCCAATTTACGTCTTGTTCTTATTTATATTTATTTTCTTGAGCAAGAATAAAACAAGGATTCAAGGATCAAGAATTCCAGGTAGTTGAGTATAGGGGACCAAAAAGTCGAGAGTGGTGGGTGATCAAAATCACGCGGCATGTGAGAGTTAGCGATAATAATTTGATCAAGATGTGAGAGTTGAGGTGTAAGGAACCGAGCAATAAGGGAGGTCAAGGGTTCGGATCCTAACACATCATGTAATAGGACATTGTTATACTTGACACCCCTACATTTACAATATTGGTTCAAGTCATTGCATATCCATATACTCCTCTCTAAGTTCAAGGTTCTTGATCCACCCTTAACTAACTTATTATTTTAATGATTACGCCTAAGGAGGAAGCACGTGCTGATCCTAAGTCATTACATTCTCCCATTTCATAAGTGGATCAAACGTCTAAAAGGGATAGGACAAAGAGAATAGATTAAAGTAGTCCATATTGCCTTGCGTTGGGTCAGGTGTCTTATAGTAGCGTAGATGTGGAGGATATTAGAGATTAAAATTAAAGAAGAATTACTCTGGACAGATTGTGTTTCCGTAGAAGAGAAGTCATAGCTCCTAGCTCCAGCATCCCAAAATCTCTCGTCCTTGGCCAGGTAGTAGGAATTTGGTAGTCTACACATTGGTTTGCCTCTCAGACGCTGATCTAGTGGTTAAGTTTGGTCAAAACTTTCAATCTAGGCTTCTCGGTTTAGATGGATTTTCAGCACACCAAACTTTATAATTCCGCCTATAACTCTAGTTTCCTTATTCCCTTGGGGCTGAACTTTTGTGAGTATTCCATCTAAATTTTCTAATCGGCTTTGATAACCATCATTTAGTCTAGACATAGCATCTTCCTGGGAAAGTTTCTGACATAAATCCCACTGGTAGGTTATGAACGAATAATGGGAGTCTAATATTTCTAGCTGCAACCTTAAGTTTCTAAGGTCCAGTTTTTAGTAACTCAAAACTCCAAAACGTGCAACCTTCGAGCTTTACTAGTTGTGCCAAAAACTACTCTTGTTTAGCACATGGCCAAAGCTTTGCCGTGGGCTATAGTCTCTTTGCTGCCCAAAGGCACACAGTAAACAAGCTGGGTCCGGCAGTGGATACATACGGCTGTTTTCAGAATATAAATATTTCGGTCACTCCTATGTTATTTCTGTTGCTACGTTTTAATATTAGTTCATTCCAACAAGTCTCCCAAATCACTCAACACACATACTGATATAATGCAAGGTGTGAGAACCGGTTAGCGCCAAAATCAAAAACAGATTCTGTGTAGATTGGTAGAAATTACAAAAACTCGAATTCTGTAAGCTCAAAAATTCTCAACCTTGGCCAGAACCTAGTTTAAGTAATTCCTAACAAGTTTCATGTTGGAGGTTTGGGCAGAAACTGTCGTTAAGATGGTGTAAAAATTAAATTTTATCTTACTGTCCCCAGAATTTTCAGCAAGGCAGGAAGTCGGTATTTGGTCCATTTTTCGAGTTTTACTTATCCAAAAGTCTTGCGTTCCTTAACTTAATTGTAGCTTACTTAAGTGTCTAGGGATGCCACAGCAGAGCTAGCTACAAGTGAGGCAGCAGCAATATAGACATCAAAATTAAAGGGAGAACCGACATATATTTAAAGAGAGTAATCAGATTATGGACAGAGTAGGAAAATTTCATAGCTCAAAACCTACAAACCCAACCATTACCCAACTTGACCATAATACAGTTCAGATAACTTCCAATAACTTTTTAGTTCAACCCAAAAACAGAACGAGTGACCTAGGTGGCGCAAAAATCCCAATCTTTTAATTAACTCTCTGCTGAAATTCCAGCAGACAGGAAGTGGTATTTTGAGCATAACTTTTAATTGGCTGAACCAAATTTGTGGAAATTTGGACAGCATAAACTAGACAAAATTTGTGACAACTTTCGCTTTTAAGCCTCTAGCAGAAACTTTGCAAAAGTCCATTTTCTAATCTGTTGTTCCCAGAAATTCCAGCAGACAAGGGGGTTACCATTTTAAGCATAACTCTTATTCTACTGAACCAAATTGGTTGAAATTTCTACAGTACAAACTAGATAACACCTATGACAACTTTCATGTTGAACACTTTTTCATTTGACAACGTTTTCAGTTTCGAAATAAGGGTGCAAACAGATTGTTCCCAGCAGGAGTTTTGGGTTGTGATTTCAATTTCTTTGACGACGGTTCGTTTTGGTTCACGTGTTACAAATCGATATTATTTCAGTGAGATGTAATGCATGAGCGGCCTATTCGATCTCACAACACACACGCCAATAGACTTTTGGCTTACGAAGTTAGTGCCGGTGGCTAGGCAATATTCGTCTCTCCTTATAGTAACTAGTCGGAATTCTCTATCCGTTTCAACGTACGAAATCGCGGTTAGTGTACCTGCAGAAAATTCCATTCCAGAGCATATATAATCAACCTTTCGTGCCAGCACTCACGAAAGCGTCTCCATACATTACCACCCACTATAGAGGTGGCACCCGAACGTTTAACATTGAACGGGCAATGTTCATATGTCACCGAGGCAACATATTGACAGTTTCATACGCTATTGACATAGCGTATTGACTTTGTGCCGCCATCATATTTGCATATGATGCCGTGGTACGCTACAGCAATCGCCGTACCTTGCGCCCACCATCCTATTCTATTTTCATACGCCATCACAGCGTATTGACTATGTGCCGCCACTATATTTTCATATAGTGCCGTGGTACGTTACAGCAATCGCCGTACCTTGCGCCCACCATTGCGTAAAGTAAATGACAGAATGAAATGTGCTGGAAGTCAGTATAATATACTATTTGCCACCTATCATATCGTGATCCCTTAACCCACATAGGCTTCATGTTCTAGGTAACATCCTTAGCGGTCCTATGACAACCTTCCTTGCAAGGCGCATCGGAAGTACGAATTGGCAAGTTTTATTCAAAAATCGTTGTTTAATGGTTTGTTGCTCTCTCCGGGCTGCTGCTTCGGCTCTGATACCAGCTGTGGCGGTTCCACTCCGAAATTATTCCAAGTTAAGTACCCTCAGACCACTAATCACGTAGTCAGGCACTTAATCCGGAATAAGCTGGAGCGCCGTCGGATTAAACCCGATTAAACCACGTACTTAACTAGATCGTAACAGCAGCAGGCCCACACGAAGGTGAGTTCCAGAGATTACAACATTCCACAAATTAACTTACACACATAGAGAAGTAGTTATTACAAACCGAGTGCAAATTTTAAAATCAGAGTACACAAGTCTTGCAGCGGAATCTAAAGTTCAACATAACTGAAATTAGAGTTCATTGCAGCGGAAGTAAATAATCTAACGACGAAACAGGTAACTCCGTGATGAAGCCTGCCACGAAGCTACTCCTCCCGATCCTCGCCGGAGGACGGGACCCATTCGATGTGCCAGCCAGGTGGAACCTGGGTAGGCCAAGTCATAGCATCCACATCCAGAATTATACCTGTAAAATAGTGCCACAAGCAAGGCTGAGTATACTAATACTCAGCAAGGCTTACCCGTCGGGTGAAAACTACATCACCGACATCTAGACAATGAAAGGCTTTTGGCTGGTGGGTTTGTTTGCCAAAAAGCAACTAAAAGTAGATCCTTGCTTTCAAGTTTTAGCACCATATTCTAATAAATTTAACCATTCTAGATTAGCATCCTCTCTAAGCATACAAGTGTAGCAATACAATTTAATTCATAGAACAATTTCATAATCTCAAATTCCACTTATTACTCGATGTGGCCTGACGGTCAAGCAGTCTCATTAACCGCGAGAAGCGGACAGTTCGAACCGAATTTGTGCTACCTGGCCAGGGGAAACCCAACACACACGGATACTCTGCTTGCGATAAAAGGTACAAGCATTTCCCAACCTTTCCCATCGATCCACAATTCGGAACCGGGTCCACTTCCTTAGGATGAAGGTTTACTGCTTCACTCACAGCATCACGCATACATCCACGAGTGTACGGCAAGGGAAAACAAAGTTTCCAAGGAGAGATGGCTATCGGCCCTAGCTGCTTCAATCTGGTACCGGGCTTACCGGCTCCCATATACCGGCATGCATGTGGTACGTTCAAAAACTTGACTTAGTATCCACACCTTCCGACCTTAACCAATTATCAAACACGGACGGGAGATCTACATCTATCATCCCGCCCGTCAATCCTTATGATTCCAACATAAGTAAAGACAAGCAATTCCTATATCTCGCGAGTGACAGGAAATCACCCGACTTGTAACGAACCTACAGCAATGCTCTACCGAACCTTTCATACTAGTATTGCAAGTCATGGGTACTAGGAAATGTGCAGCTAAGGTATTCAATCAACTCCTTGAACGTAAATGCACAAACATAGAGAATTCAAAGTGCATATTTTGGTAAAGGTTAGGTCATGCTCCGGGGCTTGCCTTCCTGCTCGGGCTGAGAGTTAGCTCCTGCGTTGGTCACGTCTGCACCGGCGTCGGGCTCCGGAACTTGCTCCTCTTCTGCGGGGACGAGGGTGTAGTCGCCGTCCGGAAGAACGCCTTCTACATGATATGCATAAGTTTTAAGGCGGCTGCCCCTTTTGATGCTAAGACTAGGGCCTTGAAGGCCATATTCACCTAGACATACTTAGATACTTGTATTCTCTTCACAAAAGCAAGTGTTGGTGGTGAAAAAGGTTTTAGTTGAATTCGATGGTGATTGTGTACATATATAAAAGAATTCTAGTTGTTTCTTCACAAAACAGGGTGGCTGTTTTGGGATTTTAAGTTATTCATTTTACTCTAACTAATTTAATCCGAAAAGGTTATTCTCTTTATATAATCCGATTTCCATCTAGATTCCTTTCCATTTTTATTTCTCCCTTTCTGTTCATTAATTTTAGCTATAAACTTTATGACAGCTACTGGAGTATAAGAGCTAAGCTCACTCCAAAATTTAGCTAATTTCGAGTTACACATAATTTATTAAAAATCTATAAACAGCTAGCTGCAGGAAGTGAATTAAAGGCATAATAAATTGAAATTTCATCTATTTCAGGAGATCTTCCTACCAAGGCTAAGCAATATCATGAGGAGGGCTCTGGCCAAGTGGTGGCTCAAAATAACCCTTGGGTAGTCCTCATTATTTTTCTATCCAAAAACACATATTTAATTATTTGCCATTCTAAACAGAGCAAAAATTAAGTTTTTCATTTTTAACATGTGTGTTAACAAGTTTTAAGTTCTCAGGAGCAAAATGATGATTTTTCGCTGCACAATTTATTTTTAACAATTTCTTTACTGCAGAAAGTCAGAAAACACATTTAAATCTATAACTAGAGCTACACATCATATTTTTGAGTCTCCTTTGGACACAAGCTGTCCAAAGCCTATATGCACAACATACCCAAAGCTCAACCCCAGCGGAGCTATGGATTTGAAATGGTGCACAACTTTAGGTTTTCCTAGTTTGATTTTTAATTCAATAACAGTTCACTAAAAGCAATAACATGTCTAATAGAGATTGTAGTTTAGACTCTAACGATTCCAGAGAGTATTTTTTGCACATTTTTCCGATTTTTCTACGATTTTTAATCGATTTTACAAGATTCGGGAAAAATCAAATCTAGGGTAAGAATCTATTTTCACCGAGAACCCTAGAACTTTCAAACTTTCGCGAACAGGTCCTGCACTTTTGCACGAAAGACCCTGGAAAGAGGTAGACGATGAACAATGGCCCTCGGGAGCTCGCCGGAGTTACGCCGGGCAAACCACGGCGAACTGGGCTCGGGGAAGAGGGGGAAAAGATTCCTGGGCTCACCACGAGTCGTTTGGGGACGGTTGGGAGGCCGGGGATGGTCGGAGCTTCGCCGGCGACGAGGTGGTGGCGGCGCGGCCGCCGCGGCTTCTACGCCGGCGAGCTCGGGGTCGTTCGCGGAGGGGGGAGAGGTCCTTGAGCACCAGCAGAGCTTGGGGAAGCTAATGGCGTGCTCGAGGAAGCTCGGGGACGGCTCGGAGTAGGGTCTCGACGTGCGGGTGCTTCGACGGCCGGAATTCGCGATTTGGGGAAATCGCAAATTCTCGCCGGAGAAGGGACAATAGCTTGGGGAAAGTTGGGGGTTTTGGAGCTGGTGGAGTGGACTAGCTCCGTGCGGGATGGATTGGGGAATGGTGGAGCGTGGACGAGGAATTTCGCGAAGAGCTTGGGTTCGGCTTGCGCGTCGCGAGGAGGAAGAAGACCGAGCGAGCGCGGGGAAGTGGAAATGACCAAGTGAGCGAGTGAGAGGAGGGGTGGGAGTGCGCGGTGGAGTGCTTGGGCACGCAAGGGAGGCACTGTGCGGCCTCGGGAGCGTGCGAGCGCGTGGGTGGCTGTCGCGGTCGCCATTGATGGCGCGGCGAGCTCGAACAGAGCGCGCGCGACACGATTGGGCGAGGAAGATTGTGGCGTGATCGCTGGGGATCCTCCACAGTGCTCCTTGGCGCGTAGCGAGCGAGCATCGCGACTGCGGGGCGGCGCTGCGCGGCTGCGACCAGTGCCGAGCGAGCTTGCCATGATGGCGCTCCGCGGCGCGAGGCAGCAGTGCGCCGTCGCCCGCGAAGTGACGGTACGGAAGGCTTGGACAAACGCGTGAGGACAAAAGCTAGCTGCCGCCACAGCTCGGCCGACCCGACGCGGTCTCCGCCACACGCCGGCCACGTGGCGGCCGGACTCCGGCCGGAGCAGAGCGCGCCAGGGGCGAGCTGGCAGCCCCGTGGAGCTCTTTGCCCCTTTTGAACTTTCTCCAAAAATTTGAGCTGAACTTCGAAACGTGTAAAATTAAAAGTTGGAGTTTGAGGTGCGGGACACAACTTCCGAGCTTGGACCGGGCACTTCGACCAGGCGCTACGGCGCTTCGAGCTTGAACCGCAAGCTCGAGCTTGCCGAGCCTCGAATGGTCGGAAACGCCACTCGAGGGTGAGTGCCCCCCTCGAGCTTGGCTGCGAAGCCTCGAGCGTGACGGAACGTCGCTCGAGGGTGAGTCCTCGAGCTTGGCTGCGGAGCCTCGAGGGTGACGGAACGTCGCTCGAGGGTGAGCCCTCGAGCTTGGCTGCGGAGCCTCGAGCGCGACGGACGGCGGGGCCTCGAGGGTCCTGTCGTGCAGCCTCGAATCGTGACGGAAACTACCGGCTAGGCTCGATCGTCACGGTCATAGCTCGATCGTCACGGACATACTGACTAGGCTCGATCGTCACGGACATAGCTCGATCGGGACGGATTTTTACGGCTAACCTCGATCGTGACGGACATTCCCGCTCGAGGGTCACCGATCGGCGCGAACGCCGTGGCGAGGTTGTCGCGAAGGGCTGTCCGAGATGTTTAAGTTTTAGTTGGGTGCCAAACAACCCTTGTTTTTGAATTATAATTGAATTTTTGACGAATTTTTGAATTTCAACCCAATTCCCTGTTGTATTGATTTTAATTGCACTTTTTAATTCTTTTGACATCAGAGATGTCACAAAAATGTGCGGTCTTTGTAAGGCAATACACAATTACCCAAATGGAGTCATGCCCCTGAGGGGTTCTGGGAAGTCCAACAATGAAGTCCATGCTTATATCTTCTCATTTCCATGAGGGAATAGGTAGAGGTTGAAGCGTGCCTGCTACCTTCAAGTGGCTAGCCTTAACTCGCTGGCACGTGTCACATTCCGACACATACGTGGCAATTTCTCGCTTCATCCTAGTCCACAAAAAAATTTGTTTCAAATCTTGGTACATTTTGGTGCTACCGGGATGGATAGAAAATTTAGAGAGATGGGCTTCATCCATAATCTTCCTCCGGAGTTCCGTGTTTTTGGGCACCACGATGCAATGTCCAAACCACATCACTCCCTGCCCATCTAACCGGAAACACTTGTACTTTTCTTTCTCCTTCTCCTTTGACAATTTCCTTTTAAGGATTTTAATCTTCCCGTCATTTAATTGGGCTACAACAATCTGATCGTGCAAGGTTGGTTCAACTGAAATATGGTTGAAGTACCCGTGTGGAACGATCTCTAAGTTGAGCTTTGCCATTTCATGGCACAAGGTGTCAGCGTAGGACTCCACGGAAAGACAATGACAATGAGCCTTGCGGCTTAGTGCATCCGCAACCACATTTGCCTTGCCGGGGTGATAATGCACACTAAGGTCATAGTCCTTTGCTAACTCCAACCATCTTCGCTGCCTCATATTCAAATGTGCCTGAGTGAAGACATATTTGAGGCTCTTGTGGTCTGTGTATATGTTGCATGGAACACCCATCAGGTAGTGTCTCCACATCTTGAGGGCATGAATAACCGCTGCTAGCTCTAGATCATGCGTGGGGTAGTTTTGCTCATGAGGCCGAAGTGCTCGAGAAGCATAAGCAATGACTCGGTTCTCTTGCATGAGGACACAGCCTATGGCGGACCACTCCGAAATTATTCCAAGTTAAGTACCTCGGGACCACTAATCAAGTAGTCAGGCACTTAATCCGGAATAAGCTGGAGCGCCGTCGGATTAAACCCGATTTAACCATGTACTTTTCTCGATCGAAACAACAGCACGCCCACACGAAGGTGAGTTCCAGAGATTACAACATTCCACAAATTAACATACATAAATGGTATCATAGAGTTATTACAAACCGAGTTTGAATTTAAATTAGAGTAGCAAGTTCATTGCAGCGGAATTAAAAGTTCATTGCAGCGGAATTAAATAAACTAACGACGATACAACGTAACGCCATGATGAAGCCTGCCACGGTGCTACTCCTCCCGTTCCTCGGCAGAGGACAGAACCCACTCGATGTGCCATCCAGGGGGAACCTGGGTAGGCCAAGTCAGGGCATCGACTGCCACATCCAACATTGCACCTGTAAATAAAAGCCACAAGCAAGGCTGAGTACACTAATACTCAGCAAGGCTTACCCGTCGGGTGAAAACTACATCACCGACATCTAGACAATGAGAGGCTTTTGGCTGGTGGGTTTGTTTGCCAAAAAGCAACTAAGAGTAGGTCCTTGCTTTCATGTTTTAGCATCATATTCTAGTAGATTTAACCTTTCTAGATTAGCATCCTGTCTAATCATACAAGTGGTGCAATACAATTTAATTCATACAACAAGTTCATCAATCTCATAGTTCCACTTGTTACTCAATGCAGCAAGGCGGTCAAGCAGTCTCATTAACCACGAGAAGCGGACAGTTCGAACCGAATTTTGCTACCTGGCCAGGGGAAAACCCAACACACACGGATAATGCTTGCTATAAAAGGTACAAGCACTTCCCAACCTTTCCCATCGATCCACAATTCGGATCCGAATCCACCTTCCTTAGGATAGAGGTTTACTGCTTCACTCACAGTCTCACACATATATCCACAAGTGTACGGCAGGGGAAAAAAGTTTCCAAGGAGAGATGGCTATCGGCCCTAGCTGCTTCAATCTGGTACCGGGCTTACCGATTCCCATATATCGGCATTCATGTGGTACGTTCAAAAACTTGACACACTCAACCACACGTTTCGACCTTAAATCCATTATCATACACGGACGGGAGATCTACATCTACCATCCCGCCCGTCCATCCTTATGATTCCAACATAAGTAAAGACAAGCAACTCCTATGTCTCGCGAGTGACAGGAAATCACTCGACTTGTAACGAACCTAAAGCAATGCCCTATCGATCCTTTCATACTAGTGTTGCAAGTCATAGGTACTAGAAATGTGCAGCTAAGGTATTCAATCAACTCCTTGAAACGTAAATGCACAAGCATAGAGAATTCATAGATGCATAAACTTTAAAGGTTAGGTTATGCTCCGAGGCTTGCCTTCTTGCTCTAGCTGGGGGTTAGCCTCCGGGTCGACCGTTCCTTCGCCGGCACCGTTCTCCGGGGTGCCTTCTCCGTCGGCGGGGATGAGATGGTAGAAGCCGTCGGCAACAACGCCTTCTACATGAGATGCATAACTTAAAGAGGCTGCCTAGTGATTCCAAAACTAAGGCCTTGAAGGCCATATTCACCTAGACATGCTAAAGTACTACTTTTTCCTTCACAAAAAATAGAGGAGGGGTGTGGGTAATTTTTATGCATCTTAATTCATAACCGAGGCTACAATCCATATTTTTAGGTCCCCTTTGGACACAAGGTGCCCAAAGTTACTACAAACAACATATCCAAAGCTCAGCCCTAGCGGAGCTCTGGATTTGAAATGGTGCACAAGTTTCTAAATTCATAGTTTGAATTTTAATTCAAAAATGGTTCGCCAAAAGTATATACATGCTTAAATGAGATTGGAGTTTACAATCTCACGAGTCCAGGGAGTATTGTTGTGCATTTTTCTGATTTTTGTATGATTTTTAGTGGATTTTACAAGATTCAGGAAAAATAGATCTAGGTTTAAGAATCTTTTTACGCTGGAGACCCTAGTAGTTTCAAAACCTTTCAAACCAGTCCCTGACTTTTGCGCAGAGGACCCTAGAACTAAAAAGGGGAACGCAGACGGGTCCAGGGCTCGTCGGCGTTGCTACGCCGGCGAAACGACGGCGAGTTGGCTCGGGGAAAGTTGGGGGAAACGGAGAGGAGCTCACCGCGAGTCGGTTGAGGTAGGTCTCGCGGTCGGAGGTGAAGCGGCGCGGCTCGTCGACGCTAAGCGGCGGCGCGGTTGGCTCCGGCGACGTCGCTGGCGGCCTGCGGTGGTTGAGACGATGCGCGGAAGGGCGTGTGAGCTTCACTGGACGATGGTGGAGCTCGTCGTGGGGCTCGTCTGCGACGGGGATGGCCGGGGTATGGGGCTCGACATGGAGGTGGTGTTCGCGGTGTTAAAGGACGAGCAGTGGGGAAAGTCTCGATTCGCGGCGAGTGAGGCTCGATTCGAGCTGGGGAGTGCTCGAGCGGCTAGCGGGGTGTGTGAGCGAGCTTCACGAGCGGGGGATTGGAAAAGGGTGGAGGGATTCGCGGTCGATTCGAGTTCGCGGCGGGAAAGCTCGAGCTCGGCTCAAGGCGTCCCGAGGTGGAAGACGATGGAAACGAACGCGGGGAAGTGGAAATGGTTACGTGTGGACTGAGGGGAAGGAGTGTGAGTGCTCGGTGGGATGCTTGGGTGCGTTAGCGAGCACCGAGGTGCCTCGGTGCCGTGTGTGCGCGAGCGCGTGCTGTCGCGGTCGGCATTGATGGCGCTGTGAGCTCGAGCAGAGCGCGCGCACAGGATTGGGGGTCGGAGATTGTGGCGTGGAGAAGTGGAAGATCCTCTGCAGAGCGTTTGGCGCGGAGCGGAGAGAAATCGGCCACGGAGCGGCTCAGCGCGACGCGCGCGCGCGCGGCCACGGCGGCGCTCTGACCGCCATGATGGCGCTCGCGCGACGCGAGGCAAGACAGCGCGTCGACGGCGATGTGACGGTGCGGGAAGGAGTCGGACAAGCGCGTGAGGACAGCGGCCACCCGACGCCGCGGCTCGGCCAGCTTGGCGCGGCCTCCGCCGCTCGCCGGCCACGTGGCGGCCGGCTCCCGGCCGGAGCAGGGGCGCGCCAGGGCAACTGTTGACGCCCGTGGAGCTCCTTTTGCCCCTTTGAAGTTTCTCCAAAAATTTGAACTGAACATGAAAAAGTGTGAAAATAAAAGTTGGAGTTTGAGAGGTGGGACACAACTTTCTTTTTGGGGTGAACCTGAGATTTCAAATTTTTCAAGCTCAAACAACCCAAATTCAAAAAGGTGTTCAGATTGGTTTTTCGAGTTTTTGAGGGGCTAAACTGCAAAATTTTCAAAAGTTCCAAACAGTGACTAGGCCTTATTTGTGATGACAAACAACTTTTATTTTTGGAGATTTTCAAGTTTAGTACAAAATTCTTGAGTTTTCAGTTGGGTGTCAAACAACCCTTGTTTTTGAATTTCAATTTGAATTTTTAATGGATTTTTTTGAATTCCAACCCATAATTCCCTTTTGTACTTGTTTTAAGTGTACTTTTAATACTTTTACATCAGAGATGTCACACAGCCAAGTCCAGTGCCTGATGCATCGCAATAGACATCGTAGGGCTTGGTGCAATCGGGTTGAGCTAAAACTGGGGCTGAAGTTAAATGTCTTCGCAAAGTGTGCAAAGCTTCATCACATTTGTCATTCCACTCAAATTTGACTCCCTTCTTTAAGAGTTCGGTCATGGGTTTCGCAATCCGAGAAAAGTCCGAAATAAAACGGCGATAATAACCGGCTAAACCCAGAAAACTCCGAATCTCGTGGACAGAGGTAGGTGGTTGCCAATCTAACACCTCTTGCACTTTGGTTGGATCCACGGATATACCATCCTTGGAAACTGTGTGACCTAAGAATTTCACGCTCTCTAGCCAGAATTCACATTTTGAGAACTTGGCGTAGAGTTGGTGGTCTCACAACCTTTGAAGAACAACGCGAAGGTGCTCGGCATGCTCTTCCTCATTCTTGGAATATATAAGAATGTCGTCAATGAAAACCAACACGAACTTGTCTAGTTCTGACATGAAAACTTAATTCATGAGATACATGAAATAGGCTGGGGCATTGGTGAGTCCAAAAGACATGACCAAGAATTCATAAAGCCCGTAACGAGTAGAAAAGGCAGTCTTTGGAATGTCACAGGGTCTGATTTTTATTTGATGATAGCCAGAGCGAAGGTCAATCTTGGAGAACACTCTAGCGCCAGCTAGTTGGTCAAACAGGACATCAATACGGGGGAGTGGGTATTTGTTTTTAATAGTCACCGCATTGAGAGGTCGGTAATCGATACACAACCTCAAAGAATGGTCCTTCTTCTTCACAAAGAGGGCGGGACATCCCCAAGGTGACACACTTGGACGTATGAAACCCTTGTCTAGCAGTTCTTGGAGTTGAATTTTTAATTCGGCCAATTCATTGGGTGGCATTCTATATGGTCTCTTTGATATAGGTGTCGTGCCAGGTTGGAGTTCGATAACAAATTCAATGTCCCTATCCGGCGGCATCCCAGGTTAGTCATCCGGAAAAACGTCGGCATACTCACATACCACCGGAATGTCCTTTAGTTGCGTTTCTACCATTGTATAAGCACAAGTATTGACCCAATTCCGTTGTGGCAGATATAGTACACTAGGGCCATGTGTAGGCGAGTTTATTTCAACAACTCGTTCCACAACATCTAGCACAACCTTATGTTGAGTCATCCAATTGGCTCCCAACACAATGTCAAATCCCTTCCATACCAAGCAGAATTAAATCAGTAGGAAATATTTTACTTCCCAGCCTGATTGGAACTCTTCGGGTGACTTGGTTGGATGCAATTTTACCTCCCGCAGTTGATATCACATATGATGATTTGGTATGGTAAGATTTTAACCCACATTTCACATGAAATCTTGTGCTTATAAAACTATGCGTTGCCCCAAAATCAAACAATATCACAGCAGGTTGAGTGTGGATAGGGAAGGTACCAGTCATGTCTGGGGCTCCCTCGGGTAGGTCGGCCAAGGTGGTGTAGTTAAGCCTTCCTTGTCGGACCTGCACACGCTGCTGCTGTTTGCCCTTGCCTTGCTGATTTCCCGGGCGCTGGTTCTGTTGCTTGTTCTGCGGGCAATCCTTGATAAAGTGATTGTTACTGCCACACTTGAAGCACTGATAGCCGGCTCCAGGGCGAGCTGGCTGTTGTGCATTCTGCCTTGGCGCTGGTTGCTGCTGCGGCGGTGGAGGGAAACGAGGCGCATTAGGCTGTGGTGGCCTAGCAACCCATCCACCTCCCTGAGGTGCCCTGGACTGTCCTTGTGGTGCAACCGGGGGAACCAAGCGGAATCTCTGCGGCTGCGCGCTCGAGGGTCCAGCGGGAGCTTTCCTCTTCTTCTCCGCCTTGTGCACCGTGTTGGCGTCTTCTTGGGCGATGGCGAGGTTCACAAGGTCGCCATATGTGGCAGCACGGGTGGTAGCCAATTGAGCTTTCAACTTAGTATTGAGGCCACGTCGGAACCTCTCCAACTTTTTCTCGTCAGAATCGGCGTGATGACCCGCATATGGGCACAGACCATTGAAGGCCTGGGTGTATTGGAGCACCATGCGGGTACCCTGGGTCAGAGCCAGAAATTCGTTCAACTTCCGCTCTACCAAGCCGGCAGGAATATGATGAGCCTTAAACGCGGTCTTGAACTCATCCCACTCAACCACATGACCCTCTTGCTGCAGGGCCAAGTAATTCTCCCACCATAGGAGAGCTGGGCCGCGGAGCTGCTGCGCCGCGAACACTACCTTGCGGTTGGGAGTGCAAGGCGTGGCCAGGATGGTGAACTTGGACTCGATGGCTCGAATCCACGTATCGGCCTCCAGGGGCTCATCGGCTCTTGAGAATATCGGCGGGTGTGTAGCCAGAAAATCCTCATATCGGGCCACTTGAGGCTGAGGGGCCCGTTGACCTCCCTGCTGTAGCATCTGTTGTTGCATCAATTGTTGTTGATGCTGCAGGTTCCGTAGGATCTCCGTCTGCGTAGCATACAACTGCTGCCACGTCGGAGGTTGCTGCGGTGGTGGAGGTGGCAGCGGCTGTTGCTGCCCCTCTGGCCCTTGCTGGTTAGCATTGGAGCCACTAGCGTCATGACCGCTGCGGGTGATTGCCATCTGCAGTAGGTACTTGTATTAGCCACATTTCATAAGCTTGCATAATGATGACAAGATAGAACGTGACAATATATTGAAGTTTACTGCGCAAGAATGACATGTTAACACGCATTTCGGAAGAAAAACCATATCTCCCAACAGGATGCAAGTCAAATGCTCCAATTCGGTCAGTAGCTCGAAAATTTCATGCTCTACAACTTTCGTGTTTGGCTCAGAATCAAATTCGGACTGGTACTAAGCCGAAAAATTCAATCTTTAGCTCTCTGAGTTCGCTGTTTTTCAGCAGGCCGAGCTGTAGTGTTTTGGTTGCCATTTTTATTTTGCTTAACCAATGGGGTTGAAATTTGGCGATCATTTCGTTTGAAAAATTCCAAACAACTTTGTAGTTCACATCACAGCCCAGAAATGAATGGAAAACCCATCAATAATAAAAACAAAGTTAGCTGCAGAATGTCTTCTACACAGCCATTACAACTCTCATCAAGTTTTGGATCACCCAACCACATCATTCAATTACATTGTCTCAAAAGATTTAAATGGGAGCTCAACTCCATCTAGCCTATTACAACATAAAGCCAAAATTTAGGCCTAGCGGAGGAGTAATCTTGCTACTACCACTTCTAGAAGTCATCTAGGTTGTTAGCGGTAGCCTCGCTGCCCATAGGTGATGGTGGAGCTGGAAGGGGCGGCATGTCATCCTCGGTATCCATGTCGGAATCGGGGGCCTCTCCTTCCCCATGCTCTCCCTCTTGCTCAAGATGGTGCTGAGCATCATGGGCGGCTAACATAGCATTGGCATGCTCTAAAGTACCGTGTACCTCCTCAAGTTCTTCTCTTGTTTGGGCTAGCTCATTTTGGACATTGTTGTGCGCGATGTGGAGGTCATTCAATTGCCTCTCCAAATCAGCAATCATGGCGTCTCTTGTGCTCACCTCAATGGACAATGAGGTCCTCTCAACCCCAATGTCACGGGCACGGGCGGAGATGTCCATAGCAAGGTTGAGCATCTCGCTCTGCGACCGTCCTAAAAGTGCCTGCAAGCGGTGGTAAGCTCGGATCCACCTCATCATCAGTGCAGCTGCAGCGACGGGATTTTCCGCCATCCTCAACGGGGAGCTAAGATAGCGTCTCATCCAATGGGGATCATCCGGCTGAGTCGGTGGAAACAACCCAAGCAACTGGTGCTCTACCAATTCCTGGTTCTGAGCACAAAAAGAACTAATGCCATTCAAGGCAGCTAGCTCACAAGTCGTCTCCATGTGGTGTCCATGAACTTCCACACTCCAAGTGGGGGAGCTAGGACATGGTGGATGGCGATACACCACCAAACGCACACGAGAACGGGTCACACCACGGTCTCGGATGAGGGTTCTCTCATATTGTGGCGGGGTAGGGTAGTCGAGCGCCTGCAAAACCGACCACAGAATGCTAGGGAAGCCTTCCCATCCTAGGCAATCTGAAAAGGAAACATCGTTTGGGTAGCTGGCCAAGTCGGCGTGAGCGTCCATTCTGAACCAAAGAAAAAGGGCAAGGGTGAGAACCGGTTAGCGCCAGGAAAACAAAACAGATTCTGGACAGTGTAGCAAAAATTACAAAACTCGAATTCTACAAGCTCAAAAATTCCCAATTTTGGCCAGGACATTGTTTAAGTAATTCCAAAAAAGTTTCATATTGGAGGTTTGAGCAGAAACTGTAATTAAGATGGTGTAAAAATTCAATTTTTATCTCACTGTTCCCAGAAATTTCCAGCAGACAGGGGGTTACCATTTTAAGCATAACTCCAGTTCTACAGCATAAACTTCATAACTTTTATGACAACTTTCATGTTGAACACTTTCTCATTTGACAACGTTTTCAGTTTCGAAACATTGGTGCAAACAGACTGGTTTCAGCAGAATTTTCGGGGTTGTGATTTCAATTTCGACGGCGGTTTCGGTTGGTCACGTATTAAGGTTCAATATTATTTCAGTGAAATGCAATGCATGAGCGGCCTATTCGTTCTCGCCAACACACATGCCAATAAACTTTTGGCCTACGAAGTTAGTGCCGGTGGCTAGGCAATATCCGTCTCTCCCTATATTATCTAGCCGAACTTTTCTAACCGTTTCAACATACGGAATCGTGGTTAGTGTACCTGCAGAAAATTCCATTCCAGAGCATATATAATCAACCTTTCGTGCCAGCACTCATGAAAGCGTCTCCATTCATTACCACCCACTATAGAGGTGGCACCCGAACGTTTAACATTGAACGGGCAATGTTCATATGTCACCAAAGCAACATATTGACAATTTCATACGCTCATGAGATAGCGTATTGACTTTGTGCCGCCATCATATTTGCATATGATGCCGTGGTACGCTACAGCAATCGCCGTACCTTGCGCCCACCATGCTATTCTATTTTCATACGCCATCACAGCGTATTGACTATGTGCCGCCACTATATTTTCATATAGTGCCGTGGTACGTTACAGCAATCGCCGTACCTTGCGCCCACCATTGCGTAAAATAAATGACAGAATGAAATGTGCTGGAAGTCAGTATAATATATTATTTGCCACCTATCATATCGTGATCCCTTAATCCACATAGGCTTCACGCTCTAGGTAACATCCTTAGCGGTCCTAAAAATAACCTTCCTTCGCAAAGCGCGGTGGAAGTACGAGTTGGCAAATTTTATTCAAAAATGTTCATTTAAGGTTTGTTGCTCTCTCCGGTGCGCTGTTTCGGCTCTGATGCCAGCTATGGCGGACCACTCTGAAATTATTCCAAGTTAAGTACCTCGGGACCACTAATCAAGTAGTCAGGCACTTAATCCGGAATAAGCTGGAGCGCCGTCGGATTAAACCCGATTTAACCACGTACTTTTCTCGATCGAAACAACAGCACGCCCACACGAGGTGAGTTCCAGAGATTACAACATTCCACAATTTAACATACATAAATGGTATCTCAAGTTATTACAAACCAAGTTCGAATTTAAATCGGAGTATCCAGTTCAAGCAGCGGAAATAAAGGTTCATTGCAGCGGAAGATAAACTAACGACGATACAACGTAACACCATGATGAAGCCTGCCACGGTGCTACTCCTCCCGTTCCTCGGCAGAGGACGGAACCCACTCGATGTGCCATCCAGGGGGAACCTGGGTAGGCCAAGTCATAGCATCGACTGCCACATCCAACATTGTACCTGTAATAAGAGCCACAAGCAAGGCTGAGTATACTAATACTCAGCAAGGCTTACCCGTCGGGTGAAAACTACATCACCGACATCTAGACATGAGAGGCTTTTGGCTAGTGGGTTTGTTTGCCAAAAAGCAACTAAGAGTAGGTCCTTGCTTTCATGTTTTAGCATCATATTCTAGTAGATTTAACCATTCTAGATTAGCATCCTGTCTAATCATACAAGTGGTGCAATACAATTTATTTCATACAACAAGTTCATCAATCTCATAGTTCCACTTGTTACTCAATGCAGCCAGGCGGTCAAGCAGTCTCATTAACCGCGAGAAGCGGACAGTTCGAACCGAATTTTGCTACCTGGCCAGGGAAAACCCAACACACACGGATAATGCTTGCTATAAAAGGTACAAGCACTTCCCAACCTTTCCCATCGATCCACAATTCGGATCCGAATCCACCTTCCTTAGGATAGAGGTTTACTGCTTCACTCACAGTCTCACGCATATATCCACAAGTGTACGGCAGGGGAAACAAAAGTTTCCAAGGAGAGATGGCTATCGGCCCTAGCTTCTTCAATCTGGTACCGGTCTTACCGATTCCCATATATCGGCATGCATGTGGTACGTTCAAAAACTTGACACACTCAACCACACGTTTCGACCTTAAATCAATTATCATACACGGACGGGAGATCTACATCTACCATCCCGCCCGTCCATCCTTATGATTCCAACATAAGTAAAGACAAGCAACTCCTATGTCTCGCGAGTGACAGGAAATCACTCGACTTGTAACGGACCTAAAGCAATGCCCTATCGATCCTTTCATACTAGTGTTGCAAGTCATAGGTACTAGAAATGTGCAGCTAAGGTATTCAATCAACTCCTTGAAACGTAAATGCACAAGCATAGAGAATTCATAGATGCATAAACTTTAAAGGTTAGGTTATGCTCCGGGGCTTGCCTTCTTGCTCTAGCTGGGGGTTAGCCTCCGGGTCGACCGTTCCGTCGCCGGCACCGTTCTCCGGGGTGCCTTCTCCGTCGGCGGGGATGAGATGGTAGAAGCCGTCCGCAACAACGCCTTCTACATGAGATGCATAACTTAAAGAGGCTGCCTAGTGATTCCAAAACTAAGGCCTTGAAGGCCATATTCACCTAGACATGCTAAAGTACTACTTTTTCCTTCACAAAAAATAGAGGAGGGGTGTGGGAAATTTTTACGCATCTTTGATGGTGATTGTGTACATATATAAAAGAATTTCCATTTATTATTTTGAAGATAGGGTGCTGTTCTGGAATTTTAAACCTTTCCATGTTTTATTTCAATTATTTATCAAAAAGCTCTATTCTTTTATATAACTCAATTTCCACCTTAATTTCTTTTCATTTTTGTTTCTTGGTTTCTGTTCATCCTTTTTAGCTATAAACTTTATGACAGCTACTGGAGTATAAGAGTTAGGCTCACTCCAAAATTTAGCTAAATCTGAGCTACACAGAATTTATTAAAATTAGTACAACTGCTGCCTACAGAAATGAAATAAATTCATATAAATCGAAAATACATCCAAATCAGGAAATTTTCCTACCTGAGCTAGTCATAAGTGCAAGGTGGGCTCTGGCCAAGTGGTGGCTCAAAATAACCCTTGGACAGTCCTCAATAAATTTTTACTTGAAAACACATATCTATTTATTGGCTAGACTAAACAGAGCAAAAATTAAGTTTTGCATTTTTAACAGATGTGCTAACAAGTTTTTGGGCCTCTGGAGAAAAATGGTGATTTTTCGCCACAGGGATTATTTTTAACAATTTCTGAACTGCAAGAAGACAGAAACACAATTTAAGTCATAACTGAAGCTACAGTCCATATTTTTAGGTCCCCTTTGGACACAAGGTGTCCAAAGTCACTGCAAACAATATATCCAAAGTTCAGCCCTAGCGGACCTCTGGATTTGAAATGGTGCACAAGTTTCTAAATTCACATTTTGAATTTTAATTTGAAAATGGTTCACCAAAAGTATACACATGCTTAAATGAGATTGGAGTTTACAATCTCACGAGTCCAGGGAGTATTTTTGTGTATTTTTCTGATTTTTGTACGATTTTTAGTGGATTTTACAAGATTCGGGAAAAATAGATCTAGGTTTAAGAATCTTTTTACGCTGGAGACCCTAGAACTTTCAAAACCTTTCAAACCAGTCCCTGACTTTTGCGCAGGGGACCCTAGAAAAACGAAGACGATGAAGAAAGGTCCTCAGCTCGTCGTCGGAGTTGCGCCGGCCAAACGAGTGTGGAAAGCTTCATCACACTTGTCATTCCACTCAAATTTGACTCCCTTCTTTAAGAGTTCGGTCATGGGTTTTCAGTTGGGTGTCAAACAACCCTTGTTTTTGAATTTCAATTTGAATTTTTAATGGATTTTTTTGAATTCCAACCCATAATTCCCTTTTGTACTTGTTTTAAGTGTACTTTTAATACTTTTACATCAGAGATGTCACACAGCCAAGTCCAGTGCCTGATGCATCGCAATAGACATCGTAGGGCTTGGTGCAATCGGGTTGAGCTAAAACTGGGGCTGAAGTTAAATGTCTTCGCAAAGTGTGCAAAGCTTCATCACATTTGTCATTCCACTCAAATTTGACTCCCTTCTTTAAGAGTTCGGTCATGGGTTTCGCAATCCGAGAAAAGTCCGGAATAAAACGGCGATAATAACCGGCTAAACCCAGAAAACTCCGAATCTCGTGGACAGAGGTAGGTGGTTGCCAATCCAGCACCTCTTGCACTTTGGCTGGATCCACGGATATACCATCCTTAGAAACCGTGTGTCCTAAGAATTTCACACTCTCTAGCCATAATTCACACTTGGAGACCTTGGCGTAGAGCTGATGGTCTCTCAATCTTTGAAGAATAATGCGAAGGTGCTCGGCATGCTCTTGCTCATTCTTAGAATATATAAGAATGTCGTCGATGAAAACCACCACGAACTTGTCTAGTTCTGACATGAAAACCGAATTCATGAGGTACATGAAGTAGGCTGGGGCATTGGTGAGTCCAAAAGACATGACCAAGAATTCATAAAGTCCGTAACGAGTAGAAAAGGCAGTCTTTGGAATGTCACAAGTTCGGATTTTTATTTGATGATAGCCAGAGCGAAGGTCAATCTTGGAGAACACTCTGGCGCCAGCTAGTTGGTCAAATAGGACGTCAATACGGGGGAGTGGGTACTTATTTTTAATAGTCACCGCATTGAGAGGCCGGTAATCGATACACAACCTCAAGGAATGGTCCTTCTTCTTCACAAAGATAGCGGGACATGCCCAAGGTGACACACTAGGACGAATGAAACCCTTGTCTAGCAGTTCTTGGAGTTAAATTTTTAGTTCAGCCAATTCATTGGGTGGCATTCTATATGGTCTCTTTGATATAGGTGCCATGCCAGGTTGGAGTTCAATCACAAATTCAATGTCCCTATCCGGCGGCATCCCAGGTAACTCATCCGGAAAAACATCGACATACTCACATACCACCGGAATGTCCTTTAGTTGCGTTTCTACCATGGTATAAGCACACGCATTGACGCAATTCCGTTGTGGCAAATATAGCACACTAGGGCCATGTGTAGGCGAGTTTATTTCAACAACTCGTTCCACAACATCTAGCACAACCTTATGTTGAGTCATCCAATTGGCTCCCAAAACAATGTCAATCCCTTCCATACCAAGCAGAATTAAATCAGTAGGAAATATTTTACTTCCTAGCCTGATTGGCACTCTTCGGGAGACTTGGTTGGATGCTATTTTACCTCCCGCAGTTGATATCACGTATGATGATTTGGTATGGTAAGATTTTAGCCCACATTTTGCATGAAATCTTGTGCTTATGAAACTATGTGTTGCCCCGGAATCAAACAATATCACACCAGGTTGAGTGTGGATAGGGAAGGTACCAGTCATGTCTGGGGCTCCCTCGGGTAGGTCGGCCAAGGTGGTGTAGTTAAGCCTACCCTGTCGGACCTACACACGCTGCTGCTGTTTGCCCTTGTTTTGCTGATTCCCTGGGCGCTGGTTCTGTTGCTTGTTCTGCGGGCAATCCTTGATAAAGTGGCTGTTGCTGCCGCACTTGAAGCACTGATAACCGGCTCCATGGCGAGTTGGCTGCTGTACGTTCTGCCTTGGCGCCGGTTGCTGCTGCGGCGGTGGAGGGAAACGGGGCGCATTAGGCTGTGGTGGCCTAGCAACCCATCCACCTCCCTGAGGTGCCCTGGACTGTCCTTGCGGTACAGCCGGGGGAACCAAGCGGAATCTCTGCGGCTGCGCACTCGAGGGTCCAGCGGGAGCTTTCCTCTTCTTCTCCGCCTTGTGCACCGTGTTGGCGTCTTCTTGGGCAATGGCGAGGTTCACAAGATCGCCATATGTGGCAGCACGGGTGGTGGCCAATTGAGCTTTCAACTTGGTATTGAGGCCACGTCGGAACCTCTCTTTCTTCTTCTCGTCAGAATCGGCGTGATGACCCGCGTATGGGCACAGACCATTGATGGCCTGGGCGTATTGGAGCACCGTGCGTGTGCATCTCTGATGTAAACATGAAGAAAATATCTTTGAAACAGTTTAAAGAGGGAAAAAGTGGAGATGGAATTCAATAATTCATCAAATTCAATTTTAAATTCAAAAAACAAAGGTTGTTTGACACCCGACTGAAAACTCAAGAATTTTGTACTAAACTTGAAAATCTCCAAAAAAAGAAGTTGTTTGTCAACACAAATAAGGCCTAGTCACTGTTGGGAACTTTTGATAATTTTGCAGTTTAGTCCCTCAAAAACTCGAAAAACCAAGCTGAACACCTTTTTGAATTTGGGTTGTTTGAGCTCAAAAAATTTGAAATTTCAAGTTCACCCCAAAAAGAAAGTTGTGTCCCACCTCTCAAACTCCAACTTTTATATTCACACTTTTTCATGTTCAGTTCAAATTTTTGGAGAAAATTCAAAAGGGCAAAAGGAGCTCCACGGGCGCCAACAGTCGCCCTGGCGCGCCCCTGCTCCGGCCGGGAGCCGGCCGCCACGTGGCCGGCGAGCGGCTGAGGCCAAGCCGAGCTGGCCAAGCCGTGGTGTCGGGTGGCTCTTGTCCTCGAGCGTTTGTCCAAGCCCTCCGCGCCGTCACATCGGCGCTTGACCGCTCGTCTCGCCTCGCCTCGCGCCACGCGAACGTCATCATGGCGGTCGAGCGCCGCCGTGGCCACGCGCTCGCGCGCGACGCGCAGAGCTCCTCCGCAAGGGATTCCTTCCCACTACGCGCCACGCGCACTGTGGAGGACCCCTGCAGCGTATCCCCGCGCCCACGCCACGATCCTCCTCGCCCAACCGTCGCGCGCGCTCTGTTCGAGCTCGGGCGGGCTTCAATGGCGCGTCGCGTCGCTGTCGCTCCGCACGCACGCTCTCAAGGCAGCACGCCCCCGCTCTAGCGTGCCCAAGCCATCCACGGAGCCACTCACACTCTCCCCTGGCTCGCTCACTTCACCAGTTCGCTCCCTCGCGCCTCGCTCCGTCGTCTTCCACCTCGCGCCGCGCGGACCGAGTCGAGCTTCGAGACGAAATTCGCCCCACACTCTCCACCATTCCCAAATTCCTTGCGCACGGAGCTAGACCCCTTCACTAGCTTCCATTTCCCCCACTCCTCTCGAGCTATCATCGCTTCTCCGGCGAGAAATCGAGATTTCCCCCAAATCTCTGTTTTTCGGCCGCCGGAGCACCCTCACGTCGAGACCCTACGCCGAGCCGTCCCTGAGGTCAACCGAGCATGCCAACAGCTTCCCCGAGCTCCACTGGTGCTCTAGGACCCCTCCAACCCCGACGAGACCCCCCGACCTCACCGGCGTAAAAGCCGCGGCGGCCGCGCCGCCACTGCATCGCCGCCGGCCATCTTCCGAGCTTCCCCCGGCCTCCCAACCGCCACCAATCGACTCGTGGTGAGCCCCTGGTTCTTTTCCCCCACTTCCCCGACCCTACCTCGCCGTCGTTTGGCCGGCGCAACTCCGGCGATGGGCCAAGGACCAAAGTTCATCGTCTTCGTTTTTCTAGGGTCGTCTGCGCAAAAGTCAGGGACTTGTTCGTGAAGTTTTAAAAGTTCTAGGGTCTCCAGCGTAAAAAGATTCTTAAACCTAGATCTATTTTTCCCGAATCTTGTAAAATCCACTAAAAATCATACAAAAATCAGAAAAATGTACAAAAATACTCTCTGGACTCGAGAGATTGTAAACTCCAATCTCATTTAAGCATGTATATACTTTTGGTGAACCATTTTTGAATTAAAATTCAAACTGTGAATTTAGATACTTGTGCACCATTTCAAATCCAGAGCTCCGCTAGGGCTGAGCTTTGGATATGTTTTTTGTAGTGACTTTGGACACCTTGTGTCCAAAGGGGACCTAAAAATATGGACTGTAGCTTCAGTTATGAATCAAATTGTTTTTTCTGTCTTTCTGGAGTCCAGAAATTGTTAAAAATAATCCATGCAGCGAAAAATCACCATTTTTCTCCAGAGGTCTAAAAACTTGTTAGCACATCTGTTAAAAATGCAAAACTTAATTTTTGCTCTGTTTAAACTAGCAAATAAATAGATATGTGTTTTTGGATAGAAATTTATTGAGGACTGTCCAAGGGTTATTTTGAGCCACCACTTGGCCAGAGCCCTCCTTGCACTTATGACTAGCTCTGGTAGGAAAATTTCCTGATTTGGATGTATTTTCGATTTTATATGAATTTATTTTATTTCTGCAGGCAGCAGTTTGAACTATTTTTAATAAATTCTGTGTAGCTCAGATTTAGCTAAATTTTGGAGTGTGCCTAACTCTTATACTCCAGTAGCTGTCATAAAGTTTATAGATAAAAAGGCTGAACAGAATAGGAGAAACAAAAATGAGAAGGAATTAAGGTGAAATTGAGTTATATAAAAGAATAGAGTTTTTGATAATTAAATAAAATATAACATGGAAAGGTTTAAAATTCAGAACAGAACCCTATCTTCAAAATAATAAATGGAAATTCTTTTATATATGTACACAATCACCATCAAAATTGTGTAAAAATTTTCCACACACCCCTTCTCTAATTTTATGAAAAAGAGAGTAGTACTTTAGCGTGTCTAGGTGAATATGGCCTTCAAGGCCTTAGATTTGGAATCACTAGACAGCCACAGTAAATTATGCATCTCATGTAGAAGGCGTTATTCCGGACGGCACCTACCATCTCATCCCCGCCGACGGTGAAGGAATCCCGGAGGGAGGTGCCAACGAAGTGGAAGTCAACCTGGAGGCTAACCCCCAGCTAGAGCAAGAAGGCAAGCCCCGGAGCATAACCTAACCTTTAAAATTTATGCATCTATGAATTCTCTATGCTTGTGCATTTACGTTTCCAGGAGTTGATTGAATACCTTAGCTGCACATTTCTAGTACCTATGACTTGCAACACTAGTATGAAAGGATCGATAGGGCATTGCTTTAGGTCCGTTACAAGTCGAGTGATTTCATGTCACTCGCGAGACATAGGAGTTGCTTGTCTTTACTTATGTTGGAATCATAAGGATGGACAGGTGGGATGGTAGATGTAGATCTCCCGTCCGTGTATGATAATGGACTTAAGGTCGAAACGTGTGGTTGAGTGTGTCAAGTTTTTGAACGTACCACATGCATGCCGATATATGGGAATCGGTAAGCCCGGTACCAGATTGAAGCAGCTAGGGCCGACAGCCATCTCTCCTTGGAAACTCTGTTTCCCCTGCCGTACACTTGTGGATATATGCGTGAGACTGTGAGTGAAGCAGTAAACCTCTATCCTAAGGAAGGTGGATTCGGATCCGAATTGTGGATCGATGGGAAAGGTTGGGAAGTGCTTGTACCTTTTATAGCAAGCATTATCCGTGTGTGTTGGGTTTCCCCTGGCCAGGTAGCAAAATTCGGTTCGAACTGTCCGCTTCTCGCGGTTAATGAGACTGCTTGACCGCCTTGCTGCATTGAGTAACAAGTGGAACTATGAGATTGATGAATTTGTTGTATGAAATAAATTGCATTGCACCACTTGTATGATTAGACAGTATGCTAACCTAGAATGGTTAAATCTACTAGAATATGATGCTAAAACATGAAAGCAAGGACCTACTCTTAGTTGCTTTTTGGCAAACAAACCCACCAGCCAAAAGCCTCTCATGTCTAGATGTCGGTGATGTAGTTTTCACCCGACGGGTAAGCCTTGCTGAGTATTAGTATACTCAGCCTTGCTTGTGGCTTTTATTTACAGGTACAATATTGGATGTGGCAGTCGATGCCCTGACTTGGCCTACCCAGGTTCCCCCTGGATGGTACGTCGAGTGGGTTCCGTCCTCTGCCGAGGAACGGGAGGAGTAGCACCGTGGCAGGCTTCATCATGGTGTTACGTTGTATCGTCGTTAGTTTATCTTCCGCTGCAATGAACCTTTATTTCCGCTGCTTGAACTTAGTACTCTGATTTAAATTTCGAACTTGACTTGTAATAACTTTGAGATACTATTTACGTATGTTAATTTGTGGAATGTTGTAATCTCTGGAACTCACCTTCGTGTGGGCGTGCTGTTGTTTCGATCGAGAAAAGTACATGGTTAAATCGGGTTTAATCCGACGGCGCTCCTGCTTATTCCGGATTAAGTGTCTGACTACTCGATTAGTGGTCCCGGGGTACTTAACTTGGAATAATTTCGGAGTGGTCCGCCACAGCTGGTATCAGAGCCGAAACAGCGCACCGGAGAGAGCAACAAACCTTAAATAAACATTTTTAAATAAAATTTGCCAACTCGTACTTCCACCGCGCTTTGCGATGGAAGGTTATTTTTAGGACCGCTAAGGATGTTACCTAGAGCGTGAAGCCTATGTGGGTTAAGGGATCACGATATGATAGGTGGCAAATATATATTATACTGACTTCCAGCGCATTTCATTCTGTCATTTACTTTACGCAATGGTGGGCGCAAGGTACGGCGATTGCTGTAACGTACCACGGCACTATATGAAAATATAGTGGCGGCACATAGTCAATACGCTGTGATGGCGTATGAAACTAGAATAGCATGGTGGGCGCAAGGTACGGCGATTGCTATAGCATACCACGGCATCATATGCAAATATGATGGCGGCACAAAGTCAATACGCTATCTCATGAGCGTATGAAATTGTCAATATGTTGCCTTGGTGACATATGAACATTGCCCGTTCAATGTTAAACGTTCGGGTGCCACCTCTATAGTGGGTGGTAATGTATGGAGACGCTTTCGTGAGTGCTGGCACGAAAGGTTGATTATATATGCTCTGGAATGGAATTTTCTGCAGACGATTCCGTATGTTGAAACGGTTAGAAAAGTTCGGCTAGATAATATAGGGAGAGACGGATATTGCCTAGCCACCAGCACTGACTTTGTAGGCCAAAAGTTCATTGGCATGTGTGTTGGCGAGAACGGATAGGCCGCTCATGCATTGCATTTCACTGAAATAATATTGAATCTTAATGCGTGACCAATCGAAACCGCCGTCGAAATTCAAATCACAACCCCAAAAATCCTGCTGAAACCAGTCTGATTGCACCAATGTTTCGAAACTGAAAACGTTGTCAAATGAGAAAGTGTTCAACATGAAAGTTGTCATAAATGTTATGGAGTTTATGCTTTAGAAATTTCAACGAAAATGGTTTAGTAGAACTGGAGTTATGCTTAAAATGGTAACCCCATGTCTGCTGGAAATTTCTGGGAACAGTGAGATAAAAATTAAATTTTTACACCATCTTAATGACAGTTTCTGCTCAAACCTCCAACATGAAACTTGTTTGGAATTACTTAAACAATGTCCTGGCCAAATTTGGGAATTTTTGAACTTGTAGAATCCGAGTTTTATAATTTTTACTACACTATCCAGAATCTGTTTTACTTTTCCTCGGCGCTAACCGGTTCTCACCCTTGCCCTTTTTCTTTTGGTTCAGAATGGACGCTCACGCCGACTTGTCCAGCTACCCAAACGATGTTTCCTTTTCAGATTGCCTAGGATGGGAAGGCTTCCCTAGCATTCTGTGGTCGGTTTTGCAGGCGCTCGACTACCCTACCCCGCCACAATATGAGAGAACCCTCATCCGAGACCGTGGTGTGACCCGTTCTCGTGTGCGTTTGGTGGTGTATCGCCATCCATCATGTCCTAGCTCCCCCACTTGGAGTGTGCAAGTTCATGGACACCACATGGAGTCGACTTGTGAGCTAGCTGCCTTGAATGGCATTAGTTCTTTTTGTGCTCAGAACCAGGAATTGGTGGAGCACCAGTTGCTTGGGTTGTTTCCACCGACTCAGCCGGATGATCCCCATTGGATGAGACGCTATCTTAGCTCCCCTTTGAGGATGGCGGAAAATCCCGTCGCTGCAGCTGCACTGATGATGAGGTGGATCCGAGCTTACCACCGTTTGCAGGCACTTCTAGGACGGTCGCAGAGCGAGATGCTCAACCTTGCTATGGACATGTCCGCCCGTGCCCGTGACATTGGGGTTGAGAGGACCTCATTGTCCATTGAGGTGAGCACAAGGGACGCCATGATTGCTGATTTGGAGAGGTTCCGACGTGGCCTCAATACCAAGTTGAAAGCTCAATTGGCTACCACCCGTGCTGCCACATATGGCGATCTTGTGAACCTCGCCATCGCCCAAGAAGACACTAACGTGGTGCACAAGGCGGAGAAGAAGAGGAAAGCTCCCGCTGGACCTTCGAGCGCGCAGCCGCAGAGATTCCGCTTGGTTCCCCCGGCTGCACCGCAAGGACAGTCCAGGACACCTCAGGGAGGTGGATGGGTTGCTAGGCCACCACAGCCTAATGCGCCTCGTTTCCCTCCACCGCCGCAGCAGCAACCAGCGCCAAGGCAGAATGCACAACAGCCAGCTCGCCCTGGAGCCGGCTATCATGACGCTAGTGGCTCCAATGCTAACCAGCAAGGGCCAGAGGGGCAGCAACAGCCGCTGCCACCTCCACCACCGCAGCAACCTCCGACGTGGCAGCAGTTGTATGCTACGCAGACGGAGATCCTACGGAACCTGCAGCATCAACAACAATTGATGCAACAACAGATGCTACAGCAGGGAGGTCAACGGGCCCCTCAGCCTCAAGTGGCCCGATATGAGGATTTTCTGGCTACACACCCGCCGATATTCTCAAGAGCCGATGAGCCCCTGGAGGCCGATACGTGGATTCGAGCCATCGAGTCCAAGTTCACCATCCTGGCCACGCCTTGCACTCCCAACCGCAAGGTAGTGTTCGCGGCGCAGCAGCTCCGCGGCCCAGCTCTCCTATGGTGGGAGAATTACTTGGCCCTGCAGCAAGAGGGTCATGTGGTTGAGTGGGATGAGTTCAAGACCGCGTTTAAGGCTCATCATATTCCTGCCGGCTTGGTAGAGCGGAAGTTGAACGAATTTCTGGCTCTGACCCAGGGTACCCGCATGGTGCTCCAATACACCCAGGCCTTCAATGGTCTGTGCCCATATGCGGGTCATCACGCCGATTCTGACGAGAAAAAGTTGGAGAGGTTCCGACGTGGCCTCAATACTAAGTTGAAAGCTCAATTGGCTACCACCCGTGCTGCCACATATGGCGACCTTGTGAACCTCGCCATCGCCCAAGAAGACGCCAACACGGTGCACAAGGCGGAGAAGAAGAGGAAAGCTCCCGCTGGACCCTCGAGCGCACAGCCGCAGAGATTCCGCTTGGTTCCCCCGGCTGCACCGCAAGGACAGTCCAGGACACCTCAGGGAGGTGGATGGGTTGCTAGGCCACCACAGCCTAATGCGCCTCGTTTCCCTCCACCGCCGCAGCAGCAACCGGCGCCGAGGCAGAACACACAACAGCCAGCTCGCCCTAGAGCCAGTTATCAGTGCTTCAAGTGTGGCAGTAACAGCCACTTTATCAAGGATTGCCCGCAGAACAAGCAACAGAACCAGCGCCCGGGAAATCAGCAAAACAAGGGCAAACAGCAGCAGCGTGTGCAGGTCCGACAAGGACGGCTTAACTACACCACTTTGGCCGACCTACCCGAGGGAGCCCCAGACATGACTGGTACCTTCCCTATCCACACTCAACCTGCTGTGATATTGTTTGATTCCGGGGCAACGCATAGTTTTATAAGCACAAGATTTCATGTGAAATGTGGGTTAAAATCTTACCATACCAAATCATCATATGTGATATCAACTGCGGGAGGTAAAATTGCATCCAACCAAGTCACCCGAAGAGTTCCAATCAGGCTGGGAAGTAAAGTATTCCCTACTGACTTAATTCTGCTTGGTATGGAGGGCATTGACATTGTGTTGGGAGCCAATTGGATGACTCAACATAAGGTTGTACTAGATGTTGCGGAACGAGTTGTTGAAATAAACTCGCCTACGCATGGCCCTAGTGTACTATATCTGCCACAACGGAATTGTGTCAATGCTTGTGCTTATACAATGGTAGAAACGCAACTAAAGGACATTCCGGTGGTATGTGAGTATGCCGATGTATTTCCGGATGACTTACCTGGGATGCCGCCGGATAGGGACATTGAATTTGTTATCGAACTTCAACCTGGCACGGCACCTATATCAAAGAGACCATATAGAATGCCACCCAATGAATTGGCCGAATTAAAAATTCAACTCCAAGAACTGCTAGACAAGGGTTTCATACGTCCAAGTGTGTCACCTTGGGGATGTCCCGCCCTCTTTGTGAAGAAGAAGGACCATTCCTTGAGGTTGTGTATCGATTACCGGCCTCTCAATGCGGTGACTATTAAAAACAAATACCCACTCCCCCGTATTGATGTCCTGTTTGACCAACTAGCTGGCGCCAGAGTGTTCTCCAAGATTGACCTTCGCTCTGGCTATCACCAAATAAAAATCAGACCTTGTGACATTCCAAAGACTGCCTTTTCTACTCGTTACGGGCTCTATGAATTCTTGGTCATGTCTTTTGGACTCACCAATGCCCCAGCCTACTTCATGTATCTCATGAATTCGGTGTTTATGTCAAAACTAGACAAGTTCGTGGTGGTTTTCATTGACGACATTCTTATATATTCTAAGAATGAGGAAGAGCATGTTGAGCACCTTCGTGTTGTTCTTCAAAGATTGAGATACCACCAACTCTACGCCAAGTTCTCAAAATGTGAATTCTGGCTAGAGAGCGTGAAATTCTTAGGTCACATGGTTTCCAAGGATTGTATATCCGTGGATCCAACCAAAGTTCAAGAGGTGCTAGATTGGCAACCACCTACCTCTGTCCACGAGATTCGGAGTTTTCTGGGTTTAGCCGGTTATTATCGCCGTTTTATTCCGGACTTTTCTCGGATTGCGAAACCCATGACCGAACTTTTAAAGAAGGGAGTCAAATTTGAGTGGAATGACAAATGTGATGAAGCTTTCCACACCTTGCGAAGACATTTAACTTCAGCCCCAGTTTTAGCTCAACCCGATTGCACCAAGCCCTACGATGTCTATTGCGATGCATCAGGCACCGGACTTGGCTGTGTCCTCATGCAAGAGAACCGAGTCATTGCTTATGCTTCTCGAGCACTTCGGCCTCATGAGCAAAACTACCCCACGCATGATCTTGAGTTAGCAGCGGTTATTCATGCTCTCAAGATGTGGAGACACTACCTGATGGGTGTTCCATGCAACATATACACAGACCACAAGAGCCTCAAATATGTCTTCACTCAGGCACATTTGAATATGAGGCAGCGAAGATGGTTGGAGTTAGCAAAGGACTATGACCTTAGTGTGCATTATCACCCCGGTAAGGCTAATGTGGTTGCGGATGCACTAAGCCGCAAGGCTCGTTGTCATTGTCTTTCCGTGGAGTCCTACGCTGACACCTTGTGCCATGAAATGGCAAAGCTCAACTTAGAGATTGTTCCACACGGATACTTCAACCATATTTCAGTTGAACCAACCTTGCACGATCAGATTGTTGTAGCCCAATTAAATGACGCGAAGATTAAAATCCTTAAAAGGAAATTGTCAAAGGAGAAGGTGAAAGAAAAATACAAGTGTTTCCGGCTAGATGGGCAGGGAGTGATGTGGTTTGGACATCGCATCGTGGTGCCCAAGAACACCGAACTCCAGAGGAAGATTATGGATTAAGCCCATCTCTCTAAATTTTCTATCCATCCCGGTAGCACCAAAATGTACCAAGATTTGAAACAAAATTTCTGGTGGACTAGGATGAAGCGAGAAATTGCCACGTATGTGTCGGAATGTGACACGTGCCAGCGGGTTAAGGCTAGCCACTTGAAGGTAGCAGGCATGCTTCAACCTCTACCTATTCCCTCATGGAAGTGGGAAGATAAGCATGGACTTCATTGTTGGACTTCCCAGAACCCCTCAGGGGCATGACTCCATTTGGGTAATTGTGGACCGCCTTACCAAGACCGCACATTTTATTCCGGTCAACACCATTTATACCGCTAAGAGGTACGCTGAGATTTATTTGGAACGGATCGTTTGTCTACATGGTGTACCCAAGACGATAATTTCAGATCGTGGTACTCAGTTCGTAGCACGCTTTTGGGAACAATTGCAACTGTCCCTAGGCACGAAATTGATCCGTAGTTCAGCATATCACCCTCAAACCGATGGGCAAACGGAAAGGGTAAATCAAATACTTGAAGATATGCTTCGAGCTTGTGTTATCCATTATGGGAAGAATTGGGAGAAATGTTTATCTCTGGCCGAATTCTCCTATAACAACAGCTACCAAGCGAGTCTTAAAATGGCACCTTTCGAAGCCTTATATGGTAGAAGATGTCGGACCCCGTTGTGTTGGTCCCAGGCAGGCGAGAGGTATACCTATGGCCCTGACCTTGTCAAGGAAGCAGAAGAAAAGGTTAGGATCATCCGCGAAAACTTGAGAACCGCCCAGTCACGGCAAAAGAGTTACTTTGATCAACGGCGGAAGCCACTTCAGTTTGAAGTCGGTGACCACGTGTATCTCAAAGTCTCCCCGACCAAGGGTGTGCAAAGATTTGGATTAAAGGGAAAACTTGCACCTCGTTACATCGGCCCATATGAAATTACTCAACAATATGGACCGGTAGCCTATCGTGTGAAGCTTCCCAAAAAGCTCTCAGCCGTACACGATGTATTCCATGTTTCCCAACTCAAGAGGTGTCTTCACGTTCCGACCGAAGATGTTGAACAAGAGGAACTCTCGGTTGAACCGGATCTCTCCTATGAAGAGCATCCCATTAAAATCCTCGATGAGAAAGAAAGACAAACACGAAGGAAGGGAGTGAAAATGTAGAAAATTCAGTGGAGTCATCACTCCGAAGACGAAGCCACGTGGGAAACCGAAGATTATCTTAAGAAGAATTTCGCCGACATCCTTGCTTAAGCCAAAGGTATTTCTTTTCCCCACCTTATTCCTAAGATTAATCGAATCTCGGGACGAGATTCCTTTTAAGGGGGGTATGCTGTGACATCTCTGATGTAAACATGAAGAAAATATCTTTGAAACAGTTTAAAGAGGGAAAAAGCGGAGATGGAATTCAATAATTCATCAAATTCAATTTTAAATTCAAAAAACAAAGGTTGTTTGACACCCGACTAAAAACTCAAGAATTTTGTACTAAACTTGAAAATCTCCAAAAATAAAAGTTGTTTGTCAACACAAATAAGGCCTAGTCACTGTTTGGAACTTTTGATAATTTTGCAGTTTAGTCCCTCAAAAACACGAAAAACCAAGCTGAACACCTTTTTGAATTTGGGTTGTTTGAGCTCGAAAAATTTGAAATTTCAAGTTCACCCCAAAAAGAAAGTTGTGTCCCACCTCTCAAACTCCAACTTTTATTTTCACACTTTTTCATGTTCAGTTCAAATTTTTGGAGAAAATTCAAAAGGGCAAAAGGAGCTCCACGGGCGCCAACAGTCGCCCTGGCGCGCCCCTGCTCCGGCCGGGAGCCGGCCGCCACGTGGCCGGCGAGCGGCGGAGGCCGCGCCGAGCTGGCCAAGCCGCGGCGTCGGGTAGCTCTTGTCCTCGATCGTTTGTCCAAGCCCTCCGCGCCGTCACATCGCCGCTCGACCGCTCGCCTCGCCTCGCGCCGCGCGAACGCCATCATGGTTTAAAAACTTGTTAGCACATCTGTTAAAAATGCAAAACTTAATTTTTGCTCTATTTAAACTAGCAAATAAATAGATATGTGTTTTTGGATAGAAATTTATTGAGGACTGTCCAAGGGTTATTTTGAGCCACCACTTGGCCAGAGCCCTGCTTGCACTTATGACTAGCTCTGGTAGGAAAATTTCCTGATTTGGATGTATTTTCGATTTTATATGAATTTATTTCATTTCTGCAGGCAGTAGTTTGAACTATTTTTAATAAATTCTGTGTTGCTTAGATTTAGCTAAATTTTGGAGTGAGCCTAACTCTTATACTCCAGTAGCTGTCATAAAGTTTATAGATAAAAAGGGTGAACAGAATAGGAGAAACAAAAATGAGAAGGAATTAAGGTGAAATGGAGTTATATAAAAGAATAGAGTTTTTGATAATTAAATAAAATATAACATGGAAAGGTTTAAAATTCAGAACAGCACGCTATCTTCAAAATAATAAATGGAAATTCTTTTATATATGTACACAATCACCATCAAAATTGTGTCAAAATTTTCCACACACCCCTTCTCTAATTTTATGAAAAAGAGAGTAGTACTTTAGCGTGTCTAGGTGAATATGGCCTTCAAGGCCTTAGATTTGGAATCACTAGACAGCCACAGTAAATTATGCATCTCATGTAGAAGGTGTTATTCCGGACGGCACCTACCATCTCATCCCCGCCGACGGTAAAGGAATCCCGGAGGGAGGTGCCAACGAAGTGGAAGCCAACCCGGAGGCTAACCCCCAGCTAGAGCAAGAAGGCAAGCCCCGGAGCATAACCTAACCTTTAAAATTTATGCATCTATGAATTCTCTATGCTTGTGCATTTACGTTTCCAGGAGTTGATTGAATACCTTAGCTGCACATTTCTAGTACCTATGACTTGCAACACTAGTATGAAAGGATCGATAGGGCATTGCTTTAGGTCTCTGATTCAAATTCAGGCTGGAATTAAGCCGAAAAATTCAATCTTTAGTATTTCTAGTACCTATTACTTTGGCTCAGATTCAAATTCAGGCTGGAATTAAGCCGAAAAATTCAATCTTTAGCTCTCTGCGTTTGCTGTTTTACAGCAGGCCGAGCTGTAGTGTTTTCGTTGCCATTTTTATTTCGCTTAACCAATGGGGTCGAAATTTGGTGAACATTTCATTTGACAAAATCCAAACAACTTTGTAGTTCACATCACAGCCCAGAAATGAATGGAAAACCCATCAATAATTAAAACAAAGTTAGCTGCAGAATGTTTTCTACACAGCCATTACAACCTTCATCAAGTTTTGGGATCACACAACCACACCATTAAATTACATTGTCCCAAAAGATTTAAAAGGAAGCTCAACTCCATCTAGCCTATTACAACATAAAGCCAAAATTTAGGCCTAGCGGAGGAGTAATCTTGCTACTACCACTTCTAGAAATCATCTAGGTTGTTAGCGGTAGCCTCGCTGCCCATAGGTGATGGTGGAGCTGGAAGGGGCGGCATGTCATCCTCGGTATCCATGTCGGAATCGGGGGTCTCTCCTTCCCCATGCTCTCCCTCCTGCTCAAGAAGGTGCTGAGCATCATGGGCGGCTAACATGGCATTAGCATGCTCCAAAGTACCATGTACCTCCTCAAGTTCTTCTCTTGTTTGGGCTAGCTCATTTCGGACATTGTTGTGCGTGATGTGGAGGTCATTCAATTGTCTCTCCAAATCAGCAATCATGGCGTCTCTGGTGCTCACCTCAATGGACAATGAGGTCCTCTCAACCCCAATGTCACGGGCACGGGCGGACATGTCCATAGCAAGGTTGAGCATCTCGCTCTGCGACCGTCCTAGAAGTGCCTGCAAACGGTGGTAAGCTCGGATCCACCTCATCATAAGTGCAGCTGCAGCGACGGGATTTTCCGCCATCCTCAAAGGGGAGCTAAGATAGCGTCTCATCCAATGGGGATCATCCGGCTGAGTTGGTGGAAACAACCCAAGCAACTGGTCCTCCACCAATTCCTGGTTCTGAGCACAAAAAGAACTAATGCCATTCAAGGCAGCTAGCTCACAAGTCGTCTCCATGTGGTTTCCATGAACTTCCACACTCCAAGTGGGGGAGCTAGTACATGGTGGATGGCGATATACCACCAAACGCACACGAGATCGGGTCACACCACGGTCTCGGATGAGGGTTCTCTCATATTGTGGTGGGGTAGGGTAGTCGAGCGCCTGCAAAACTGACCATAGAATGCTAGGGAAACCTTCCCATCCTAGGCAGTCTGAAAAAGAAACATCGTTGGGGTAGCTGGCCAAGTCAGCGTGAGCGTCCATTCTGAACCAAAAAGAAAAGGGCAAGGGTGAGAACCGGTTAGCGTCAAAGAAAACAAAACAGATTCTGGGCAGTGTAGTAAAAATTATAAAACTCGAATTCTACAAGCTTAAAAATTCCCAAAGTTGGCCAGGACATTGTTTAAGTAATTCCAAACAAGTTCCATGTTGGAGGTTTGAGCAGAAACTGCCGTTAAGATGGTGTAAAAATTCAATTTTTATCTCACTGTTCCCAGAAATTTCCAGCAGACAGGGAGTTACCATTTTAAGCATAACTCCAGTTCTACTGAACCATTTTCGTTGAAATTTCTACAGCATAAACTTCATAACATTTATGACAACTTTCATTTTGAACACTTTTTCGTTTGACAACGTTTTCAGATTCGAATCAATGGTGCAAACAGACTGGTCTCAACAGAAGTTTGGGTTGTGATTTGAATTTCGACGGCGATTTCGATTGGTCACGTGTTAAGGTTCAATAGCATTTCGGTGAATGCAATGCATGAACGGCCTATTCGTTCTCACCAACACACATGCCAATAGACTTTTGGCCTACGAAGTTAGTGCCGGTGGCTAGGCAATATCCGTCTCTCCCTATATTATCTAGCCGAACTTTTCTAACCGTTCAATCATACGGAATCGCGGTTAGTGTACCTGCAGAAAATTCCATTCCAGAGCATATATAGAGGTGGCACCCGAACGTTTAACATTGAACGGGCAATGTTCATATGTCACCAAGGCGACATATTGACAATTTCATACGCTCATGAGATAGCGTATTGACTTTGTGCCGCCATCATATTTGCATATGATGCCGTGGTACGCTACAGCAATCGCCGTACCTTGCGCCCACCATGCTATTCTATTTTCATACGCCATCACGGCGTATTGACTATGTGCCGCTACTATATTTTCATATAGTGCCGTGGTACGTTACAGCAATCGCCGTACCTTGCGCCCACCATTGCGTAAAGTAAATGACAGAATGAAATGTGCTGGAAGTCAGTATAATATATTATTTACCACCTATCATATCGTGATCCCTTAACCCACATAGGCTTCACGCTCTAGGTAACATCCTTAACGGTCCTAAGAATAACCTTCCTTCGCAAAGCGCGGTGGAAGTACGAGTTGGCAAATTTTATTTCAAAATGTTTATTTAAGGCTTGTTGCTCGCTCCGGTGCGCTGTTTCGGCTCTGATGCCAGCTGTGGCGGACCACTCCGAAATTATTCCAAGTTAAGTACCCCGGGACCACTAATCGAGTAGTCAGGCACTTAATCCGGAATAAGCTGGAGCGCCGTCGGATTAAACCCGATTTAACCACGTACTTTTCTCGATCGAAACAACAGCACGCCCACACGAAGGTGAGTTCCAGAGATTACAACATTCCACAAGTTCAACATACAAAAAATAGAATCTCAAAGTTATTACAAACCGAGTTTGAGAGTTAAATCAGAGTATCAAGTTCAAGCAGCGGAAATAACTTGTTCAATGCAGTGGAAGGATAAACTAACGACGATACAAGTAACACCATGATGAAGCCTACCACGGTGCTACTCCTCCCGTTCCTCGGCAGAGGACGGAACCCACTCGATGTGCCATCCAGGGGGAACCTGGGTAGGCCAAGTCATGGCATTGACTGCCACATCCAACATAGTACCTGTAATAAAAGCCACAAGCAAGGCTGAGTATACTAATACTCAGCAAAGCTTACCCGTCGGGTGAAAACTACATCACCGACATCTAGACATGAGAGGCTTTTGGCTGGTGGGTTTGTTTGCCAAAAAGCAACTAAGAGTAGATCCTTGCTTTCGTGGTTTTAGCATCATATTCTAGTAGATTTAACCATTCTATATTAGCATCCTCTCTAAGCATACAAGTGGTGCAATACAATTTAATTCATACAACAAGTTCATCAATCTCATAGTTCCACTTGTTACTCAATGCAGCAAGGCGGTCAAGCAGTCTCATTAACCGCGAGAAGCGGACAGTTCGAACCGAATTTTGCTACCTGGCCAGGGGAAACCCAACACACACGGATAATGCTTGCTATAAAAGGTACAAGCACTTCCCAACCTTTCCCATCGATCCACAATTCGGATCCGAATCCACCTTCCTTAGGATAGAGGTTTACTGCTTCACTCACAGTCTCACGCATATATCCACAAGTGTACGGCAGGGGAAACAAAAGTTTCCAAGGAGAGATGGCTATCGGCCCTAGCTGCTTCAATCTGGTACCGGGCTTACCGATTCCCATATATCGGTATGCATGTGGTACGTTCAAAAACTTGACACAATCAACCACACGTTTCGACCTTAAATCCATTATCATACACGGACGGGAGATCTACATCTACCATTCCGCCCGTCAATCCTTACGATTCCAACATAAGTAAAGACAAGCAACTCCTATGTCTCGCGAGTGACAGGAAATCACTCGACTTGTAACGGACCTAAAGCAATGCCCTATCGATCCTTTTGTAACACCCCTGGTGTTAATTAACACTAAAACAATGATTAAGCTAAGCTAAACAAGTAATCAAGCCTAACCAAGGTTAATTGAAAGAAAGAAATCAAACGAAATGCTAAAAGGAATTCGATAAGAAATTAAAAACACCCCAAAAAGAGGCAAAACAAAAACCTTTAAATTTTATATAAGAACTTGAATTTTGGCCAATGCAAAATTTGAAGGAGAGACCAAACCAAGCATCTTCCCTTTTGAAACCATAGCCTAAAAATGTTTGGAAGTATCTCAAATTTCAGACCCTAACTTTGGAAATTAAATTTTTCAATTCAAATTCAAAAGCTGAAATGGAACCTCAGCCAAGCTCGAGGGGCATTCACCCTCGAGCGGTGATTTCCGTCACGCTCGAGGCTCCGCAGCC
This sequence comes from Digitaria exilis, assembly GCA_015342445.1. Taxonomy (NCBI): domain Eukaryota; kingdom Viridiplantae; phylum Streptophyta; class Magnoliopsida; order Poales; family Poaceae; genus Digitaria; species Digitaria exilis. The sequence continues at coordinate 378,578 of JACEFO010002701.1, forward strand.
AAGCTCGAGGGGGGCATTCACCCTCGAGCGGCGTTTCAGTCACCCTCGAGGCTCCGCAGCCAAGCTCGAGGGGCATTCATCCTCGAGCGGTCATTTCCGTCACGCTCGAGGCTCCGCAGCCAAGCTCGAGGGGGGCATTCACCCTCGAGCGGCGTTTCAGTCACCCTCGAGGCTCCGCAGCCAAGCTCGAGGGGGGCATTCACCCTCGAGCGGCGTTTCCGTCACCCTCGAGGCTCCGCAGCCAAGCTCGAGGGGCATTCACCCTCGAGTGGCGTTTCCGTCACCTTCGAGGCTCGGAAAGCTCGAGCTTGCGATCCAAGCTCGAAGCGCATGGTCGAAGCGCCTGGTCCAAGCTTGAAAAGGCGCGCCCACGGGACGCTCACGCCGCGCTCGCGCGTGCCCGCGCTCGCCGCCGGCAGCGCTCTGCCAACGGCCGTCCTCGACTGCGCCGGCCAATGGCGCGGCTGTATGTCTCCGCTCACGGAGCACGCGTCTGGCCAGCCCGCGTGGCCTGAGGCGCACTGTAGCGCTGACTCCCGCGCTCGCCGTCGCGTCGCCGCCGCGGACCGCCGGATATTGCCGTCGCCGCCGTTGCCCACCGGTCCGTCGTGCGACTTTCGCGACCACGCCGTCTCCTTTTCCTCGCCCTGTCTCTTCTCGCCTCGCCCACGCGCGCCTGCCGCCTGCAGCACGCCTGCGCGCGCACGTTGACGCCGCGCACGGCGCCAACACGGCCGCGACAAGCCGCTGTCGCCGCGACAGCTCACCGAGCTGCCCCAGCCTCCATCCCGTGCTGCCCGAGCACCCCTTCCCTCCCCTCTCGCTCCTACTTAAAGCCCCAAACAGTTCCCCCTCTCTTCCACGCCGAAATCGCTCGCCGGAGTTCACAGAGCTTCCGCCGCCGCCCGCGCACGTGCACAGTCCGCTCCACTCCTCCTCCGGCCGAACCGAGGGAACCAATAGCTTCACCGTGCCGCGCTGGTGCTCAAAGACCTCTTCCCCGACCTTCTCCGACCCCGACGCCGCCGGTCGCCGCTCGCCGGAGCAAGCCGAGCCGCCACCGCCGTCGTTGACCCCGTTTCCGGCCATCCCCGACCTCGAGACCTAGCTCAAACGAATCAAGGTGAGCCCCTCTCCTTTTCCTCCCACTTCCCCGGCCCGGTCTCGCCGCCGTTTGGCCGGCGTAACCACGCCGGCGAGCCCAGGGATCCCTGTGTGTCTTCAACCTCTTTCCAGGGGGCCGACTGTAAAATGCAGGGACTTGTTTGTAAGAGATTCAAAAACCCTAGGGTTCACAGCGTAAAATAGATTCTATCTTTTAGGTTTAATTCGCTGAGATCTTCAAAAATTCGTAGAAAATCGTAGAAAAATCATAAAAATGCCAAACCAATTTTGTAGTGACCAGTGAATCTAGAAGGCCAACTTCTTCCTTTGCACCTCACCCAGTTGAGCTGTAGATTTTGAAATATAAATTTATTTCAGTTTGGGCACATTTCATCATAGTTCAAAATCTACACATACACTGGAGCTGAGCTTGGGATATGTTGTTAGGGTGATTATCTTTAGCCTAATGCGCAAAGGGTGCACAAAAAATTCCCAGTGGATTTAGGGTTATGATTTTCCAAACATATACCCTGCTGTTTTGGCAAATAAATCACAGAAAATAAATTACTCAGTGAGAAATCATATCCTTCACCCAGAAACTAAATCAGGACCTAAGAAACCTTAGAAAAATGAAAATGGTAATTTTTGGACATTGGAAAATGGCTAAATGATTTTGGTAGTTTAAACATAGTGAAATTCCACAAAAATAACCATAAATCAATATCACATGCAAACTTGCAGAGAGATCACTTTTGGTACCCTAAGTCACTGTGCCAAGTGGTGTGAACAAAAACCTTGTAATTATTTTTGTAGGATTTTAGTTGTTTTTAGGCAAAAAGATAAGAATAATTTTTATAAATTATAGAAAAATTATCTTGAGCCAAACTTTGGGCTAAGCTCCTGCCTTGGCATGAGCAAGCCTCTGGCCAAATGGTACATGAACATAAATTTCCTAAGTTCACCTTTTGAATAATCGAAAAGGGACTTGAATAAGGGAAAAGAAAAGAAAAGAAAAGAGAAGAAAAAGAAAGGAAAAGAGAAGAGAAAGAAAAGAAAAGAGAAAAACCTAAAACTTTAAAATCAAAGTAAAGGTTCAAATGAAAAAGGATATATTCACTTATAATTAATGTTTATCCTTTCTAATTCATTAACCAAGATTTAAATAAACCCTAATTGTTTAAATCTCGATACTTAAGCATTTCATGCATTCCGTATAGATTCGGGTCTCGCCGACGGAGTCTACGAGCTAGTCCCCGCTGCCGAGGAGATCGCCCAGGAGTCCGAGGTGAACGTGGTGCACGTGGATCCGAGCCCCGAGCAGGAGTACCGCTTCGAGCCGGAAGGCAAGCCCCGGAGCATAACCTAACTTTACTTACGCCATTTACTTGATTATATGTTTGTGCATTTAAGTTTCAAGGAGTTGAATGAAACCCTAGATTGCATGATCATAGGTTCCTTTGATTGAACACTAGTATGTTAGGTTCGATAGTCGCTATGCTTAAGAACGATAGAAGTCGAGTGTTTTCCGACACTCGCGAGATATAGGAGTTGTATGACTACTCATATCAGAAACACTAGAGATGATGGACGGATGATTGTAGATACCCGTCTATCGATGTTTTAAGTGGAAACATGTGGTACTTTTGTGTCAAGCGTTTGAACGTACCACACATATGCACGGTTTATGGGACCGGTAAGTCCCGGTATCCGATTGATGCGAGCAGGTCCGACAGCTCTCTGTCTTGGAAACGTTATCCCATGGGCACATGAGGGTAGTTGCGTGAGTCCCAGTAGTGGTGAACCTTTACCCTGAGGCAGTGGGACTCGGGAGCCACTCGCAGAGAGAGGAGAAAGGATTGGGGTGTGTTGGCATTTCCAACCATTCCGTATGTTTGGGTTTTCCCTGGCCAGGTAGTAAATTCGGTTCGAACTGTCCGCTTCTCGCGGTTAATGAGACTGCTTGACCGATGTATGACATATTATGAAGTGAAACTTGGAAGGATGAAATCTTTGTATGAAATAATTGTATTGCAAAACTTGATCGTTTAGCTAGGCTCACCTAGAATGGATAGACTAAAGAAGTTAAAATCAAGATAAAGAAAGTAGAAAACAGCTTAGTCGCTTTTGGCAAAAGAACCCCACTAGCCAAACAGCCTCTCATCGTAGGAGTCGGTGATGTAGTGATCACCAGTCGGTTAAGTCTTGTTGAGTATAACTAGTATACTCAGCCTTGCTTGTGGCTAAATTTTCAGGACCATCCCCTCAGGAGGTAGCTGCCTCTATGGCTTGGGCCTCCCAGCTTCCTCCTGGTTACAGCATCGAGTGGGAGCCGACCTCTCCCGAGGATCGTGAGGAGTAGCGTCACGGCTGACTTCATCGTGACGATACTATGGATCGTCGCTAGTATCTCGTTTACTTTCCGCTGCATGAACTCAAACTATTTATTTATCATTTCAATTTGGTTGTAATAACTCTAAGACTTGTTGTAATTTGAATTGTGGAATGATGTGATCTTTGGAACTCACCTTCGAGTGAGCGTATGGACGGACGATCTTCAGTAGCCGTTGGTCGAGCTTGACTCGACGGTCGAATCCGCACTTGGGAACATTTTTGTATATTAGCACCAATGGAAGGTGGAATATACTTAAGTGGGCCCATTTCTCGGGTGAGATCGCTACAGCTGGTATCAGAGCCGACGTTCATACACTCCAAAGAAAGCACCAGACCCTAACCAATGTTTTCTGAAATAAAATCTACCAAACCCCGATTCCTTTGCGCCCAAGCAAAAGGAATGAAGCGAATAGGATCGTTAAGGATAAACTAGAACGTGAAGTCCTTAAGGGTTAAGGGTTGCGCTTTGTTAGGTGGCATAGTCTAACTTAGGAGTGATGTTTGCTCTTCCATGAAACCCAATCTTTAAAAGGCTTTCGTCGCAAGTCCTCTGACTGGTACGTAAGGTTTACGAATAGGAGTCCGACTAGATCTATAGAGAGAGACGTGTTTATGCCTAGCCACCGGCACTAACTTCGAAAGTCAAGTCTGGCTTAAGATGTGAGGACGTTTAGGTCTTGCATGCATCTCTTAACTAAAACCAGAATAATAATAAACTTAAGAGAGTCAAAACCCAACCGATCAAATCAAATTTATGAATTGAATTGTAACCTTGTGTTGCTGAAATCTACAAGGGACAATAAATTGAAATGTCATTTCTATACCCCCATATCAGTTGAACCTGTCCTAATTTCAAATAACAAAGTTGTGTGAAATTTTTATAAAAAATGTCACGCCAAAAATAAGAACTTGGATTATTATAATTCAAGATTATGCCCAAAATCATATACCTCGGTTTATGAAAAACAACAAAGCAGCGTTGGTGAAACTAAATTTTCAATCCCTTCCAAGTGGTTGTGGTGCTAAGCTGAATGCCACAGTTAGTGGGCACTAGTTTTTCTTTTCCCGAGCAAAGATAAAAAGTTTCAAATGTTGGAGCTGGGAGCTACCGCTTTTCATCTACGAGCCCGCTATCTGTCCACAAAAGTTGTCCTTTCATTCAAGCTCTGATATCTTTCCCGTGTGCTCTGCTCTTTGACAATTCCCTTGAAGCAAGAAAATGTAAACGACTTCCCTCCACTTTTCTTGGTCCAGCCCTTCTAAATCCAGTTGTTTTCTCTTGGGAAACGGAAAACAGATAAACCTATGGTTACTCCTCGTGTTATCTTTCTTCATGATCAGTCCGTAAGTGACTAAAATAATAGTGGACCGACAACTTCAAGCGTAAGAGGATCATTTTCCATGCACTAACTTCAGTCAATAGTAGAAATCTTGGATCCCGAGCCTGAGCCATGCCCTATTCCATTATGGTGTGTTACCGTCCAAACCTTTTTATCTCTGATTCAGTACACTTCAAATTTCATGTCTTGATTAAATTGTTTTCACCACTTCTCGTTGAGAGGAAATTTTTATTGCGTAAACCTCCTTTGACGTTTTAAACTACATTACCTTGACTTCTATATGTTTAAGCATTCTACCATGACTGGCCATTTCAAGGACCGCCTACCCTGTTTTTCCCGCCATCACCACAAGGTCTCACGGGCCAGTTGACCTCCTCCGTATCCGTGCGCCGTGTGCTCTGCCTCGTTCGCCGGTTCGCCACAGTCGCCTTCGTTTTTCCCACCGCCATCGCCCACGTATTCGTCGCCGTACCACTGTCCCATCGCCAGGGCATCTCGATGCCGGCCACTACCGCGCCATGCGCTGCTCTCACGCCATCGCCCCGCCGGCCCCTACCTGACGATGTCGACACGCCACCACCATTCCTCCACCCCGGCCATCGATAAAAGTGACCCCTCCACCGGCTACCACCACTCCACGCCGCTCCACTTAAGCAACACCACTCCGCCGTTCTCGTTTCCCTCCGGCAACCTCCACGGTGCCCCAGGTCATCCATCCCCACCATGTGTTCTCTTCCTCGCTGAGCAAGCTACGCCTCCATCTCTCCGTGAATCCACAAGGAAGTGCCCTCTTCACAACCTACCTTGCCGCTTCACCAAGATCCACGACCCCAACCTCACCAAAGGAATTCGAGCAGAAGTCACCAGAGGATTCCGCAAGATTGAAGTCGACAAGCAAGGAAGTTTTCAACCTTCGCCACCACCCATGTCTTTCCCTTTCTTTCCCCCGATTGGTCTCGGAGTTCAATGGACAGTGTTGGTATATTACTTTTGTTTCCTATGCGAGATTTTGATAATCTTAGCTTTCCATATCTACATTCATCGCCCGCTCCCGCATGAGCGCCGTGATGCCGTCTGAGAGATCTTGTATCAGTTATCATCTTCGAGTTGTGAATCTTGTAGGACTTTGGTGTGTTGTATCTGTGTTCTTTGAGTAACGCCTTTTCTTTCTAGTGAAAAGTTCCATTTTTCTCCTCCTCCGAATCTCGGGACGAGATTCTTTAAAGGGGGGTAGGCTGTAACACCCCTGGTGTTAATTAACACTAAAACAATGATTAAGCTAAGCTAAACAAGTAATCAAGCCTAACCAAGGTTAATTGAAAGAAAGAAATCAAACGAAATGCTAAAAGGAATTCGATAAGAAATTAAAAACACCCCAAAAAGAGGCAAAACAAAAACCTTTAAATTTTATATAAGAACTTGAATTTTGGCCAATGCAAAATTTGAAGGAGAGACCAAACCAAGCATCTTCCCTTTTGAAACCATAGCCTAAAAATGTTTGGAAGTATCTCAAATTTCAGACCCTAACTTTGGAAATTAAATTTTTCAATTCAAATTCAAAAGCTGAAATGGAACCTCAGCCAAGCTCGAGGGGCATTCACCCTCGAGCGGTGATTTCCGTCACGCTCGAGGCTCCGCAGCCAAGCTCGAGGGGGGCATTCACCCTCGAGCGGCGTTTCAGTCACCCTCGAGGCTCCGCAGCCAAGCTCGAGGGGCATTCATCCTCGAGCGGTCATTTCCGTCACGCTCGAGGCTCCGCAGCCAAGCTCGAGGGGGGCATTCACCCTCGAGCGGCGTTTCAGTCACCCTCGAGGCTCCGCAGCCAAGCTCGAGGGGGGCATTCACCCTCGAGCGGCGTTTCCGTCACCCTCGAGGCTCCGCAGCCAAGCTCGAGGGGCATTCACCCTCGAGTGGCGTTTCCGTCACCTTCGAGGCTCGGAAAGCTCGAGCTTGCGATCCAAGCTCGAAGCGCATGGTCGAAGCGCCTGGTCCAAGCTTGAAAAGGCGCGCCCACGGGACGCTCACGCCGCGCTCGCGCGTGCCCGCGCTCGCCGCCGGCAGCGCTCTGCCAACGGCCGTCCTCGACTGCGCCGGCCAATGGCGCGGCTGCATGTCTCCGCTCACGGAGCACGCGTCTGGCCAGCCCGCGTGGCCTGAGGCGCACTGTAGCGCTGACTCCCGCGCTCGCCGTCGCGTCGCCGCCGCGGACCGCCGGATATTGCCGTCGCCGCCGTTGCCCACCGGTCCGTCGTGCGACTTTCGCGACCACGCCGTCTCCTTTTCCTCGCCCTGTCTCTTCTCGCCTCGCCCACGCGCGCCTTCCGCCTGCAGCACGCCTGCGCGCGCACGTTGACGCCGCGCACGGCGCCAACACGGCCGCGACAAGCCGCTGTCGCCGCGACAGCTCACCGAGCTGCCCCAGCCTCCATCCCGTGCTGCCCGAGCACCCCTTCCCTCCCCTCTCGCTCCTACTTAAAGCCCCAAACAGTTCCCCCTCTCTTCCACGCCGAAATCGCTCACCGGAGTTCACAGAGCTTCCGCCGCCGCCCGCGCACGTGCACAGTCCGCTCCACTCCTCCTCCGGCCGAACCGAGGGAACCAATAGCTTCACCGTGCCGCGCTGGTGCTCAAAGACCTCTTCCCCGACCTTCTCCGACCCCGACGCCGCCGGTCGCCGCTCGCCGGAGCAAGCCGAGCCGCCACCGCCGTCGTTGACCCCGTTTCCGGCCATCCCCGACCTCGAGACCTAGCTCAAACGAATCAAGGTGAGCCCCTCTCCTTTTCCCCCCACTTCCCCGGCCCGGTCTCGCCGCCGTTTGGCCGGCGTAACCACGCCGGCGAGCCCAGGGATCCCTGTGTGTCTTCAACCTCTTTCCAGGGGGCCGACTGTAAAATGCAGGGACTTGTTTGTAAGAGATTCAAAAACCCTAGGGTTCACAGCGTAAAATAGATTCTATCTTTTAGGTTTAATTCGCTGAGATCTTCAAAAATTCGTAGAAAATCGTAGAAAAATCATAAAAATGCCAAACCAATTTTGTAGTGACCAGTGAATCTAGAAGGCCAACTTCTTCCTTTGCACCTCACCCAGTTGAGCTGTAGATTTTGAAATATAAATTCATTTCAGTTTGGGCACATTTCATCATAGTTCAAAATCTACACATACACTGGAGCTGAGCTTGGGATATGTTGTTAGGGTGATTATCTTTAGCCTAATGCGCAAAGGGTGCACAAAAAATTCCCAGTGGATTTAGGGTTATGATTTTCCAAACATATACCCTGCTGTTTTGGCAAATAAATCACAGAAAATAAATTACTCAGTGAGAAATCATATCCTTCACCCAGAAACTAAATCAGGACCTAAGAAACCTTAGAAAAATGAAAATGGTAATTTTTGGACATTGGAAAATGGCTAAATGATTTTGGTAGTTTAAACATGGTGAAATTCCACAAAAATAACCATAAATCAATATCACATGCAAACTTGCAGAGAGATCACTTTTGGTACCCTAAGTCACTGTGCCAAGTGGTGTGAACAAAAACCTTGTAATTATTTTTGTAGGATTTTAGTTGTTTTTAGGCAAAAAGATAAGAATAATTTTTATAAATTATAGAAAAATTATCTTGAGCCAAACTTTGGGCTAAGCTCCTGCCTTGGCATGAGCAAGCCTCTGGCCAAATGGTACATGAACATAAATTTCTTAAGTTCACCTTTTGAATAATCGAAAAGGGACTTGAATAAGGGAAAAGAAAAGAAAAGAAAAGAGAAGAAAAAGAAAGGAAAAGAGAAGAGAAAGAAAAGAAAAGAGAAAAACCTAAAACTTTAAAATCAAAGTAAAGGTTCAAATGAAAAAGGATATATTCACTTATAATTAATGTTTATCCTTTCTAATTCATTAACCAAGATTTAAATAAACCCTAATTGTTTAAATCTCGATACTTAAGCATTTCATGCATTCCGTATAGATTCGGGTCTCGCCGACGGAGTCTACGAGCTAGTCCCCGCTGCCGAGGAGATCGCCCAGGAGTCCGAGGTGAACGTGGTGCACGTGGATCCGAGCCCCGAGCAGGAGTACCGCTTCGAGCCGGAAGGCAAGCCCCGGAGCATAACCTAACTTTACTTACGCCATTTACTTGATTATATGTTTGTGCATTTAAGTTTCAAGGAGTTGAATGAAACCCTAGATTGCATGATCATAGGTTCCTTTGATTGAACACTAGTATGTTAGGTTCGATAGTCGCTATGCTTAAGAACGATAGAAGTCGAGTGTTTTCCGACACTCGCGAGATATAGGAGTTGTATGACTACTCATATCAGAAACACTAGAGATGATGGACGGATGATTGTAGATACCCGTCTATCGATGTTTTAAGTGGAAACATGTGGTACTTTTGTGTCAAGCGTTTGAACGTACCACACATATGCACGGTTTATGGGACCGGTAAGTCCCGGTATCCGATTGATGCGAGCAGGTCCGACAGCTCTCTGTCTTGGAAACGTTATCCCATGGGCACATGAGGGTAGTTGCGTGAGTCCCAGTAGTGGTGAACCTTTACCCTGAGGCAGTGGGACTCGGGAGCCACTCGCAGAGAGAGGAGAAAGGATTGGGGTGTGTTGGCATTTCCAACCATTTCGTATGTTTGGGTTTTCCCTGGCCAGGTAGTAAATTCGGTTCGAACTGTCCGCTTCTCGCGGTTAATGAGACTGCTTGACCGATGTATGACATATTATGAAGTGAAACTTGGAAGGATGAAATCTTTGTATGAAATAATTGTATTGCAAAACTTGATCGTTTAGCTAGGCTCACCTAGAATGGATAGACTAAAGAAGTTAAAATCAAGATAAAGAAAGTAGAAAACAGCTTAGTCGCTTTTGGCAAAAGAACCCCACTAGCCAAACAGCCTCTCATCGTAGGAGTCGGTGATGTAGTGATCACCAGTCGGTTAAGTCTTGTTGAGTATAACTAGTATACTCAGCCTTGCTTGTGGCTAAATTTTCAGGACCATCCCCTCAGGAGGTAGCTGCCTCTATGGCTTGGGCCTCCCAGCTTCCTCTTGGTTACAGCATCGAGTGGGAGCCGACCTCTCCCGAGGATCGTGAGGAGTAGCGTCACGGCTGACTTCATCGTGACGATACTATGGATCGTCGCTAGTATCTCGTTTACTTTCCGCTGCATGAACTCAAACTATTTATTTATCATTTCAATTTGGTTGTAATAACTCTAAGACTTGTTGTAATTTGAATTGTGGAATGATGTGATCTTTGGAACTCACCTTCGAGTGAGCGTATGGACGGACGATCTTCAGTAGCCGTTGGTCGAGCTTGACTCGACGGTCGAATCCGCACTTGGGAACATTTTTGTATATTAGCACCAATGGAAGGTGGAATATACTTAAGTGGGCCCATTTCTCGGGTGAGATCGCTACACCTTTCATACTAGTGTTGCAAGTCATAGGTACTAGAAATGTGCAGCTAAGGTATTCAATCAACTCCTTGAAACGTAAATGCACAAGCATAGGGAATTCATAGATGCATAAACTTTAAAGGTTAGGTTATGCTCCGGGGCTTGCCTTCCTGCTCTAGCTGGGGGTTAGCCTCCGGGTCGTTTGTTCCTTCGTCGGCACCATTCTCCGGGGTGCCTTCACCGTCGGCGGGGATGAGATGGTAGGTGCCGTCCGGAATAGCGCCTTCTACATGAGATGCATAACTTTATAGTGGCTGCCTAGTGATTCCAAAACTAAGGCCTTGAAGGCCAGATTCACCTAGACATGCAAGTACTTCTTTCTCCTTCACAAAAGTAGAGGAGGGGCGTGGAAATTTTTTACGCATCTTTGATGGTGATGGTGTAATATATAAAAGAATTTCTATTTATTATTTTGAAGTTAGGGTGCTGTTCTGAATTTTTAGACTTCTCCATGTTTCACCTTAATTAATTATCAAAAAGCTCTATTCTTTTATATAACTCAATTTCCACCTTAATTTCTTCTCATTTTTGTTTCTCGGTTTCTGTTCATCCTTTTTATCTATAAACTTTATGACAGCTACTGGAGTATAAGAGTTAGGCTCACTCCAAAATTTAGCTAAATCTGAGCTACACAGAATTTATTAAAATTAGTACAAACTGCTGCCTACAAAAACAAGATAAATTCATATAAAATCGAAAATACATCCAAATCAGGAAATATTCCTACCAGAGCTAGTCATGAGTGCAAGGAGGGCTCTGGCCAAGTGGTGGCTCAAAATAACCCTTGGACAGTCCTTAATAACTTTTTATTTGAAAAAACATATCTATTTATTGGCTAGTCTAAACAGAGAAAAAATTAAGTTTTGCATTTTGAACAGATGTGCTAACAAGTTTTTAGGCCTCTGGAGAAAAATGGTGATTTTTCGCTGCATGGATTATTTTTAACAATTTCTGGACTGCAAAATAACAGGAAACACAATTTAATTCATAACTGAAGTTACAGTCCATATTTTTAGGTCCCCTTTGGACACAATGTGTCCAAAGTCATTGCAAACAACATATCCAAAGCTCAGCCCTAGCGGAGCTCTGGATTTGAAATGGTGCACAAGTTTCTAAATTTACAGTTTGAATTTTAATTCAAACATGGTTCACCAAAACTATATACATGCTTAAATGAGATTGGAGTTTACAATCTCACGAGTCCAGGGAGTATTTTTGTGCATTTTTATGATTTTTGTACGTTTTTTAGCGGATTTTACAAGATTCGGGAAAAATAGATCTAGGTTTAAGAATCTTTTTACGCTGGAGACCCTAGAACTATTAAAACTTCGCGAACAGGTCCCTGACTTTTACACTGGGAACCCTGGAAAAACGAAAACGGTGAGCATATGCCCTCGGCTCGTCGCCGGAGTTGCGCCGGCCAAACGACGGCGAGCTAGGGTCGGGGAAGTAGGGGAAAAGAACCAGGGGCTCACCACGAGTCGATTGGTGGCGGTTGGGAGGCCGGGGGAAGCTCGGAAAACGGCCGGCGACGTGCGGTGGCGGTGCGGCCGCCGCGAGCTCGATTCCGGCGAGGGTAGTGGGTCTCGTCGGGGTTGGAGGGGTCCTAGAGCACCAGTGGAACTCGGGGAAGCTGTTGGTGTGCTCGGTTGACCTCGGGGATGGCTCGGCGTAGGGTCTCGACGTGCGCGTGCTCTGGCGGCCGGAAATGCGGATTTGGGAGAAAATCCGATTTCTCGCCGGAGAGTTGGGGAGAGTTCGCGAGAAGTGGGGGAAATGGAAGCTCGGGAAGTGGTCTAGCTCTGTGCGCGAGGGATTTGGGAATGGTGGAGGGACGAGGACGAATTTCACTTCGAAGCTCGGCTCGGTCCACGCGACGCGAGGTTGAAGACGACGGGAGCGAGCGCGAGGGAGCGAACTGGTGAAGTGCGCGAGCTAGGGGAGAGTGTGAGTGGCTCGGTGGAGTGCCTTGGCACGCTAGAGCGGGGTCGTGCTGCCTCGGGAGCGTGCGTGCGTGGCGACAACGACGCGACGCGCCATTGAAGCTCGCCCGAGCTCGAACAGAGCGCGCGCGATGGTTGGGCGTCGGAGATCGTCGCGTGAGGGAGTGGAAGATCCTCTGCAGAGCGTCTTGGCGTGGAGCGAAGAGGGAATCTTCCGCGGAGAGGCTCTGCGCGTCGCGCGCGCGCGGCCACGGTGGCGCTCCGACCGCCATGATGGCGCTCCGCGGCGCGAGGCAAAGCGCGCTGTCGCGCGGCGATGTGACCGCGCGGGAGGCTTGGACAAATGCACGAGGACAAGAGCCACCCGACGCCGCGGCTTGGCCAGCTCGGCGCGGCCTCCGCCGCTCGCCGGCCACGTGGCGGCCGAGCTCCGGCCAGGCGCAGAGCGCGCCAGGGCCGAGCTGGCGGCTCCGTGGAGCTCCTTTGCCCCTTCTGAATTTTCTCAAAAAATATGAACTGAACTTTGAAAAGTGTGAAAACAAAAGTTGGAGTTTGAGAGGTGGGACACAACTTTCTTTTTGGGGTGAACCTGAAATTTCAAATTTTTCGAGCTCAAACAACCCAAATTCAAAAAGGTGTCTAGATAGGTTTTTCGAGTTTTTGAGGAACTAAACTGCAAAATTTCCAAAAGTTCCAAACAGTGACTAGGCCTTATTTGTGATGACAAACAACTTTTATTTTTGGAGATTTTCATGTTTAGTACAAAATTTTTGAGATTTCAGTTGGGTGTCAAACAACCTTTGTTTTTGAATTTAAATATGAATTTTGATGAATTTTTTTTGCATTCCATCTTCACTTTTTCCCTCTTTAATCTGTTTCAAAGGTGTTTTCTTCATTTTTACATCAGAGATGTCACAGAAGGGCGAGGTTATCGCCTGCTTGTACGACTCGGTCCGAACCCTGCTGTGGCGGTTCCACTCCGAAATTATTCCAAGTTAAGTACCTTTGGACCACTAATCACGTAGTCAAGCACTTAATCCGGAATAAGCTGGAGCGCCGTCGGATTAAACCCGATTAAACCACGTACTTTTCCCGATCGAAACAACAGCACGCCCACACGAAGGCGGGTTTCAGAGATTACAACATTCCACAAATTAAATCACGCACATAGGTAACCTAGTTATTACAAACCGAGTTGAATAAAATCAGAGTACAAGTCTTGCAGCGGAATTTGAAAGTTCATAACAACTGAAATTAGAAGTTCATTGCAGCGGAAGTAAATAATCTAACGGCGGTACAAATAACTCCGTGCTGAAGCCTGCCACGAAGCTACTCCTCCCGATCCTCGCCAGAGGACGGGACCCATTCGATGTGCCAGCCAGGTGGAACCTGGACGGGCCAAGTCATAGCATCCACATCCAAAATGATACCTGTAAAATAATGTCACAAGCAAGGCTGAGTATACTAATACTCAGCAAGGCTTACCCGTCGGGTGAAATCTACATCACCGACATCTAGACAATGAGAGGCTTTTGGCTGGTGGGTTTGTTTGCCAAAAAGCAACTAAAGTAGATCCTTGCTTTCAAGTTTTAGCTTCATATTCTAGTAAATTTAACCATTCTAAATTAGCATCCTCTCTAAGCATACAAGTGGTGCAATACAAGTTATTCATAGAACGAGTTCATGATCTCATAATTCCACTTATTACTCGATGTAGCAAGGCGGTCAAGCAGTCTCATTAACCGCGAGAAGCGGACAGTTCGAACCGAATTTGTGCTACCTGGCCAGGGAAAACCCAACACACACGGATACTCTGCCTGCTATAAAAGGTACAAGCATTTCCCAACCTTTCCCATCGATCCACAATTCGGAACCGGGTCCATTTCCTTAGGATAAAGGTTTACTGCTTCACTCACAGCATCACGCATATATCCACAAGTGTACGGCAGGGGAAACAAGTTTCCAAGGAGAGATGGCTATCGGCCCTAGCTGCTTCAATCTGGTACCGGGCTTACCGGCTCCCATATACCGGTATGCATGTGGTACGTTCAAAAACTTGACACACTCTACCACACATTTCGACCTTAACCAATTATCATACACGGACGGGAGATCTACATCTATCATCCCGCCCGTCAATCCTTATGATTCCAACATAAGTAAAGACAAGCAATCCCTATGTCTCGCGAGTGACAGGAAATCACTCGACTTGTAACGGACCTATAGCAATGCACTATCGATCCCTTTCAAACTAGTATTGCAAGTCATGGGTACTAGGAAATGTGCAGCTAAGGTATTCAATCAACTCCTTGAACGTAAATGCACAAACATAGAGAATTCAAAGTGCATATTTTGGTAAAGGTTAGGTCATGCTCCGGGGCTTGCCTTCTTGCTCGGACTGAGAGTTAGCCTCCGGGTTGTTCACGTCTGCACCGGCACCGGGCTCCGGGGCTTCTTCCTCGTCTGCGGGGATGAGGGTGTAGTCGCCGTCTGGGATAGTGCCTTGTACATGATATGCATAACTTAGGGTGGCTGTTCTGGAATTTCAGATTCCATTTATTTTATTCTATCTAACTACAAAAAGGTTTATTCTTTTATATAAATCGATTTCCATCTAGATTACTTCGCATTTTTGTTTCTCCATTTCTGTTCATCATTTTTATCTATAAACTTTATGGCAGCTACTGGAGTATAAGAGCTAAGCTCACTCCAAAATTTAGCTAATTTCGAGCTACACATAATTTATTAAAAATCTAACAAGTTGCTGCCAGCAGAAATGAATTTAATTCATATAAAATTGAAAATTCAACCATTTCAGGAGATCTCCCTACCAAAGTTAAGCATAAGTATGAGGAGGGCTCTGGCCAAGTGGTGGCTCAAAATAACCCTTGGGTGATCCTCAATGATTTTCTAACCAAAAACACATATTTAATTATTTGCCATCCTAAACAGAGCAAAAATTAAGTTTTTTTCATTTTTAACATGTGTTCTAACAAGTTTTAAGCTCTCAGGAGCAGAATGGTGATTTTTCACTGCACATATTATTTTTAATGATTTCTGCACTGCAAAAAGACAGAAAACCTATTTTAATTCATAAAAGGAGCTAAACATCATATTTTTGGGTCTTCTTTGGACACAAGCTGTCCAAAGCCACTATACACAACATATCCAAAGCTCAACCCTAGCGCAGCTCTGGATTTGAAATGGTGCATAACTTTAGATTTTCCTTGTTTGAATTTTAATTCAAAAACAGTTCGTCAAAAGTACAAACATGTCTAATAGAGATTGTAATTTAGACTCTCACGAATCCAGGGAGTATTTTTGTGCATTTTTCCGATTTTTGTACGATTTTTAATCGATTTTACAAGTTTCGGGAAAAATCAAACCTAGACTTAAGAATCTGTTTACGCAGAGAACCCTAGATCTTTCAAAACTTCGCGAACGAGTCCCTGGACTTTTGCGCAGAGACCCCTAAACAAAGGTAGACGATGAACTTGGGTCCCTGGGACCTCGCCGGAGTTGCGCCGGCCAAATGGCGGCGAACTAGGCTCGGGGAAGTGGGGGAAAAGATTCCTGGGCTCACCACGGGTCGTTTGGGGACGGTTGGGAGGCCGGGGATGGTCGGAGTTTCGCCGGCGACGAGGTGGTGGCGGCGCGGCCGCCGCGGCTTCTACGCCGGCGAGCTCGGGGTCGTTCGCGGAGGGGGGAGAGGTCCTTGAGCACCAGCAGAGCTTGGGGAAGCTAATGGCGTGCTCGAGGAAGCTCGGGGACGGCTCGGAGTAGGGTCTCGACGTGCGGGTGCTTCGACGGCCGGAATTCGCGATTTGGGGAAATCGCAAATTCTCGCCGGAGAAGGGACAATAGCTTGGGGAAAGTTGGGGGTTTTGGAGCTGGTGGAGTGGACTAGCTCCGTGCGGGATGGATTGGGGAATGGTGGAGCGTGGACGAGGAATTTCGCGAAGAGCTTGGGTTCGGCTTGCGCGTCGCGAGGAGGAAGAAGACCGAGCGAGCGCGGGGAAGTGGAAATGACCAAGTGAGCGAGTGAGAGGAGGGGTGGGAGTGCGCGGTGGAGTGCTTGGGCACGCAAGGGAGGCACTGTGCGGCCTCGGGAGCGTGCGAGCGCGTGGGTGGCTGTCGCGGTCGCCATTGATGGCGCGGCGAGCTCGAACAGAGCGCGCGCGACACGATTGGGCGAGGAAGATTGTGGCGTGATCGCTGGGGATCCTCCACAGTGCTCCTTGGCGCGTAGCGAGCGAGCATCGCGACTGCGGGGCGGCGCTGCGCGGCTGCGACCAGTGCCGAGCGAGCTTGCCATGATGGCGCTCCGCGGCGCGAGGCAGCAGTGCGCCGTCGCCCGCGAAGTGACGGTACGGAAGGCTTGGACAAACGCGTGAGGACAAAAGCTAGCTGCCGCCACAGCTCGGCCGACCCGACGCGGTCTCCGCCACACGCCGGCCACGTGGCGGCCGGACTCCGGCCGGAGCAGAGCGCGCCAGGGGCGAGCTGGCAGCCCCGTGGAGCTCTTTGCCCCTTTTGAACTTTCTCCAAAAATTTGAGCTGAACTTCGAAACGTGTAAAATTAAAAGTTGGAGTTTGAGGTGCGGGACACAACTTCCGAGCTTGGACCGGGCACTTCGACCAGGCGCTACGGCGCTTCGAGCTTGAACCGCAAGCTCGAGCTTGCCGAGCCTCGAATGGTCGGAAACGCCACTCGAGGGTGAGTGCCCCCCTCGAGCTTGGCTGCGAAGCCTCGAGCGTGACGGAACGTCGCTCGAGGGTGAGTCCTCGAGCTTGGCTGCGGAGCCTCGAGGGTGACGGAACGTCGCTCGAGGGTGAGCCCTCGAGCTTGGCTGCGGAGCCTCGAGCGCGACGGACGGCGGGGCCTCGAGGGTCCTGTCGTGCAGCCTCGAATCGTGACGGAAACTACCGGCTAGGCTCGATCGTCACGGTCATAGCTCGATCGTCACGGACATACTGACTAGGCTCGATCGTCACGGACATACTGACTAGGCTCGATCGTCACGGACATAGCTCGATCGGGACGGATTTTTACGGCTAACCTCGATCGTGACGGACATTCCCGCTCGAGGGTCACCGATCGGCGCGAACGCCGTGGCGAGGTTGTCGCGAAGGGCTGTCCGAGATGTTTAAGTTTTAGTTGGGTGCCAAACAACCCTTGTTTTTGAATTATAATTGAATTTTTGACGAATTTTTGAATTTCAACCCAATTCCCTGTTGTATTGATTTTAATTGCACTTTTTAATTCTTTTGACATCAGAGATGTCACAGCCTACCCCCCTTAAAAGGAATCTCGTCCCGAGATTCGATTAAACCTAGAGATAGAGAGGGGAAAAGAAATACCTCGGCTTAGGAAAGTATGTCGGGGAAATTCTTCCTAAGATAGTCCTCGGTTTCCCACGTGGCTTCATCTTCGGAGTGATGACTCCACTGAACTTTGTACATTTTAACTCCCTTCCTTCGTGTTTGTCGCTCTTTCTCGTCGAGGATCTTAACGGGATGCTCATCATAAGAGAGATCCGGTTCAACCGAGAGTTCCTCTTGTTCAACAACTTCGGTTGGGACACGAAGACACCTCTTGAGTTGAGAAACATGGAATACATTGTGTACCGCTGAAAGTTTCTCGGGAAGCTTTACTTGATAGGCTACCGGCCCACATTGCTGAGTAATTTCATACGGGCCGATATAACGAGGTGCAAGCTTGCCCTTGAGTCCAAATCTTTGCACACCCTTGGTCGGGGAGACCTTAAGATATACGTGATCACCAACTTCGAACTGAAGTGGCTCCCGCCGCTGATCAAAGTAGCTCTTTTGCCGTGACTGGGCGGTCTTCAAATTCTCCCGAATGATCCTAACCTTTTCTTCGGCTTCCTTCACAAGGTCAGGGCCATAAGTGTACCTCTCGCCTGCCTGGGACCAACACAACGGGGTCCGACATCTTCTACCATACAAGGCTTCGAATGGTGCCATTCTAAGACTCGCTTGGTAGCTGTTGTTATAGGAGAATTCGGCCAGAGATAAACATTTCTCCCAATTCTTCCCATAATGAATAACACAGGCTCGAAGCATATCCTCAAGTATTTGATTTACCCTTTCCGTCTGCCCATCGGTCTGTGGGTGATATGCCAAACTACGGATCAGTTTGGTGCCTAGGGACATTTGCAATTGTTCCCAAAAGCGTGCTACGAACAGAGCACCACGATCTGAAATTATCGTCTTGGGTACCCCGTGTAGACAAACGATCCGCTCCAAATAAATCTCCGCATACTTCTTGGCAGTGTAAGTGGTATTGACTGGAATAAGGTGTGCGGTTTTGGTAAGGCGATCCACAATTACCCAAATAGAATCGTGCCCCTGAGGGGTTCTGGGAAGTCCAACAATAAAATCCATGCTTATATCTTCCCACTTCCACGAGGGAATAGGTAGAGGTTGAAGCGTGCCTGCTACCTTCAAGTGGCTAGCCTTGACCCGCTGGCATGTGTCACATTCCGACACATACGTGGCAATTTCTCGCTTCATTCGAGTCCACCAAAAGTTTTGCTTCAAGTCTTGGTACATTTTGGTGCTGCCGGGATGGATAGAAAATTTAGAGAGGTGAGCCTCATCCATAATCTTCCTCCGGAGTTCCATGTTTTTGGGCACCATGAGGCGGTGTCCAAACCATAGGACTCCTTGCCCGTCTAACCGGAAGCACTTGTACTTCTCCTTCACTTTCTCTTTAGACAATTTTCTTTTGAGCACTTTAACGCCCGCATCATTTAGTTGTGCCATAACAATCTGATCGTGCAAGGTTGGTTCCACTGCAATATGGCTGAAGTACCCGTGTGGAACAATCTCTAAATTGAGCTTTGCCATTTCGTGACACAGGGTGTCAGCGTAGGACTCCACGGTAAGACAATGGCAACGAGCCTTGCGGCTGAGTGCATCCGCAACTACATTAGCCTTCCCGGGGTGATAGTGTACACTGAGATCATAGTCCTTTGCTAACTCCAACCATCTTCGCTGTCTCATATTCAGATGTGCCTGAGTGAAGACATACTTGAGGCTCTTGTGGTCTGTATATATGTTGCAGGGAACACCCATCAAATAGTGTCTCCACATCTTGAGAGCATGAATGACCGCTGCTAACTCAAGATCGTGCGTGGGGTAGTTTTGCTCATGAGGCCGAAGTGCTCGAGAAGCATAAGCAATGACTCGGTTCTCTTGCATGAGAACACAGCCAAGACCGGTGCCTGATGCGTCACAATAAACATCATACGGCTTGGTGCAATCGGGCTGAGCCAAAACTGGGGCTGAAGTTAAATGTCTTCGCAAGGTGTGGAAAGCTTCCTCACATTTGTCATTCCACTCAAATTTAACTCCCTTCTTCAAGAGTTCGGTCATGGGCTTTGCTATCCGAGAGAAATCCGGAATAAAACGGCGGTAATAACCGGCTAAACCCAGAAAACTCCGAATCTCATGGACAGAGGTAGGTGGTTGCCAATCTAGCACCTCTTGTACCTTGGTTGGATCCACGGATATACCATCCTTGGAAACCGTGTGACCTAAAAACTTCACGCTCTCAAGCCAGAATTCACACTTGGAGAACTTGGCATAGAGCTGATGATCTCTCAGCCTTTGAAGAACAATGCGAAGGTGCTCAGCATGCTCTTCCTCATTCTTAGAATATATAAGAATGTCGTCAATGAAAACCACCACAAACTTGTCTAGTTCAGACATGAAGACCGAATTCATGAGGTACATGAAATAGGCTGGGGCATTGGTGAGTCCAAAGGACATAACCAAGAATTCATAAAGTCCATAACGTGTGGAAAAGGCAGTCTTCGGAATATCACAAGGTCTGATTTTTATTTGGTGATAGCCAGAGCGAAGGTCAATCTTGGAGAACACTCTGGCGCCAGCTAGTTGATCAAACAGGATGTCAATTCGGGGTAACGGATACTTGTTCTTAATAGTTACCGCATTGAGAGGCCGGTAGTCAATACACAACCTCAAGGAATGGTCCTTCTTCTTCACGAAGATAGCGGGACATCCCCACGGTGACACACTTGGGCGAATGAAACCTTTATCTAGCAATTCTTGGAGTTGAATTTTTAATTCAGCCAATTCATTGGGTGGCATCCTATAGGGTCTCTTTGATATAGGTGCTGTGCCAGGTTGCAATTCAATCACAAATTCAACGTCCCTATCCGGCGGCATCCCTGGTAAGTCATCCGGAAATACATCGGCATACTCACATACCACCGGAATGTCCTTTAGTTGGGTTTCGACCATAGAATAAGCACACGCATCAACGCAAGTCCGTCGTGGCAGATATAGCACACTCGGGCCATGCGTAGGTGAGTTTATCTCAACAACTCGTTCCGCAATATCTAGGACAACCTTGTGCTGAGTCATCCAATTGGCTCCTAACACAATGTCAATCCCTTCCATACCAAGTAGAATCAAATCAGTAGGGAATGTTTTACTTCCCAGCCTGATCGGAACTTTGTGGGTGACTTGGTTGGATGCAATTTTGCCTCCCGCAGTTGATATCACAAAGGAGGATTTGGTATGGTATGATTTTAATCCGCATTTCACGTGGAATCTTGTGCTTATGAAACTATGCGTTGCTCCAGAATCAAATAATATCACAGCAGGTTGAGTGCAGATAGGGAAGATACCAGTCATGTCTGGGGCTCCCTCGGGTAAGTCGGCCAAGTTGGTGTAGTTGAGCCGTCCTTGGCGGACTTGCACACGCTGCTGCTGCTGCTTGCCCTTGCCTTGTTGATTTCCAGGGCGCTGGTTCTGCTGTCTGTTCTGAGGGCAATCCTTGATAAAGTGATCTTTGCTTCCACACTTGAAGCATTGATAGCCGGCTCCAGGACGAGCTGGCTGCGGTGTATTCTGCCTGGGTGCTTGCTGCTGCGGCGGTGGAGGGAAACGAGGCGCGTTAAGCTGTGGCGGCCTAGCAACCCAACCACCTCCCTGAGGTGCCCTGGACTGTCCCTGCGGTGCAGCCGGGGGAACCAGGCGGAACCTCTGGGGCTGCGAGCCAGACGGTCCAGCGGGAGCCTTCCTCTTCTTCTCCGCCTTATGCACCGTATTGGCGTCTTCTTGAGCAATGGCAAGGTTGACAAGATCACCGTACGTGGGAGCACGGGTAGTGGCCAACTGCGCCTTCAGCTTGGTGTTAAGGCCACGGCGGAACCTTTCAAGCTTCTTCTCATCGGAGTCAGCATGGTGAGAACCGGTTAGCGCCAAAACAGATTCTGTGTAGGGTGGTAAAAATTACAAAACTCGAAATCTGTAAGCTCAAAAATTCTCAACTTTGGCCAGAACATGGTTTAAGTAATTCCTAACAAGTTTCATGTTGGAGGTTTGGGCAGATACTGTCGTTAAGATGGGGTAAAAATTCAATTTTTACCTTACTGTCCCCAGAAATTCCCAGCAGACAGGGGGTTACCATTTTTAGCATAACTCCAGTTTTACCGACCCATTTTCGTTGAAATTTCTCCAGCATGTTCTTTATAACATTTATGACAACTTTCATGTTGAACACTTTTTCATTTGACCAAGTTTTCAGTTTCGAATTGAAGGTGCAAACAGGCTGTTCTCAGCAGGAATTTTAGATTTTGATTTCAATTTCTTTGACGGCGGTTCAATATGGTCAAGAATTAATTTTGAGATTAATTCAGTGAGATGAAATGCATGAGCGGCCTATTCGATCTCACAAACACACGTGCCAATAACTTTTGGCTTACGAAGTTAGTGCCGGTGGCTAGGCAATATTCGTCTCTCCTTATAGTAACTAGTCGGAATTCTCTAACCGTTTCAACGTACGAAATCGCGGTTAGCGTACCTGCAGAAAAACTCATCCCAGAGCATGTATAATTAACCTTTCGTGCCAGCACTCACGAAAGCGTCTCCATTCATTACCACCCACTATAGAGGTGGCACCCGAACGTTTAACATTGAACGGGCAATGTTCATATGTCACCGAGGCAACATATTGACAGTTTCATACGCTATTGAAATAGCGTATTGACTTTGTGCCGCCATCATATTTGCATATGATGACGTGGTACGCTACAGCAATCGCCGTACCTTGCGCCCACCATCCTATTCTAGTTTCATACGCCATCACAGCGTATTGACTATGTGCCGCCACTATATTTTCATATAGTGCCGTGGTACGTTACAGCAATCGCCGTACCTTGCGCCCACCATTGCGGAAAGTAAATGACAGAATGAAATGTGCTGGAGGTCAGTATAATATAATCTTTGCCACCTATCATAACGTGATCCCTTAACCCACATAGGCTTCACGCTCTAGGTAACATCCTTAACGACCCTAACTTATCCTTCCTTTGCAAAGCGCATCGGAAGTACGAATTGGCAAATTTTATTCAAAAATTGTTGTTTAAGGTTTGTTGCTCTCTCCGGGCTGCTGCTTCGGCTCTGATACCAGCTGTGGCGGTTCCACTCCGAAATTATTCCAAGTTAAGTACCTTTGGACCACTAATCACGTAGTCAAGCACTTAATCCGGAATAAGCTGGAGCGCCGTCGGATTAAACCCGATTAAACCACGTACTTTTCCCGATCGAAACAACAGCACGCCCACACGAAGGCGGGTTTCAGAGATTACAACATTCCACAAATTAAATCACGCACATAGGTAACCTAGTTATTACAAACCGAGTTGAATAAAATCAGAGTACAAGTCTTGCAGCGGAATTTGAAAGTTCATAACAACTGAAATTAGAAGTTCATTGCAGCGGAAGTAAATAATCTAACGGCGGTACAAATAACTCCGTGCTGAAGCCTGCCACGAAGCTACTCCTCCCGATCCTCGCCAGAGGACGGGACCCATTCGATGTGCCAGCCAGGTGGAACCTGGACGGGCCAAGTCATAGCATCCACATCCAAAATGATACCTGTAAAATAATGTCACAAGCAAGGCTGAGTATACTAATACTCAGCAAGGCTTACCCGTCGGGTGAAATCTACATCACCGACATCTAGACAATGAGAGGCTTTTGGCTGGTGGGTTTGTTTGCCAAAAAGCAACTAAAGTAGATCCTTGCTTTCAAGTTTTAGCTTCATATTCTAGTAAATTTAACCATTCTAAATTAGCATCCTCTCTAAGCATACAAGTGGTGCAATACAAGTTATTCATAGAACGAGTTCATGATCTCATAATTCCACTTATTACTCGATGTAGCAAGGCGGTCAAGCAGTCTCATTAACCGCGAGAAGCGGACAGTTCGAACCGAATTTGTGCTACCTGGCCAGGGAAAACCCAACACACACGGATACTCTGCCTGCTATAAAAGGTACAAGCATTTCCCAACCTTTCCCATCGATCCACAATTCGGAACCGGGTCCATTTCCTTAGGATAAAGGTTTACTGCTTCACTCACAGCATCACGCATATATCCACAAGTGTACGGCAGGGGAAACAAGTTTCCAAGGAGAGATGGCTATCGGCCCTAGCTGCTTCAATCTGGTACCGGGCTTACCGGCTCCCTTATACCGGTATGCATGTGGTACGTTCAAAAACTTGACACACTCTACCACACATTTCGACCTTAACCAATTATCATACACGGACGGGAGATCTACATCTATCATCCCGCCCGTCAATCCTTATGATTCCAACATAAGTAAAGACAAGCAATCCCTATGTCTCGCGAGTGACAGGAAATCACTCGACTTGTAACGGACCTATAGCAATGCACTATCGATCCCTTTCAAACTAGTATTGCAAGTCATGGGTACTAGGAAATGTGCAGCTAAGGTATTCAATCAACTCCTTGAACGTAAATGCACAAACATAGAGAATTCAAAGTGCATATTTTGGTAAAGGTTAGGTCATGCTCCGGGGCTTGCCTTCTTGCTCGGACTGAGAGTTAGCCTCCGGGTTGTTCACGTCTGCACCGGCACCGGGCTCCGGGGCTTCTTCCTCGTCTGCGGGGATGAGGGTGTAGTCGCCGTCTGGGATAGTGCCTTGTACATGATATGCATAACTTAGGGTGGCTGTTCTGGAATTTCAGATTCCATTTATTTTATTCTATCTAACTACAAAAAGGTTTATTCTTTTATATAAATCGATTTCCATCTAGATTACTTCGCATTTTTGTTTCTCCATTTCTGTTCATCATTTTTATCTATAAACTTTATGGCAGCTACTGGAGTATAAGAGCTAAGCTCACTCCAAAATTTAGCTAATTTCGAGCTACACATAATTTATTAAAAATCTAACAAGTTGCTGCCAGCAGAAATGAATTTAATTCATATAAAATTGAAAATTCAACCATTTCAGGAGATCTCCCTACCAAAGTTAAGCATAAGTATGAGGAGGTCTCTGGCCAAGTGGTGGCTCAAAATAACCCTTGGGTGATCCTCAATGATTTTCTAACCAAAAACACATATTTAATTATTTTCCATCCTAAACAGAGCAAAAATTAAGTTTTTTCATTTTTAACATGTGTTCTAACAAGTTTTAAGCTCTCAGGAGCAGAATGGTGATTTTTCACTGCACATATTATTTTTAATGATTTCTGCACTGCAAAAAGACAGAAAACCTATTTTAATTCATAAAAGGAGCTAAACATCATATTTTTGGGTCTTCTTTGGACACAAGCTGTCCAAAGCCACTATACACAACATATCCAAAGCTCAACCCTAGCGCAGCTCTGGATTTGAAATGGTGCATAACTTTAGATTTTCCTTGTTTGAATTTTAATTCAAAAACAGTTCGTCAAAAGTACAAACATGTCTAATAGAGATTGTAATTTAGACTCTCACGAATCCAGGGAGTATTTTTGTGCATTTTTCCGATTTTTGTACGATTTTTAATCGATTTTACAAGTTTCGGGAAAAATCAAACCTAGACTTAAGAATCTGTTTACGCAGAGAACCCTAGATCTTTCAAAACTTCGCGAACGAGTCCCTGGACTTTTGCGCAGAGACCCCTAAACAAAGGTAGACGATGAACTTGGGTCCCTGGGACCTCGCCGGAGTTGCGCCGGCCAAATGGCGGCGAACTAGGCTCGGGGAAGTGGGGGAAAAGATTCCTGGGCTCACCACGGGTCGTTTGGGGACGGTTGGGAGGCCGGGGATGGTCGGAGTTTCGCCGGCGACGAGGTGGTGGCGGCGCGGCCGCCGCGGCTTCTACGCCGGCGAGCTCGGGGTCGTTCGCGGAGGGGGGAGAGGTCCTTGAGCACCAGCAGAGCTTGGGGAAGCTAATGGCGTGCTCGAGGAAGCTCGGGGACGGCTCGGAGTAGGGTCTCGACGTGCGGGTGCTTCGACGGCCGGAATTCGCGATTTGGGGAAATCGCAAATTCTCGCCGGAGAAGGGACAATAGCTTGGGGAAAGTTGGGGGTTTTGGAGCTGGTGGAGTGGACTAGCTCCGTGCGGGATGGATTGGGGAATGGTGGAGCGTGGACGAGGAATTTCGCGAAGAGCTTGGGTTCGGCTTGCGCGTCGCGAGGAGGAAGAAGACCGAGCGAGCGCGGGGAAGTGGAAATGACCAAGTGAGCGAGTGAGAGGAGGGGTGGGAGTGCGCGGTGGAGTGCTTGGGCACGCAAGGGAGGCACTGTGCGGCCTCGGGAGCGTGCGAGCGCGTGGGTGGCTGTCGCGGTCGCCATTGATGGCGCGGCGAGCTCGAACAGAGCGCGCGCGACACGATTGGGCGAGGAAGATTGTGGCGTGATCGCTGGGGATCCTCCACAGTGCTCCTTGGCGCGTAGCGAGCGAGCATCGCGACTGCGGGGCGGCGCTGCGCGGCTGCGACCAGTGCCGAGCGAGCTTGCCATGATGGCGCTCCGCGGCGCGAGGCAGCAGTGCGCCGTCGCCCGCGAAGTGACGGTACGGAAGGCTTGGACAAACGCGTGAGGACAAAAGCTAGCTGCCGCCACAGCTCGGCCGACCCGACGCGGTCTCCGCCACACGCCGGCCACGTGGCGGCCGGACTCCGGCCGGAGCAGAGCGCGCCAGGGGCGAGCTGGCAGCCCCGTGGAGCTCTTTGCCCCTTTTGAACTTTCTCCAAAAATTTGAGCTGAACTTCGAAACGTGTAAAATTAAAAGTTGGAGTTTGAGGTGCGGGACACAACTTCCGAGCTTGGACCGGGCACTTCGACCAGGCGCTACGGCGCTTCGAGCTTGAACCGCAAGCTCGAGCTTGCCGAGCCTCGAATGGTCGGAAACGCCACTCGAGGGTGAGTGCCCACCTCGAGCTTGGCTGCGAAGCCTCGAGCGTGACGGAACGTCGCTCGAGGGTGAGTCCTCGAGCTTGGCTGCGGAGCCTCGAGGGTGACGGAACGTCGCTCGAGGGTGAGCCCTCGAGCTTGGCTGCGGAGCCTCGAGCGCGACGGACGGCGGGGCCTCGAGGGTCCTGTCGTGCAGCCTCGAATCGTGACGGAAACTACCGGCTAGGCTCGATCGTCACGGTCATAGCTCGATCGTCACGGACATACTGACTAGGCTCGATCGTCACGGACATACTGACTAGGCTCGATCGTCACGGACATAGCTCGATCGGGACGGATTTTTACGGCTAACCTCGATCGTGACGGACATTCCCGCTCGAGGGTCACCGATCGGCGCGAACGCCGTGGCGAGGTTGTCGCGAAGGGCTGTCCGAGATGTTTAAGTTTTAGTTGGGTGCCAAACAACCCTTGTTTTTGAATTATAATTGAATTTTTGACGAATTTTTGAATTTCAACCCAATTCCCTGTTGTATTGATTTTAATTGCACTTTTTAATTCTTTTGACATCAGAGATGTCACACCTGCACGACGAGCTTGCCACTGCCAACACCTGGTTGGGACGTGAGCGTGTCGCGCGCACGGCCGCTGAGTCGACGTTGGAGCAGGAGAGGCGCTTGCTGTTGGAGGCTCGAGACCAACTCGAGCAGGAGGAGTCGGCTCGAGAGGCGTCCAAGTCTCGGACCCGGGAGAAGGAGGCGGCGCTTGAGGCTGCCAAGGGCCAGGTCGAGGCTTCCTAGAAGGAGGTTGAGGGTGGGTTTGTTCACCCATGCCTGATCCTTGTTTTCAACTTAGTCCCTTTTTCTGATCCTTTTGTTGGTGCAGAGTGTGGCGGACCACTCCAAAATTATTCTAAGTTAAGTACCCACGGACCACTAATCAAGTAGTCATGCACTTAATCTGGAATAAGCTGGAGCGCCGTCGGATTATACCCGATTAACCACGTACTTTCACGATCGAAACAACACGCGCGCCCACACGAAGGTGAGTCCCAGAAATTACAACATTCCACAAATTCAAATTACATAAATAGTCTCATCAAGTTATTACAAACCAAGTTCGAATTTCAAATAAAAGTGCGAGAGTTCATTGCAGCGGAAATTAAACTAACGACGATACATAGCAACACCATAATGAAGCCATCCATGGTGCTACTCCTCCCGATCCTCGGAAGAGGACGGAACCCACTCGACGTGCCATCCTGGACGAACCTGGGTAGGCCAAGTGACGGAACTCACCGCCTCATCCAAAGCAGTACCTGAAATAAACAGCCACAAGCAAGGCTGAGTATACTAATACTCAGCAAGGCTTACCCGTCGGGTGAAAACTACATCACCGACTTCTATACATTAGAGGCTTTTGGTTGGTGGGTTTGTTTTGCCAGAAAGCTACTAAGAGTGGATCCTTACTTTCATGATTTTAGCATCAAATTCTAGTAGAGTTAACCATTCTAGATTAGCATCCTCTCTAAGCATACAAGTGGTGCAATCCAATTTACTACATACAACAAGTTCATCATCCTCATAGTTCCACTTGTTACTCAATGCAGCACAGCGATCAAGCAGTCTCATTAACCGCAAGAAGCGGACAGTTCGAACCGAATTTTGCTACCTGGCTAGGGAAACCCAACACACACGGATAATGTTTGCTATAAAAGGTACAAGCACTTCCCAACCTTTCCCATCAATCCATAATTCGGCGCTGGGTCCACTCCCTTAGGATAAAGGTTTGCCGCTTCGCTAACGGCATCACGCATATACCCACATGTGTACGGCAAGGGAAACAAAATATTTCCAAGGAGAGATGGCTATCGGTCCTAGCTGTTTCAATCTGGTACCGGGCTTACCGATTCCCATAGGTCGGCATGTGCGTGGTACGTTCAAAAACTTGACACACAGAACCACACGTTTCGACCTTAATCCAATTATCATACACGGACTGGAGATCTACACATACCATCCCGCCCGTCCATCCTTATGATTCCAACATAAGTAAAGACAAGCAACTCCTATATCTCGCGAGTGACAGGAAATCACTCGACTTGTAATGGTCCTAAAGGCATTGCTCTACCGATCCTATCATACTAGTATTTCAAGACATAGGTACTAGAATCATGCAACTAGGGTATTCAGACAACTCCTTGAAACGTAAATACACAAGCATAATAAATCATAGTTGCACATTATAAGAGTTAGGTTATGCTCCGGGGCTTGCCTTTTTGGGCTAAGCTGGTGCCAGACCCTGGGCCAATCACGAAGACGTCGGCACCACCTTCGGGAGCTTCTTCTTCGTTGGCGGGGACGAGGTTGTAGGTGCCGTCAGCGAAAGCGCCTTCTACATGAGATGCACAACTTCAATGTGGCTGCCTAATGTGATCTAAAAGCAAGGCCTTGAAGGCCATATTCACCTAGACATACTAGTGAGCTATTCTTTTCTTCACAAAATTAGAGAAGGTGTGGTTTAAGTTTTATGCCTTTATGATGGTGATTGTGTACACATATAAAGCAATTCAATCCATTACTTTTATGCAAGTGTGTAGTTCTAGAAATTTTAAACTTCACATGCACCATATTTACTTTAATTATCAAAGGTGATCTATTTCTTTTTATAAAACTGAATTCCCTCTAGTTCCTTCTTATTTTTGTGTCTCTGTTTCTGTTCATCCTTTTTATCCACAAACTTTATGTTAGCTACTGGAGTATAAGAGTTAGGCTCACTCCAAAATTTAGCTAAAACCGAGCTACACAGAATTTATTCAAAATAGTGCAAGTTGCTGCTCAAAGAAACAAGATTAATTCATATAAAATCAAAACTACTTCCAAAACAGAAGATTTCTCTACCAGAGCTAGACATGAGTAAAAGAAAGGCTCTGACCAACTAGTGGCTAAAAATAACACTTGGACAGCCATCACAAATTTTCTATCCGAAAACCAACATCTATTTATTTGCTAGTCTAAACAGGGTCTACTATTAAGTTTAGCATTTTACCACATGTGCCAACACGTATCTAGACCTCTGGTGAATGATGGTGATTTTTGGCTGCACGAATTATTTTTAATAAATGAAGAACTGAGCTAGAACAGAAATCACAAAATAATTCATAACTGAAGTTGCATGCCATATTTTTAGGTCTCCTTTGGACTCAAAGCTTCTATGGACCACACAAACAACATATTCAAGGTTCAGCTCCAAAAGAGTTCAGGATTTGAAATGGTGCACAAAACTCTAAAAACAGAGTTTGAATTTTAATTCAAAAACTATTCATGAAAAGTGTATACATGCCAACATGAGATTAGAGTTTACAATCTCACGACTCCAAGGAGTATTTATTTGTATTTTTCGGATTTTTCTACGATTTTTAATGGATTTTAGAAGATGTCAGGAAATTGAACTAGACCTTAAGAATCTTTTTACGCCGCGACCCTTGAATCTTTTGAAAACTCGCAAGCAGGCCCCTGGTTTCTTTCACTGGGAACCCTACAAAAAGGAAGAAGATGAAGATATGCCCTTGGGCTCTTCGGCGTCGTTGCGCCAGCCAAACGGCGGTGGGATGAGGTCGGAGAGGTGGGGGAAAATGACGAGAAGCTCACCGCGAGTCGAATGGTGGTGGTTGGGAGGCCGGAGGAGGCTCGGAGGTGGCCGGCGATGGGAGAAGTGGTGGTGCGGCTGCCGTGGCTTCAACTCCGACGAGGTCAGTGGCTACCGCTGCGGTTGGAAGGGCTCGTGAGCATCAGTGGGGCATGGCGAATGCGTGGGAACACTAGGTTGGCACCTTGGACAGCTCGAAGGTGTGGCACGGCGTGGAGGTGACTTCGGCGGCCGAAATGAAAATTTGGGGGAAAATCCGATTTCTAGCTGAACAGGCGATGGGAGCTCGAGGGTGTAACACCCTAAAAATGCCCTATTTAAAATTTAGTAATTAATTAGCTTTTTATATTCAAGTGCTCATGGAAAATATAGGGAAAAATAAAATTTTGAATAACTAAAAGCAAATATAGTAAATAGAAACATTATTTTTGCATTCATGCTGGTGCATTTATTTTTGATTGATGGATTCAAATTTGAATTTGAATTTGTATTCAAATGAGTGTTTAAATAAAAGAAAAATCATTTCTTTTCCTCTCTCTTTTTCCCACCTGTTTTCAGCCCAGTCGGCCCACACCTCCTCCCCTTTCTTTTTCCTCCCGCGCAGCCCAGCAAGCGGCCCAGCACGGCCCAGCCAGCAGCCGCAGCCCAGCAGCGCCTCCTCTCCGCAGTGGCTGACGGCTCGGTCCCACCCGTCGGCGCCCCCTTCCACCGCCAGCAGCGCCGTGCCCGCACTCCGCCAGAGTCGCTGACAGCCCGGGCCCACCCATCAGCTCCTCCTCCTACCTCCAGCCGTGAGCTAGCGGGACTTCGATCCGAGCCCGATTCGCAGCCGCGCCTGAGCTTTCCACGCAAGGAAAGGGGCCACCGCTTGCCTCTATTTAATCGCCGCCTCCGCCTCCCTCGAACCTCCCCCAAACCCTAGCGCCGCCACGTCTCCAAGCTCGCAGTGCCGCCGCAACCCTAGCTCCGAGCGCCGCCGCCGTCAAACCGTCGCCTCGCCGCCTCATTGTCGACGAGATCACGCCAGGAGCTTCGCAAGGTAGCAGGGAACCCGTTGAGCCCTTTTTCCCTCTCTCTCTTGCCGCGATGCGCTTGTGCGAGCTCGCCGTCGATCCTTGTCCACCGCCGCGTGTCGCCAGCCACCACCACCGTCCAAACCTCGAGTAGAACCTCCAAAACGAGTTCCCCGTTGTCTCCTCTCTCTTCCGGGACAGACGTGACGAGTTTTGGTCCACCGTAGCCCCGAGCCGAGCCAACTCCGATGAAGCGCCGCCGCATGCGCCGCCGCAACCGCCGCACTCCGGTGACCCATTTTTCCCCAACGCGTCAGAGCCGTCCAGATCTAATCCAACGGCTCATATCCATCCCGAATCGAGTCAGCCTAGGTCAAACCGGCCGCCGTAGCATTTTTGCAGTTTAGCCCCTGCCTTTTCGCAAAATCAACCCGCGGTCCAGCACAGTTCAAAAATAATTACAGTTTAGTTATTTTTCTTTCGGTTCAGCCCCTGCGCTTTTGAAAAATAGTGCCCGCCGTCCTAGATGGCAATTTTACACCGTAGCCCTTGGGTTTTTATATGAAATTATGTTTTAGGTCCCTGGTTTCTTTCAAAAACACCCCTGGAAGCCTAAAACTCTCACCAGCAAGCCCCTAGAACCCGTTTTAAGCGTAGTTTCTTCGTTTTAACTCAGATTTGAGTGATTTTCGCGCTCATGTGTTCGTAGTGAAGCGTACAGTACTCTAAAGCCTTCTTTTCATCTTTTGTTTATGTTTGGTGTACTGTTCTAATTAAATACCTCGTTTGCATGTATGTGTGGATGCTTTTGTGGTGATCGATGTGAGTAGTTGACGAGCCGTTCGAGTTCGCCGACGATCCCGTTCCCGAAGAGCAGGTGCAGCAGCAGTTCGCTGAGGAAGGCAAGCATAACACGGATAATCCTTGTTACCTATACACCATTTAATCATACAATTCATATGCATGTGTCTAATATTGTTAAACACTAAGGATGTTCCTAGTCTTTACCTCATTCCTTGTTTACCCGGGTTATATGCATTATGGTTAGTATTTGCTATGCACTGCAACCAACATTTATTTTAATGTTGATATTGAATTAATGGTTCACTTCAATGATGACTAAAAGATGCTTTTTAGCAACATGGTTCGGGGAACTAGAGCATGTGCTTTGTGCTTGGTTCTAGTGTCTCTGTAAGGTTTGGTCTAGGGAATTAGAGCATGGTTTCGTGCTTTGTTCTAATGTCTCTCCGTAAGGTCCGGTTCATAAAGCAGCAACCCAGGAACTTGTTCGCCGCCATTGGAACTATAATGGCTCTGGTCTTGGATAATTAGCTTGTACGTCTCTAGCTCGCCAGTGGTTACCGAAAGGCATATGTGGGGAACATTCGTGAGAGTATAGTTTGATCCATCGAGGACGGATTTATCCGTTGGCTATGTCTCGTCAGGCAAAGTCCCGTGATGTGAGCGCCCGATGTACGGCAGCTTCACACGTTGCGATGATTGCGCTCTCGCTCTGGACGCCATTGACCCCCTCACGTTGCGCCCTGAGCGTACGTCAATCTCGATGCCTTGGGTTATGCTGCCTATGTTGAACCAAAACGGCTACTGTGCTTGTTATGGTGTTTTGTGAAAGTCCTCGTAACATAAGTTCTTTTGGATTTATGTGACCGGCGGGTAAAGGGCGAAACCTCTGCAGAGTGTTGATCTATCATGATAGTCGTGCTCACGGTTACGAGCGGCCTGGATCCTTTTTGATTAGAAGATGATGTTAGTGGATGATGTTGGTATATTCCGTAATTACTTATACCTTATTAATGGGTTTATACTTGGGTTCTACTTATTTGTAGTAATTTGGATGATAATAAAATGAAACAACTAAAAGTGCTAATGCAGTATAACCGCGTCAAGCCTTTGTTCTTGCATAACCCGTGTTATACTTGTTAAGTAAGATGGTTTACTTACACTTGCAACTATTCAACAAAATCCCGGATGGGTAACAGATGGAGCAGTGAATGATCAGTCGCTTGCTGAGTTTCCGGAGGATCTAGCGTACTTCTAGCTGTGTTCAACCAGTCGGTGTCCCTGTGGACTTGAGGCTCTACCTAGTTACGACGTTTAATAATATTAAGACTTCCGCTGTGTTATTTGTGAAAGACTATGTCTTGTGTTAAACTCTAATGTAAACTATTTTATTCGAGCATTGTGTTCTCTGTGATTCAATATTTGTAATCTATATGTGTTATGTGGACATCCTGGGCACACATATGGAAGCATTCGGATTTCTTGGAAATCTGGGTGTTACAGAGGGGAGTGGTGGAGAACGAAGCTAGGGAAGTGGATGAGCTATGGGCATGGTGAAATTGAAAACCATGGAGGGAAGGAGGCGGATTTTGCCTCGGCGCTCGAGCTCGGCTCTTGCGTCCAGAGGTTGAAGAAGAGGCACTGGAGCGTGGGGGAGAGGAAATGGTTGTGGCGCGAGCTAAGGCAAGGGGCAATGGTCACTTGGCGAAGCAATGGAGCAAGCTAGAGCCGGCTGGGGCTGCTAGGGACGCGCGCGCGTGGAGGGGCGGCCGTCAGTGCGCCATCGATGGCCTGGCGAGCTTGGACAGGGCGCCGCTGCGGATTGGCGGTCGGAATTGAGGTGTGCGCGAAGGAGGATGCACCGCATACCTGTTGGTGCGTAGCGAGCGCGAATCCGGGCCGCGGGACAGCTCTGCTCGGCGTGCGCGGCCACGGCCAGTGGCGAAGCTCCGCTCGCCGTCATGGCGCTCTCGGAGTCACGAGACGCGGACGACGCGTGCGATGCGTGACAGGACATCACGTGAGGCCAGACACGTGCGCGGGAAGCTGGGTCACGGCTGCCGCAGCTTTGGCCAGCCAGGCGAGGCCACCGCCGCTTGCCGGCCATGTGGCGGCCGGTCTGCGGCCAGGGCAGAGCGCGCCAGGGCGAGCGGTCGGGGCGCCCGTGGAGCCTCCCAGTTCAACCGCAATTTTATCCAAATTTTCAAACTAAACTTTCAAAAGTGCAAATACAAAAGTTGAATTTTGAAAGGTGGGACATGATTTTCCTTTTGGGACGAACTCGAAATTTTGAATTTTTCAAGCTCAAACAAGCCATGTTTTAAATGGTGTTCAGCATGGTTTTTCTAGTTTTTGAGGGGCTTAACTGCAAAATTTGAAAAAGTTCTGAACAGTAACTAGGCTTTATTTGTGATGCCAAACAACTTTTATTTTTGGAGATTTTCAAGTTTAGTATAAAATTCTTGAGATCTCAGTTGGGTGTCAAAAAGGCCTTATTGAAATTCAAATTTCAAAATTTAGATCAAATTTAGTGTGCTCAAACCAAGGCTGTCCTTTAACCCTATTTTTAGTGTATTTTTAAGGTTCTAAACATCAGAGATGTCACAGCCTACCCCCCTTAAAAGGAATCTCGCCCCGAGATTCGATTGTGCTTAATGACATGGTAGGGGAAGAGGTACCTTAGTCTTAGGAAGGATGTCGGGGAAGTTCTTTTTAAGATAGTCTTCGGTTTCCCATGTGGCTTCCTCCTTGGAGTGATGGCTCCACTGAATTTTGTACATTTTAATTTCTCTTCTTCGTATCTTTCTCTCCTTCTCATCGAGGATCTTGACAGGATGCTCATCATAAGAAAGATCCGGCTCAACCGAGAGTTCTTCTTGCTCAACAACCTCGGTCGGACCACGAAGACACTTTTTGAGTTGGGAGACATGGAAAACATTGTGCACGGAGGAGAGCTTCTCGGGAAGCCTCACACGGTATACAACCGGTCCACATTGTTGAGTGATTTCGTATGGACCAATATAGCGAGGTGCAAGTTTTCCTTTCAACCCAAATCTTTGCACACCCTTGGTCGGGGAGACCTTGAGATACACATGATCACCGACTTTGAACTGAAGGGGCTTCCGTCTTTGATCAAAGTAACTCTTTTGCCGAGATTGTGCGGTTCTCAAGTTTTCACGGATGATCCTAACTTTTTCCTATGCTTCTTTTACAAGGTCAGGGCCGTATGTGTATCTCTCGCCTGCCTGAGACCAACACAACAGTGTCCCACATCTTCTGCCATACAAGGCTTCGAAAGGTTCCATTTTTAAACTTGCTTGGTAGTTGTTGTTATAAGAGAATTCAGCCAGAGACAAACATTTCTCCCAATTTTTCCCATAATGGATAACACAAGCTCGAAGCATGTCCTCTAGGATTTGATTTACCCTTTCAGTCTGCCCATCGATTTGAGGGTGATACGCTGAACTACAGATCAGTTTGGTGCCTAGGGATAGTTGCAAATGTTCACAAAAGCGTGCCACAAATTGAGTACCACGATCTGAAATTATCGTCTTGGGTACTCCATGTAAACAAACGATCCGTTCCAAATAGATTTCAGCATACTTCATAGCGGTATAGGCTGTATTGACCGGAATAAAATGTGCGGTCTTTCTGAGGCGGTCCACAATTACCCAAATGGAGTCATGCCCCTGAGGGGTCCTGGGAAGTCCAACAATGAAATCCATGCTTATATCTTCCCACATCCATGAGGGGATAGGTAGAGGCTGAAGAGTGCCCGCTACCTTCAAGTGGCTAGCCTTTACCCGCTGACACGTGTCTCATTCCGACACATACGTGGCAATCTCCCGCTTCATCCTAGTCCACCAAAAGTTTTGTTTCAGGTCTTGGTACATTTTGGTGCTACCAGGATGGATGGAAAATTTGGAAAGATGAGCTTCATCCAAGATTTTGGAGCTCGGCGTTCTTGGGCACCACTATCCGATGTCCAAACCACATCATTCCCTGCCCATCTAACTGGAAGCATTTATATTTTGCCTTTCCTTTTGTCAATTTTCTTTTGAGGATTTTAATCTTTGCATCATTTAATTGGGCCACAACAATCTGATCGTGTAAGGTTGGTTCAATAGAGATATGGTTGAAATACTCGTGAGGAACAATCTCCAAGTTGAGCTTTGCCATTTCATGGCACAAGGTGTCAGCATAGGACTCCACGAAAAGGTAGTGACAGCGAGCCTTGCGGCTTAGTGCATCCGCAACCACATTAGCCTTCCCGGGGTGATAATGCACACTAAGATCATAGTCCTTTGCCAACTCCAACCATCTTCGCTGCCTCATATTCAAATGTGCCTGAGTGAAGACATATTTGAGGCTCTTGTGATCGGTGTATATATTGCATGGAACACCCATCAGGTAGTGTCTCCAAATCTTGAGAGCATGAATAACCGCTGCTAACTCAAGATCATGCGTAGGGTAGTTTTGCACATAAGGCCGAAGTGCTCGAGAAGCATAAGCAATGACTCGGTTCTCTTGCATAAGGACACAACCAAGTCCGGTGCCTGAGCATCACAATAAACATCATAGGGCTTGGTGCTGTCGGGTTGAGCTAAAACTAGGGCTGAAGTTAAATGTTTTCTCGAAGTGTGGAAAGCTTCTTCACATTTGTCACTCCACTCAAATTTGACTCCCTTCTTTAAGAGTTTGGTCATGGGTTTAGCAATCCAAGAGAAATCCGGAATGAAGCGGCGATAGTAACCAGCTAGACCCAGAAAACTCCGAATCTCATGGACAGAGGTAGGTGGTTGCCAATCCATCACCTCTTGCACCTTGGTTGGATCCACGGATATACCATCCTCGGAAACCGTGTGACCCAAGAATTTCACACTTTCTAGCCAGAATTCACATTTGGAGAACTTGGCGTAGAGTTGATGGTCTCTCAATCTCTGAAGAACAATGCGAAGGTGTTTGGCATGCTCTTCCTCATTCTTGGAATATATGAGGATGTCATCAATAAAGACCACAACAAACTTGTCAAGCTCGGACATGAAAACCGAATTCATGAGATACATAAAGTAGGCTGGGGCATTTGTGAGCCTAAATGACATGACCAAGAATTCATAAAGTCCATAGCGGGTAGAAAAGGCAGTCTTGGGAATGTCACAAGGACGAATCTTTATTTGGTGATAGCCAGAGCGAAGATCAATCTTAGAGAACACTCTGGCGCTAGCTAGTTGATCAAAAAGGACATCAATGCGGGGAAGTGGATACTTGTTTTTGATGGTCACCGCATTAAGAGGCCGGTAGTCAATACACAACCTTAAGGAATGATCCTTCTTCTTCACAAAGATAGCTGGACAACCCCATGGTGACACACTAGGACGGATGAAACCCTTGTCTAGCAATTCTTGGAGTTGAATTTTTAATTCAGCCAATTCATTGGGTGGCATTCTATAGGGTCTCTTTGATATAGGTGCTGTGCCAGGTTGAAGTTCAATTACAAATTCAATGTCCCTGTTCGGCAGCATCCCAGGTAAGTCATCCGAAAAAACATCGACATACTCACATACCACCGGAATGTCCTTTAGTTGTGTTTCTACCATGGTGTAAGCTCAAGCATTGGTGCATTTACGGTGTGGCAGATATAGTGCACTAGGGCCATGTGTAGGCGAGTTTATTTCCACAACCTTTTCGGTAATATCTAGCACAACCTTATGTTGAGTCATCCAATTTGCCCCCAAAACAATATCAATTCCTTCCAACCCAAGCAGAATTAAATCAGTAGGAAAAACTACCCAGCTTGATTGGTACTTTTTGAGTGACTTGGTTGGTGGCTATTTTACCTCCCGCTGTTGATATCACATATGCTGATTTGGTGTGATATGATTTTAACCCACATTTTGCATTAAACCTTGTGCTTATAAAACTATGTGTCGCCCCGGAATCAAACAATATCACAGCAGGTTGGTTGTGGATAGGGAAAGTACCAGTCATGTCCGGTGCTCCCTTAGGTAGGTCAGCCAGGGTGGTGTAGTTGAGCCTTCCCTGCCTGACTTTGACTTGATGCTGCTTGCCCTTGTTCTGCTGATTCCCAGGACGCTGGTTCTACAGCTTGTTCTGTGGGTAGTCCTTGATGAAATGGCTGTTACTGCCACACTTGAAGCATTGGAAGCCACCTCCAGGACGAAGCGGCTGCTGCATGTTTTGCCTCGGCGCCCGTTGCTGCTGCGGCGGTGGAGGGAAACGAGGCGCACCCTGCTGCGGTGGCCTGGCAATCCAACGTCCACCCTGAGGCGCCCTTGGCTGCCCCTGTGGTGCAGCTAGGGGAACCAAATAGAACCTCTGAGGCTGTCCACCCGAAGGTCCAGCAAGTGCCTTCCTTTTCTTCTCTGCCTTATGAACCATGTTGGCATCTTCCTGGGCAATGGCAATGTTCACAAGTTCACCATATGTGGCAACTCGTGTAGTGGTCAGCCGGGCCTTGAGCTTGGTATTGAGGCCACGACGGAACCTCTCCATCTTCTTCTCATCGGAGTCAGCATGATGACCCACATAAGGACACAGGCCATTGAAGGCCTGGGAGTACTGGAGCATAGTGCGGGTTCCCTGAGGTCAGCACCAGGAACTCGTTCAGTTTCCTCTCAACCAATCCAGCAGGAATGTGGTGGGCTTTGAAGGCAGTCTTGAATTCCTCCCACTCAATGACATGGTTCTCCTCCTGAAGAGCCAGATAGTTCTCCCACCACAGGAGAGCTGTGCCACGGAGCTGCTGCACCGCAAAGACCACCTTGCGGTTTGGAGTGCAAGGCATAGCCAGGATGGAGAACTTGGATTCGATGGCCCGAATCCATGCATCAGCTTCCAAGGGCTCCTCGGCTCTGGAGAACACCGGAGGGTGAGTAGCCAAGAAGTCCTCGTACCGGGCCACTTGAGGTGGAGGGGCACGTTGACCACCTTGCTGCTGCTGCATCTACTGCTGCATCATCTATTGTTGGTGCTGCAGATTATGGAGGATATCCGTTTGGGTGGCATACAGCTGTTGCCACGTTGGGGGTTGTTGCGGTGGCAGAGGTGGTGGTGGCTGCTGCCCTTCCGGCCCCTGCTGGTTAGCGTTGGATCCGCTAGCATCTGACCGCTGCGAGTGATAGCCATCTGTAGTAGGTACTTGTATTAGCCACAATCCATAAGTGAAACGATCCGGGTTTTCCAGACTGAAAACCCGACTCCCTGTACCCTTGTGGTAGTCCCTGGATCAGTCGCTACCACGTACAGAATCCCGAAACAGTAGAATAGCAGTTCTAAACTTCCGATAAAGCAACACAGAGTTAAATAAGTTATTACATTCCCGACAAAGGGTTCAAATTATTCGCCACGCAGGGCTAAACAAGCAAGGTAAAGACAGCTAGCGCTAGGAAGCTCTGCGGTAGGCCACCATCTTCACGTCTCTTCCACAGGCGGGCTTGAGCGTAGACCGTCGCCTAGTCGTACCAGTTGTCGAAGTTGGAGTCGAACTCCGCCCCATATCCCAGATACTCATTCTCTGTTCCCAAGGAATGGAACAGGCACACGTCACCGACTGAATGCAGCTTTAAGTGGACTATCATGCTAATGGTATATAATAAAGACAAGGAATATGGCTTGGGGTTTCCTAAGCAAGCGGCTTAATAATAAGAATATCTTCATCCCACCATTTCCCATGTATCTGTCCCGGGCTAGTCCCATCACACGACGGGTTCCAGACGGCATTCACCTCGACACACACCTCCAACTCTCGGCGATGCGCAGCTTCATTCCTGGCATCTCAAGAGGAATAACCGGATCACAAGGCAGGCGGAGCACTACCTACCTCTCCCCGGCTACAAATACGCCCTCACACTCTCACCTATAGGGGGAGAAAAGCATATCCCAAAACAATGGCCGATCACACTGAAGAACACTGCGTTATCCAGAGTTGAAACCCCGGCTACACGTATAGATCATGACACTCTGCAGAGGTTGTACACCTGTACCCAACCCGGGCTGCGACTGCTAGCGAGCCAGTCGAGACGCAGCCCACAACTACTAAACCTCCTAGTGAGAATGGCACCCTCCTGGTCTCCCGGGTCTGGATGCCTCCGCACGAAGACGTTGGCCCCAAGGAAATGTGAAAGCATACCACCATAGCTGCCCATCGGGGGTGTAAGGCACGGGCGCTCACCCCTCACACATACACAAACTGTGATCTCCGCATTCGGGTGCCACCTTAGCTAGGCTAGTCATTACCGGTCACATCTCAGGCAAGTTGGCGTGTACGGTACAGTGAACACAGGACAGTCAACAAGGTTTAAAATACCGGTACGGGAGGCAGTCTTCTTCCTCACCAACTCAAGTAACCTCCTACACCTGGCTCCAAGTCATAAAACCACTAGGGGGTCCAACCCCCCCTAGGGTACCCTAGGGGGCCATCTGCCCTAGAGTCCACGAGGTGACCCAGAAGTCATCTCACCCCGATTTAAGATCGGGTTGTTATTACCCGCACCGGTAAGACCTAGTAAGGTCAAAATCGCCATACATCTTCCCAGTTTTATCCCCACACACACGCCAAGAATATCTACCACATATCCCGCACACAAGCAAGCATAGCATCTCATCATCATCATATAACAAGGTACGATATGATAAGCAGTAGGTAACAAGGCATACGATAAATAAAACAGGCTATGCAAGGTTCACAGCTCAAGCAACACATGCAAGCATAGCGTATCTAATAAGCAATGCCTATAGGTAATCAAAGAAGCAGTCGGGCATGAACCTGAGCAAGCGGGGTAGTCGTCCTCCTCGGCGAAGTGGTCCTCCTCGGTCAATGTTCCTCCGGCGGCGGCTCCTGATCGTAAATTCGTATAAGTCTAGGGGCCTATTTGCAAAGAAGAGCCAAATGGAACCCAAGAAAGATCCAAATAACTTCAAGTGTATTTTCAAAGCGTTATTCATGATTTTAGAAAATTATAGAAGTTGATTTCACCTTTTTTCGAGTTAAACTGAATTAGTTATGAATTTTCTAAGTTTAAAGCATTTTCTGAAATTATTAAACGTATTTTGGAAAATGGAAAACCCAGGAAAAATCACAGAGCGCCATGTGGCCTGCTGACGTCATCATGACGTCATGCTGACGTCAGCACAGGGGCCACCGGGTGATGACGTCAGCAGTGGGCCCTGCTGACGTCATCGTTGACCGGTCAACGGTCAACGGAACGGCCCGCCGCGACGGTGAACTCGCGGAGCGGCGGCTACGCGCGCCCGCGGTCGCGTCCAAGGCCAAAAGGCGCAACTTTGAGGCTCCTGCAAGCGGCACGACGGCCGGACAGAGGGGGGGGTAGGGGTTCCTAGCGGCGGCGGCGCTACGGTTGGCTCTCGGCGACCCGCCGGAGCAGAGCAAGGCGAGGCGAGAGAAAGGGCTCACCTTGGGCTTGAAAAAGACGGGCTAGGCGGTGCAGAGGGGTTGGCGAGGCCGTGGCGAGGTGAAGCAGGCCGGCGTGAGGTCGAGGTGCGGCTTGGCGCGTCTTCTTCGTCTCCGGCGGCGGCGTGGTCGACGTCGGGGCACGGCTCGCGGTGCGCAGCGCCGTCCTTCTCCCGCGAGCTCTGGCTTGGCTCCAGGCAACGGCAAGGCGCCTCCTTGCCATGGCCCTCCCCCTTCTCCTCCTTCTTTCCCTTCTCCTCCTTCTTCTCCTTTTCCGGTGGAAAGGGGAAAACCCCAAAATGACGGCTAGGGTTGCAATTGGGGCTGCCTAGGGTTTAAATAGGGTAGTGGCTAGGGTTAGAGGTGGTTCCCGGGGTGGTTGGTAAGGCGAGCGGCGGGGATCCTCGGCGTCCGCGCCGGAGGACACGCGGCGAGCATCCGAGGGATTGCGGCTAGGGTTTTGAAGGGGTGATGGGGCTCACAGGTGCGCGGGGTAGGCAGAGCGCGTGGGCATCTTCTAGAGGGTTCCGCGGTGCGGCTCGGCAGCGCGGGAGAGCGGGCGGCGACGGGGTCATGCGATTCGCGTGACCCTGTCGGGAGGTTGAGGGCAAAGCTGACGGGTGGGGCCGGCCCGTCAGCGAGAGAGAGCGAGAGCGGCTGCGCGCGAGACAGAGAAAGAGAGATGGCGCCGACAGGTGGGACCGGCGCGGCAGAGAGAGAAAGAGAGGCGCGGCAAGCGCGGCTTGGCGCCGACAGGTGGGACCCACCTGTCAGCGGGAGCGGGCGCGCGAGCGCGGCTGGGCCGGCGGCATGCTGGGCTGCGACGCGCGCGCGCGCGCGCGAGAGAGAGAGAGAGAGAGAGAGAGAGAGAGATGGGCCGGGCTGGAAACTAGGTGTTAGGCCGGTTTCTGGGTTAGCTTTAGTTAGAGCCCAAGTTAGTTTTAGGTTTAGAATTTGAATTTTAAATTCAAATTCAAACCCCACACAAAGATCCAAATAAAAACCAAAGGAAAATCCAAATGCCACTCTAGCGTCAACATGGTCCTTAGGCAATAAATCCACTTTTCTTAGGAATTTTGAGGAGAGAGAAGAAGACATCCTTAGGGTAAACCAAACTTTTCAAGCACAACAAAAGTTTTAAAAATTTTCACATTTTGAAAATTGTGGACTGTTACAATAAGCTTGCATAAATAATGACAAGATAGAACATGGCAATGTAATGAAGTATACTGCGTAAGGATAACATATCAGCAAGAAGTTATGGAAGAAAAATCGTATCTCCCAAGAGAAGTTGATTTAGATGCTCCAATTCGGTCAGTAGCTTCAAAATTTTGTACTCTACAACTTTTGTGTTTGGATCAGAACCAAAATCGAGCTAGAACTAGGCCGAAAAATTCAAGTTTCAGCTCTCTGTTTTTGCTGTTTTTCGCTAGGCAGAGCTGTAGTGTTTTGGTCGCCATTTTTATTTCGCTTAACCAATGGGGTTGCATTTTGGTGAGCGTTTTTTTTTGAAAAAATTCAGACAACTTTTTAGTTCAAGCCATAGTCCATAAGTGAATGGAAAACACGTTAATAATTAAAACAAGAGTAGCTGCAGAAAGTTTTCAGCACAACCATTACAACCCTTCTCAAGTTTTGGGGCTCACACATCCCATGCCAATGGATTACATGTTCAAAAGCTTAAAGGAAACTCAACTCCAACTAGCCTATTACAGCATGAAACCAAAATTTAGGCTACGCGGAGGAGTAACTTGCTACCGAAGCTCCTAGAGGTCGTCTAGGTTGTTAGCTGTAGCCTCGCTGCCCAAGGGAGACGGTGGAGCTGTAAGAGGTGGCATGTCATCCTCTGTGTCCATATTTGAATCAGGGGCTTCTCCTTCCCCATTCTCTCCACCCTCCTCAAGAAGGTGTTGAGCATCATAGGCAGCTAGCATGGCATTGGCATGCTCCAAGTCAGCCTGCACGTTCTCTAGCTCATCCCTGACTTGAGTCAGCTCATTGTTG
Organism: Digitaria exilis; assembly: GCA_015342445.1. NCBI lineage: Eukaryota > Viridiplantae > Streptophyta > Magnoliopsida > Poales > Poaceae > Digitaria > Digitaria exilis. Next base: position 421,923 of record JACEFO010002701.1, read on the forward strand.
GCATTGTTGTGCTCTAAGTGGAGGTTGGTCAACTGCCTCTCCAAGTCTGCAATCATAGCATCCCTGGTACTCACCTCTATGGACAATGAGGTCCTCTCTACCCCATGATCACGGGCACGAACAGATATGTCAATGGCACGGTTGAGCGCCACATTTTGAGACCGCCCCAGAAGTGCCTGCAACCGGTGATAAGCCCTGATCCACCTCATCAAGAGTGCGGCTGCCGCCACGGGGTTCTCTGCGACCCTCAGAGGTGAGCTGAGATAACGTCTCATCCAGTGAGCGTCGTCAGGCTGGACCGGTGGAAAAAGTCCAAGGAGAAGGTGCTCCACAAGCTCCTGGTTCTGGGCACAAAAGGAGCTGATCCCATTGAGAGCAGCCATCTCACAAGTGGTCTCCATATGATGCCCATGGACTTCCACACTCCATGTTGGAGAGCTTGGACACGATGGGTGGCGGTGCACCACCAAACGCACTCTGCATCGCGTCACACCATGGTCACGGAGGATGGTTCTCTCATATTGTGGCGGGTTTGGGTAGTCAAGCGCTTGCAACACGGACCAAAAGATGCTAGGGAAACCTTCCCACCCAAGGCAATCCTAGAAAGAGACATCATTGGGGTAGCTAGCAAGGTCAGCGTGGCCGTCCATCTGAACAAAAAGGTCAAGTGTGAGAACCAGTTAGCGCCAAGGAAATTAAAACAAATTCTGGACAGTGTAATAAAAATTGTAAAACACAAAATATACAAACCCAAAAATTCCCACACTTGACCAGAACATTGTTTAAGTAATTTCAAACAAGTTTCATGTTCAAGTTTTGAGCATAAACAGTCGTTAAGAAGGTGTAAAAATTCAATTTCCAACTCACTGTTCCCAGAAAATTCCAGCAGACAGGGGGTTACCATTTTAAGCATAACTCTTAATTTACTGAACCAATTTCGTTGAAATTTCTACAGCACAAACTAGATAATATTTATGACAACTTTCATATTGATCACTTTTTCGTTTGACAGAGTTTTCAGGTTCGAAACGACAATGCAAACAGAACTGTTTTCAGCAGAGTTTCAGCACAATTTCCGGTTGTTATTCAAACATTGGTAACGGGTAGTTCAATGATCATACATTATGATTTAATAGAATATCAGCGAATTATAAATGCATGAGCGGCCTATTCGTTCTCACCAACACACGTGCCAATAACTTTGGCCTACGAAGTCAGTGCCGGTGGCTAGGCAATATTCGTCTCTCCCTATATTAACTAGCCGAACTTTTCTAACTGTTCAATCTTACGGAATCGTGGTCAGCGTACCTACAGAAAATTCCATTCCAGAGCAATTATAATGAACCTCCCGTATCAGCACTCACGGAAGCATCCCCATTCATTACCACCCACTATAGTGGTGGCACCCGAACGTTCAACATTGAACGGGCAATGCTTCATATGTCACCAAGGCAACATATTGACAATTTCATACGCTCATGAACTAGCGTATTGACTTTATGCCATGGTACGCTATAGCAATCGCCGTAGCTTGCGCCCACCATGCTATTCTAGTTTCATACGCCTTCACAGCGTATTGACTATGTGCCGCCACTATATTTTCATATAGTGCCGTGGTACGTTACAGCAATCGCCGTACCTTGCGCCCACCATGCTATTCTAGTTTCATACGCCATCACAGCGTATTGACTATGTGCCGCCACTGTATTTTCATATAGTGCCGTGGTACGTTACAGCAATCGCCGTACCTTGCGCCCACCATTGCGAGAAGTAAATGACAGAATGAAATGTGCTGTGAGTTAGTACTAATATATAATTAGCCACCTATCGTATCGTGATCCCTTAACCCACATAGGCTTCACGTTCTATACATAATCCTTAGCGATCCTATGGATAGCATTCCAGCGCAAGTGCGCGGCGGAAGAAAGAGTTGGCAAGTTTTATGCAAAAACTGTATATTTGGGGTCTGTTGCTCTCTCTGGTGCGCATGTTTTGGCTCTAATGCCAGCTATGGCGGACCACTCTGAAATTATTCCAAGTTAAGTACCCACGGACCACTAATCAAGTAGTCAGGCACTTAATCTGGAATAAGCTGGAGCGCCGTCGGATTATACCCGATTAACCACGTACTTTCACGATCGAAACAATACGCGCGCCCACACGAAGGTGAGTCCCAGAAATAACAACATTCCACAAATTCAACTTACATAAATAATCTCATCAAGTTATTACAAACCAAGTTCGAATTTCAAATAAAAGTGCGAGAGTTCATTGCAGCGGAGATTAAACTAACGACGATACATAGCAACACCATAATGAAGCCATCCATGGTGCTACTCCTCCTGATCCTTGGAAGAGGACGGAACCCATCAACGTGCCAGCCAGGAGGAACCTGGGTAGGCCAACTGACGGAACTCACCACCTCATCCAAAGCAGTACCTGAAATAAATAGCCACAAGCAAGGCCGAGTATACTAATACTGAGCAAGGCTTACCCATCGGGTGAAAACTACATCACTGACTTCTAGACATGAGAGGCTTTTGGCTTGTGGGTTTGTTTTACCAGAAAGCTACTAAGAGTGGATCCTTACATTCATGATTTTAGCATCAAATTCTAGTAGAGTTAACCATTCTAGATTAGCATCCTCTCTAAGCATACAAGTGGTGCAATCCAATTTAGTACATACAACAAGTTCATCATCCTCATAGTTCCACTTGTTACTCAATGCAGCACATCGGTCAAGCAGTCTCATTAACCGCGAGAAGCGGACAGTTCGAACCGAATTTTGCTACCTGGCCAGGGAAACCCAACACACACGGATAATGCTTGCTATAAAAGGTACAAGCACTTCCCAACCTTACCCATCAATCCACACTTCGGCGCCGGGTCCACTCCCTTAGGATAAAGGTTTACCGCTTCACTCACGGCATCACGCATATACCCATATGTGTACGGCAAGGGAAAAATAATATTTCCAAGGAGAGATGGCTATCGGTCCTAGATGTTTCAATTTGGTACTGGGTTTACCGATTCCCATAGGTCGCCATGTGCGTGGTACGTTCAAAAACATGACACACAGAACCACACGTTTCGACGTTAATCTAATTATCATACACGGACGGGAGATGTACACATACCATCCCGCCCGTCCATCCTTATGATTCCAACATAAGTAAAGACAAGCAACTCCTATATCTCACGAGTGACAGGAAATCACTCGACTTGTAACGGTCCTGAAGGCATTGCTCTACCGATCCTATCATACTAGTATTTCAAGACATAGGTACTAGAATCATGCAATTAGGGTATTCAGACACCTCCTTGAAACGTAAATGCACAAGCATAATAAATCATAGTTGTATAGTTTAAGAGTTAGGTTATGCTCCGGGCTAGCCTTCTTGGGCTACGCCGGTGTCAGACTCTGGGCCAATCACGACGACGTCGGCACCACCTTCGGGAGCTTCTTCTTCGTTGGCGGGGACGAGGGTGTAGGTGCCGTCAGCGAGAGCGCCTTCTACATGAGATGCACAACTTCAATGTGGCTGCCTAATGTGATCTAAAAGCAAGGCCTTGAAGGCCATATTCACCTAGACATACTAGTGAGCTATTCTTTTCTTCACAAAACTAGAGAAGGTGTGTGGTGTCAGTTTTATGGCTTTATGATGGTGATTGTGTACACATATAAAGCAATTCAAACCATTATTTTTATGCAAGAGTGTAGTTCTGGAAATTTTAAACTTCACATGCACCCTATTTACTTTAATTATCAAAGGTGATCTATTTCTTTTTATTAAACTCAATTCCCTCTAGTTCCTTCTCATTTTTGTTTCTCTATTTCTGTTCATCCTTTTTATCCACAAACTTCATGACAGCTACTGGAGTATAAGAGTTAGGCTCACTCCAAAAAATAGCTAAAACCGAGCTACACAGAATTTATTAAAAATAGTGCAAGTTGCTGCTCAAAGAAAAAAGATTAATTCACATAAACTCAAAACTACTTCCAAAACAGAAGATTTCTCTACCAGAGCTAGACATGAGTAAAAGAAAGGCTCTGACCAAGTGGTGGCTAAAAGTAACACTTGGACAGCCCTCACAAATTTTCTATCCGAAAACCAACATCTATTTATTTGCTAGTCCAAACAAGGGTCTACTATTCAGTTTAGCATTTTTACCACATGTGCCAACAAGTTTCTAGACCTCTGGTGAAAGATGGTGATATTTGGCTGCATGAATTATTTTTAATAAATGCATAACTAAGCTAGAAAAGAAATCACAAAATAATTCATAACTGAAGTTACAGGCCATATTTTTAGGTCTCCTTTGGACACAAAGCTTCCACGGACAACACAAACAACATATCCAAGGTTCAGCTACAAAAGAGTTGAGGATTTGAAATGGTGCACAAAACTCTAAAAACTGAGTTTGAATTTTAATTCAAAAACTATTCATCAAAAGTGTATACATGCTAACATGAGATTGGAGTCCGCAATCTCACGAGTCCAGGGAGTATTTATTTGTATTTTTCTGATTTTTATACGATTTTTAATGGATTTTAGAAGATTTTATGAAATTGAACTAGACCTTAAGAATCTTTTTACGCCGCGACCCTTGAATCTTTTGAAAACTCGCAAGCAGGCCCCTGGTTTCTGTCACTAGGAACCCTGCGAAATGGAAGAAGATAAAAATATGCCCTTGGGCTCGTCGGTGTCGTTGCGCCGGCCGAACGGCGGTGGGATGAGGTCGGAGAGGTGGGGGGAAATGACGAGCAGCTCACCGCGAGTCGAATGGTGGTGGTTGGGAGGCCGGAGGAGGCTCGGAGGTGGCCGGCGACGGGAGCAGTGGTGGTGCGGCCGCCGCGGCTTCAACTCCGGCGAGGTCAGTGGCTACCACTGCGGTTGGAAGGGCTCGTGAGCATCAGTGGGGCATGGCGAAGGCGTGGGAACGCTTGGTTGGGGTAACCTCAACCTAGGAATGCCTGTTTCACTTTGCCTTGGACAGCTCGAAGGTGTAGCGCGGCGTGGAGGTGACTTCGGCGGCCGAAATGAAAATTTGGGGGAAAATGCGATTTCTAGCTGAACAGGCGATGGGAGCTCGAGGGGAGTGGTGGAGAACAAAGCTAGGGAAGTGGATGAGCTATGGGCACGGTGAATTTGAAAACCATGGAGGGAAGGAGGCGGATTTTGCCTCGGCGCTCGAGCTCGGCTCTTGCGTCCAGAGGTTGAAGAAGAGGCACTGGAGCGTGGGGGAGAGGAAATGGTTGTGGCGCGAGCTAAGGCAAGGGACAATGGTCGCTTGGCGAAGCAATGGATCAAGCTAGAGCCCGCTGGGGCTGCTAGGGACGCGCGCGTGTGGAGGAGCGGCCGTCAGTGCGCCATCGATGGCCTGGCGAGCTCGGACAGGGCACCGCTGCGGGTTGGCGGTTGGAGATTGAGGCGTGCGCGAAGGAGGATGCGCCGCAGAGCCGTTGGCGCGTAGTGAGCGCGAATCCGGCCCGCGGGACGGCTCTGCTCGGTGTGCGCAGCCACGGCCAGTGGCGGAGCTCCGCTCGCCATCATGGCGTGCTCGGGGTGACGAGACGCGGACGGCGCGTGCGATGCGTGACAGGACATCACGTGAGGCCAGACGCATGCGCGAGAAGCTGGGACACGGCTGTCGTGGCTTTGGCCGGCCGGGCGAGGCTGCCGCCGCTCGCCAGCCACATGGCGGCCGGTCTGCGGCCAGGGCAAAGCGCGCCAGGGCGAGCGGTCGGGGCGCCCGTGGAGCCTCCCAGTTCAACCGCGATTTTATCCAAGTTTGCAAACTAAACTTTCAAAAGTGCAAATACAAAAGTTGAAGTTTGAAAGGTGGGACATGATTTTCTTTTTGGGACGAACTGGAAATTTTGAAATTTTCAAGCTCAAACAAGCCATGTCTGAAACGGTGTTTAGCATGGTTTTTCGAGTTTTTGAGGGGCTTAACTGCAAAATTTGGAAAAGTTCCAAACAGTAACTAGGCTTTACTTGTGATGACAAACAACTTTATTTTTGGAGATTTTCAAGTTTAGTACAAAATTCTTGAGATCTCAGTTGGGTGTCAAAAAGGCCTTATTGAAATTCAAATTTCAAAATTTAGATCAAATTAAGTGTGCTCAAACCAAGGCTGTCCTTTATGTGGCGGTTCCACTCCGAAATTATTCCAAGTTAAGTACCTTGGGACCACTAATCACGTAGTCAGGCACTTAATCCGGAATAAGCTGGAGCGCCGTCGGATTAAACCCGATTAAACCACGTACTTTTCTCGATCGAAACAACAGCACGCCCACACGAAGGTGAGTTCCAGAGATAACAACATTCCACAAATTAACTTACACAAATAGGTATTACAAGTTATTACAAACCAGGTTCAAATTTAAATCAGAGTACAAGTCTTGCAGCGGAATTTAAAAGTTCAACAACTGAAATTAACGTTCATTGCAGCGGAAGATAAACATCTAACGACGATACAAGCAACTCCGTGCTGAAGCCTGCCACGAAGCTACTCCTCCCGATCCTCGCCAGAGGACGGAACCCATTCGATGTGCCAGCCAGGTGGAACCTGGACAGGCCAAGACAAAGCATCGACATCCAAAGGAATACCTGTAAAATAATGCCACAAGCAAGGCTGAGTATACTAATACTCAGCAAGACTTACCCGTCGGGTGAAAACTACATCACCGACATCTAGACAATGAAAGGCTTTTGGCTAGTGGGTTTGTTTGCCAAAAAGCAACTAAATAAGTCCTTGCTTTCAAGTTTTAGCATCATATTCTAGTAAATTTAACCATTCTAGATTAGCATCCTCTCTAAGCATACAAGTGGTGCAATACAATTTAATTCATACAACAAGTTCATAAATCTCATAATTCCACTTGTTACTCAATGTAGCAGGGCGGTCAAGCAGTCTCATTAACCGCGAGAAGCGGACAGTTCGAACCGAATTTGTGCTACCTGGCCAGGGAAAACCCAACACACACGGATACTCTGCCTGCTATAAAAGGTACAAGCATTTCCCAACCTTTCCCATCGATCCACAATTCGGAACCGGGTCCACTTCCTTAGGATAAAGGTTTACTGCTTCACTCACAGCATCACGCATATATCCACAAGTGTACGGCAGGGGAAACAAAGTTTCCAAGGAGAGATGGCTATCGGCCCTAGCTGCTTCAATCTGGTACCGGGCTTACCGGCTCCCATATACCGGCATGCATGTGGTACGTTCAAAAACTTGACACACTCAACCACACATTTCGACCTTAAATCAATTATCATACACGGACGGGAGATCTACATCTATCATCCCGCCCGTCAATCCTTATGATTCCAACATAAGTAAAGACAAGCAATTCCTATGTCTCGCGAGTGACAGGAAATCACTCGACTTGTAACGGACCTAAAGCAATGCTCTATCGATCCTTTCATACTAGTATTGCAATTCATAGGTACTAGGAAATGTGCAGCTAAGGTATTCAATCAACTCCTTGAAACGTAAATGCACAGACATAGAGAATTCAAAGTGCATAATTTGGTAAAGTTAGGTTATGCTCCGGGGCTTGCCTTCTTGCTCGGACTGGGGGTTAGCCTCCGGGTTGGTCACTTCTACACCGGCACCGTGCTCCGGGACTCCTTCCTCGTCTGCGGGGATGAGGGTGTAGTCGCCGTCTGGGATAGCGCCTTCTACATGATATGCATAACTTAGGGTGGCTGTTCTGGAATTTCAGATTCCATTTATTTTATTCTATCTAACTACAAAAAGGTTTATTCTTTTATATAAATCGATTTCCATCTAGATTACTTCGCATTTTTGTTTCTCCATTTCTGTTCATCATTTTTATCTATAAACTTTATGGCAGCTACTGGAGTATAAGAGGTAAGCTCACTCCAAAATTTAGCTAATTTTGAGCTACACATAATTTATAAAAATTATATCAAGTTGCTGCCAGCAGAATTGAAATTAATTCATATAAAATTGAAAATTCATCCATTTCAGGAGATTTTCCTACCAAAGCTAGGCATAAGCATGAGGAGGGCTCCGGCCAAGTGATGGCTCAAAATAACCCTTGGGTAGTCCTCAATAATTTTCCATCCAAAAACACATATTTAATTATTTACCATCCTAAGCTGAGCAAAAATTAAGTTTCTCATTTTTCACAGGTGTGCTAACGAGTTTTTAGTCCTCAGGAGCAAAATGATGATTTTTCACTGCCCAGATTATTTTTAATGATTTCTGCACTGCAAAAAGACAGAAAACCTATTTTAATTCATAACAGGAGCTGTAGTTCATATTTTTAAGTCCCCTTTGGACACAAGCTGTCCCAAGTCACTACAAACAACATATCCAAAGCTCAACCCTAGCGTAGCTCTGGATTTGAAATGGTGCACAACTTTAGGTTTTCATAGTTTGAATTTTAATTCACATACAGTTCGTCAAAAGTACAAACATGTCTAATAGAGATTGTAGTTTAGACTCTCAGGAATCCAGAGAGTATTTTTTTGCATTTTTATGATTTTTGTACGAGTTTTAATGGATTTTACAAGTTTCGGGAAAAATCAAACCTAGACTTAAGAATCTTTTTACGCAGAGAACCCTAGATCTTTCAAAACTTCGCGAACCAGTCCTGCACTTTTGCACAGAGGCCCTTAAACAAAGGTAGACGATGAAGAAAGGTCCCTGGGACCTCGCCGGAGTTGCGCCGGGCAAACTACGGCGAACTAGGCACGGGGAAGTGGGGGGAAATGATCCTGGGCTCACCACGAGTCGTTTGAGGACGGTTTGGAGGCTGGGGGAGGTCGGAGTTGTGCCGGCGACGAGGAGGTGGCGGCGCGGCCGCCGCGGCTTCTACGCCGGCGAGCTCGGGGTCGTTCGCGGAGGGGGGAGAGGTCCTTGAGCACCAGCAGAGCTTGGGGAAGCTAATGGCGTGCTCGAGGAAGCTCGGGGACGGCTCGGAGTAGGGTCTCGACGTGCGGGTGCTTCGACGGCCGGAATTCGCGATTTGGGGGAAATCGCAAATTCTCGCCGGAGAAGGGACAATAGCTTGGGGAAAGTTGGGGGTTTTGGAGCTGGTGGAGTGGACTAGCTCCGTGCGGGATGGATTGGGGAATGGTGGAGCGTGGACGAGGAATTTCGCGAAGAGCTTGGGTTCGGCTTGCGCGTCGCGAGGAGGAAGAAGACCGAGCGAGCGCGGGGAAGTGGAAATGACCAAGTGAGCGAGTGAGAGGAGGGGTGGGAGTGCGCGGTGGAGTGCTTGGGCACGCAAGGGAGGCACTGTGCGGCCTCGGGAGCGTGCGAGCGCGTGGGTGGCTGTCGCGGTCGCCATTGATGGCGCGGCGAGCTCGAACAGAGCGCGCGCGACACGATTGGGCGAGGAAGATTGTGGCGTGATTGCTGGGGATCCTCCACAGTGCTCCTTGGCGCGTGGCGAGCGAGCATCGCGACTGCGGGGCGGCGCTGCGCGGCTGCGACCAGTGCCGAGCGAGCTTGCCATGATGGCGCTCCGCGGCGCGAGGCAGCAGTGCGCCGTCGCCCGCGAAGTGACGGTACGGAAGGCTTGGACAAACGCGTGAGGACAAAAGCTAGCTGCCGCCACAGCTCGGCCGACCCGACGCGGTCTCCGCCACACGCCGGCCACGTGGCGGCCGGACTCCGGCCGGAGCAGAGCGCGCCAGGGGCGAGCTGGCAGCCCCGTGGAGCTCTTTGCCCCTTTTGAACTTTCTCCAAAAATTTGAGCTGAACTTCGAAACGTGTAAAATTAAAAGTTGGAGTTTGAGGTGCGGGACACAACTTCCGAGCTTGGACCGGGCACTTCGACCAGGCGCTACGGCGCTTCGAGCTTGAACCGCAAGCTCGAGCTTGCCGAGCCTCGAATGGTCGGAAACGCCACTCGAGGGTGAGTGCCCCCCCCTCGAGCTTGGCTGCGAAGCCTCGAGCGTGACGGAACGTCGCTCGAGGGTGAGTCCTCGAGCTTGGCTGCGGAGCCTCGAGGGTGACGGAACGTCGCTCGAGGGTGAGTCCTCGAGCTTGGCTGCGGAGCCTCGAGGGTGACGGAACGTCGCTCGAGGGTAAGTCCTCGAGCTTGGCTGCGGAGCCTCGAGCGCGACGGACGGCGGGGCCTCGAGGGTCCTGTCGTGCAGCCTCGAATCGTGACGGAAACTACCGGCTAGGCTCGATCGTCACGGACATAGCTCGATCGTCACGGACATACTGACTAGGCTCGATCGTCACGGACATAGCTCGATCGGGACGGATTTTTACGGCTAACCTCGATCGTGACGGACATTCCCGCTCGAGGGTCACCGATCGGCGCGAACGCCGTGGCGAGGTTGTCGCGAAGGGCTGTCCGAGATGTTTAAGTTTTAGTTGGGTGCCAAACAACCCTTGTTTTTGAGTTATAATTGAATTTTTGACGAATTTTTGAATTTCAACCCAATTTCCTGTTGCATTGATTTTAATTGCACTTTTTAATTCTTTTGACATCAGAGATGTCACAGCCTACCCCCCTTAAAAGGAATCTCGTCCCGAGATTCGATTACACTTAGGAACAAGGTGGGAAAAAGGTACCTTGGTCTAAGAAAGGATGTCGGGGTAGTTCTTCTTTAGATAGTCTTCGGTTTCCCATGTGGCTTCATCTTCGGAGTGATGACTCCACTGAATTTTGTACATTTTAACTCCCTTCCTTCGTGTTTGTCTCTCTTTCTCGTCGAGGATCTTAACAGGATACTCATCATAAGAGAGATCCGGTTCAACCGAGAGTTCCTCTTCAATAACCTCGGTTGGAACACGAAGACACCTCTTGAGTTGAGAAACATGGAATACATTGTGTACCGCTGAAAGTTTCTCGGGAAGCTTCACTTGATAGGCTACCGGCCCACATTGCTGAGTGATTTCATACGGGCCGATAAAGCGAGGTGCAAGCTTGCCTTTTAGTCCGAATCTATGCACACCCTTGGTCGGGGAGACCTTAAGATACACGTGATCACCAACTTCAAACTGAAGTGGCTTCCGCCGCTGGTCAAAGTAGCTCTTTTGCCGTGACTGAGCGGTCTTCAAGTTCTCCCGAATGATCCTACCCTTTTCTTCTGCTTCCTTCACAAGGTCAGGGCCATAAGTATATCTCTCGCCTGCCTGGGACCAACACAACGGGGTCCGACATCTTCTACCATATAAGGCTTCGAAAGGTGCCATTTTAAGGCTCGCTTGGTAGCTGTTGTTATAGGAGAATTCAGCCAGAGACAAACATTTCTCCCAATTCTTCCCATAATGGATAACACAAGCTCGAAGCATATCCTCGAGTATTTGGTTTACCCTTTCCGTCTGCCCATCGGTCTGTGGGTGATATGCCGAACTACGGATCAGTTTGGTGCCTAGGGACAATTGCAACTGTTCCCAAAAGCGTGCTACGAACGGAGCACCACGATCTGAAATTATCGTCTTGGGTACCCCATGTAGACAAACGATCCGCTCCAAATAAATCTCCGCGTACTTCTTAGCGTTATAAAAGGTATCGACCGGAATAAAATGTGCGGTCTTGGTAAGGCGGTCCACAATTACCCAAATGGAGTCGTGCCCCTGCGGGGTTCTGGGAAGTCCAACAATGAAGTCCATGCTTATATCTTCCCACTTCCATGAGGGAATAGGTAGAGGTTGAAGCGTGCCTGCTACCTTCAAGTGGCTGGCCTTAACCCGCTGGCATGTGTCACATTCCGACACATACGTGGCAATTTCTCGCTTCATTCGAGTCCACCAAAAGTTTTGTTTCAAATCTTGGTACATTTTGGTGCTGCCGGGATGGATAGAAAATTTAGAGAGATGTGCCTCATCCATAATCTTCCTCCGGAGTTCCGTGTTTTTAGGCACCACGAGGCGATGCCCGAACCACATTACTCCCTGCCCATCTAGCCGGAAACACTTGTACTTCTCTTTCACCTTCTCCTTGGACAATTTCCTTTTAAGGATTTTAATGCACGCGTCATTTAATTGGGCTACCACAATCTGATCGTGCAAGGTTGGTTCCACTGCAACATGGTTGAAGTACCCGTGTGGAACAATCTCTAAATTGAGCTTTGCCATTTCGTGACACAGGGTGTCGGCATAGGACTCCACGGAAAGACAATGACAACGAGCCTTGCGGCTTAGCGCATCCGCGACTACATTAGCCTTCCCGGGGTGATAATGCACACTAAGGTCATAGTCCTTTGCTAACTCCAACCATCTTCGCTGTCTCATATTCAATTGTGCCTGAGTGAAAACATATTTGAGACTCTTGTGGTCTGTGTATATGTTGCAGGGAACACCCATCAAATAGTGTCTCCACATCTTGAGAGCATGAATAACCGCTGCTAACTCAAGATCATGCGTGGGGTAGTTTTGCTCATGAGGCCGAAGTGCTCGAGAAGCATAAGCAATCACTCGGTTTTCTTGCATGAGAACACAGCCAAGACCGGTGCCTGATGCATCGCAATAGACATCATAAGGCTTGGTGCAATCGGGCTGAGCCAAAACTGGGGCTGAAGTTAAATGTCTTCGCAAGGTGTGGAAAGCTTCCTCACATTTGTCATTCCACTCAAATTTAACTCCCTTCTTCAAGAGTTCGGTCATGGGCTTTGCTATCCGAGAGAAATCCGGAATAAAGCGGCGGTAATACCCGGCTAAACCCAGAAAACTCCGAATCTCGTGGACAGAAGTAGGTGGTTGCCAATCTAGCACCTCTTGCACTTTGGTTGGATCCACGGATATACCATCCTTGGAAACCGTGTGACCTAAAAACTTCACGCTCTCCAGCCAAAATTCACACTTGGAGAACTTGGCGTAGAGCTGGTGATCTCTCAATCTCTGAAGAACAATGCGAAGGTGCTCGGCATGCTCTTCCTCATTCTTAGAATATATAAGAATGTCATCAATGAAAACCACCACAAACTTGTCTAGTTCAGACATGAAGACCGAATTCATGAGGTACATGAAGTAGGCCGGGGCATTGGTGAGTCCAAAAGACATAACCAAGAATTCATAAAGTCCATATCGTGTGGAAAAGGCAGTCTTTGGAATGTCACAAGGCCTGATTTTGATTTGGTGATAGCCAGAGCGAAGGTCAATCTTGGAGAACACTCTGGCGCCAGCTAGTTGGTCAAACAAGATGTCAATACGGGGAAGCGGATACTTGTTCTTAATAGTTACCGCATTGAGAGGCCGGTAATCAATACACAACCTCAAGGAATGGTCCTTCTTTTTCACAAAGATAGCGGGACATCCCCAAGGTGATACACTTGGACGAATGAAACCCTTATCTAGCAATTCTTGGAGTTGAATTTTTAATTCAGCCAATTCATTGGGCGGCATTCTATATGGTCTCTTTGATATAGGTGCTGAGCGTCATGGGCGGCAAGCATAGCATTTGCATGCTCCAAGGTACCATGTACCTCCTCAAGCTCATCTCTAGTTTGTGCTAACTCATTCTGGGTGTTGTTGTGTGCAATCTGGAGGTCATTCAATTGCCTCTCCAAGTCAGCAATCATGGCATCTCTAGTGGTCACCTCAATGGACAAAGAGGTCCTCTCAACCCCTATGTCACGGGCGCGAGCCGACATGTCCATGGCAATGTTGAGCATCTCGCTCTGCGACCGTCCAAGAAGTGCCTGCAAACGGTGATAGGCTCGGATCCACCTCATCATCAAAGCGGCTGCTGCGACGGGGCTCTCCGCCATCCTCAAAGGAGAGCTAAGGTAGCGCCTCATCCAGTGGGGATCATCCGGCTGAGTTGGTGGAAACAGCCCAAGCAACTGGTGCTCTACCAAGCTCTGGTTCTGAGCACAAAAAGAACTGATGCCATTCAAGGCAGCTAGCTCACAAGTCGTCTCCATGTGGTGTCCATGAACTTCCACCGTCCAGGTGGGGGAACTAGGACACGGCGGGTGGCGATAGACCACCAAATGCACACGGGAACGAGTCACACCACGGTCTCGGATGAGGATTCTCTCATATTGTGGCGGTGTAGGGTAGCCAAGTGCCTGTAGAACCGACCACAAGATGCTAGGGAAACCTTCCCATCCCAAGCAATCAGAGAAGGACACGTCGTTGGGGTGGCTAGCCAGGTCAGCGAGGGCGTCCATCTGAACCAAAAGGAAAAAGGGGCAAGGGTGAGCACCGGGTAGCGCCAAAGAATAAGAACAGATTCTGTGCAGGGTAGTAAAAATTTCAAAACTCGAAATCTACAAGCTCAAAAATTCCCAAATTTGGCCAGGATATTGTTTAAGTAATTCCTAACAAGTTTCATTTTGGAGTTTTGAGCAGAAACTGTCGTTAAGATGGTGTAAAAATTCAATTTTTATCTCACTGTCCCCAGAAATTTCCAGCAGACAGGGGGTTACCATTTTTAGCATAACTCCAATTTTACTGAACCATTTTCGTTGAAATTTCTCCAGCATTTACTCCATAATATTTATGACAACTTTCGTGTTGAACACTTTTTCGTTCGACAACGTTTTCAGTTTCGAATTAAGGGTGCAACAGATTGTTCTCAGCAGGATTTTTGGGTTGTGATTTCAATTCCTTTGATGGCGGTTCGATTCGGTCACTTATTAAAATCCATGTCAATTCAGTGAGATGCAATGCATGAGCGGCCTATTCGTTCTCTCCAACACACATGCCAATAACTTTTGGCTTACGAAATTAGTGCCGGTGGCTAGGCAATATCCGTCTCTCCCTATATTAACTAGTCGGACTTCTAACCGTCTCAACATACGGATTCGCGGTTAGTGTACCTGCAGAAAATTTCATTTCAGAGCATGTATAATCAACCTTTCGTGCCAGCACTCACGAAAGCGTCTCCATTCATTACCACCCACTATATAGAGGTGGCACCCGAACGTTTAACATTGAACGGGCAATGTTCATATGTCACCAAAGCGACATATTGACAGTTTCATACGCTAATAGAATAGCGTATTGACTTTGTGCCGCCATCATATTTGCATATGATGCCGTGGTACGCTACAGCAATCGCCGTACCTTGCGCCCACCATCCTATTCTATTTTCATACGCCATCACAGCGTATTGACTATGTGCTGGAAGTCAGTATAATATATTATTTGCCACCTATCATATCGTGATCCCTTAACCCACATAGGCTTCACACTCTAGATAACATCCTTAGCGGTCCTAACAACAACCTTCCACCGAAAAGCACGGCGGAAGTACGAGTTGGCAAATTTTATTCCAAAAATATTTATTTAAGGTTTGTTGGTCTCTCCGGTGCGCTGTTTCGGCTCTGATGCCAGCTGTGGCGGTTCCACTCCGAAATTATTCCAAGTTAAGTACCTTGGGACCACTAATCACGTAGTCAGGCACTTAATCCGGAATAAGCTGGAGCGCCGTCGGATTAAACCCGATTAAACCACGTACTTTTCTCGATCGAAACAACAGCACGCCCACACGAAGGTGAGTTCCAGAGATAACAACATTCCACAAATTAACTTACACAAATAGGTATTACAAGTTATTACAAACCAGGTTCAAATTTAAATCAGAGTACAAGTCTTGCAGCGGAATTTAAAAGTTCAACAACTGAAATTAACGTTCATTGCAGCGGAAGATAAACATCTAACGACGATACAAGCAACTCCGTGCTGAAGCCTGCCACGAAGCTACTCCTCCCGATCCTCGCCAGAGGACGAACCCATTCGATGTGCCAGCCAGGTGGAACCTGGACAGGCCAAGACAAAGCATCGACATCCAAAGGAATACCTGTAAAATAATGCCACAAGCAAGGCTGAGTATACTAATACTCAGCAAGACTTACCCGTCGGGTGAAAACTACATCACCGACATCTAGAAAATGAAAGGCTTTTGGCTAGTGGGTTTGTTTGCCAAAAAGCAACTAAATAAGTCCTTGCTTTCAAGTTTTAGCATCATATTCTAGTAAATTTAACCATTCTAGATTAGCATCCTCTCTAAGCATACAAGTGGTGCAATACAATTTAATTCATACAACAAGTTCATAAATCTCATAATTCCACTTGTTACTCAATGTAGCAGGGCGGTCAAGCAGTCTCATTAACCGCGAGAAGCGGACAGTTCGAACCGAATTTGTGCTACCTGGCCAGGGAAAACCCAACACACACGGATACTCTGCCTGCTATAAAAGGTACAAGCATTTCCCAACCTTTCCCATCGATCCACAATTCGGAACCGGGTCCACTTCCTTAGGATAAAGGTTTACTGCTTCACTCACAGCATCACGCATATATCCACAAGTGTACGGCAGGGGAAACAAAGTTTCCAAGGAGAGATGGCTATCGGCCCTAGCTGCTTCAATCTGGTACCGGGCTTACCGGCTCCCATATACCGGCATGCATGTGGTACGTTCAAAAACTTGACACACTCAACCACACATTTCGACCTTAAATCAATTATCATACACGGACGGGAGATCTACATCTATCATCCCGCCCGTCAATCCTTATGATTCCAACATAAGTAAAGACAAGCAATTCCTATGTCTCGCGAGTGACAGGAAATCACTCGACTTGTAACGGACCTAAAGCAATGCTCTATCGATCCTTTCATACTAGTATTGCAATTCATAGGTACTAGGAAATGTGCAGCTAAGGTATTCAATCAACTCCTTGAAACGTAAATGCACAGACATAGAGAATTCAAAGTGCATAATTTGGTAAAGTTAGGTTATGCTCCGGGGCTTGCCTTCTTGCTCGGACTGGGGGTTAGCCTCCGGGTTGGTCACTTCTACACCGGCACCGTGCTCCGGGACTCCTTCCTCGTCTGCGGGGATGAGGGTGTAGTCGCCGTCTGGGATAGCGCCTTCTACATGATATGCATAACTTAGGGTGGCTGTTCTGGAATTTCAGATTCCATTTATTTTATTCTATCTAACTACAAAAAGGTTTATTCTTTTATATAAATCGATTTCCATCTAGATTACTTCGCATTTTTGTTTCTCCATTTCTGTTCATCATTTTTATCTATAAACTTTATGGCAGCTACTGGAGTATAAGAGCTAAGCTCACTCCAAAATTTAGCTAATTTTGAGCTACACATAATTTATAAAAATTATATCAAGTTGCTGCCAGCAGAATTGAAATTAATTCATATAAAATTGAAAATTCATCCATTTCAGGAGATTTTCCTACCAAAGCTAGGCATAAGCATGAGGAGGGCTCCGGCCAAGTGATGGCTCAAAATAACCCTTGGGTAGTCCTCAATAATTTTCCATCCAAAAACACATATTTAATTATTTACCATCCTAAGCTGAGCAAAAATTAAGTTTCTCATTTTTCACAGGTGTGCTAACTAGTTTTTAGTCCTCAGGAGCAAAATGATGATTTTTCACTACCCAGATTATTTTTAATGATTTCTGCACTGCAAAAAGACAGAAAACCTATTTTAATTCATAACAGGAGCTGTAGTTCATATTTTTAAGTCCCCTTTGGACACAAGCTGTCCCAAGTCACTACAAACAACATATCCAAAGCTCAACCCTAGCGTAGCTCTGGATTTGAAATGGTGCACAACTTTAGGTTTTCATAGTTTGAATTTTAATTCACATACAGTTCGTCAAAAGTACAAACATGTCTAATAGAGATTGTAGTTTAGACTCTCAGGAATCCAGAGAGTATTTTTTTGCATTTTTATGATTTTTGTACGAGTTTTAATGGATTTTACAAGTTTCGGGAAAAATCAAACCTAGACTTAAGAATCTTTTTACGCAGAGAACCCTAGATCTTTCAAAACTTCGCGAACCAGTCCTGCACTTTTGCACAGAGGCCCTTAAACAAAGGTAGACGATGAAGAAAGGTCCCTGGGACCTCGCCGGAGTTGCGCCGGGCAAACTACGGCGAACTAGGCACGGGGAAGTGGGGGGAAATGATCCTGGGCTCACCACGAGTCGTTTGAGGACGGTTTGGAGGCTGGGGGAGGTCGGAGTTGTGCCGGCGACGAGGAGGTGGCGGCGCGGCCGCCGCGGCTTCTACGCCGGCGAGCTCGGGGTCGTTCGCGGAGGGGGGAGAGGTCCTTGAGCACCAGCAGAGCTTGGGGAAGCTAATGGCGTGCTCGAGGAAGCTCGGGGACGGCTCGGAGTAGGGTCTCGACGTGCGGGTGCTTCGACGGCCGGAATTCGCGATTTGGGGGAAATCGCAAATTCTCGCCGGAGAAGGGACAATAGCTTGGGGAAAGTTGGGGGTTTTGGAGCTGGTGGAGTGGACTAGCTCCGTGCGGGATGGATTGGGGAATGGTGGAGCGTGGACGAGGAATTTCGCGAAGAGCTTGGGTTCGGCTTGCGCGTCGCGAGGAGGAAGAAGACCGAGCGAGCGCGGGGAAGTGGAAATGACCAAGTGAGCGAGTGAGAGGAGGGGTGGGAGTGCGCGGTGGAGTGCTTGGGCACGCAAGGGAGGCACTGTGCGGCCTCGGGAGCGTGCGAGCGCGTGGGTGGCTGTCGCGGTCGCCATTGATGGCGCGGCGAGCTCGAACAGAGCGCGCGCGACACGATTGGGCGAGGAAGATTGTGGCGTGATCGCTGGGGATCCTCCACAGTGCTCCTTGGCGCGTGGCGAGCGAGCATCGCGACTGCGGGGCGGCGCTGCGCGGCTGCGACCAGTGCCGAGCAAGCTTGCCATGATGGCGCTCCGCGGCGCGAGGCAGCAGTGCGCCGTCGCCCGCGAAGTGACGGTACGGAAGGCTTGGACAAACGCGTGAGGACAAAAGCTAGCTGCCGCCACAGCTCGGCCGACCCGACGCGGTCTCCGCCACACGCCGGCCACGTGGCGGCCGGACTCCGGCCGGAGCAGAGCGCGCCAGGGGCGAGCTGGCAGCCCCGTGGAGCTCTTTGCCCCTTTTGAACTTTCTCCAAAAATTTGAGCTGAACTTCGAAACGTGTAAAATTAAAAGTTGGAGTTTGAGGTGCGGGACACAACTTCCGAGCTTGGACCGGGCACTTCGACCAGGCGCTACGGCGCTTCGAGCTTGAACCGCAAGCTCGAGCTTGCCGAGCCTCGAATGGTCGGAAACGCCACTCGAGGGTGAGTGCCCCCCCCTCGAGCTTGGCTGCGAAGCCTCGAGCGTGACGGAACGTCGCTCGAGGGTGAGTCCTCGAGCTTGGCTGCGGAGCCTCGAGGGTGACGGAACGTCGCTCGAGGGTGAGTCCTCGAGCTTGGCTGCGGAGCCTCGAGGGTGACGGAACGTCGCTCGAGGGTAAGTCCTCGAGCTTGGCTGCGGAGCCTCGAGCGCGACGGACGGCGGGGCCTCGAGGGTCCTGTCGTGCAGCCTCGAATCGTGACGGAAACTACCGGCTAGGCTCGATCGTCACGGACATAGCTCGATCGTCACGGACATACTGACTAGGCTCGATCGTCACGGACATAGCTCGATCGGGACGGATTTTTACGGCTAACCTCGATCGTGACGGACATTCCCGCTCGAGGGTCACCGATCGGCGCGAACGCCGTGGCGAGGTTGTCGCGAAGGGCTGTCCGAGATGTTTAAGTTTTAGTTGGGTGCCAAACAACCCTTGTTTTTGAGTTATAATTGAATTTTTGACGAATTTTTGAATTTCAACCCAATTTCCTGTTGCATTGATTTTAATTGCACTTTTTAATTCTTTTGACATCAGAGATGTCACACTTTAACCCTGTTTTTAGTGTATTTTTAAGGTTCTAAACATCAGGGATGTCACCCAGAGCTGAGGCAGGAGCTCAAGGTTGAGGCGGAGTCGAGGGAGGCTTTGCAGGTGGCTCACGCGTTGACCCAGCGCAAGCTTGATGACTTAGGGCAGGCTGCCTTGGCTTCCTGCAACCAGATTGCTGGAGCCGACGTGTAGTCCGGCAGCTTCCTTGCCAGTCGTCTCCGAGCACTTGGGCGGCATGTCACGTCGCGCGTGAAGGAAGGCGCTTGGAGTAGTGACGACCCACTACCAAGCCGACCTCTCGAAGCTCGCCGCTGGTTGCGCTGTCGCTGATGACCTCAACAACGAAGAGGCGATGGCGGCCATCGACGAGGCCGATGCCGCCGTGGACGAGACAGCACCGGTGTTGGCGGGCTGCTTCGAGACCGTCCTCTTCCCCGGCGAGGATGATGGTGGCTGGGACGACTTGGGTGGTGGGAGCGGTCCCTGAAAGGTCTAGGGCCATCGAGCCCGATAAATAATAGTTTAGAGATTTATCTTCTCTATTGTTATGAACAATTTCATTTGATCATGAACATTGTTTTTGATTTGCCCTTTGGTTTCTTCTCGCGTACACTTCGTAGGTGCTGGCATTAGGATCGTTCATATCCCTTTCGAGGGAGTAGGTACGTGTTTCGTGCTCCCTGCCATAGCCGTTCACGCGCCTTGTGCCATTCTCCAGAAGTAGTCGCGGAAAGAAAGGGCAAATGTTTTGCGCAGAAAAACTGAAAAAGCGATAGACTTTTTCGGGGGTTCGTCCCCGTTGTAGCCTCGAGGGAAGGATGGTCCTAGCAAGGGTAGGATCCTCCCTCGCTCGGGCCGAGGGTGGACTCATGTCCGTTTGATTCGTGCACCATTTTCGGGGGCTGAAGCCAACACTTAGAAAATTTGTACAATCGAAAATATGTACAAAAAGATTTGAGGGCTCGAGGGCCTCTCTAAGGGTAGAAGCAACGTAGCTGTTGGATGTTCCAAGGATTTGGTAGGATCTGCCCTTCTTCATTTGCGAGCTTGTACGTTACGGGCTTGAGCACTTCGACGACGATATACGGCCCCTCCCACGGGGGTGTGAGCTAGTGTCGCCCTGTGTTGTCCTGCCAAAGCCTTAGCACGAGGCCGCCCTTGCTGAGGTCTTGACGCCACACCTTTCGGGCTTGGTGCTGTCGAAGGCTCTGCTGGTGTAACACCCTAAAAATGCCCTATTTAAAATTTAGTAATTAATTAACTTTTTATATTCAAGTGCTCATAAATAATGTAGGAAAAATAAAATTTTGAATAATTAAAAGCAAATATAGGGTGTAGAAACATTATTGTTGCATTCATGCTGGTGCATTTGTTTTTGATTGTTGAATTAAAATTGAATTTGAATTTGAATTCAAATGAGAGTTTGAATAAAAGAAAAACCTTTTCTTTTTCTCTCTTTTTCTTTCTCCTTTTCAGCCCAGCGGCCCAGCTTCCCCTCTCTTTTCTTCCCCGTGGCCCATCTCCTCTTTCTCTCCTTCGCGCGGCCCAGCAGCAGCTCCGGCCCAGCTGCAGCCCGCGCACCCTCTCTCTCTCCTGCTGCGGCTGACAACCCGGGCCCACCTGTCGGCGCCATCTCCCTCCCGCAGCCGCTGACGCGCTGGCCCCGCTCGTCAGTTTCTCCTTCTTTCTCTCGCCGTGTTCGAACCGGACACCGCACCACCGCCCGATCCGCGCCGCCGCGAATCCGCCTCGCGCACGCCTCCGCGCGGCTTGGCGCACACGCCAAGGCGACCTCAAGCCCCTTTATAAGCACCGCTACCCCCTCTCCTCGAACCCCCAACCCTAGACGTCGCTTCCAAGCTTGCAGCGCCGCCGCCGCAACCCTAGCCGCCGCCGCCGCTTAGCCATCGCTTCGCTCGCGCTTTGCCGCCGAGCATCTCCGGGAGGTGAGGAACGCGCCATGGCCCTTCTTTTCCTCCAAGCACGCCTAGAACACAAGACCGACGCTTCACCGTGGCCGCAGCCGCCATGGCTCATCGCCGGCCATCTCTACGGCCCAATCCCCGCTCTTGACCCCAAAATCGAGTTCTCCATCTTCCTCTCTCTCTTTTGAGCTAGCCGCGGCAAGATTTGGAGCCCCCTAGCTCCGCGCGCGCCGCCGCGTCTCCGGTGACCTTGAGCCCGATCTAATCTCAGCCGTAGGATTTAAAACCGACGGCGAGATCTGAAAACCGTTTTAAACCGAGCCGGTTCACCGTGAACCCGTGAACCGCGGTTCAAGGTCGGTCTATGGTCCGGTCCACCATGACGTCAGCCGACGTCAGCATCTAGGCGCCGCCGTGCCCGTTTTACAAAAGAGCCCCTCTGTTTTCTGGAAATCAACCCGCGGTCCACCTCTATTCAAAAGTATTTACAGTTAAGTCCTTTTTCTTTCGATTTAGCCCCTGCTCTTTTGAAAAATAGTGCCCGCTGTCCTAGAAGTCGTTTTTACTCGTTAGCCCTCGAGTTTTTATACGAAATTATGTTTTAGATCCCCGGTTCCTTTCAAAAACACCCCTGGAAGCCTAAAACCTTTCAGCAAGCCCCTAGAGTCCGTTTTAAGCGTAGTTTCTCCGTTTTAACTCTGATTTGAGTGATTTTCGCGCTCATGTGTTCGTAGTGAAGTGTACAGTAACTCTAAAGCCTTCTTTTCATCTTTTGTTTATGTTTGGTGTGCTGTTCTAATTAAATGCCTTGTTTGCATGTATATGTGGATGCTTGCGTGGTGATCAATGTGAGTAGTTGACGAGCCGTTTGAGTTCGCCGACGATCCCGTTCCCGAAGAGCAGGAGCAGCAGCAGTTCGCTGAGGAAGGCAAGTATAACACGGACCATCCTTGTCACCTACACACCGGTTAATCACATAAATCATATGCATGTGTCTAATACTGTTAACCACTAAGGATGTTCCTAGTCTTTACCTTATTCCTTGTTTACCTGGGTTTTATGCATTATGGTTAGTCTATGCTACGCGCTGGAACCAAGATTTATTTTTGTGTTAATATTGAATTAATGGTTCACTTCAATGATGGTTAAAAGATGCTTTTTAGCAACATGGTTCGGGGTACTAAAGCATGTGCTGTGTGCTTTGTTCTAGTGTCTCTATAAGGTTTGGTCTAGGGAATTAGAGCATGTGCTTCGTGCTTTGTTCTAATGTCTCTCCATAAGGTCCGGTTCTTAAAGCGACAACCCAGGAACCTGTTCGCCGCCGTTGGAACTATAATGGCTCTGGTCTTGGATAATTAGCTTGTACGTCTCTAGCTCGCCAATGGTTACCAAAAGGCGTATGTGGGGAGCATGGGTGAGAGTATAGTTTGATCCAACGAGGACGGATTTATCCGTTGGCTATGTCTCGTTAGGCAAAGTCCCGTGATGTAAGCGTCTGATGTACGGCAGCTTCACACGTTGCGATGATTGCGCTCTCGCTCTGGACGCCTTTGACCCCCTCACGTTGCGCCCTGAGCGTACGTCAATCTCGATGCCTCGGGTTATGCTGCCTATGTTGAACCAAAACGGCTACTGTGCTTGTTAGGGTGTTTTGTGAAAGTCCTCGTAACATAAATTCTTTTGGATTTATATGACCGGCGGGTAAAGGGCGAAACCTCTGCAGAGTGTTGATCTATCATGATAGCCGTTCTCAAGGACACGAGCGGCCTGGATCCTTTTTGATTAGAAGATGATATTAGTGGTTGATATTGGTTTGTTCTATAATCACTTATACCTTATTAATGGGTTTATACTTGGGTTCTACTCATTGGTAGTAACTTGGATGATAATAAAATGAAACCACTAAAAGTGCTACTGTAGTTTAACCGTGTCCAGCCTTTTGTTCTTGCATAACCCGTGTTATACTTGTTAAGTAAGATGGTTTACTTACACCTGCAACTATTCAACAAAATCTCGGATGGGTAACAGATGGAGCATTGAATGATCAGTCGCTTGCTGAGTTTCCGGAGGATCTGCCGTACTTCTAGCTGTGTTCAACCAGTCAGTGTCCCTGTGGACTTGAGGCTCTACTAGTTATGAAACGTTTAATAATATTAAGACTTCCGTTGTGTTATTTGTTTAAGACTACGTCTTATGTTAAACTCTGATGTAAACTATTTTATTCGAGCATTGTGTTCTCTGTGATTCATTATTTGTAATCTATATGTGTTCTATGGACATCCTGGGCACACATATGGAAGCATTCGGATTTCTTGGAAATCTGGGTGTTACAGCTGGTACCTTGCCGAGTGGAGTAGGGCCACGTCCCTCGCTTCGTCGACTTGGTCTAGCGAGTCCTCTCGTGCTTGCTAATTTTGTCGCTGTTGGTATGCTTTGAGCCTCGAGGACCCATACTCCAGATCTGTGGGGAGGATCGGCTCTGCCCCGTAGACGAGGAAGTAAGGGGTGAACCCCGTCGCCCTGCTCGGGGTTGTCCTCAAGTTCCAGATTACGGAGGGCAGCTCCTGTACCCACTTGCGCCCGAACTTGTTCAGCTTGTGGTGAATTCTTGTCTTGAGGCCTTGCAGAATCATGCCATTGGTAGCTGTCGCAGAACTCCAGGAACTTCTTGCCCGTGAACAGCGTACCATTGTCAGTTATGATGGAGTTCGGGACCCCGAACCTGTGGATTATGTCGGTGAAGAAGAGCACCGCCTGTTCATACTTGATCCTATTGATGGGTCAAGCCTCAATCCACTTGGAGAACTTGTCGACAGCCACCAGTAGGTGTATGAAGCCCCCAGGTGCTTTCGCCATTGGTCCGATGAGGTCCAGGCCCCATACGGTGAAAGACCATGTGATGGGTATGGTTTGAAGCGCATGGGCCAAGAGGTGTGTCTTGCATGTGTAGAACTGGCACCCTTCATAGGTTCGTACCACCTCCGTGGCGTCGGCCACAGTGGTGGGCCAGTAGAAGCCATGTCGAAAGGCGTTGCCTACGAGAGTGCATGGGGTGGCATGATGCCCGCACACTCCCGCGTGGATGTCGCGGATCAGCTCCTTCCCTTCGGGTATCGGGATGCAGCATTGCAGGACTCCCGAGGTTCCTCGCATGTATAGCTCCCCCTCAATGATGAGGATGCGCTTGGCTCTTCTAGCGACGCGCCTTGCCTCCGTGCGATCAGAGGGCAGGAAACCTCGCTCGAGCCAGTCCAGGTACGGACTTCGCCAGTCACGAGGTGTTGGAGCCTCATCGATTTCCATGGCTTCGGCTTCATCCCCTGAGCAAGCCCCATACCCCATGGGCTCGTCCTCTCCCGTTGAGGGGTCTATGCTCATGGGGTCGAGGGTAGTCTCTCGGGCGTCCGCCGCCTTCGAGGCTTTGGTTGGAGGGGCGATGGCAATCAAAGGCTTGCCGATGTCTTTTGCGAACACGTTTGGAGGGACGGTAGTTCGCCCCGACATGATTTTTGCCAGCTCATCGGCCTCCTCGTTGTATCTTCGGGCGATATGGTGGAGCTCGAGGCCTTCGAACTTGTCCTTGAGGCTACGTACCACCTCACAATAAGCCGCCATCTTCTCATCGTGACAGCTTGACTCCTTCATCACCTGGTCGACGACCAGTTGGGAGTCGTCACGAATGTCCAGGCGGTTGATGTCGATCTCGAGGGCGATGCG
This sequence comes from Digitaria exilis, assembly GCA_015342445.1. Lineage (NCBI taxonomy): Eukaryota > Viridiplantae > Streptophyta > Magnoliopsida > Poales > Poaceae > Digitaria > Digitaria exilis. The sequence continues at coordinate 447,208 of JACEFO010002701.1, forward strand.
TAACCCTGCGAGCAGCGCTTCGTATTCCGCCATGTTGTTGGATGCGGGGAAATTGAGCCGCATAGCGTATCGAAGGTGTTCTCCGCGGGGTGAGATGAAAAGCAGGACGGCGCCTGCGCCCGTTTTCATCACCGACCCATCGAAGTACATTTCCCAGCGGTCGGTGCTGACCTTCGAAGGAGGGAACTGAGTGTCTGTCCACTCGGCCACGAAGTCGGCCAAGATCTGGGATTTGATGGCCTTTCTTGGTGCATAAGTGAGGGTCTCCCCCATCAACTCCATCGACCACTTTGAGATTTGACCGGAGACTTCCCGGTTCTGAATAATCTCGCCCAGAGGGAAAGATGATACAACGGTAATGTCGCAGTTTCCATCGGGTTAGCACAATGGCGTAGATCAGCTTCTGCATGTGGGGATACATCGTCTTGGTCTTGGCCAGAACTTCGCTGACGTAGTACACCGTGTGCTGAACGGGTAAGGAATGCCCTTCCTCAACCCTTTCTACCACAATAACGGCGCTGACGACCTAGGTGGTCGCTGCAACGTAGAGGTAGAGAGGTTTTCCCTCCCGTGGTGAGGTGAGTACCGGCGCGTTCGTTAGCGCCATTTTGAGTCGATCTAGGGCCTCCTGGGCTTCCGCGGTCCAGGTGAAGCGCTTAGACTTTCTCAAGAGTCGGTAGTCGTTTAGCCATACCCTGGGGTCCATCTCCCTAGAGTACTTGGTGATGGTGGTAGGCTGCCGGAAACAAGGGGGAATCGGGGTGGTGCAGATGTCATGACTGAACACGCGTGTCCCCGCTGGTTCCGGTGCCGTATCCCGGTCCCACCCAACATCATCGCGACCTTCACGTCGAGGCTGGTGGGTCCAGGCCTCCTCTTGTTTCCTTATGCGGTTCAGGATGTTGCGGGTGTCGCCATCGTTCAGGGCGCCTAGGGTGTCCCGGAGGCGTGATCTCACGGGTACCCTTGTGGCAGGTCGCTCTGTTGCGGGCGTGCGTGGCTTGCCGGTGCGACGTCACACAATGTCCTGATGTGAGTCACTGCGCCTATGTCTCGTCATTCTGCCGGGGTGAGCGCACCGATGACTCTCCCCCTCATTCGCCCTTTGACGCCGATGAGCGTCGAAGGCGGGAGGCTGAGCTCTCAGCTTGCTGTCGTGCGGTGTTCTCGACCAGCTTCTGAGCCTCGAGATGCAGTTTTCGTCCTTCGGGGGTTGCTGGCTCCGGCATGGCTCGGAGCAACGCGGCCGCCGCGATGAGCTTCTGGCTCGTCCTGGGGACAAGGTCATCATTTTTGTCTTCGGCGAGGATGCGGGCGCGAGCCACTCGTCCCGCACGTCGCGCGTCTGCGTTGCGTCTGTCATCTTGGTTGGGCAGATTGTGGTGAGAGTGCGCCGGTGGCGAGATGTTGCCACCTCCTAAGTCATGGAGGTGGGCAGCTCGCGTCTGGCGACGTCGATGCGGCTCGTCCCTCTAAGGTGAGTGTTCCTGCATGTCCAGGGGTTGTGCGCCCACCGGATCTTCGGCGTCGTCGTTATCATCGTCTTCGTCGGTAGTGTGCCCGTTGCTAACTTTGTTGTTGATGATGAAGCACCCTCGGGTGAGGTCGTAGTCATCGTCAGAGTCGTCAGAGTAGGTGAGGCAATAGTCTGCCGCGGCCTGAAAGGCCAAGAAAGCACTGCGATCCCGAAGGCCGGAATAATCCCACCCGGGATGTTCGAACCCGGGAGTGCATTCCTCCTCTGACTCTGGATAGGAGTCGTCTGGTGTTGAAGCGACGAGGTTTCGTATCGAAACCAAACGATGGCCAGGTAGTCCCTCGTGTACAACCATGCTTGTGCTCACTGATGAGGCATAGACAGCAGTAGTGTTGCCAAGCCCGTAAGGGAAACGTGGCGTCAGAGCGGATTGCTCCACATTCGTCGGGGGCAAAGAAGCAACCTCTATCCCTGGGACAGAGTGCTGTGGCACACCTCCATCCCTTGTGGGAGGGGTGTGGTTGGCACCGACTACACACCTGGCGGTGCGTGCACGCCGAGTGCATGGTCCCGGACGTCTCCTCCGTCGAGGAGCCGTCATTGCCTGTGGCGGAGCTTCATGATGGCTGCTGGATCCTACTGGGAGGATGCGCATGAGGTAGCCATTGCCGGTTGCTTGGGAATGGAGGCTTCAGAACCGGATCTCGTATCCCGCTGGGAACGGATCGCTTGATCCCATTGGGAAACGTCTTCGGCCGAAATCCGCCATCAGGATCAAAGCGAGAGTTGCGCAACGCAGGCCCCTACCTGGCGCACCAACTGTCGGTGCCTAATTTGGTCACACCAGCACTAACTAGTGATTGCACTGCTAACCACTCGCTCTGATGGCAGGTTTACGGGATTGAACTCGGGACACAAGATTTTATCCTGGTTCCGGCCATACGGCCGTACGTCCAGCAGAGGTGCGTAGCACCGAGTTTCGTGTTGCTCGTAATAGGGGATTGCAAGCAGGGTGGGGGAGGAAAATGAGCTCCCAAGTCCCTGAGTTGGGGGGTTGAGGGTGTTCTGTGTTTGCGTCGTGATTCTGTGAGTAGGGCGTTCCTTGTTGCATGGGCTTCTCTCCCCTTTTATAGACCAAGGGTGAGGAAAGCCGTACATGTGAGATCGTGGTGCTGACGTTATCAGATGCGCTGTGCCATCCATGCCGTGCACTATACAAGCGGTAATCGCGCCTTCCAACTCTTGCTGACGGTATGAGAGTCACCATCGTTGGCTTCTTGGCAGCTGGCCGTTGCTTCGAGGGGTGTTGCTCGAGGGTAAGGGCGGAGCCGTGCCTTCCCTGCGACTCTTCGAGGGTCCTTCCTCGAGGCTTTGCGACGTACCCAGGATGGGACCAATAGTGGTGTTGTTGGCACAGTAGTACTGCCTGACACCAACCCTGTCCGCACAGGGCTTGGTGCAGGGCCACAGTGCCTGGTTCAGTCAGAGGTGACCGGCATCCCATCCGAGGTGTGGCGGAGTGGAGCGTGTGGTTGTGTCCCGCATTTAGTGCCTTGCGGGGACCTGGTACAGGAGTCTTCGAGGCTTGGCCGGTAGCCTCGACCGCGGAGGGGTCGAACATGACGAAGATTCCCGTTCGAGGGTGGGAGCACCCTCGAATGAGACGGAGATTCTTGATGCAGCGGGGGCGTCGCTGTGGTGGGCTCTTTATCGGGGTGCCAAGCTTTGGGCTCGCTTTTGTCGCTGATACAGCTTCCCTGCTGGGCCGTCTTGGGCCATGTTTGGGCTTCCCCTAAGTTTGGTACCCGACACCTAGCTTACCCCTCGAGCCATCCCAAACCAAAGCCGAGCACCACTCGCTAGGAATCGAAGGATTCCCTCGCCGCTCCGCCATTACCCCCACCAAGCTCCACCTCAACGTCGAGCCCTATCTTCCGGCCATCCCCGTCGCCGCCAAGTCCCTCGATGAGCTCCGCCTCATCCCGGTGAAGCTCTCACGCCACCCCGCGCATCGCCTCAACCCCAGTAGCCTGCTGCCGACGTAGCCGGAGCACGCCGCTCCGCCGCGCAACGTCGACAAGCCGCACCGCTCCACCTCCGTCCACGAGACCCTTCCCAATCGACGCGCAGTGAGCTACTCATCACCCTCGCCCACTTCCCTGGTGTCCCCCGCCGTTTCCTCGCTAGAATCCGGGCGCCGATGAGCTTGGACCCCGCCGCGTTCCCCTTTTTAGTTCTAGGGCCCTCTGTGTAAGATTCAAGGGCCGTTCTGTATGGTTTTAAAAGATCTAGTGTCCCCGGCGTAAAAAGATTCTTTAGATCGAGTTCAAATTTCTGAAATCTTCTAAAATCCGTTAAATCACATAAAAATCATACAAATTCACAAAAATACTCCTTGGACTCGTGAGATTTTAACTCCAATCTCATGTTTGCATGTATACACTTTTGATAAACGGTTTTGAATTAAAATTCAAACTCAGTTTTTAGAGTTTTGTGCACCATTTCAAATCCTGAGCTCCTTTGTAGCTGAACTTTGGATATGTTGCTTGCGTGGTCTGTAGAAGCACTGTGTCTAAAGGGGACCTAAAAATATAGCCTGTAGCTTCTGTTATGAATTGTTTAGTGATTTCTGTTCTAGCTCAGTTCTAGATTTATTAAAAATAATTCTTGAACTCAAAAATCACCAACTTCTACCAGAGGCCTAGAAACTTGTTGGCACATGTCAGAAAAATCCTAAACTTAATTTTAGACCCTGTTTAGGCTATCAAATAAATAAGTGTTGTTTTTTGGTTGGGCAATTATTTAGGACTGTGCAAGTCTTATTTTTAGCAACCACTTGGCTAAAGCTCTACTTTTACTCATGACTAGCTCTGGTAGAGATATCTTCTGTTTTGGAAGTAGTTTTATTTTATATGAATTAATCTTGATTCTTTGAGCAGCAAATTATACTAATTTTAATAAATTCTGTACAGCTCGGTTTTAGCTAAATTTTGGGGTGAGCTTAGCCCTTATATTCCTGTAGTTGTCATAAAGTTTGTAGATAAAAAGGATGAACATAAACAGAGAAACAAAATGAGTAGGAACTAGAGTAAATTATGTTTTCCTAAAAAGGTGTAGATCACTTTTGATAATTAAGCAAATATGGTGCATGTGAAGTGAAATTCCAGAAATGAACCTTTGCATATGAAATAATAGTTAAGTTGTTTTATATGTGTACACAATCACCATCAAGTAAAGTTTTAAGCCTAGCATTCCCTTTTCTATTGTTGTGAAGAAAAGAATGGTATACTTTGGTGTCTAGGTGAATATGGCCTTCAAGTGCCTTAACTTTTAGACCTAAAAATGGCAGCAACCCTTAAACTTGTGCATCTCATATAGAAGGCGCTCTCGTTGATGGCACTTACAATCTCGTCCCCGCCAATGAAGAAGAAGCTCCCAAAGGTGGTGCCAACGTCATCGTGATCGACCCGGAGTCTGACACCGGCATAGCTCAAGAAGGCAAGCCCCGAAGCATAACCTAACTATAAAGTTCATGCAGCTATGAATTATTTATGTTTGTGCATTTACGTTTCAAGGAGTTGTTTGAATACCCTAGTTGCATAATTCTAGTACCTATGTCTTACAATACTAGTATGATAGGGTCGTTAGCCAATGCTTTAGGACCGTTACAAGTCGAGTGATTTCCTGTGACTCGCGAGATATAGGAGTTGCTTGTCTTTACTTATGTTGGAATCATAAGGATGGACAGGCAGGATGGTATGTGTAGATCTCCCGTCCTTTATGATAATTGGATTAAGGTTGGAACGTGTGGTTCTGTGTGTCAAGTTTTTGAACGTACCATGCACATGCCGACCTATGGGAACCGGTAAGCCCGGTACCCGATTGATACAGCTAGGACCGATAGCCTGCTTTCCTTGGAAATGTATTTTCCCTTGCTGTACACATGTGGTTACATGCGTGAGATCGGCCGGCTTTAGTCCGCGAGTATCCAATAACCTTGTATCCTAAGGGAGTGGGAGTTGGTTCCGAATTGTTGATTGACGGGAAAGGTTGGGTACTGCTTGTGCCTTTTATGGCAAGCATTATCCGTGGGTGTTGGGTTTTCCTGGCCAGGTAGTGAAATTCAGTTCGAACTGTCCGCTTCTCGCGGTTAATGAGACTGCTTGACCGCTGTGCTGCATTGAGTAACAAGTGAAACTATGAGGATGATGAACATGTTGTATGTACTAAATTGTATTGCACCACTTGTATGCTTAGAAAGGTTGCTAATCTAGAATGGTTAACACTATCAGAATTTGATGCTAAAATCATGAAAATAAGGATATACTCTTAGTGGCTTTCTGCCAAAACAAACCCACCAGACAAAAGCCCTGGTGATGTAGTTTTCACCCGACGGGTAAGCCTTGTTGAGTATTAGTATACTCAGTCTTGCTTGTGGCTATTATTTCAGGTACTATTTTGGATGAGGCAGTGATTTCCGTCACTTGTCCTACCCAGGTTCCTCCTGGCTGGCACGTCGAGTGGGTTCCGTCCTCTTCCGAGGATTGGGAGGAGTAGCACCATGGCGGCTTCATTATGGTGTTGCTATGTATCGTCGTTAGTTTATTTCTGATGCACTGAACTCTCGTACTTTATTTGAAATTCAGACTTGGTTTGCAATAACTTGATGAGACTATTTATGTAAGTTGAACTTGTGGAATGTTGTAATTTCTGGGACTCACCTTCGTGTGGGCGCGCGTGTTGTTTCGATCCTGAAAGTACGTGGTTAACCGGTTATAATCCAATGGCGCTCCAGCTTATTCCAGATTAAGTGCCTGACTACTTGATTAGTGGTCCGTGGGTACTTAACTTGGAATAATTTCAGAGTGGCCCGCCACAGCTGGCATCAGAGCCGAAACATGCGCACTAGAGAGAGCAACAGACCCTAAACAAATATTTTTCAAATAAAACTTGCCAACATTTGCTTCCACTGTGCACTTGCGATGGAATGCTATCCATATGACCGCTAAGAATGATGTATAGAGCATGAAGCCTATGTGGGTTAAGGGATCATGATATGATAGGTGGCTAATTATATATTATACTGACTCCCAGCACGTTTCATTCTGTCATTTACTTTTCGCAATGGTGGCCGCAAGGTACGGCGATTGCTGTAACGTACCACGGCACTATATGAAAATATAATGGCGGCACATAGTCAATACGCTATTGGATGGCGTATGAAACTAGAATAGCATGGTGGGTGCAAGGTACGGCGATTGCTGCAGCGTACCACGACATCATATGTAAATATGATGGCGGCACAAAGTCATTACGCTATTTCATGAGCGTATGAAATTGTCAATATGTTGCCATGGTGACATATGAAGCATTGCTCGTTCAATGTTTAACGTTCGAGTGCCACCACTATAGTGGATGGAAATGAATAGGGACGCTTCCGGGAGTGCTGGCATGGGAGGTTCATTGTAAATGTTCTGGAATAGAATTTTTCTGCAGGTACGCTAACCACAACTCCGTAAGTTGAACGGTTAGAAAAGTTCGGCTAGTTAATATAGAGACAGACGAATATTGCCTAGCCACCGGCACTGACTTCATAGGCCAAAGGTTTATTGGCACGTGTGTTGGTGAGAACGAGTAGGCCGCTCATGCATATAAAATTCACTGAAACTCTTATAAATAATGTGCATGTTCACTAAATTACCCGTCTCAAAAATCTGAAACCTATCTAGTGAAGTGTGCTGAGTCTATGTCAAAAACAGTTCTGTTTGCATTGTCGTTTAGAGCCTGAAAACCCAGTCGAATAAAAAAGTGTTCCATATGAAAGTTGTCATAAATGTTATCTAGTTTATGCTGTAGAAATTTCAACAATTTTGGCTCAGTCAATTAAGAGTTATGCTTAAATGGTAACCCCCTGTTTGCTGGAATTTTCTGGAAACAGCAAGTTAGAAATTGGATTGTACACCCTCTCAACAGCAGTTTCTTGTAACACCCAGATTTCCAAGAAATCCGAATGCTTCTAAATGCGTGCCCAGGATGTCCACAGAACACATATAGATTACAAATATTGATTCACAGAGAACACAATGCTCGAAAAAATAGTTTACATCAGAGTTTAACACAAGACATAGTCTTAAACAAATAACACAGCGGAAGTCTTAATATTATTAAACGTTTCATAACTAGTAGAGCCTCAAGAGCCACAGGGACACCGACTGGTTGAACACAGCTAGAAGTATGGCAGATCCTCCGGAAATTCAGCAAGCGACTGATCATTCACTGCTCCATCTGTTACCCATCCGGGATTTTGTTGAATAGTTGCAAGTGTAAGTAAACCATCTTACTGAACAAGTATAACACGGGTTATGCAAGTACAAAGGCTTGACACGGATGTACTGCATTAGCACTTTTAGTTGTTTCATTATATTATCATCCAATTTACTACAAATGAGTAGAACCCAAGTATAACCCCTTAATAAGGTATAAGTGATTACGGAATACACCAACATCATCCACTAACATCATCTTCTAATAAAAAAGGATCCAGGCCGCTCGTAACCGTGAGCACGGCTATCATGATAGATCAACACTCTGCAGAGGTTTCGCCCTTTACCCGCCAGTCACATAAATCCAAAAGAACTTATGTTACAAGGACTTTCACAAAACACCCTAACAAGCACAGTAGCCATTTTGGTTCAACATAGGCAGCATAACCCGAGGCATCGAGATTGACGTACGCTCAGGGCGCAACGTGAGGGGGTCAATGGCGTCCAGAGTGAGAGCGCAATCATCGCAACTTGTGAAGCTGCCGTACATCGGGCGCTTACATCACGGGACTTTGCTTAACGAGACATAGCCAACGGTTAAATCCGTCCTCGATGGATCAAACTATACTCTCACGAATGTTCCCCACATATGCCTTTCGGTAACCACTGGCGAGCTAGAGACGTACAAGCTAATTATCCAAGACCAGAGCCATTATAGTTCCAACGGCGGCGAACAAGTTCCTGGGTTGCCGCTTTAAGAACCGGACCTTATGGAGAGACATTAGAGCAAAGCACGAAGCACATGCTCTAATTCCCTAGACCAAACCTTATAGACACTAGAACAAAGCACGAAGCACATGCTCTAGTTCCCCGAACCATGTTGCTAAAAAGCATCTTTTAGTCATCATTGAAGTGAACCATTAATTCAATACTAAAATTAAAATAAATGTTGGTTGCAGCGCGTAGCAAAAACTAACCATAATGCATTAAAACCCAGGTAAACAAGGAATAAGGTAAAGACTAGGTACAACCTTAATGTATAACAAAATTAGACACATGCTCATGAGTTGGATGATTAAATGGTGTATAGGTAACAAGGATTGTCTGTGTTATACTTGCCTTCCTCAGTGAACTGTTGCTGCACCTGCTCTTCGGGAACGGGGTCGTCGGAGAACTCGAACGACTCATCAACTACTCACATCGATCACCACACAAGCATCCACAGATACATGCAAACAAGATATTTAATTAGAACAGTACACCAAACATAAACAAAAGATGAAAAGAAGCTTTAGAGTTACTGTACGCTTCACTACGAACACATGAGCGTGAAAATCACTCAAATCGGAGTTAAAACGGAGAAACTACGCTTAAAACGGGCTCTAAGGGCTTGCTGGTGAAAGTTTTAGGCTTCCAGGGGTGTTTTTGAAAGAAACCAGGGACCTAAAACATAATTTCGTATAAAAACTCGAGGGCTACGGAGTAAAACAGCCATCTAGGACGGCGGACACTATTTTTCAAAAGAGCAGGGGCTAAACCGAAAGAAAAAGGGCTTAGTTGTAAATACTTTTGAATAGAGGTGGACCGCGGGTTGATTTTCAAAAACTACAGGGGCTCTTTTGCAAAAACGCCACGGCGACGGCTGACGTCGGCTGACGTCACGGGCACTGTGCCGTGGACCGGCCGTAGACCGCGGTCCACGGGTCCACGGTGAACCGGGCTCGGTTTAAAACGGGTTTTAGATCTGGCCGTCGGTTTTGAATCCTACGGCTGAGATCAGATCGGCCTCAAGGGGTCGCCGGAGACGCGGCGGCGCCGCCCACGGCCGCGGTGGGGCTCGCCGGAGTTGGCGCAATCCGGGGCTATGGTGCTCCGTTTTCAATGATTCAAGGACCTATAGAAAGAGGAGAAAAGGGGGAGTCGATTTTGGGGGTCATGCGCGAGGATTAGGCTGTAGGGATGGCCGGCCACCGTGAGGCGTCGGTTAAGGGTTCTAGGCGCGCATTGCGCAAGGGAAAGGGCCCGGCGAGTTCCTTTCCTTCACGGGAACCTTGCTGGTGGTCTAGGAGCGACGAAGGTGGCCTTGAGAGCTGGAATCACGGCGGCGGCGCAAGCTAGGGTTCCGGCGGCGCGAGCTCAAGGCGAGGGCAGCTAGGGTTGAGATAGGGCTGGGCGCAGGGGACGGTGGCGGCTTTATAGGGGCCCTAGGGCTCCTTGGCGTGCGGGCCAAGCCGAGCGAAGTTCGGGCGCGGCACGGCGAGCTCGGCGGAGTCCGGCTGGGACACGCGGGAGGTAGGAGGAGGAGCTGACAGGTGGGCCCCGCGTGTCAGCGCAGAGAGAGCGGGCGCGGCGCTGGCGGTGGAAGAGGGCGCCGACCTGTGGGACCAGGCTGTCAGCCGCAGAGAGAGAGAGAGAGAGGCGCGCGGCGGGCCGGCGGGCTGCTGCTGGGCCGCGCAGGGAAAGAAAGAAAAGAGAGAGAGAAGATGGGCCGAGCTGGGCTGAAAATTGAGAAGGAATAGGAGAGAGAAAGAAAAGGTTTTTCTTTTATTCAAACACTCATTTGAATTCAAATTCAAACTCAAACTTGAATTCAACAATCAAAAATAAATGCACCAGCATGGATGCAACAATAAAGTTTTTATACCCTATATTTTCTTTTAATTATTAAAAATTGTATTTTCCCTACATTTTCATGAGCACTTGAATATAAAAAGCCTATTAATTACTAAATTTTAAATAGGGCATTTTTAGGGTGTTACATTTCTGCCAGAGACTTAAAAATGAAAGTTGTCATAAATTTTGTCTAGTTTATGCTGTCAAAAGTTCCACAAATTTGGTTCAGCCAATTAAAAGTTATGCTCAAAATACCAAATCCCTGACTGCTGGAATTTTAGCAGATGTTAACTAAAAGATTGGGGTTTTGCACCACCTAGATCACTTGTTCTGTTTTTGTGTTGATCTAAAAAGTTGTTGGAAATTATCTAAGCTGTATTCTGGCCAAGTTTGGGAATTTTTGGGTTTGTAGATTTTGAGCTTTACCACTTTTACAACACTGTCCAGAATCTGTTTTTCATTTCTTTGGCTTTATTGGTTCTCAAACTTGACCTTTTGTTCAGATGGACGGCCGTACTGACATTGCTAGCTACCCCAATGACTTCTCCATCTCGGACTGCCTTGGTTGGGAGGGGTTCCCCAACACCTTTTGGTCCGTGTTGCAGGCTCTTGGCTACCCCAATCTGCCTCAATATGAGAGAATAATCATCCGTGACCATGGTGTGACTCGGTGCAGAGTGCGTTTGGTTGTGCACCACCACCCACCACGCCCAAGTTCTCCAACATGGGGCATTGAAGTCCATGGGAACCATCTAAAAGCAACTTGTGAGTTGGCCGCTCTCAATGGGATCAGCACATTTTGTGCCCAGAATACTGAACTTGTGGAGGACTAGCTCCTTGGACTCTTTCCACCAGCCCAAGCTGACGATGCTCACTGGATGAGATGCTATCTCAGCTCACCTCTGAGGGTGGCAGAGAACCACAATGCAGCAGCCGCGCTCTTGATGAGGTGGATCAGGGCCTATCACCGGCTGCAGTCACTCTTGGGGCAGTCTCAAAATGCAGCGCTCAACCTTGCTATTGACCTGTCTGCTCGTGCTCGTGACCTTGGGGTAGAGAGAACCTCTTTATCCATAGAGATGACTACCAGAGATGCTATGATTGCAGACTTGGAGAGATAGTTGACTGACCTCCACTTGGAGCACAATAATGCCAACAATGAGCTAACTCAAGTGAGAGATGAGCTTGAAAACGTGCAGGCTGACTTGGAACATGCCAATGCCATACTAGCTGTCTATGATGCTCAGCACCTTCTTAATGAGGGTGGAGAAAATGGGGAAGGAGAAGCCCCTGAATCAGATATGGACACAGAGGATGATATGCTACCTCTTGAAGCTCCACCGTCTCCCATGGGCAGCCAAGCTACAGTTAACAACCTAGACGACTTCTAGGAGCGTTCGGTAGCAAGTTACTCCTCCGCGTAGCCTAAATTTTGGTTTCATGATGTAATAGGCTAGTTAGAGTTGAGTTTTCCTTTAAGCTTTTGAACATGTAATCCATTTGGCGTGGGATTTGGGATCCCAAAAACTTGAGAATGGTTGTAACGGTTGTGCTGAAAACTTTCTGTAGCTACCCTTGTTTTAATTATTAATGTGCTTCCCCTTCACATCTAGGCTGTGACCTGAACTACAAAGTTGTCTGAAATTTGTCAAACAAAACGCTCACCAAAATTCAAGCTCATTGGTTAAGCAAAAAATGGCGACCAAAACACTACAGCTCGGCCTCCTGAAAAACAGCAAAACAGAGAACTAAAACTTGATCTTTTCGGCCTAGTTCTAGCTCGATTTGGGTTCTGAGCCAAATACGAAAGTTGTAGGATACGAAATTTCCAACCTACTGACCGAATTGGAGCATCTAACTTGACTCCTGTTGGGAGATACGATTTTTCTTCCAAAACTGCTTGCTGATATGTTATCCTTACCAGTAAACTTCATTACATTGCCACGTTCTATCTTGTCATTGATTTATGCGAGCTTATGAATTATGGCTAATACAAGTGCCTATTGCAGATGGCTATCACTCGCACGGTCATGATGCTAGCAGTTCCAACGCCAACCAGCAAGGGCAGTAGCCGCCACCGCCACAACCCCAACGTGGCAGCAACTGTATGCCACCCAAACGGAGATCCTCCGTAATCTACAGCAACAGCAACAGATGATGTAGCAGCAAATGCAGCAGTAGCAGGGTGGTCATTGTGCTCCTCCACCTCAGGTGGCCTGGTACGAGGATTTCTTGGCTACTCACCCTGTGGTGTTTTCGAGGGCCGAGGAGCCTTTGGAGGCTGATGCATGGATTCGGGCCATCGAATCCAAGTTCTCCATCCTGGCTACACCTTGTACTCCCAGCCGCAAGGTGGTTTTTGCAGCACGGCAGCTCCGTGGCACAATTTTCCTGTAGTGGGAGAACTATGTGGCTCTTCAGCAGGAGAACCATGTCATTGAGTGGGAGGAATTCAAGGCTGCTTTCAAGGCGCACCATATTCCTGCTAGTCTTGTTGGGAGGAAGCTGAACGAGTTCCTGGCTCTGACTCAGGGAACCCACACTGTGCTCTAGTACTCCCAGGCCTTCAATGTTCTGTGTCCTTATGCAGGCCATCATGCTGATTCCAATGAAAAGAAGATGGAAAGGTTCCGTCGTGGCCTCAATTCCAAGCTCAAGGCATAGTTGACCACTACATGAGTTGCCACTTATGGTGAACTTGTGAACATTGCCATTGCCCAGGAAGACGCTAACTTGGCTCATAAGGCTGAGAAGAAAAGAAAGGCTCCTGCTGCCCCTTAAGTGGGCAAACTCAGAGGTTCCGCTTGGTTCCACAGGCTGCACCGCAGGGACAGCATAGGACACCTCAGGGTGGGCGTTGGGTTGCCAGGCGACCACAGCAGGGTGCACCTCATTTCCCTCCACCGCCACAGCAACAACAGGCGCCAAGGTAAAATGTGCAGCAGCCGCTTCGTCCTGGAGGTGGCTACTCATGCTTCAAGTGTGGCAGTAGCAGCCATTTCATCAAGGACTGCCCACAAAACAAGCCTCAGAATTGTGACATCTCTGATGTCAAATTAGTTAAAAAGAGCAATTAAAACCAATGCAACAGGAATTTATGGTTGAAATTCAAAATTCATCAAAAATTCAAATTTTAATTCAAAAACAGGGGTTGTTTGGCACCAACTGAAAACTCGAGATTTTTGTACTAAACTTGAAAATCTCCAAAAATAAAAGTTGTTTTTTTTCACAAATAAACCCTAGTCTCTGTTTGGAACTTTGGAAAATTTTGCAGTTTAGCCCCTCAAAAACTCAAATTACCATTCTGGGCACCTTTTTGTTTTTGGGTTGTTTGAGCTTGAAAAACTTCGAATTTCAAGTTCATCCCAAAAAGAAAGTTGTGTCCCATCTTCCAAACTACAACTTTTATTTTTACACTTTTTCAAGTTCAGTTCAAATTTTTGGAGAAAAATTCGAATTTGAAACGGAGCTCCACGGGCAAGGAACAGTGCCCCTGGCGCGCGCTGACGCCGGCCGGAGCTCGGCCGCCACGTGGCCGGCGAGCGGCGCAGGCGGCGCTGAGCTGGCCAAGCCGCGGCGGACGCTGGCGCTTGTCGTCTAGCTTCTGTCCGGCCACTCCCGAGCCGTCACTTCGCCGCCGTCGCCTCTCCTCGCCTCGCGCCGCGGACGCCATCATGGCGGTCTCGCGCCGCCGCGGTCGTGCGCGCGCTCGCGACGCGCTGAGTGCGCTGCAGAGCGCGATGCCGTCCCACTACGCGCCAAACGCACTGTAGAGCATCCCCGCGACGTCGCTGTAGAATCCCTCGCCCCGTCGAGTCGAGCGCGCGCTGCCCGAGCTCGCTCCGCATTCATGGCGGCCTGCTCGCGCCGCGCCGCGCGCTCGCTCACTCCCGAGGCGAAGCAGGGCCTCCTTTGCGTGCTCAGACACTCCACTGCGCACTCCCAACCCTCCTCTCACTCGCGCACTTGGCCATTCCCACTCCCCCGCACGCGCTCGGTCTTCTTCCTCCTCGCACCGCGCAAACCGAACCCGAGCTCTCCGAGAAATTCCCCGTCCACAGTCCACCATTCCCAAATCCATCCCGCACGGAGCTAGCCCTCATCACCAGCTCCAAAACCCCCAACTTTCCCCAAGCGATTGTCCCTTCTCCGGCTCGAATTTTCGATTTCCCCCAAATCGCGAATTCCGGCCACCGAAGCACCCGCACGTCGAGCCCCTACTCCGAGCTGTCCCCGAGCTTCCCCGAGCACGCCATTGGCCTCCCCGAGCTCCACTGGTGCTCAAGGACCCCTCAGCCCTCCGCGAACGACCCCGAGCTCGCCGGCGTAGAAGCCGCGGCGGCCGCGCCGCCACCTCCTCCTCGCCGGCGCAACTCCGACCACCCCCGGCCTCCAAACCGTCCTCAAACGACTCGTGGTGAGCCCAGGAACCTTTTCCCCCACTTCCCCGAGCCTAGTTCGCCGTAGTTTGGCCGGCGCAACTCCGGCGAGGTCCCAGGGGCCTTTCTTCGTCTTCTTCCTTTGTCCAGGGGTCTCGGTGCAAAATCCAGGGACTTGTTCGCGAAGTTTTGAAAGTTCTAGGGTTCTCTGCGAAAATAGATTCTTAAACATAGATTTGATTTTCCCGAATCTTGTAAAATCCATTAAAAATCGTACAAAAATCGGAAAAATGCACAAAAATACTCTCCGGGTTCGTGAGAGTCTAAACTACAATCTATATTAGACATGTTTGTACTTTTGATGAACTGTTTTTGAATTAAAATTCAAACTATGAAAATTGAAAGTTGTGCACCATTTCAAATCCAGAGCTCCGCTGGGGTTGAGCTTTGGATTTGTGGTGTGTAGTGACTTTGGGCAGCTTGTGTCCAAAGGGGACCTAAAAATATGAACTATAGCCCCAGTTATGAATTAAAATAGGTTTTCTGTCTTTTTGCAGTACAGAAATCATTAAAAATAATCTGTGCAGCGAAAAATCACCATTTTGCTCCAGAGGACTAAAAACTTGTTAGCACACATATTAAAAATGAAAAAACTGAATTTTTGCTCTGTTTAGATTAGCAAATAAATAAATATGTGTTTTTGGATAGAAAAATATTGAGCATTACCCAAGGGTTATTTTGAGCCACCACTTGGCCAGAGCCCTCCTCATGCTTATGCCTAGCTTTGGTAGGAAAATCTCCTGAAACGGATGAATTTTTAATTTTATATGAATTTATTTCACTTTCTGCAGTCAGCTGTTTGTAGATTTTTAATAATTTATGTGTAGCTCAGAATTAGCTAAATTTTGGAGTGAGCTTAGCTCTTATACTCCAGTAGCTGTCATAAAGTTTATAGCTAAAAATGATGAACAGAAATGGAGAAACAAAAATGAGAAGGAATCTAGATGGAAATTGATTTATATAAAAGAATAAACCTTTTTGGTTAATTAGTTAAAATAAAATGGATGGGATCTGAAATTCCAGAACAGCACCCAACTTTGAGAAGAAATAAAAAGAAATCTTCTATATATGTACACGATCACCATCGAAATCAATAAAACTTTTCCCACACATACACCTTGTTTTTGTGAAGGAAATAGAAATGCCTAAGCATGTCTAGGTGAATATGGCCTTCAAGGCCTTAGTTTTAGACTCAAGGCAGCCGCCTTAAAATATGCATCTCATGTAGAAGGCGCTATCCCGGACGGCAACTACACCCTCATCCCCGCAGACAAGGAAGGAGTCCCGGAGCACGGTGCCGGTGAAGAAGTGACCAACCCGGAGGCTAACCCCCAGTCCGAGCAAGAAGGCAAGCCCCGGAGCATAACCTAACTTTACCAAATTATGCACTTTGAATTCTTTATGTTTGTGCATTTACGTTTCAAGGAGTTGATTGAATACCGTAGCTGCAAATTTCCTAGTACCTATGACTTGCAATACTAGTATGAAAGGGATCGATAGAGCTTTGCTACAGGTCCGTTACAAGTTGAGTGATTTCCTGTCACTCGCGAGACATAGGAATTGCTTGTCTTTACTTATGTTGGAATCATAAGGATTGACGGGCGGGATGATAGATGTAGATCTCCCGTCCGTGTATGATAATTGATTAAGGTCGGAAGGTGTGGATGCGTGTGTCAAGTTTTTTGAACGTACCACATGCATGCCGGTATATGGGAGCCGGTAAGCCCGGTACCAGATTGAAGCAGCTAGGGCCGATAGCCATCTCTCCTTGGAAACTTTGTTTTCCCCTGCCGTACACTTGTGGATATATGCGTGAGACTGTGAGTGAAGCAGTAAACCTTTATCCTAAGGAAGTGGACCCGGTTCCGAATTGTGGATCGATGGGAAAGGTTGGGAAATGCTTGTACCTTTTATAGCAAGCAGAGTAGCCGTGTGTGTTGGGTTTCCCCTGGCCAGGTAGTAGAAATTCGGTTCGAACTGTCCGCTTCTCATGGTTAATGAGACTGCTTGACCGCCATGCTACATCGAGTAACAAGTGGAATTCTGAGATATATGAACTTGTTCTATGAAGTAATTTGTATTGTACTACTTGTATGCTTAGAAAGGATGCTAATTTAGAATGGTTAAATTAACTAGAATATGATGCTAAAACTTGAAAGCAAGGATCCACCTTTAGTTGCTTTTTGGCAAACAAAACCACCAGCCAAAAGCCTCTCATTGTCTAGATGTCGGTGATGTAGTTTTCACCCGACGGGTAAGCCTTGCTGAGTATTAGTATACTCAGCCTTGCTTGTGGCAATATTTTACAGGTATACTTTTGGATGTGGATGCTATGACTTGGCCTGCCCAGGTTCCACCTGGCTGGCACATCGAATGGGTCCCGTCCTCTGCCGAGGATCGGGAGGAGTAGCTTCGTGGCAGGCTTCAGCACGGAGTTATTTGTATCGTCGTTAGATTGTTTTCTTCCGCTGCAATGAACCTCTAAATTCAGTTGTTATGAACTTTATTTCCGCTGCAAGACTTGTACCCTGATTTAAATTTGAACTCGGTTTGTAATAACTTGTGATACCTATTTGTGTAAGTTAATTTGTGGAATGTTGTAATCTCTGGAACTCACCTTCGTGTGGGCGTGCTGTTGTTTCGATTGAGAAAAGTACGTGGTTTAATCGGGTTTAATCCGACGGCGCTCCAGCTTATTCCGGATTAAGTGCCTGACTACGTGATTAGTGGTCCCAAGGTACTTAACTTGGAATAATTTCGGAGTGGTCCGCCACAAGAATCAGCGTCCCGGGAACCAGCAGAACAAGGGCAAGCAACAGTGAGCAGAACAGGGAAGGCTCAACTACACCACCCTAGCCGACCTACCTGAGGGAGCACCGGACATGACTGGTATCTTTTCTATCCACAACCAACCTGCTGTGATATTGTTTGATTCATGGGCAGCACATAGTTTTATAAGCACAACGTTTAATGCAAAATGTGGATTAAAATCATGTCACTGCAAATCAGCCTATGTGATATCAACAGCGGGTGGTAAAATAGCTTCAAACCAAATCACTCGTTCAGTGCCAATCAAAATGGGTAGTAAGGTTTTCCCTACGGATTTGATTCTTTTGGGGTTAGAAGGAATCGATATTGTTTTGGGGGCAAATTGGATGACCCAACATAAGGTTGTGCTAGATGTTGCAGAAAGGGTTGTGGAAATAAACTCGCCTACACATGGGGCTAGTACACCGCCTGTAGGGGCCGGTCAGACCGCCTAAAGCAGAGGCACCGCGAAAGCCTACGATCACAACCTCGGGAGGGACCCCGTCGGAGGCTGTGAACCTAGGGTTGTTCTAAGGTCGGCAAGGCCACTTAGAACGTCCTAAAACGTCGCGGGGACGAAGAAGGAAAGCAAAGGGATTGGAAAAGCTAGGGTTTGGAGATAAAAAGTAAGACAATGATTTGTACGATTGGGTAGAGGTCCTCAATCAGCCACGGCCCTTTATATTTATAGGGTGGGGTGGTCTTGCCCCGCAAGAAAGTCCTTGTACAGATCTAAAAACGTGAAAAAACCTGATTCTACTCGGACTCGGGGACAGGCAGTCAGACCGCCTGTGACAGGCGGTTAGACCGCCTGGCACATTGCCAGATCGGCTACAGGGCCAGACGGTCTAACCGCGTGTACAGGCGGTCTAGACCGGCTGTCCCAGCCTTATCGACTTTAAGCCATTTTTTGGTCGTCAACATATGCCCCCCTGTTTTTTGGTAAAGCTTTGTTTACCACAAAACATTTAATCAGACTAAGGGCGACCCTCTATTGTCGGCCATTTTTTCCCTAAGGGCGATATCACATATCGGCCATATCCTTTCAAGCATGTTGCCAAACACTTGGATGATATTTCTTTAAGTACTTCCCATTGAGCGCTCTTGGCAACTGAAATCCTTGCAAAGTCTCCACCACATAGGAATTTCCAGAACAAACCTTCACAATACGATATGGTCCTTTCCAATTCAGCGACCATTTACCAAATTTGTTGCTCTTTGTTCCTATAGGCAAAATAGTCTTCCAAACCAAATCACCAACTTGAAAGGATTTGAGCTTTACCTTCTTGTTATACGCTCGAGCCACTCTTCTTTTATCTTTTTCAATCTCCTCTAAGGCCTCCAAACGCTTGTCGGTCACATTATCAATATTATCCATCATCAAAGCACAATATGTACTAGCATCAAGATCATTTTGCTTAGCCAATCTATAAGCAGCCAGATTTACCTCAATGGGCAAAACGGCCTCTTGACCATAGACAAGCTCAAATGGAGTAACCTTAGTAGCACTATGTCTAGAAATAAGATGCGCCCATAATGCTTCAGATAATACCTCGTGCCACCGCTTAGGATGATCTTCAATCTTCTTCTTTATGAGCTTGATCAAAATCTTGTTGCTAGACTCGGCTTGACCATTGGTTTGAGCATAATACGGAGATGAATTGAGCAATTTAATACCATAGGATCCAACAAACTCACGTACCCCCTTAGAAATAAACAACGTCACTTGATCTGTCATCAATGTTTGAGGAATCCCAAATCTATGAATAATATGCTTAGTAATAAACTCAATCACCTCTCTATGTGTCATGTTCTTGAGGGGAATTGCTTCAGTCCACTTGGTAAAATAATCAGTAGTCACAATCACAAAACAATGACCTTTGGATGAAGGACGATGAATCTTACCAACAAAATCTAAACCCCATCCTCTAAAAGGCCATGGCTTAATGATTGGATGCATCAACACAGCAGGTGCAATTGGAATATCCCTGAACTTTTGACACTCTTCACATCCTTTTGTGACATCCCTGATGTTAGTACATTAAAAACACAATTAAAACAGGATAAAAGCGTAGCAATGGTGGTAGCACACTAAAATTGATCAAAAATTCAAAAATTTAAATTCAAAACAAAGGCCTTTTTGACACCCAACTGAAATCTCAAGAATTTTGTACTAAACTTAAAAATTTCCAAAAATAAAAGTTGTTTGCCATCACAAATAAGGCCTAGTCACTGTTGGAAACTTTTTCAAATTTTGCATTTAAGGCCCTCAAAAACTTGAAAAATCGTCCTAAACGCCTGTTTGAAAATTGCCTGTTTGAGCTTGAAAAATTTGAAATTTCATGTTCACACCAAAAAGAAAGTTGTGTCCCACATCTCAAACTCCAACTTTTATATTTGCACATTTGAATATTCAGTTCAAATTTTTGGAGAAAATTCACAGAGATCAAAGGAGCTCCACGGGTGCCTGCCAGCTTGCCCTGGCGCGCCCTGCTCCGGCCGCAATCCGGCCGCCACGTGGCCGGTGAGCGGCGGAGGCCTCGCCAGGCCGGCCAAGCCATGGCGGAGTCTAGCTTTTGTCCTCGCGCGGGCGTCGTGCTTGCCGCTCCATCACTTCGCGCACGACAGCACGCTGGCAGCCTCGCGCCGCGCGGAGCGCCATGATGGCGAGAGGAGCTAGGACACTGGCCGCGGCCGCGCGCACCACGCAGCACCGTCCCGCGGCCGGTATTCTCGCTCGCAATGCGCCAAAGCTTCAGCGGCGTATCTCCTCTCGCCCACGCCACGATCCGCGGCGCCCAACCGCTTCGCGCGCGCTGCCCGAGCTCACAGGCGCACTCATGGCGGCCTGCGTGCCCGAGCCGTGCACGCGAGCGACCCCGGGCAGCTCAGCCCATTTTTGCGTGCTCCAACACTTCACCGAGCCGCCTTGCACCTTTCCCTCAGCCAGCACACTGCCAATTCTTCTCCTCCGCGCTCGCGCACTCCGTCGTCAACCTCCAGCCGCGAGAACCGAGCTCGAGTGTCGGAGCAAATTCGCCCTCGTCCCTCCACCATTCCCAAATTCCTCGCACACAGAGCTAGAACACTTCCTTAGCTTCCTTTTCCCCCACTTCTCTCGAGCTCCCCTTAATTCCCCGGCGAGAAATCAGGATTTCCCCCAAATCCCCATTTCCGGCCGCCGGAGCACCCCCACATCGAGCAACCCCTTCGAGCCATCCCCAAGGCCAACGGAGCATCCCAACAGCTCTGCCAAGTCCCACTGGTGCTCATGAGCTCCTCCAACCCTGGTGAAAGCCACCGACCTCGCCGGAGTTGAAGCCGCGGTGGCCGCACCGCCACTGCTCCGTCGCCGGCGACCTCCGAGCCTCCTCCGGCCTCCCAACCGCCACCATTCGACTCGTGGTGAGCTGCTCGTTCTTTCCCCCACCTCTCCGACTTCCTCCCACCGTCGTTTGGCCGGCGCAATGCCGTCGACGAGCCAAGGGCGTATCTTCAGCTTCTTCCTTTTCGTAGGGTTCCCAGTGAAAGAAGTCAGGGACCTGTTCGTGAGGTTTTCAAAAGTTTCAAGGGTCGCGGCGTAAAAAGATTCTTAGGGCTTAATTCATTTTCCCGAAATCTTGTAAAATCCACTAAAAATCGTACAAAAATCGAAAAATACACAAAAATACTCCCTGGACTCGTGAGGTTGTAAACTCCAATCTCATGTTAGCATGTATACACTTTTGGTGAACAGTTTTTGAATTAAAATTCAAACTCAGTTTTTAGAATCTTGTGCACCATCTCAGATCCTGAGCTCTTCTGGAGCTGAACTTTGGATACGTTGTTTGTAGTGTCTTTAGACGCTTTGTGTCCAAAGGAGACCAAAAATTATGGACTGTAGCTTCAGTTAGGATTTATTATGTGATTCCTGTACTAGTTTAGTTCTGCAATTATTAAAAATAATCCATGCAGTAAAAAATCACCATCTTTCACCAGAGGTCTAGAAACTTGTTTGCACATGTGGTAAAAATGCTAAACTTAATTTTTGACCCTGTTTAGACTAGCAAATAAATAGATGTTGGTTTTCGGATAGAAACTTATTGAGGATTGTCCAAGGGTTATTTTTAGCCACCACTTGGCGAGAGCCCTTCTTCCAGTCATGGCTACCTCTGGTAGAAAATTTTTCTGTTTTGCCAGTAATTTTGATTTTATATGAATTAATCTTGTTTTCTAGGACAGCAAATTGTTCTATTTTTAATTATGTGTAGCTCAGTTTTAGCTAAATTTTGGAGTGAGCCTAACCCTTATACTCCAGTAGCTGTCATAAAGTTTGTGGATAAAAAGGATGAACAGAAACAGAGAAACAAAAATGAGAAGAAACTAGAGTAGAATTGAGTTTATAAAGTGAAATAGGTCACTTTTGTTAATTGGAATAAATGTGGAGCATGCGAAGTAAAATTCCAGAACAGCACCCTTGCTTAAAAAAAATAATAATTTGAATTGTTTTATATGTGTACACAATCACCATCATCAATACGTAAAAATTTCCACACCCCTTCTCTAATTTTGTGAGGAAGAAAATAGTTCACTAGAATGTCTAGGAGAATATGGCCTTCAAGGCCTTGCTTTTAGATCACTTAAGCAGCCACTATAAAATTGTACATCTCATGTAGAAGGCGCTCTCGCTGACGGCACCTACCACCTCGTCCCCGCCGACGAAGAAGAAGTCCCCGAGGGCGGTGCCAACATCGTCGCGGTCGACCCGGAGCCTGACAGTCAGCTAGCTCAAGAAGGCAAGCCCCGGAGCATAACCTAACTTTTAATCGAGCAACTATGAATTTATTTATGCCTGTGCATTTACGTTCTAGGTGTTGTATGAATACCCTAGTTGCATGATTCTAGTACCTATGGTTGGAAATACTAGTATGCTAGGATCGGTAGAGCAATGCCTTTAGGACCGTTACAAGTCGAGTGATTTCCTGTCACTCATGAGATATAGAGTTGTTTGTCTTTACTTATGTTGGAATCATAAGGATGGACGGGCGGGATGGTATGTGTAGATCTCCCGTCCGTGTATGATAATTGGATTAAGGTCGAAACGTGTGGTTCTGTGTGTCAAGTTTTTGAACGTACCACATGCATGCCGACCTATGGGAATCGGTAAGCCCGGTACCGGATCGAAGCAGCTAGGACCGATAGCCATCTCTCCTTGGAAACATTTTGTTTCCCCTGCCGTACACTTGTGGATATATGCGTGATGTCGTGAGTGAAACGGTAAACCTTTATCCTAAGGGAGTGGACCCGGCGCCGAATTGTGGATTGATGGGAAAGATTGGAAAGTGCTTGTGCCTTTTCTTGCAAGCATTGTCCGTGTGTGTTGGGTTTCCCCTGGCCAGGTAGCAAAATTCGGTTCGAACTGTCCGCTTCTCGCGGTTAATGAGACTGCTTGACCTCTGTGCTGCATTGAGTAACAAGTGGAACTATGAGGATGATGAACTTGTTGTATGTACTAAATTGTATTGCACCACTTGTATGCTTAGAGAGGATGCTAATCTAGAATGGTTAACACTACTAGAATTTGATGCTAAAATCATAAAAATAAGGATCCACTCTTAGTTGCTTTTGGCAAAACAAACCCACTAGCCAAAAGCCTCTCATGTCTAGAAGTCGGTGAAGTAGTTTCACCCGACGAGTAAGCCTTGCTGAGTATTAGTATACTCAGCCTTGCTTGTGGCTATTTATTTCAGGTACTGTTAGGGATGTGGCAGTCGATTCCATCACTTCCCAGGTTCCTCCTGGCTGGCATGTCGAGTGGGTTCCATCCTCTTCCGAGGATCGGGAGGAGTAGCACCATGCCGGCTTCATCGTGGTGTTGCTATGTATCGTCGCTAGTTTTAATATTCCGCTGCAATGAACTCTCGTACTCTGATTTGGAATTCGAACTTGGTTTGTAATAACTTTATGATACCATTTATGTATGTTGAAATTGTGGAATGTTGTAATTTCTGGGACTCACCTTCGTGTGGGCGCGCGTGTTGTTTTGATCGTGAAAGTACGTGGTTAATCGGGTATAATCCGAAGGCGCTCTAGCTTATTCCGGATTAAGTGCCTGACTGCTTGATTAGCGGTCCATGGGTACTTAACTTGGAATAATTCCAGAGTGGTCCGCCACACCTTTGTAGTAACTAAAACAATGGGCTATCATCGTAGGCCAATAAAAACAAGCCCGTCTAAGGAGCCACTTCATCATTCGAGCCGATTGATGTGTACCACAAATTCCTTCATGAACCTCTGCCATAGCTAATCTAGCTTGATCAGGATTTAAACATTTCAAAAGCAATCCATCCATGGTCCGACGATATAGTTCACCATCAATGAAAGTAAACTTGAAAGCCCATCGTAGGACTTTTCGATCCACTGACCTGCTAGTATCCTGCAAATACTTCACCAGAGGCTCCCTCCAATCACCAGCATCGGCCACAATAGGTGCAGGCGCGGTTAGACCGGCCACGCCGGTCAGACCGGCTGTAACAGGCGGTCGAATTGCTTGTTCCAGAGCAGAAGCATCGGCTTCACGAAACATCGGCCTCTTTTCATGAAAATTTCTTTTCTGAACATTATAGCCTGATGCTTGCTACGCCAACGCATTAGCTCTAGGATTCTCTTCTCTTGGTATATGATAAATGACAAATTCATCAAAGCAAGATATAATATCTAAACACTTATCAAGATAAACATTCAAAAATCCATCTAAGCATTGACAAACTTTAGATACTTGCTGAACTACCAAAAGAGAATCACCATATGGTTCTACATGTTTTACTCCCATGTCATGTAACATCTCCAACCCGAACAATAAAGCTTCATATTCGGTTTGGTAATTAGTGCACTTATGATCTAATCGGTTAAGAGCCTCAAAAACAACACCGTTTGGTGAAATAAGAATAACACCAACTCCACAACCAATTTTGCAAACCGATCCATCAAAATGCAATTTCCATGGAGTAAATGTAATATAGCCGACATTTAAATCAAGATGTTCACTAATCCTATGTTCAACAATAAAATCGGCAACGATTTGTCCTTTCATAGATTTCAATGGCTCAAAGACTAAATCATATTCAATTAAAGCATAAGCCCATTTGCCGATTCTACCACTTAATATAGGTCTATGCAACATGTATTTAATTATGTCGGCTTGACTAGCAACTATGTAAGTATTCAATAACAAATAATACCTCAACTTTGTACAAGCATTATATAATGATAAGCATAACTTTTCAATGAAAGTATACTATGTTTCGGCATCCAATAATCTTCTACTTGCACATGAAATAATATATTCCTTCCCTTCGGTCACTTGGATCAAAACAGCTCCAATAACACTTTCTTCGGCCGCAATATATAATTTAAAAGGAACCCCTCTCCTAGGTGCCCGAAGAACTGGAGGCGAAGATAAATAATGCTTGATCTCTTCAAACGCCTCTTGCTATTTTGCCCCCCAAGTAAATTCAGCATCATCTTTCAACCGAAGCAAAGGAGTAAAAGCATTCACCTTCCACGACAAATTGCAAATAAATCTTCTCAAGTAATTCACCTTGCCCAAGAATTTCTGCAACTCTTTCTCAGAACTAGGCGCCTGCAACTTGCCAATAGTGTCGGCCTTCTTCGGATCAATTTCTATTCCATTTTCATGAACTATGAAGCCCAAAAACTTCCCCGCCGACACACCAAAAGCACACTTGAGTGGATTCATCTTCAAACCATACCGGCGCATTCTTTCAAACGCAAGTCTCAAATCGGCCAAATGAGAATCACTTCCAGCCGATTTGACTATAATGTCATCAATATAAACTTTCAAGATAATACCAAGAAAATCATGAAAGATTAAATTCATTGCCCTTTGATAAGTAGCACCAGCATTCTTTAAACCAAAAGTCATAACAATCCACTCAAATAAACCAACAAAGCCTGGACATACAAAAGCCGTTTTGAATATATCCTCTTCGGCCATATTTGATTGTAACCAGCATTACCATCAAGAAAGCTAATCATTCTATGTCCAGACGCAGCATCGATAAGCATATCGGCTATTGGCATAGGATATTCATCTTTAGGAGTAGCACGATTAAGATTTCTAAAATCAATACACACTCTAATCTTACCCGTTCCTTTCTTTTCCACGGGTACAATATTAGAAATCCACTCAGCATATCGACAAGGTCTAATAAACTTTGCTTCTAATAACCGATTTATTTCCTCTTTAACTCGGTCATAAATTTCAGGATTAAAACGCCTAGTTGGTTGTTTATAAGGCCTAAAACCAGACTTAATAGGCAACCGATGCTCAACAAGCTCTCGGCTTAAACCAGACATTTCATGATAATTCCAAGCAAAGCAATCAACATACTCTTTTAACAACTTTATTAATTCAGATTTAAAAGAGGAATCTAAATTCTTATTTACAAACGTTGGCATGGGTATAGAACCATCACCAATGTCTACTTCCTCAAGAGGATCGGCCGACGTAAAACCACATCCTAGCTTGCTTATATCATCAAAGTCTTCGATAGCTTCACACATATCGTTCTGATGCGACCGATAGTGTTCAAGTCTCTGCTGCAACCACTCTCGATTATCCATTAGATGAGATGATTCAGCCGATTGTTCATCGGCTTTATGACAGCAGGGATGAAGCCATTTTTAGTAAAGCTGATAAACTCAAATTCAGAAATATCTAAGCCTGACAAACATCTAACATCATCATTAATGCCAACCAAAGAGCTATCAGCTAAAGCAACACAAGCAGAAGTATCACCATGCACAACCTCTACATAATCATCTATCCACTGAATCAAACATTGATGCAAAGTAGAAGGAATGCCCTGATTTGCATGAATCCAATCATGACCCAACATTAAACTAAAGTTACCTTGAGTCTCAGCGACAAAGAAAGCAGTGGCCAAGGTCTTGCTCCCAATAGTAAGCTCCATAGAAATCACCCCCTTGGCACCAATAGGCTCTCCTCCTCCAATGCCGCTGACGGTCATGTTGGTCTTGATCAGCTCCGAATCTGCACCACCAAGCTTCTTGTACAAAGAATAAGGCATCAAGTTCACAATAGCCCCTCCATTGACCAACATCCGTGAGATTGGCTTCCCATTGATATGCTCCTTCAGATATAAAGCTTTCAAGTGATTGTCTTCAGCTTTAGGCTTCTGGAATATAGCTTCCTTGGGACCAAAATCAAGATGAGCAACCTCCTCCTCCTAAAGCATGTCCCCATTCATGGACATATGAAGCACATTCACATCAACATTCATGCGCTCCGGAGAAGAACTGTAATCAACAAGCTCTTCATCGTCCTCAGCAGTGGGAACCGATGTTGACTTGCCATCACGAGCCGAAGAACTGGAAGAAGAAACACCAGGCGCTTCTGCGTCACCCAGTCTGACCGACTGTACAGGCGGTCTGACCGCCTGGGCTGTGGTCTCCAAATGTCAGGCGGTCTGGACCGCCTGTGTAGCCGGTTGGACCGCCTGTTGGCCTTCCTTCGACTTCCACTCCTTTTTCCTGTGGAATCATGGGCTTGACTTGGTTGAAGAATTCATCTCTCTGCTTCTCCAACTCTTGCTCTTGTCTTTCCCGAACACGAAGTCTCTGAAGCTTTCTCTTCTGCGTGCGAGTCAACCCTTCAGGACACCATCTTGGAAGAAAGTGCTGCTGAGCCTTGCTAGTACTAGCCCCCTAATCTTCCACCATCTTTTCACTAGAAGTCGGCTTCATAGCCAGACTTTTCTCAATAGGAACATCCATTGTCCCAACTTGAATAATGCCGAACTCAGTAGTCCTCTCTGAGTCCACATTCATGCTCTGCACCTCCTCCTTCCTCTTAGGTCGATAAACCTACCTCGGAGGAACTCTTGGCGGCTGACCCTGACGGGCGGTCTGACCGCCTGCTATAGGTGGTCTAACCGCATGTGCCCGCTCTTGACCAGATTGACGGAAAGTCAATCGGTCTCTTCTGGGATAAATGATCCTGTCCTGCACACGTCTTTTTGGACCTTCCCAACTAGGATGAAACGAAGGCTGCACGTTTGAATGATATGGTACCCACATCACTCCATTATCATCCCACACCGGATCCAACTTCATACGAGGAGGCGAAGGAACCCTCTCGTTCTGAATCGGTGATCTCATTCTTTTTTGAAACGGCCGATCGCTTGGAATGGCCTTTTGTTTGGTATACTTGTCATAAAGCATATCAAACGTGACTTTGGGCTTCTGAACACCCTGCTCCTTTGCCACGTTCATCTTCCAAGTACCAACTTCTGGACGCTTCGGAATCAGCATCTTCGGGTGTCCATGGGGACAGGCGGTTTGACCGCCTGTAGCAGACCAGCCCCGGGCGCCCGCGGTCCAGGAATAGTGACCGATCCTTGCCCCCCTTATCCAGAGGATCTCACAGTAACCTTGAACGACTCTTTGCCATTAGCCGTCTTCTCAAAAGTCACTTCTCTAACCGACTCTTTTGAAGATAGTCTTTCCTCTCCAATCACCACGTTCTTCCCTTTAGTAGATTCCGCTTGATGCGGCCGAACCAAGACCTTGGGCGGCTGCAACTCCATGGTATTGACCAGAAAAGGAGTCTCATCAACTTGCATCTCATGAAACTTCAAACGGCTCTCATTAATAGCCGATTGAACCTGTCGACGGAATACATTACAATCATTAGTAGCATGCGAAAAAGAATTATGAAATTTACAATAAGCACGCTTCCTCAATTCTTCCGTAGGTGGTATAACATGAGAAATCTTGATGTAACCAAATTTATGCAATTCATCAAATATACGATCACATTTGGATACATCAAAAGTAAACTTTATGTCTTCTTGCCGATTCTTATGAATCGGCTTAAGAGATGAGCATGACACAGTTTTCTTATTAGCAGGTCATACAAATTCTGCTAAATAAACATCATTATCATCGTCGGTCGAATCATCGGATTCATAATCAACAATATGAACATTAGACCGATGTGTCTTAAAACTTTCTTTTTCTTTATTCATTCGGCCTTCAGCTACTTCAGCTCTAATATGCACTTGTGCGACCGAATAATAATCACAATTATCTATCTTCTCTCTAATAGAAGCTTTCAAACCTCTAAAGCATAAGCCAACAAGATCAACTTCAGAAATAGACAAATTAATGCAATGGTTTTTAATATCTTTAAATCTTCTCATAAAATGAGAGACAGACTCATCCCGACCCTGTCTAACCGATGCTAAATCTGCTAATTTCATCTCATGACTGCCACTATAAAAATGATCATGAAACTTACGCTCTAGTTGATTCCAACTCATGATAGAACTAGGGGCTAATGAAGAAAACCAAGCAAAAGCAGTACCAGTAAGTGACAAGGAGAACAAGCGTACTCTAAATGCTTCATAGTTTCCAGCCTCCCCTAGTTGAGCTACATATTGACTAACATGTTTCGAAGTGGTGCGCTCATCATCTCCACTAAACTTTACAAAATCAGGCAAGCGCCACCCATTGGGAAAAGAAACAATAGCAAAACTAGAATGATAAGGTTTTTGATATACTCTAGTATTACCAAAATCAATGCCTAGCTTATTTCTCATCACAACAGACAATTCATCCCTGAATCTAGTAAATTCGGCCCATTGGGGGTCTTGTTGGGCCGAAGGTTGCATAGAATTCATGTAATTCAAGTGAGGTGATTGCCTATTTTGCATATCTCTATGTGCATTAAAAACATCATCGGGAATACCACCCAAATTATCAGTATGCATAGTTGTGGAATAAGTAGCGCCTGTTGTAGCTACTAGACCAGCACGGCCAGCGGATACCGAGTTTGGAATAGTAGACAACGGCAAAGGTTGCTCCGGCACGAACACCATAGCATTGGTCAAATTTGGCTGACCACCAGAACACGCGGTATGACCGCCTGTAGCCACGGTCCGACCGCCTGTCGCAGTCTCACCGGCCGTGCGGGCGGTCTGATCGGCTGCAGATCCGACCGCTGCCAACCCACTTGCATTGATCGTGTTCAGTCTAGACATATTGGGTGGTGGCGGGGCCTGTCCAGCAAAGTAATTCGGTGGCATGCCATAAAAGATATTATGCTCAGGTAATTCACAAGTATCTCTGGATTTACCCTCCAATTTTTCGAGTTGTTCTAATAATTGTTCAACTAATGAATCACGATCCGAGAAAGTTGAAGCCATAGGAGTAGATGCAGGGGTTAAGGTGCAGAAGTGCTTACATTGTCAATTACCTCAATTTGCCCCTTACTCATCTTGAAAGAAGGCATTACGAAGTCTCGAACACTCTTCACCGATCGTTCTTCACGACCTTTCCCAAACGTCTTCAAGAACTCCGCCTCGAGGTGCTTCTGGAGCGCCATGAACCTCTCATGATCTTCGGAAGAAAGATCTTCATGCGAGGCTGTCACGATGTTGTCTTCTCCAACGTCGAAGTGTGGCGGACCACTCCGAAATTATTCCAAGTTAAGTACCCATGGACCACTAATCAAGCAGTCAGGCACTTAATCCGGAATAAGCTGGAGCGCCATCGGATTAAACCCGATTAACCACGTACTTTCACGATGGAAACAACACGCGCACCCACACGAAGGTGAGTTCCAGAAATTACAACATTCCACAAATTCATCATACATATATAGTATCATAAGTTATTACAAACCAAGTTTAAATTTCAAATCAGAGTATAAAAGTTCATTGCAGCGGAATATTAAACTAGTGACGATGCATAGTAACACCATGATGAAGCCTGCCATGGTGCTACTCTTCCTGATCCTCGGCAGAGGACGGAACCCACTCGACGTGCCATCCAGGGGGAACCTGGGTAGGCCAAGTGATGGCATCGACTGCCACATCCATCACAGTACCTGAAATAATAGCCACAAGCAAGGCTGAGTATACTAATACTCAGCAAGGCTTACCCGTCGGGTGAAAACTATATCACCGACTTCTAGACATGAGAGGCTTTTGGCTGGTGGGTTTGTTTGCCGAAAAGCTACTAAGAGTGGATCCTTACTTTCATGATTTTAGCATCATATTCTATTAGAATTAACCATTCTAGATTAGCATCCTCTCTAACATACAAGTGGTGCAATACAATTTAATTCATACAACAAGTTCATCATCCTCATAGTTCCACTTGTTACTCAATGCAGCACAGCGGTCAAGCAGTCTCATTAACCGCGAGAAGCGGACAGTTTGAACCGAATTTAGCTACTTGGCCAGGGGAAACCCAACACACACGGATAATGCTTGCTATAAAAGGTACAAGCATTTCCCAACCTTTCCCATCAATCCACAATTCGGAACCGGGTCCATTCCCTTAGGATAAAGGTTTACCGCTTCACTCACGGCATCACGCATATATCCACATGTGTACGGCAAGGGAAACAAAAGTTTCCAAGGAGAGATGGCTATCGGTCCTAGCTGCTTCAATTAGGTACCGGGCTTACCGATTCCCATATGTCGGCATGCGTGTGGTACGTTCAAAAACTTGACACACAGAACGACACGTTTCGACCTTAATCCAATTATCATACATGGACGGGAGATCTACACATACCATCCCGCCCGTCCATCCTTATGATTCCAACATAAGTAAAGACAAGCAACTCCTATGTCTCGCGAGTGACAGGAAATCACTCGACTTGTAACGGACCTAAAGCATTGCTCCATCGATCTTAACATACTAGTATTTCAAGTCATAGGTACTAGAATCATGCAACTAAGGTATTCAAACAACACCTAGAACGTAAATACACAAGCATAAATAAATACATAGTTGCACGAATTGAAAGTTAGGTCATGCTCTGGGGCTTGCCTTCTTGCGCTAGCTGATTGTTAGGCTCCGGGTCGACTGCTACTTCCTTGGCACCGCTCTCGGGGATTCCTTCTTCGTCGGCGGGGACGAGGTGATAGATGCCGTCCGCAAGAGCGCCTTCTACATGAGATGCATAACTTTATAGTGGCTGCCTAGTTGATCTAAAACCAAGGCCTTGAAGACCATATTCACCTAGATATGCTAGTGTACCACTTTCTCCTTCACCAATTTAGAGAAGGGGTGTGAAAACTTTTGTGTGTTATGATGGTGATTGTGTGCACATATACCACATTTCAGTTTGTTACTTTTAAGCAAGTGTGCAGTTCTGGAATTTAGATTTCACATGCTCCATTTTTAATTAATTCACCCAAAGTGATCTATTTCTTTTTGTAAACTCAATTCTACTCTAGTTCCTTCTCATTTTTGTTTCTCTATTTCTGTTTCTCCTTTTTATCTATAAACTTTATGACAGCTACTGGAGTATAAGAGTTAGGCTCACTCCAAAATTTAGCTAAAACTGAGCTACACAGAATTTATTAAAAATGGGACCATTTGCTGTCCTAGAAAACAGAATTAATTCATATAAAATTGAAATTACTTCCAAATCAGGAAATTTTTCTACCAGAGCTAGTCATGAGTTTAGGGAGGGCTCTGGCCATGTGGTGGCTCAAAATAATCCTTGGACAGTCCTCAATAATTTTCTATCCGAAAACACTCATCTATTTATTTGCTAGTCTAGACAGGGCAAAAATTAAGTTTAGCATTTTTACCACATGTGTAAACAAGTTCTTAGGCCTCTGGAGAAAAATGGTGATTTTTGGCTGCATGGATTATTTTTAATAAATGCAGGACTAAACTAAGACAGAAATCACAAAATAAATCACAACTGAAGCTACAGTCCATATTTTTAGGTCTCATTTGGACATAAGGTGTACAATGTCACTACACACAACATATCCAAAGCTCAGCCCTAGCGGAGCTCAGAATCTGAAATGGTGCACAAGTTTCTAAATTCACAGTTTGAATTTTAATTCAAAAACGGTTCACTAAAAGTATATACATGCTAACATGAGATTGGAGTTTAAAATCTCACGAGTCCAGGGAGTATTTTTGTGCATTTTTCCGATTTTTGTACGATTTTTTGTGGATTTTACAAGATTTCGGGAAAATGGGTTAAACCTTAAGAATCTTTTTTACGCTGCGACCCTTGAATCATTTGAAAACTTCGCGAACAGGTCCCTGCCTTTTTCACTAGGAACCTTGTAAAAAGGAAGACGATGAACTTAAGTCCTCGCTCGTCGACGGCGCTGCACCGGCCAAACGACGGGGGAAGGAGGTCGGAGAAGTGGGGGAAAAGAACCAGTGGCTCACCACGAGTCGAATGGTGGCGGTTGGGAGGTCGGAGGAGGCTCGGAGGTCGCCAGCGACGTGCGGTGGCGGTGCGGCCGCCGCGGGCTCGATTCCAGCGAGGGTGGTGGCTGTCACAAGGGTTGGAGGGGTCCGTGAGCACCGTCGTTTGGCCGGTGCAGCTATTGGGATGCTCGGTTGACCTCGGGGAGGGCTCGAAGTGGGTGCTCGACGTGCGGGTGCTCCGGCGGCCGGAAATGAGGATTTGGGGAAAAATTCGATTTCTCGCCGGAGAGTTGGGGAGAGCTCGCGAGAAGTGGGGGAAAAGGAAGCTAGTAAAATGGTCTAGCTCTGTGCGCGAGGGATTTGGGAATGGTGGAGGGACGAGGACGAATTTTGCTCCGAAGCCCAGCTCGGTTCGCGCGGCTGGAGGTTGAAGACGACGTGCTCGAGCGCGGGGATAGGGTAATGGTTGAGTGCGAGCTGAGAGAGAGTGTGAGGGGCTCGGTGGAGTGCTTTGGCACGCTAGAGAGCAATGAGTCGCCTCAGGAGCGCGCGTGAGGGGAGATGGTGACGCGACGCGCCATTGATGCGCCCCGAGCTCAGACAGTGCGCGCGACGAGGTTGGGCGAGGGGGATTGTCGTGTGAGGGAGTGAGATACGCTGCAGAGAAGACTTGGCGCGTAGCGGGGGAGAGAATCCGCAGCGGCTCTGCTCTACGCGGCGCGCGCGCGATGGCCAACGGCGGTGCTCCGCTCGCCATGATGGCCTGACCGCGCGGCGGGGCAATGCGGCGCTACAGCACGTGACGCGACCGTACGAGAGGCCGGACAACCGCGCGAGGACAAGAGCCAGCTGCCGTCGTGGCTCGGCCGGCCTGGCGTGGACGCCGCCGCACGCTGGCCACGTGGCGGCCGGACTCCGGCCAGGAGCAGAGCGCGCCAGGGGTCTGTCGGTGTGACATCTCTGATGTCAAAAATGATTAAAAAGTGCAATTAAGATCAATGAACAGGGAATTGGGTGGAGAATTCAAAAATTCAGCAAAAATTCAAACTTAAACCCCAAAAACAGGGATTGTTTGATACCAGCTGAAAACTCAAGATTTTTGTACTACACTTGAAAATCTCCCAAAATAAAAGTTGTTTGTCATCACAAATAAACCCTAGTAACTGTTTGGAACTTTTAAAAATTTTGCAGTTTAGCCCCTCAAAAACTCAAATTACCATTCTGGGCACCTTTTCGTTTTTGGGTTATTTGAGCTTGAAAACTTCGAATTTCAAGTTCATCCCAAAAAGAAAGTTGTGTGCCATCTTCCAAACTACAACTTTTATTTTTACACTTTTTCAAGTTCAGTTCAAATTTTTGGAGAAAATTTGAATTCAAACTCAAAGCTCCACGGGCAAGGAACAGTGCCCCTGGCGCGCGCTGCGCCGGCCAGAGCTCGGCCGCCACGCGGCCGGCGAGCGGCGCAGGCGGCGCTGACGCGGCCAAGGTGCGGCGGAAGGTGGCGCTTGTCGCCTAGCCGTTGTCCGTCCACTCCCGTGCCATCAAGTCGCCGCCGTCGCCTCGCTCCTCCTCGCGCCGCGGACGCCATCATGGCGGTCTCGCGCGCCGCGGTCGCGCGCGCGCGCTCGCGCTGCGCTGCGCGCTGCAGGCCGCGATTCTCCCTCCGCTACGCTCCAACGCGCCCTGTAGACGATCTTTGAGCAGCACGCAACGATCCCCCTCGCCAACCGCGCCGTTCGCGCTCGGACCGAGCTTGCAGTGCGGCCATGGCGCGTCGCGTCGGCCATAACTGCGCTCGCTCGCTCCCAAGGCGAAACAATGACCCCCTCGCGTGCCCAAGCTTCCCACCGAGCCTCTCTCGCACTCCATTCCCTCGCTCGACCCTCCAGTGCAGCCCCTCGCGCTCTCCCCCTTCTTCTTCCTCCTCGCGACGCGCAAACCGAACCCGAGCTCTTCGAGAAATTCGTCGCACACACTCCACCATTCCCAAATCCACCCCGCACGGAGCTAGTCCTCTACCCCAGCTCCAAAACCCCCAACTTTCCCCAAACAATTACCCCTTCTCCGGCGCGAATTTGAGATTTCCCCCAAATCCCAAATTCCGGCCGTCGAACCACCCCCACGTCGAACTCCTGCTCCGAGCCATCCCTGAGCTTCCTCGAGCACGCCATTAGCTTCCCCAAGCACTGTTGGTGCTCTAGGACCTCTTCCCCCTCCGCGAACGACCCCGAGCTCGCCGGCGTAGAAGCCGCGGCGGCCGCGCCGCCACCTCCTCGTCGCCGGCACGACTCCGACCTCCCCCGGCCTCGAAACCGTCCTCAAACGTCTCGTGGTGAGCCCAGGATCATTTCCCCCCACTTCCCCGTGCCCAGTTCGCCGTGGTTTGCCCGGCGTAACTCCGGCGAGGTCCCAGGGACCAAAGTTCATCGTCTACCTTTGTTTAGGGGCCTCTGCGCAAAAGTGCAGGACTGGTTCGCGAAGTTTTGAAAGATCTAGGGTTCTCTGCGTAAAAAGATTCTTAAGTCTAGGTTTGATTTTCCCAATTCTTGTAAAATCCATTAAAAATCGTAGAAAAATCAGAAAAATACACAAAAATACTCCCTGGATTCGTGAGAGTCTAAGCTACAATCTCTATTAGACAAGTTTGTACTTTTGATGAACTGTTTATGAATTAAAATTCAAGTTATGAAAATCTAAAGTTGTGCACCATTTCAAATCCAGAGCTCCGCTGGGGTTGAGCTTTGGATATATTGTGTATAGTGACTTCGGACAGCTTGTGTCCAAAGGGGACCTAAAAATATGATGTGTAGCTCCAGTTATGAATTAAAATAGGTTTTCTGTCTTTTTGCAGTGCAGAAATCATTAAAAATAATATATGCAGTGAAAAATCACCATTTTGCTCCAGAGAACTTAAAACTTGTTGGCACACATGTTAAAAATGGGAAACTTAATTTTTGCCCTGTTCAGAATAGGAAATACTTAAATATGTGTTTTTGGATAGAAAAATATTGAGGACTACCCAAGGGTTATTTTGAGCCATCACTTGGCCAGAGCCCTCCTGATATTTAGGACTAGCTTGGGTAGGAAAATCTACTGAAATGGATGAATTTTCAATTTATTATGGATTTAATTCATTTTCTGCAGTCAGCTGTTTGTAGATTTTTAATAAATTATGTGTAACTCCAAATTAGCTAAATTTTGGAGTGAGCTTAGCTCTTATACTCCAGTAGCTGTCATAAATTTTATAGCTAAAAATGATGAACAGAAATGGAGAAACAAAAATGAGAAGGAATCTAGATGGAAATTGAATTATATAAAAGAATAAACCTTTTTGGTTAATTGGTTAAATTAAAATGGTTAGAATCTGAAATTCAGAACAACCACCCTAATTTGTGAAGAAATAAATAGAATTCTTTTATATATGTACACAATCACCATCGAATTCAAATAAAACTTTGTCCACACCTACACTTGCTTTTGTGAAGAAAATAGAAATGCCTAAGCATGTCTAGGTGAATATGGCCTTCAAAGGCCTTAATCTTAGCATCTAAAGGCAGCCGCCTTAAACCGTGCATATCATGTAGAAGGCGCTATCCCATACGGCGACTACACCCTCATCCCCGCAGACGAGGAAGGAGTCCCGGAGCACGGTGCCGGTACGGAAGTGACCAACCCGGAGGCTAACTCTCAGTCCGAGCAAGAAGGCAAGCCCCGGAGCATAACCTGACTTTACCAAATCTTGCGCTTGAATTCCTTATGTTTGTGCATTTACGTTTCAAGGAGTTGATTGAATACCATAGCTGCAAATCCCCTAGTACCTATGACTTGCAATACTAGTATGAAAGGGATCGATAGTGCATTGCTATAGGTCCGTTACAAGTCGAGTGATTTCCTGTCACTCGCGAGACATAGGAATTGCTTGTCTTTACTTATGTTGGAATCATAAGGATTGACGGGCGGGATGATAGATGTAGATCTCCCGTCCGTGTATGATAATGGATTTAAGGTCGAAACGTGTGGAAAGAGCTGTCAAGTTTTTGAACGTACCACATGCATGCCGATGTATGGGGATCGGTAAGCCCGGTACCAGATTGAAGCAGCTAGGGCCGATAGCCATCTCTCCTTGGAAACTTTGTTTTCCCCTGCCGTACACTTGTGGATATATGCGTGATGCTGTGAGTGAAGCAGTAAACCTTTATCCTAAGGAAATGGACCCGGTTCCGAATTGTGGATCGATGGGAAAGGTTGGGAAATGCTTGTACCTTTTATAGCAAGCAGAGTATCCGTGTGTGTTGGGTTTCCCCTGGCCAGGTAGCACAAATTCGGTTCGAACTGTCCGCTTCTCGCGGTTAATGAGACTGCTTGACCGCCTTGCTGCATTGAGTAATAAGTGAAAGTTTGAGATTGATAAATATGTTCTATGAATTAATTTGTATTGCACCACTTGTATGCTTAGAAAGGATGCTAATCTAGAATGGTTAAATATACTAGAATATGATGCTAAAACTTGAAAGCAAGGATTTACCTTTAGTTGCTTTTTGGCAAACAAACCCAC
Organism: Digitaria exilis; assembly: GCA_015342445.1. NCBI lineage: Eukaryota > Viridiplantae > Streptophyta > Magnoliopsida > Poales > Poaceae > Digitaria > Digitaria exilis. The sequence goes on from JACEFO010002701.1 coordinate 484,582, forward strand.
CAGCCAAAGGCCTTTCATTGTCTAGATGTCGGTGATGTAGTTTTCACCCGACGGGTAAGCCTTGCTGAGTATTAGTATACTCAGCCTTGCTTGTGGCATTATTTCTACAGGTATCATTTTGGATGTGGATGCTATGACTTGGCCTGCCCAGGTTCCACCTGGCTGGCTGGTGGGCGTGCTGTTGTTTCGATCGAGAAAAGTACGTGGTTTAATCGGGTTTAATCCGAGGGCGCTCCAGCTTATTCCGGATTAAGTGCCTGACTACGTGATTAGTGGTCCCAAGGTACTTAACTTGGAATAATTTCGGAGTGGTCCGCCACAGCTGGCATCAGAGCCGAAGCAGCAGACCGGAGAGAGCAACAAACCTTTAATAAACTATTTTTGAATAAAACTTGCCAACTCGTACGTCCGACGCGTTTTGCGGAGGAAGGTCCTATGATAACCGTTAAGGATGTTACCTAGAACGTGAAGCCTATGTGGGTTAAGGGATCACGATATGATAGGTGGCAATTAGTATATTATACTGACTTCCAGCACATTTCATTCTATCATTTACTTTACGCAATGGTGGGCGCAAGGTACGGCGATTGCTGTAACGTACCACGGCACTATATGAAAATATAGTGGCGGCACATAGTCAATACGCTGTGATGGCGTATGAAATTAGAATAGGATGGTGGGCGCAAGGTACGGCGATTGCTGTAGCGTACCACGGCATCATATGCAAATATGATGGCGGCACAAAGTCAATACGCTATTGCAGTAGCGTATGAAACCGTCAATATGTTGCCTTGGTGACATATGAACATTGCCCGTTCAATGTTAAACGTTCGGCTGCCACCTCTATAGTGGGTGGTAATGAATGGAGACGCTTTCGTGAGTGCTGGCACGAAAGGTTGATTATACATGCTCTGGAATGAAATTTTCTGCAGGTACACTAACCGCGAATCCGTATGTGAGACGGTTATAGAAATTCGACTAGTTAATATAAGGAGAGACGAATATTGCCTAGCCACCGGCACTAACTTCGTATGCCAAAAGTTATTGGCATGTGTGTGGTGAGAACGAATAAGACGCTCATGCATTGCATCTCACTGAATTAATACCAATTTTAATCCATGACCAAATTGAACCGTCAAAGAAATTGAAATTCAAACCAGAAATCCTGCTGAGAACAACCTGTTGCACCCTTAATTCGAAACTGAAAACGTGGTCAAATGAAAAAGTGATCAACATGAAAGTTGTCATAAATATTATAAAGAATATGCTGGAGAAATTTCAACGAAAATGGATCAGTAAAACTGGAGTTATGCTAAAAATAGTAACCTCCTGTCTGCTGGAAATTTCTGGGGACAGTGAGATAAAAATCAAATTTTTACACCATCTTAACGACAGTTTCTGCTCAAACCTCCAACATGAAACTTGTTAGGAATTACTTAAACTATGTTCTGGCCAAATTCGGGAATTTTTGAGCTTGTAGATTTCGGGTTTTGTAATTTTTACCACCTTACACAGAATCTGTTTTTGTCTTTGGCGCTAACCGATTCTCACCCTTGCCCTTTTTCCTTTGGTTCAGATGGCCGCCCTCGCTGACCTGGCTAGCTACCCCAACGACGTGTCTTTCTCTGATTGCTTGGGATGGGAAGGATTCCCTAGCATCCTGTGGTCGGTTCTACAGGCACTGGACTACCCGACACCGCCGCAGTATGAGAGGACTATTATCCGAGACCGAGGTGTGGTTCGTTCCCGTGTGCGGTTGGTGGTATACCGCCACCCGCCGTGTCCTAGCTCCCCCACCTGGACAGTGGAAGTGCACGGGCACCACATGGAGACGACGTGCGAGCTAGCTGCCTTAAATGGCATTAGTTCCTTTGTGGCTCAGCACCAGGAGTTGGTTGAGCACCAGTTACTTGGTTTGTTTCCGCCGACTCAGCCAGATGATCCCCACTGGATGAGGCGTTACCTTAGTTCTCCTCTGAGGATGGCGGAGAGCCCCGTCGCAGCAGCCGCCTTGATGATGAGGTGGATGCGGGCGTATCACCGGTTACAGGCACTTCTTGGACGGTCGCAGAGCGAGTTGCTCAGGACTGCCATGGACATGTCCGCTCGCGCCCGTGACATAGGGGTTGAGAGGACCTCCTTGTCCATTGAGGTGACCACTAGAGATGCTATGATTGCTGACTTGGAGAGGCAACTGAATGACCTCCAGATTGCACACAACAACACCCAGAATGAGTTAGCTCAAACTAGAGATGAGCTTGAGGAGGTACACGGTACCTTGGAGCATGCAAATGCTATGCTTGCTGCCCACGACGCTCAGCACCTCTTGGAGCAGCAAGGAGGGGATGTGGATGGTGAGGGAGAGGCCCCAGACTCTGACATGGATACCGAGGACGACATGCCGCCCCTTCCAGCTCCACCTTCTCCTATGGGCAGTGAGGCTACCGCTAACGACTTGGATGATTTTTAGAGCGGTAGAAGCAAGTACTCCTCCGCTAGGCCTAGATTTTGGCTTCATGTTGTAATAGGCTAGCTGGAGTTGAGCTCCCCATGTCATCTTTTGTGGCAATGTAAAATTAATGGTGTGGTTGTGATGTAAGACTTGATGAAGCTTTAATGGCTGTGCTGAAAACATTCTGCAGCTAACTTTGTTTTAATTATTGACGAGTTCTCCTGTCATTTCTGGGTTGTGATGTGAACTACAAAGTTGTTTGGAATGTGTCAAACAAAATGATCACCAAATTGCAACCCCATTGGTTAAGCGAAATAAAAATGGCGATCAAAACGCTACAGCTCGGCCTGCTGAAAAACAGCAAATGCAGGGAGCTAAAGATTGAATTTTTCGGCTTAGTTCCAGTCCGAATTTGAAATTGAGCCCAACATGAAAGTTGTAGAGCATAAAATTTTCGAGCTACTGACCGAATGGGAGCCATTGACTTGTTTCCTGTTGGGAGATATGATTTTTCTTCCGAACTGCGTGTTGATGTGTCATTCTGCGCAGTATACTTAATATGTGGTCACATTCTATCTTGTCATTTATTATGCAAGCTTATGAAATGTGGCTAATACAAGTACCTACTGCAGATGGCAATCACCCGCAGCGGTCACGACGCTAGTGGCTCCAATGCTAACCAACAGGGGCCTGAGGGGCAGCAACAGCCACCGCCACCTCCTCCACCGCAGCAACCTCCGACGTGGCAGCAGCTGTATGCCACGCAAACAGAGATTCTTCGGAACCTGCAGCATCAGCAGCAGATGATGCAGCAGCAAATGCTTCAACAGGGAGGTCAACGGGCCCCTCAGCCTCAAGTGGCCCGATACGAGTATTTTCTGGCGACGCACCCGCCGATCTTCTCTCGTGCCGATGAGCCTTTGGAGGCCGACACATGGATTCGAGCTATCGAGTCCAAGTTCACCATTCTGGCAACGCCTTGCACCTCCAACCGCAAGGTCGTGTTCGCGGCGCAGCAGCTCCGCGGCCCAGCTCTCCTTTGGTGGGAGAACTACCTGGCCCTGCAGCAGGAGGGTCATGTAGTTGAGTGGGATGAGTTCAAGGCTGCATTCAAAGCTCATCACATTCCGGCCGGTCTGGTTGAAAGAAAGCTGAATGAGTTTTTAGCGCTGACCCAGGGTACTCGCACGGTACTGCAGTACGCCCAGGCCTTTAATGGTCTGTGCCCCTACGCAGGTCATCACGCCGATTCGGATGAGAAGAAGCTTGAAAGGTTCCGCCGTGGCCTTAACACCAAGTTGAAGGCACAATTGGCCACCACCCGTGCTGCCACGTACGGTGATCTCGTGAACCTTGCTATCGCCCAGGAAGACGCCAATGTGGTGCACAAGGCGGAGAAGAAGAGGAAGACTCCCGCTGGACCGTCAAGCTCGCAGCCCCAAAGGTTCCGCCTGGTTCCCCCGGCTGCACCGCAGGGACAGTCCAGGGCACCTCAGGGAGGTGGATGGGTTGCTAGGCCGCCACAGCCTAACGCACCTCGTTTCCCTCCACCGCCGCAGCAGCAGCAAGCACCGAGGCAAAATGCACAGCAGCCAGCTCGCCCTGGAGCCGGCTATCAATGTTTCAAATGTGGAAGCAAAGACCACTTTATCAAGGATTGCCCGCAGAACAAGCAGCAACACCAGCGCCCGGGAAATCAGCAAGGCAAGGGCAAGCAGCAGCAGCGTGTGCAAGTTCGCCAAGGACGGCTCAACTACACCACCTTGGCCGACTTACCCGAGGGAGCCCCAGACATGACTGGTACTTTCCCTATCTGCACTCAACCTGCTGTGATATTGTTTGATTCCGGGGCAACGCATAGCTTTATAAGCACAAGATTTCACGTGAAATGCGGATTAAAATCGTACCATACCAAATCATCTTACGTGATATCAACTGCGGGAGGTAAAATTGCATCCAACCAAGTCACCCGAAAGGTTCCGATCAGGCTGGGAAGTAAAACATTTCCTACTAATTTGATTCTGCTTGGTATGGAAGGGATTGACATTGTGTTAGGAGCCAATTGGATGACTCAACATAAGGTTGTCTTAGATGTTGCGGAACGAGTTGTTGAGATAAACTCGCCTACGCATGGCCCGAGTGTGCTATATCTGCCACAACGGACTTGCGTCGATGCATGTGCTTATACCATGGTCGAAACCCAACTAAAGGACATTCCGGTGGTGTGTGAGTATGCCGATGTATTTCCGGATGACTTACCAGGGATGCCGCCGGATAGGGACATTGAATTTGTGATTGAACTTCAACCTGGCACAGCACCTATATCAAAGAGACCATATAGAATGCCGCCCAATGAATTGGCTGAATTAAAAATTCAACTCCAAGAATTGCTAGATAAGGGTTTCATTCGCCCAAGTGTTTCACCTTGGGGATGTCCCGCTATCTTTGTGAAGAAGAAGGACCATTCCTTGAGGTTGTGTATTGATTACCGGCCTCTCAATGCGGTAACCATTAAGAATAAGTACCCGCTCCCCCGCATTGACATCTTGTTTGATCAATTAGCTGGCGCCAGAGTGTTCTCCAAGATTGACCTTCGCTCTGGCTATCACCAAATAAAAATCAGGCCTTGTGATATTCCAAAGACTGCCTTTTCCACACGATATGGACTTTATGAATTCTTGGTTATGTCTTTTGGACTTACCAATGCACCAGCCTATTTCATGTACCTCATGAATTCGGTCTTCATGTCTGAACTAGACAAGTTTGTGGTGGTTTTCATTGACGACATTCTTATATACTCTAAGAATGAGGAAGAGCACGCTGAGCACCTTCGCATTGTTCTTCAAAGGCTGAGAGACCACCAGCTCTACGCCAAGCTCTCCAAGTGTGAATTCTGGTTAGAGAATGTAAAGTTTTTAGGCCACACGGTTTCCAAGGATGGTATATCCGTGGATCCAACCAAAGTGCAGGAGGTGCTAGACTGGCAACCACCTACCTCTGTCCACGAGATTCGGAGTTTTCTGGGATTAGCCGGTTATTACCGCCGTTTTATTCCGGACTTCTCTCGAATTGCGAAGCCCATGACCGAACTCTTAAAGAAGGGAGTCAAATTTGAGTGGAATGACAAATGTGAAGAAGCTTTTCACACCTTACGAAGACATTTAACTTCAGCCCCAGTTTTGGCTCAGCCCGATTGCACCAAGTCATATGATGTTTATTGTGATGCATCAGGCACCGGTCTTGGCTGTGTTCTCATGCAAGAGAACCGAGTCATTGCTTATGCTTCTCGAGCACTTCGACCTCATGAGCAAAACTACCCCACGCATGATCTTGAGTTAGCAGCGGTCATTCATGCTCTCAAGATGTGGAGACACTATTTGATGGGAGTTCCCTGCAACATATACACAGACCACAAGAGCCTCAAATATGTTTTCACTCAGGCACATTTAAATATGAGGCAGCGAAGATGGTTGGAGTTAGCAAAGGACTATGACCTTAGTGTACATTATCACCCCGGGAAGGCTAATGTGGTGGCGAATGCACTAAGCCGCAAAGACCATTGTCATTGTCTTTCCGTGGAGTCCTACGCTGACACCCTGTGTCACGAAATGGCAAAGCTCAATTTAGAGATTGTTCCACACGGGTACTTCAACCATATTGCAGTGGAACCAACCTTGCACGATCAGATTGTTGTAGCCCAATTGAATGACGCGGGCATTAAAGTTCTTAAAAGGAAATTGTCCAAGGAAAAGGTGAAAGAGAAGTACAAGTGCTTCCGGTTCGATGAGCAGGGAGTGATGTGGTTTGGACATCGCCTCGTGGTGCCCAAAAACACGGAACTCCGGAGAAAGATTATGGATGAGGCACATCTCTCTAAATTTTCTATCCATCCCGGCAGCACCAAAATGTACCAAGATTTGAAACAAAACTTTTGGTGGACTCGAATGAAGCGAGAAATTGCCACATATGTGTCAGAATGTGACACCTGCCAACGGGTTAAGGCCAGCCACTTGAAGGTAGCAGGCACGCTTCAACCTCTACCTATTCCCTCATGGAAATGGGAAGATATAAGCATGGATTTTATTGTTGGACTTCCCAGGACCCCTCAGGGGCACGATTCTATTTGGGTAATTGTGGATCGCCTTACCAAGACCGCACACTTTATTCCAGTCAATACCATTTACCCTGTTAAGAAGTACGCGGAGATTTATTTGGAGCGGATCGTTTGTCTACATGGGGTACCCAAGACGATAATTTCAGATCGTGGTGCTCCATTCGTAGCACGCTTTTGGGAACAATTGCAAATGTCCCTAGGCACCAAGCTGATCCGTAGTTCAGCATATCACCCTCAGACCGATGGGCAGACGGAAAGGGTAAATCAGATACTTGAGGACATGCTTCGAGCTTGTGTTATTCATTATGGGAAGAATTGGGAGAAGTGTTTATCCCTAGCCGAATTCTCCTATAACAACAGCTACCAAGCGAGCCTTAAAATGGCACCTTTCGAAGCCTTATATGGTAGAAGATGTCGGACCCCGTTGTGTTGGTCCCAGGCAGGCGAGAGATATGCTTATGGCCCTGACCTTGTGAAGGAAGCCGAAGAAAAGGTTAGAATCATTCGGGAGAATTTGAAGACCGCCCAGTCACGACAAAAGAGTTACTTTGATCAGCGGCGGAAGCCACTTCAGTTTGAAGTTGGTGAACACGCGTATCTTAAGGTCTCCCCGACCAAGGGTGCGCAAAGATTTGGACTCAAGGGCAAGCTTGCACCTCGCTATATCGGCCCGTATGAAATTACTCAACAATGTGGGCCGGTAGCCTATCAAGTGAAGCTTCCCGAGAAACTTTCAGCGGTACACAATGTGTTTCACGTTTCTCAACTCAAGAGGTGTCTTCGTGTTCCAACCGAAATTGTTGAACAAGAGGAACCCTCGGTTGAACCGGATCTCTCTTATGATGAGCATCCTGTCAAGATCCTCGACGAGAAAGAGCGACAGACACGAAGAAAGGGAGTTAAAATGTACAAGATTCAGTGGAGTCATCACTCCGAAGATGAAGCCACGTGGGAAACCGAGGACTATCTTAGGAAGAATTTCCCCGACATACTTCCATAAGCCGAGGTATTTCTTTTTCCCCTTTTTATCCTTAAGTTTGATCGAATCTCGGGACGAGATTCCTTTAAGGGGGGTAGGCTGTGACATCTCTGATGTCAAAAATGATTAAAAAGTGCAATTAAGATCAATGAACAGGGAATTGGGTGGAGAATTCAAAAATTCAGCAAAAATTCAAACTTAAACCCCAAAAACAGGGATTGTTTGACACCAGCTGAAAACTCAAGATTTTTGTACTACACATGAAAATCTCCCAAAATAAAAGTTGTTTGTCATCACAAATAAACCCTAGTAACTGTTTGGAACTTTTAAAAATTTTGCAGTTTAGCCCCTCAAAAACTCAAATTACCGTTCTGGGCACCTTTTCGTCTTTGGGTTATTTGAGCTTGAAAAACTTCGAATTTCAAGTTCATCCCAAAACGAAAGTTGTGTCCCATCTTCCAAACTACAACTTTTAGTTTTACACTTTTTCAAGTTCAGTTCAAATTTTTGGAGACAATTTGAATTCAAACTCGGAGCTCCACGGGCAAGGAACAGTGCCCCTGGCGCGCGCTGCGCCGGCCAGAGCTCGGCCGCCACGCGGCCGGCGAGCGGCGCAGGCGGCGCTGACGCGGCCAAGGCGCGGCGGAAGGTGGCGCTTGTCGCCTAGCCGTTGTCCGTCCACTCCCGTGCCATCAAGTCGCCGCCGTCGCCTCGCTCCTCCTCGCGCCGCGGACGCCATCATGGCGGTCTCGCGCGCCGCGGTCGCGCGCGCGCGCTCGCGCTGCGCTGCGCGCTGCAGGCCGCGATTCTGTGACATCTCTGATGTCAAAAGAATTAAAAAGTGCAATTAAAATCAATACAACAGGGAATTGGGTTGAAATTCAAAAATTCGTCAAAAATTCAATTATAATTCAAAAACAAGGGTTGTTTGGCACCCAACTAAAACTTAAACATCTCGGACAGCCCTTCGCGACAACCTCGCCACGGCGTTCGCGCCGATCGGTGACCCTCGAGCGGGAATGTCCGTCACGATCGAGGTTAGCCGTAAAAATCCGTCCCGATCGAGCTATGTCCGTGACGATCGAGCCTAGTCAGTATGTCCGTGACGATCGAGCTATGACCGTGACGATCGAGCCTAGCCGGTAGTTTCCGTCACGATTCGAGGCTGCACGACAGGACCCTCGAGGCCCCGCCGTCCGTCGCGCTCGAGGCTCCGCAGCCAAGCTCGAGGGCTCACCCTCGAGCGACGTTCCGTCACCCTCGAGGCTCCGCAGCCAAGCTCGAGGACTCACCCTCGAGCGACGTTCCGTCACGCTCGAGGCTTCGCAGCCAAGCTCGAGGGGGGCACTCACCCTCGAGTGGCGTTTCCGACCATTCGAGGCTCGGCAAGCTCGAGCTTGCGGTTCAAGCTCGAAGCGCCGTAGCGCCTGGTCGAAGTGCCCGGTCCAAGCTCGGAAGTTGTGTCCCGCACCTCAAACTCCAACTTTTAATTTTACACGTTTCGAAGTTCAGCTCAAATTTTTGGAGAAAGTTCAAAAGGGGCAAAGAGCTCCACGGGGCTGCCAGCTCGCCCCTGGCGCGCTCTGCTCCGGCCGGAGTCCGGCCGCCACGTGGCCGGCGTGTGGCGGAGACCGCGTCGGGTCGGCCGAGCTGTGGCGGCAGCTAGCTTTTGTCCTCACGCGTTTGTCCAAGCCTTCCGTACCGTCACTTCGCGGGCGACGGCGCACTGCTGCCTCGCGCCGCGGAGCGCCATCATGGCAAGCTCGCTCGGCACTGGTCGCAGCCGCGCAGCGCCGCCCGCAGTCGCGATGCTCGCTCGCTACGCGCCAAGGAGCACTGTGGAGGATCCCCAGCGATCACGCCACAATCTTCCTCGCCCAATCGTGTCGCGCGCGCTCTGTTCGAGCTCGCCGCGCCATCAATGGCGACCGCGACAGCCACCCACGCGCTCGCACGCTCCCGAGGCCGCACAGTGCCTCCCTTGCGTGCCCAAGCACTCCACCGCGCACTCCCACCCCTCCTCTCACTCGCTCACTTGGTCATTTCCACTTCCCCGCGCTCGCTCGGTCTTCTTCCTCCTCGCGACGCGCAAGCCGAACCCAAGCTCTTCGCGAAATTCCTCGTCCACGCTCCACCATTCCCCAATCCATCCCGCACGGAGCTAGTCCACTCCACCAGCTCCAAAACCCCCAACTTTCCCCAAGCTATTGTCCCTTCTCCGGCGAGAATTTGCGATTTCCCCAAATCGCGAATTCCGGCCGTCGAAGCACCCGCACGTCGAGACCCTACTCCGAGCCGTCCCCGAGCTTCCTCGAGCACGCCATTAGCTTCCCCAAGCTCTGCTGGTGCTCAAGGACCTCTCCCCCCTCCGCGAACGACCCCGAGCTCGCCGGCGTAGAAGCCGCGGCGGCCGCGCCGCCACCACCTCGTCGCCGGCGAAACTCCGACCATCCCCGGCCTCCCAACCGTCCCCAAACGACTCGTGGTGAGCCCAGGAATCTTTTCCCCCTCTTCCCCGAGCCCAGTTCGCCGTGGTTTGCCCGGCGTAACTCCGGCGAGCTCCCGAGGGCCATTGTTCATCGTCTACCTCTTTCCAGGGTCTTTCGTGCAAAAGTGCAGGACCTGTTCGCGAAAGTTTGAAAGTTCTAGGGTTCTCGGTGAAAATAGATTCTTACCCTAGATTTGATTTTTCCCGAATCTTGTAAAATCGATTAAAAATCGTAGAAAAATCGGAAAAATGTGCAAAAAAATACTCTCTGGAATCGTTAGAGTCTAAACTACAATCTCTATTAGACATGTTATTGCTTTTAGTGAACTGTTATTGAATTAAAAATCAAACTAGGAAAACCTAAAGTTGTGCACCATTTCAAATCCATAGCTCCGCTGGGGTTGAGCTTTGGGTATGTTGTGCATATAGGCTTTGGACAGCTTGTGTCCAAAGGAGACTCAAAAATATGATGTGTAGCTCTAGTTATAGATTTAAATGTGTTTTCTGACTTTCTGCAGTAAAGAAATTGTTAAAAATAAATTGTGCAGCGAAAAATCATCATTTTGCTCCTGAGAACTTAAAACTTGTTAACACACATGTTAAAAATGAAAAACTTAATTTTTGCTCTGTTTAGAATGGCAAATAATTAAATATGTGTTTTTGGATAGAAAAATAATGAGGACTACCCAAGGGTTATTTTGAGCCACCACTTGGCCAGAGCCCTCCTCATGATATTGCTTAGCCTTGGTAGGAAGATCTCCTGAAATAGATGAAATTTCAATTTATTATGCCTTTAATTCACTTCCTGCAGCTAGCTGTTTATAGATTTTTAATAAATTATGTGTAACTCGAAATTAGCTAAATTTTGGAGTGAGCTTAGCTCTTATACTCCAGTAGCTGTCATAAAGTTTATAGCTAAAATTAATGAACAGAAAGGGAGAAATAAAAATGGAAAGGAATCTAGATGGAAATCGGATTATATAAAGAGAATAACCTTTTCGGATTAAATTAGTTAGAGTAAAATGAATAACTTAAAATCCCAAAACAGCCACCCTGTTTTGTGAAGAAACAACTAGAATTCTTTTATATATGTACACAATCACCATCGAATTCAACTAAAACCTTTTTCACCACCAACACTTGCTTTTGTGAAGAGAATACAAGTATCTAAGTATGTCTAGGTGAATATGGCCTTCAAGGCCCTAGTCTTAGCATCAAAAGGGCAGCCGCCTTAAAACTTATGCATATCATGTAGAAGGCGTTCTTCCGGACGGCGACTACACCCTCGTCCCCGCAGAAGAGGAGCAAGTTCCGGAGCCCGACGCCGGTGCAGACGTGACCAACGCAGGAGCTAACTCTCAGCCCGAGCAGGAAGGCAAGCCCCGGAGCATGACCTAACTCTCACTAAATTATGCACTTGAATTCTCTATGTTTGTGCATTACGTTTCTAGGAGTTGATTGAATACCATAGCTGCAATATTTTCCTAGTGCCTATGACTTGCAATACTAGTATGAAAGGATCGGTAGAGCATTGCTATAGGTTCGTTACAAGTCGAGTGATTTCCTGTCACTCGCGAGATATAGGAATTGCTTGTCTTTACTTATGTTGGAATCATAAGGATTGACGGGCGGGATGATAGATGTAGATCTCCCGTCCGTGTTTGATAATTGGTTAAGGTCGGAAGGTGTGGATACTAAGTCAAGTTTTTGAACGTACCACATGCATGCCGGTATATGGGAGCCGGTAAGCCCGGTACCAGATTGAAGCAGCTAGGGCCGATAGCCATCTCTCCTTGGAAACTTTGTTTTCCCTTGCCGTACACTCGTGGATGTATGCGTGATGCTGTGAGTGAAGCAGTAAACCTTCATCCTAAGGAAGTGGACCCGGTTCCGAATTGTGGATCGATGGGAAAGGTTGGGAAATGCTTGTACCTTTTATCGCAAGCAGAGTATCCGTGTGTGTTGGGTTTCCCCTGGCCAGGTAGCACAAATTCGGTTCGAACTGTCCGCTTCTCGCGGTTAATGAGACTGCTTGACCGTCAGGCCACATCGAGTAATAAGTGGAATTTGAGATTATGAAATTGTTCTATGAATTAAATTGTATTGCTACACTTGTATGCTTAGAGAGGATGCTAATCTAGAATGGTTAAATTTATTAGAATATGGTGCTAAAACTTGAAAGCAAGGATCTACTTTTAGTTGCTTTTTGGCAAACAAACCCACCAGCCAAAAGCCTTTCATTGTCTAGATGTCGGTGATGTAGTTTTCACCCGACGGGTAAGCCTTGCTGAGTATTAGTATACTCAGCCTTGCTTGTGGCACTATTTTACAGGTATAATTCTGGATGTGGATGCTATGACTTGGCCTACCCAGGTTCCACCTGGCTGGCACATCGAATGGGTCCCGTCCTCCGGCGAGGATCGGGAGGAGTAGCTTCGTGGCAGGCTTCATCACGGAGTTACCTGTTTCGTCGTTAGATTATTTACTTCCGCTGCAATGAACTCTAATTTCAGTTATGTTGAACTTTAGATTCCGCTGCAAGACTTGTGTACTCTGATTTTAAAATTTGCACTCGGTTTGTAATAACTACTTCTCTATGTGTGTAAGTTAATTTGTGGAATGTTGTAATCTCTGGAACTCACCTTCGTGTGGGCCTGCTGCTGTTACGATCTAGTTAAGTACGTGGTTTAATCGGGTTTAATCCGACGGCGCTCCAGCTTATTCCGGATTAAGTGCCTGACTACGTGATTAGTGGTCTGAGGGTACTTAACTTGGAATAATTTCGGAGTGGTCCGCCACAGCTGGCATCAGAGCCGAAACAGCAGCCCGGAGAGAGCAACAAACCTTTAATAAACGATTTTTGAATAAAACTTGCCAACTCGTGCTTCCGATGCGTTTTGCAAAGGAAAGTTAAGTTAGGACCGTTAAGGATGTTACCTAGAGCGTGAAGCCTATGTGGGTTAAGGGATCACGTTATGGTAGGTGGCAGATAGTATATTATGCTAACTTCCAGCACATTTCATTCTGTCATTTACTTTCCGCAATGGTGGGCGCAAGGTGATGAGCTCGTGGATCATCATGTTTGTTTTGAAAAACTTGATAAAAATTGTTCCAGGGTAGCAAATAGAATGGCTATGCAGTTTGGATCATTTGCACATAATAACATGAAGGAAGGAATTTTCTTTACTATTGGAACTTTGCCGACCAGACATATTTTTAAAGGAGCTCATTTTCTTAGGAAGAAAGAGACGATGGTGCAAGCCAAGGAAAATCCAATATGAGGCTTCATGCTATTATGCTAATCAATTCAGTTCTAATTAGAGTCATTAGCAAGCTTGCTGGATTATTTTAATATACTTTGACGTGAGTTGTTAGCTTGTAGTGGTCGAGTCATAGTCTGTTTCAATTAGAGTTTGAGTCTAAGTCGGTCTGGTCAGATTGAGTCAAGTTAAATGGTTGAGTCAGACCAGGACCTAATTGAGTCTGATTAGGTGCCTGCGTGCATGTATATGGCCAGTTCCGGCTGTGTAACGGGGAGATTAGATTGGGTTTGTTTCAACGTGAGTTTTATCTTCGGAAGACAGAACCCTAGGGAGGGACTCCCATCATCTCGTGGAGAGAATTATCATCGGATCCTGCGTGGATTTGTGTTGGTGTGCGGTCAAGCTTTGTCTTGGGCGTGCTCTGGAATTCTACAGAATTTCCCATCTTCTGATCGTGGTTCTTTGAAGCCGTGGGTGGAAGACCTATCTAGGGTTTGGTTTAAATCTTGTAAGCTAATCCCTAATCATCTATCTTTACTACTGCTGGTGTAAGATTGATCTTGTGAAATTGTTACCTAAGTCTATTGTACGGTGACTGGCCGATTAAATTAATCCAAGTGGTTTTGGTCTGTACGTGAGGCTCCAATCTTGCTTTGGTTGTTCTGTTGCGGGAGATCACTTTGAGTTCGTTTTCTTCTCGTGACCAATTGGGAATTGAATGCACTAGTTGTTTACCTATCATATCCTGACATTACGCTGTCGTTATATTTTATTGGGCTGGTCTCGTGAGAATAATCATCTCAATTGCTGCCGCTGCTGTGATTGTTTATTTCTAAAAATAAATACTCAGTGAAAGTATTTGCTGCTAGTACCGTGAAAGATTGGGACAAAATCTCCAGACACGTCGTCGTGTTATCATCATTTGGTATCAGTTTAGCCGGGTTGCTCACGGTACTCTGGTAATTTTTGTGATGATGGATTTCTATGATGTTAATGTATTTGCTGAGTTTGTGCCAGTGCTATGTCCCACAGCTTCTAGATCTGAGTACTATAAGTGGGAGGATGCTATACTAGATTGTTATAAGATTGGTGAATTACCATTACATCATTTGGTAATTTTGGCAAGACAAAGTTTCTCTATTCCTGTTAAATTATGGTTTCGGAGAATGCAGTTGGAACATGGTAGCAATTATGGTACTTCTTGGTACAAGATGAAGGAGATTTTACGATGCCGATTTGCTCCTGCTCTTGAACCAAAGACCCATATACTATCCGACGGCGGAAATTTTTCATTGGATGCTTCTGAATTTTCTGCTCTCCAACAATTTGAGAAGAATGCTTCTACTAAGACCCCAATTGAAATAGTGTCACCTAGTGATTCTTTTACAGCCACATCTACTGTTGAAACAGGTGACCAAGTGACAGATAGTGATTCTGATATTTTTTCTACACCAGTGCAGCACGTTTGTGGGTCTTCTTGTGATGATCAGGTGGAAGCTTCGATTACAATTCCTGCTACGGTTGTGCACTCTTCTATTGATTCTTCTATTGAGCCATCGCTTGATGCTAATATGACAAGTGGGTTATCTTTGATGTCTCATGAAGTGCAGCGTGATGGCACCATTGCTAATGTGAAGGGGCAGCGTTCCAATATTTTTCAATCAGAGTGCAAAATACAAGACAAGGTATGCAAGCTTATTATTGATGGTGGTAGTTTCACTAATGCTATCAGCTTAGATATGGTGCATGCATTGTCTTTGTCTACATGGCGGCTTCCCGCACCTTGTTATATGCACTGGATGAATAAAAGTGGCACCCTGAAAATTACTCACAAGGCAAGAGTAAAATTTTCAGTGGGCGATTACGTGGATAGCGTGGTATGTGTTGTAGCACCGTTGACTGCATGTCATTTGTTGCTTGGGAGACCATGGCAGTTTGATCTTGATGCTACTCATGGTGGTCGTTCTAATAATTATTCGTTTGTGCACAATGGAGTTCATCATGTGCTGAAACCAATGTCGGTTAGTACAATTAAGGCTGAGATTTTTGCTCCTGTGTTTGCTGCTCCAAGGAAGAAGATGAAAGACCCGCCAATGGATGCCTCAAAGCCGAGGACGGCTTTGTTTCAAGAAGGGGAGAATGATGAGCTCGTGGATCATCATGTTTGTTTTGAAAAACTTGATAAAAATTGTTCCAGGGTAGCAAATAGAATGGCTATGCAGTTTGGATCATTTGCACATAATAACATGAAGGAAGGAATTTTCTTTACTATTGGAACTTTGCCGACCAGACATATTTTTAAAGGAGCTCATTTTCTTAGGAAGAAAGAGACGATGGTGCAAGCCAAGGAAAATCCAATATGAGGCTTCATGCTATTATGCTAATCAATTCAGTTCTAATTAGAGTCATTAGCAAGCTTGCTGGATTATTTTAATATACTTTGACGTGAGTTGTTAGCTTGTAGTGGTCGAGTCATAGTCTGTTTCAATTAGAGTTTGAGTCTAAGTCGGTCTGGTCAGATTGAGTCAAGTTAAATGGTTGAGTCAGACCAGGACCTAATTGAGTCTGATTAGGTGCCTGCGTGCATGTATATGGCCAGTTCCGGCTGTGTAACGGGGAGATTAGATTGGGTTTGTTTCAACGTGAGTTTTATCTTCGGAAGACAGAACCCTAGGGAGGGACTCCCATCATCTCGTGGAGAGAATTATCATCGGATCCTGCGTGGATTTGTGTTGGTGTGCGGTCAAGCTTTGTCTTGGGCGTGCTCTGGAATTCTACAGAATTTCCCATCTTCTGATCGTGGTTCTTTGAAGCCGTGGGTGGAAGACCTATCTAGGGTTTGGTTTAAATCTTGTAAGCTAATCCCTAATCATCTATCTTTACTACTGCTGGTGTAAGATTGATCTTGTGAAATTGTTACCTAAGTCTATTGTACGGTGACTGGCCGATTAAATTAATCCAAGTGGTTTTGGTCTGTACGTGAGGCTCCAATCTTGCTTTGGTTGTTCTGTTGCGGGAGATCACTTTGAGTTCGTTTTCTTCTCGTGACCAATTGGGAATTGAATGCACTAGTTGTTTACCTATCATATCCTGACATTACGCTGTCGTTATATTTTATTGGGCTGGTCTCGTGAGAATAATCATCTCAATTGCTGCCGCTGCTGTGATTGTTTATTTCTAAAAATAAATACTCAGTGAAAGTATTTGCTGCTAGTACCGTGAAAGATTGGGACAAAATCTCCAGACACGTCGTCGTGTTATCATAAACCATGTGGATTCAACCGAGACTTAGCTTTTTGACATGTAGCACAGCGACTAACGAACCGCTCAACGTCTCTCCTCATGTGTGGCCAAAAGAAATGTGCAGCCAAAACGTCCACCGTCTTCTTAGCACCAAAGTGTCCCATCAATCCGCCTCCATGCGCTTCCTGTATCAACAACAAACGAACGGAACCAACTGGAATGCATAGACGGTTAGCTCTAAACACAAAGCCATCATTTATCACATACTTGTTCCATGTACGTCCCTCTTTACAATTCATCAACACATCTTTGAATTCAGAATCAAGCTCATATTGTTCTTTTATAACATCAAGACCAAAAATCCTACAATCAAGTTGGGACAGCAAAGTGTATCGTCTAGACAAAGCATCAGCAATAACATTATCCTTCCCTTTCTTATGTTTAATAATGTAAGGAAAAGACTCAATGAATTCAACCCACTTAGCATGTCTAGTGTTCAGATTATTTTGAGAACGAATATACTTAAGCGATTCATGATCAGAATGAATAACAAATTCTTTAGGCCACAAATAATGACGCCACGTCTGTAAAGAACGTACAAGTGCATACAATTCTTTATCATACGTAGAGTAATTCAGTGTAGGACCATGCAATTTTTCGCTAAAGTAAGCAACGGGTTTACCATCTTGCATCAAAACACCACCAATGCCAACTCCACTCGCGTCACATTCAAGCTCAAAGGTCTTACCAAAATTTGGAAGTTGCAGCAATGGTGCTTGTGTAAGCTTGTTCTTCAAAGTAACAAAGGCCTTCTCTTGTGTTGTTCCCCAATGAAACACCACACCTTTCTTCGTCAACTCATGCAATGGTGCAGCGATGGTGCTGAAATCTTTGACGAAGCGGCGGTAGAAACCTGCAAGACCAAGGAAACTCCTCACCTGTGTGATGTTTTGGGGCAGCGGCCAGCTCTCAATGGCTTCAATTTTCGCATTATCCACCTCGATTCCCTGTGGAGTAACAACATAACCAAGGAAAGAAACTCTATCGGTGCAAAAGATGCACTTATCAATGTTAGCAAACAAACGTGCACCTCTCAAAGCATCAAAAACAGCACGTAAGTGATCCATATGTTCATCCAAAGACTTGCTGTAAATCAATATATCATCAAAATAAACCACCACAAAACGACCAATGAAAGCCCTCAAAACCTCATTCATCAAGCGCATGAATGTACTAGGTGCATTAGTTAACCCAAAAGGCATTACTAGCCACTCATACAAGCCAAATTTAGTTTTAAAAGCTGTCTTCCATTCATCTCCAAGTTTCATTCTTATTTGGTGGTAACCACTACGCAAGTCAATCTTTGTGAAAATGATAGCACCACACAATTCATCAAGCATGTCGTCTAGCCTAGGAATAGGATGACGATATCGAATAGTTATATTATTGATGGCTCTACAATCAACACACATACGCCAAGTACCATCTTTTTTTGGAACCAAAAGCACAGGCACAGCACAAGGACTAAGGCTTTCACGTACATACCCGCGGTCCAAAAGTTCTTGGACTTGTCGCTGAATTTCCTTAGTCTCCTCTGGATTAGTTCTATAAGCAGCACGGTTGGGTAAAGCAGCTCCCGGGATCAAATCAATTTGATGTTCTATCCCTCTCAAAGGTGGCAGCCCCGGGGGTATCTCAAGAGGGAAAACGTCCTCATACTCCTGCAAAATGTTAGTGACCGCAGGAGGCAAAGAACGTACAACATCATCAAGCGTAAACATGGTTTGCTTGCATACCAAAGCGTAGCAAATATCATCATCAGAAATTTCAGCAAGGTCACATTTTGTTGTAAACATAACTCTACCCTTTAATTTAATTCCCTCAGCCTGAGAACTAGGAGTAGACATCTCCTTTTTAGGTGGGAAAATAGAATTAGCAACTTGCTGATTTTCAGATTTATCATCATGTGAATTAGCAGATCTCTCTTTATCAGCTTGTATAATTTCAGCAGGGATCAAAGGAACCAAAGTAATTTTCTTTCCCTTATGCATAAAGGTGTATCTATTGCTCCTACCATGGTGTGTAGCATCATTATCATGTTCCCAAGGACGACCCAACAAAAGTGAACAAGCTTGCATAGGTACCACATCGCAATCAACATAATCAACATATGCACCTATGGAAAAAGAAACTCTGCAAGTTTGTGTTACCTTAGCTTTACCGGAGTCATTCAACCACTGAATATAATACGGATGTGGATGTGGGCGTGTGGTCAAGCCAAGCTTCTTGACCAAATCTACACTCACCAAATTGTTGCAGCTACCTCCATCAATAATCACACGTGCACGACGGTTCTTGATGACGAAGAAAGTCTGGAACAAGTTGTGGCGTTGTATCCTCTCGGGCTGCTGAACTTGTGCACTGAGGGCACGCTGAACAATAATATTCAAGAAACCCGAAGTATCATCACCACCAAGGACATGGGCCTCGGAATCATCAGCATCAAACTCATCTTCTTCATCTATGTCGGAGGTGCTGATGTAGCCTCCCTCTTCTGTCGCTATATATGCCCGCTGACTTGGGCAGTCCTTCTTCACATGTCCAATGCCATGGCACCGAAAACACTGAAGGCCAGAAGTGCGTCCCGTCGAGGCGACAGACGACGAACTCTGGGCAGGAACCTGCACAGAACCTGTACCTGAATCTGCAGCACGTGATAATGGGGGCTTGGTTGGGGCAACCGGAGATCCGCTCGTCGTAGGGCGCTTGTCCGCTGGTGTAGGCGCCCGAAAAGTGGAGGCCTTGGGCACAGTTGAAGTGGTGCGTGGCGCAAAGGATGTCCGGGCGTTGCGGCGCCTGTCCTCCTGCAACTGTCGACCCTGCAATTCTTTTTCTGCAAGCATAGCAAACTGGAACAACTGGTTGACAGTAGTAAATTCCTTATAATCAACTATGTCCTGGATGTCACGCCTCAGACCAGAATAAAAACGAACAAGAGCATCCTCCTCGTTCTCAACTATCCCACAACGCATCAATCCCTTCTGAAGCTCACCATAGTAGTCCTGCACACATTTATCTCCCTGATCTAAACGCAACAAGTGACAACGCAGTTCTCTATGATAAGAAGGAGGGACAAATCTGTCACGCATAGCAACCTTAAGTTGTTCCCAAGTGGTAGGTGCAAGACCTGCAGCAACTAAACCAGTCCACCAAATGATAGCAAAATCTTTAAATTCGCTACAGGCTTGTCTAACTCTATGTTGTTCAGGCACAAGGTGGGCACTAAATTTTTGTTCAACCGTCATCTCCCAATCAAGATAGGCTTCAGCATCATATTGTCCCGTAAATGAAGGTAGAGTAAATTTTACCTTAGCAAAAGGATCAGCGGGAGGACGATTAGCACCGGCGTTGCGAATATTTCGTCGTATGCGCGCCTCTCGTGTAGCTACCTCGTCCACGGTGCCATGGACGTCATACACCACGTCTGGGTCGACTGGCTGAGGTGGTGGACGCGTCTCCAACGCAGCGACGCGGCCAGTTAACCTAGTGAACTGACCGGTAATGCCCTCAAAAACTTCCTGCAGCCGAAGTGCGTTGATGTTCTCTGTGACGGCTCTGGTGACCGTCTCTCTGATCTCTTCTCTCATCTCCTGCCTTGTGGCATCCATGAAAGTCTGCAGCTGCGCTCGGCTGACACACTCATTGAAATCCTTTGGAGAAACCCCTTCATTGCCTGCCATTGTAGACACAAAAACAGGAAGAAAAGGGTGAAGGTTATCCCTAATAATTTGCTACGCAGATGTGTGATGGTGTCTCTCAATCAATCAACACAGCAAAAGGAAGCTCCTTAACAAGGTCTTACAAGGTTCTTACAAGCAAGCAAAGGATACCTGGAAGCGTGTACCACGATTGCAAGGGCTCGAGTACCTGTGTCGTGCGGAAGTAATATGTGGAGCTATAGGAAGGCCAAAGATATATGAGTGGAACAATTAACGAGTACAGATCAGCAAAGTTCAATAAGCATCCAAAGTACAAGTCTAAATTGCTGGCTAAATCGTATCCTAGGCGTAGCACAACAAGATAGAACAAAGCACAAGGAAAAAGCTCAAGAAAACCTGTAGAGTGGCAGTTCCGTAATTGTTGCAAACTTCACAGGGTCATGCAAATCTTAGTGTTAATCGATTTTTTTTTTCTTTTATTTTTTTGATATTTTTTTCAGCACAAGCAACACCAGAATAGGACCCACACCAAGTTTCAGCTGAAACAGAGATCAGATGTGGCCTATGGAAAATACAGCGGATCCGCCGAGTCGGGGTCCGAGACAGAAACGGCGTTTTTTAATTATCTTCCCGATTTTTTTTAATTTTTTTGAGATCGGCGTTGGCGGCGAAGCTGCAGCTTTTCTCCCCAACTTTTCGTTAGGAATCTGCTGTAAAAATTTCAGCCAAAACGGAGCACCGAGCGAAAAGTTATGCCCGTTTTACCGAAGGTACCTCACGTTATGTGTTGCGGCAGGGCAAACTTCGCAGAAACGGCGGCGGCGGCTAGGGCAAAGCTTCCCTAGGTTCTGCAGTAGGTACTCGCCAGATGATGATACAAGGAGGGCTGCGATGCAAGGCGAAAGGCACAAGGCGGCTCGCAACCTATCTAGGGCTTGCGCGGCGAGAGTTCACACAAGGCGGCTAGCGGGGCAAGTCGAGTAGTGTGGTGGCACGACTTGTAATCTGGATGAAGGTGGATGGGATAGCGGCGGAAACAAACACAGCGATGGTGCGGCTGAACTACAACTAAGACACGATCTAAAACCAGCAACAAGATTCGACCACGGACACAAACTCAACAAAGCAAATCTGAAACGAAAATTGCAAAGGCTAACACAAGGGTTTTAGGACAGCGGAATTTTTTTTTTGGTTTTCTTTTGTGGACTCTAGGACGAAGGCAAAAATAACTAGGGTAAGAGTGAACCTGACGGTAAACCTTGCTCTGATTACCAACTGATGTGGACTAGGGTTCCCGATCTTCCGAAAGGTTCAGATAAACGACGATTTTGGTGGAGTCGCGACACAAATCGATCCGGCTTCCGAACAACACGTCCTGAACCCCGCAATCGCAGCACCACGTCTCCTCAGGTTACCGACCTAAGTCGACCTCGCCCAGAAGGCTAATCCCTGCCTGCGAATCGAAGAACACAAGCAAGAACACAGAAAGATGCAACACAAATGCAGATGAATGATTAATCTCACGAGTTGGGGTCTCACAAACCGATGACGGCGAAACTGTTCTAGACAGATTAATCTAAGCAAAACCCAAACCCTAACAAGGGCGACGGCTACTGATATATAGAGGTTAGGGTCGTGGTCGACCCCCTGCACGCGCCCCTAATGGGCTCAACGAAGATACACGGCCCAAAGGCCAAATATCGGTGACGCAGCACCGGGACAGATTCTGGACGCCACCTTCCTCGGACGATTCCCGTCGACTCAGAGTGAGTTTGGACCTGGTTCTGGTTCCATTGGAAGCTCTATAAAATCTTCTTTCCAACCATATGTGGATCGTCGAAATCCGAGTCCGTATGCGGCCTGGGCGTCCGTTTTACTCCAGACTGTTCCTGGACTCCGAGTTGGACCCGAAGTCGAGTTGTAATGGAACTCCACGATGCTTGGCCGACCCGTGGCTGTTCCCCACGCCTCCAAGCCTCCCTCCATGCGTCTCCGTGTCTTCTCCTTGGTTCCTAACAACATTATAAACAATAGGTAGCGATCTATTCTCAAATCTATTAAAAGGAACACTTAGAAGCGAGCTCACCTCTAAATTTAATTGTCGCGCACGAGCTCTTGTGATTGGACCTTGAATGAAAGGCGTAGGCATGTCATGTGCATCCGAATGAGTGATGTCCTCATCATCCGAATGCGTGCTAAATTTACTCCAGACTGCTCGTGGATCATCATGTTTGTTTTGAAAAACTTGATAAAAATTGTTCCAGGGTAGCAAATAGAATGGCTATGCAGTTTGGATCATTTGCACATAATAACATGAAGGAAGGAATTTTCTTTACTATTGGAACTTTGCCGACCAGACATATTTTTAAAGGAGCTCATTTTCTTAGGAAGAAAGAGACGATGGTGCAAGCCAAGGAAAATCCAATATGAGGCTTCATGCTATTATGCTAATCAATTCAGTTCTAATTAGAGTCATTAGCAAGCTTGCTGGATTATTTTAATATACTTTGACGTGAGTTGTTAGCTTGTAGTGGTCGAGTCATAGTCTGTTTCAATTAGAGTTTGAGTCTAAGTCGGTCTGGTCAGATTGAGTCAAGTTAAATGGTTGAGTCAGACCAGGACCTAATTGAGTCTGATTAGGTGCCTGCGTGCATGTATATGGCCAGTTCCGGCTGTGTAACGGGGAGATTAGATTGGGTTTGTTTCAACGTGAGTTTTATCTTCGGAAGACAGAACCCTAGGGAGGGACTCCCATCATCTCGTGGAGAGAATTATCATCGGATCCTGCGTGGATTTGTGTTGGTGTGCGGTCAAGCTTTGTCTTGGGCGTGCTCTGGAATTCTACAGAATTTCCCATCTTCTGATCGTGGTTCTTTGAAGCCGTGGGTGGAAGACCTATCTAGGGTTTGGTTTAAATCTTGTAAGCTAATCCCTAATCATCTATCTTTACTACTGCTGGTGTAAGATTGATCTTGTGAAATTGTTACCTAAGTCTATTGTACGGTGACTGGCCGATTAAATTAATCCAAGTGGTTTTGGTCTGTACGTGAGGCTCCAATCTTGCTTTGGTTGTTCTGTTGCGGGAGATCACTTTGAGTTCGTTTTCTTCTCGTGACCAATTGGGAATTGAATGCACTAGTTGTTTACCTATCATATCCTGACATTACGCTGTCGTTATATTTTATTGGGCTGGTCTCGTGAGAATAATCATCTCAATTGCTGCCGCTGCTGTGATTGTTTATTTCTAAAAATAAATACTCAGTGAAAGTATTTGCTGCTAGTACCGTGAAAGATTGGGACAAAATCTCCAGACACGTCGTCGTGTTATCATCACAAGGTACGGCGATTGCTGTAACGTACCACGGCACTATATGAAAATATAGTGGCGGCACATAGTCAATACGCTGTGATGGCGTATGAAAATAGAATAGGATGGTGGGCGCAAGGTACGGCGATTGCTGTAGCGTACCACGGCATCATATGCAAATATGATGGCGGCACAAAGTCAATACGCTATGTCAATAGCGTATGAAACTGTCAATATGTTGCCTCGGTGACATATGAACATTGCCCGTTCAATGTTAAACGTTCGGGTGCCACCTCTATAGTGGGTGGTAATGTATGGAGACGCTTTCGTGAGTGCTGGCACGAAAGGTTGATTATATATGCTCTGGAATGGAATTTTCTGCAGGTACACTAACCGCGATTTCGTACGTTGAAACGGATAGAGAATTCCGACTAGTTACTATAAGGAGAGACGAATATTGCCTAGCCACCGGCACTAACTTCGTAAGCCAAAAGTCTATTGGCGTGTGTGTTGTGAGATCGAATAGGCCGCTCATGCATTACATCTCACTGAAATAATATCGATTTGTAACACGTGAACCAAAACGAACCGTCGTCAAAGAAATTGAAATCACAACCCAAAACTCCTGCTGGGAACAATCTGTTTGCACCCTTATTTCGAAACTGAAAACGTTGTCAAATGAAAAAGTGTTCAACATGAAAGTTGTCATAGGTGTTATCTAGTTTGTACTGTAGAAATTTCAACCAATTTGGTTCAGTAGAATAAGAGTTATGCTTAAAATGGTAACCCCCTTGTCTGCTGGAATTTCTGGGAACAACAGATTAGAAAATGGACTTTGGCAAAGTTTCTGCTAGAGGCTTAAAAGCGAAAGTTGTCACAAATTTTGTCTAGTTTATGCTGTCCAAATTTCCACAAATTTGGTTCAGCCAATTAAAAGTTATGCTCAAAATACCACTTCCTGTCTGCTGGAATTTCAGCAGAGAGTTAATTAAAAGATTGGGATTTTTGCGCCACCTAGGTCACTCGTTCTGTTTTTGGGTTGAACTAAAAAGTTATTGGAAGTTATCTGAACTGTATTATGGTCAAGTTGGGTAATGGTTGGGTTTGTAGGTTTTGAGCTATGAAATTTTCCTACTCTGTCCATAATCTGATTACTCTCTTTAAATATATGTCGGTTCTCCCTTTAATTTTGATGTCTATATTGCTGCCGCCTCACTTGTAGCTAGCTCTGTTGTGGCATGTCTAATTTTCAACACTTAAGTAAGCTGCAATTAAGTTAAGAAAGACAAGACTTTTGGACAAGTAGAACTCGATATATGAACCTAATACCGACTTCCTGTCTTGCTGAAAATTCTGGGGGCAGCCAGTGCAAAAATGTATTTTTGCACCATGAACCTCAAATTTGACGAAATGATGAACAGTAACCTTATACACAAACATGTCAAAAACGCTCTGGTGAATTTTGAGAATTTTTGGTTTACTCAAGATGGAGTTATGAAGCCTTAAGGTTGCGGCCGGAAATATTGGATTCCTAATATCTAATGCATATCCTTCAACATGATTTTGTCAAAATTTTTACCACCTGAAGATGGTCTTCTAGGATGTAAGCTGGTTGCCAAAGTTAATTTGAAATTTATAATGGAGACACCCACAAAAGTTCAGCCCCAAGGGAATAAGGAAACTAGAGTTATAGGCAGAATTATAAAGTTCGGTGTGCTGAAAATCCATCTAAACCGAGAAGCCTAGATTGAAAGTTTTGACCACACTTAATCACTAGGTCAGCGTCTGAGAGGCAAACCAATGCGTAGATTACCAAATTCCTACTAACTGGCCAAGGACGAGAAATTTTGGATGCTGGAGCTAGGAGCTATGAATTCTCTCCTACGGAAACACAATCTGTCCAGAGTAATTCTTCTATAATTTTAATCTCTAATATCCTCCACATCTACGCTACCATAAGACACCTGTCCCAAAGCAAGGCAATATGGACTACTTCAATCCATTCTCTTTGTCCTAACCCTTCTAGACACTTGATCCACGTATGAAATAGGAGAATGTAATGACTTTGGATCAGCACGTGCTTCTTCCTTGGGCGTAATCATTAAATTAATACGTTAGTTAAGGGTGGATCAAGAACTTTGAACTTAGAAGGAGTATATGGATATGCAATGACTTGAACCAATCATGTAAATGTAGAGGTGTCAAGTATAACAATGTCCTATTACATGATGTGTAGGATCCGAACCCTCGACCTCCCTTAATGCTCGATTGAATACACCTCAATTCTCACACCTTGAGCGAATTGTTATCACTAACTCTCACATGCCGCGTGATTTTGATCACCCGCCACTCTCGACTTTTGGTCCCCTATACTCAACTACCTTGATTTCTTGATCCTTGAATCCTTGTTTTATTCTTGCTCAAGGAAATAAAAATAAATGAGAACAAGACATAAGTTCGGTCAAGGTCACATCTGTATGCATAAAGGTTATCCGTACCTTCTTCATGCAATGGAATCATTCCGAGTAATTCATGTGCATGGGCATTGCATACCATTACCATGTCAATTGCACCATGAAAATCTTTTGGTACCTAACCACATGTGCATCTAACCCATGAGTGCTTCTTCCTCCTGGTGTCAATTGGATTGTCCCCTCTGAATTTATTGTGGTATTGTATTCCCTAACCTATGGTGCCGTGATGGAACCTAGGACCTCGTGTGTGCGCTGCAGCCACACGCTTGAGTCACTTGGGGCACACTGGTATCTTGGTATGTGGGAATATGACCCGCAAAAGACCTTTATTGACAACCCAAATCGATACTTCCTTACTCTCCCTAATTGTTCCGCAATGATGAATTTTAATTATGTGGTGTGAGGTCTACTAACTTGCATCACGGCATGTACGTCATACTCTCATAAGCATACGCACCATACGCTCATGTGCACGTGCATCATATCATGTGCACCTCATCATGAACATGCCATGTATACCATGGTAAAGTGCATAAGTTTGGCAATTTAGCAATTAAGATAAAAATTTGAGCAAGAATTTTCCAAAATTTCCATACCACACCACCTTTTCTAGGTGTGTTCCCTCATTGCCATAAGTAGATCTTTTATTGCCCCATCCGTGTTGTTCCTCTTAGCTCATCTTAGAAATTGGGCGGCAACCCCGTGTAACGTCATGCCATGATCGTTTAGTATGATATGGGCTAGTTTTAAAAATCTTTTGAGCACTCTTGTCATCTCATAACCTCGTTGTTCATTAACCCTCCCCAGAGTTTATTCCTAGTTCTTGTTGATATAAAAGTGGGTAAATCATTGATTAATTAAGACCTACAGTTGGTTAAGCGTCTTGCCTACGACTAGCTATAGTCTCAAAAGATCACCTTTGCCTACTGTTTCTCCCACCATCACCGCAGGGTCTCAAGGGCCAGTTTGACCCCCTCCGTATCCGTGCGTCGTGTGCTCTGCCCCGTTTACCAGTCCACTATCACCTTCGTCGTTTTTCCCTACCGCGGCTGGTCAACACTACCCCAGTTGCCGTCGTACCATCGTCCCGTCACCCAGGGAATCTCATTGCCGGCCCTACCTCCTGCTCTCGACACACCACTATCGCTGTTCCGCCCCGGCTGTCGATAAATGCAGCCTCTCCTATGGCTGCCATCACTCCATGGTGCTCCACTTGAGTCACACCACTCCATCGCTCTCGCCTCTCTTCGGCGACCTCCACGGTACCCAAGCTGCCCATTCCCAACCGTGTCCTCCATTCTTGGACAAGCAAACTCTGCCTCCACCTCTTCGTAAAGCCATGAGGAAGTTCCCCTCTCGGCAACCCACCTTGACGTTTAACCAAGATCCACGGCACCAACTTCATCGAAGGAGGAGTTCGCGCAGAAGTCACCGGAGGATTCCGCAAGAATTAAGTCGACGAACAAGGAAGGATTCGACTTTTGACACCATCCATGGCTTGCCCCTTCTTTCCCCCGATTGGCCCTGGTGTTCACTGGACAATAGTGGTGTATTATTTTTGTTTTGTATGCCAAATCTTGATGCTCTTACTTTTCCATATCTACATTCATCGCCCGCACCCACATGAACGACGTTGATGTTATATCGGAGGTCTGGAATCAGTTATCATCTCTGAGCAGCAAACCTGTAAGAACTTGGGTGCGTTGTATCTGCGTTTCTTTGGCCAACACACCTTCCTTCTAATGAAATGTCCACCTTTCCTCCCTGTGCGAATCTCGGGACGAGATTCCTTTTAAGGGGGGTAGGCTGTGACATCTCTGATGTCAAAAGAATTAAAAAGTGCAATTAAAATCAATACAACAGGGAATTGGGTTGAAATTCAAAAATTCGTCAAAAATTCAATTATAATTCAAAAACAAGGGTTGTTTGGCACCCAACTAAAACTTAAACATCTCGGACAGCCCTTCGCGACAACCTCGCCACGGCGTTCGCGCCGATCGGTGACCCTCGAGCGGGAATGTCCGTCACGATCGAGGTTAGCCGTAAAAATCCGTCCCGATCGAGCTATGTCCGTGACGATCGAGCCTAGTCAGTATGTCCGTGACGATCGAGCTATGACCGTGACGATCGAGCCTAGCCGGTAGTTTCCGTCACGATTCGAGGCTGCACGACAGGACCCTCGAGGCCCCGCCGTCCGTCGCGCTCGAGGCTCCGCAGCCAAGCTCGAGGGCTCACCCTCGAGCGACGTTCCGTCACCCTCGAGGCTCCGCAGCCAAGCTCGAGGACTCACCCTCGAGCGACGTTCCGTCACGCTCGAGGCTTCGCAGCCAAGCTCGAGGGGGGCACTCACCCTCGAGTGGCGTTTCCGACCATTCGAGGCTCGGCAAGCTCGAGCTTGCGGTTCAAGCTCGAAGCGCCGTAGCGCCTGGTCGAAGTGCCCGGTCCAAGCTCGGAAGTTGTGTCCCGCACCTCAAACTCCAACTTTTAATTTTACACGTTTCGAAGTTCAGCTCAAATTTTTGGAGAAAGTTCAAAAGGGGCAAAGAGCTCCACGGGGCTGCCAGCTCGCCCCTGGCGCGCTCTGCTCCGGCCGGAGTCCGGCCGCCACGTGGCCGGCGTGTGGCGGAGACCGCGTCGGGTCGGCCGAGCTGTGGCGGCAGCTAGCTTTTGTCCTCACGCGTTTGTCCAAGCCTTCCGTACCGTCACTTCGCGGGCGACGGCGCACTGCTGCCTCGCGCCGCGGAGCGCCATCATGGCAAGCTCGCTCGGCACTGGTCGCAGCCGCGCAGCGCCGCCCGCAGTCGCGATGCTCGCTCGCTACGCGCCAAGGAGCACTGTGGAGGATCCCCAGCGATCACGCCACAATCTTCCTCGCCCAATCGTGTCGCGCGCGCTCTGTTCGAGCTCGCCGCGCCATCAATGGCGACCGCGACAGCCACCCACGCGCTCGCACGCTCCCGAGGCCGCACAGTGCCTCCCTTGCGTGCCCAAGCACTCCACCGCGCACTCCCACCCCTCCTCTCACTCGCTCACTTGGTCATTTCCACTTCCCCGCGCTCGCTCGGTCTTCTTCCTCCTCGCGACGCGCAAGCCGAACCCAAGCTCTTCGCGAAATTCCTCGTCCACGCTCCACCATTCCCCAATCCATCCCGCACGGAGCTAGTCCACTCCACCAGCTCCAAAACCCCCAACTTTCCCCAAGCTATTGTCCCTTCTCCGGCGAGAATTTGCGATTTCCCCA
This sequence comes from Digitaria exilis, assembly GCA_015342445.1. Classification (NCBI taxonomy): domain Eukaryota; kingdom Viridiplantae; phylum Streptophyta; class Magnoliopsida; order Poales; family Poaceae; genus Digitaria; species Digitaria exilis. The sequence continues at coordinate 513,862 of JACEFO010002701.1, forward strand.
AATCGCGAATTCCGGCCGTCGAAGCACCCGCACGTCGAGACCCTACTCCGAGCCGTCCCCGAGCTTCCTCGAGCACGCCATTAGCTTCCCCAAGCTCTGCTGGTGCTCAAGGACCTCTCCCCCCTCCGCGAACGACCCCGAGCTCGCCGGCGTAGAAGCCGCGGCGGCCGCGCCGCCACCACCTCGTCGCCGGCGAAACTCCGACCATCCCCGGCCTCCCAACCGTCCCCAAACGACTCGTGGTGAGCCCAGGAATCTTTTCCCCCTCTTCCCCGAGCCCAGTTCGCCGTGGTTTGCCCGGCGTAACTCCGGCGAGCTCCCGAGGGCCATTGTTCATCGTCTACCTCTTTCCAGGGTCTTTCGTGCAAAAGTGCAGGACCTGTTCGCGAAAGTTTGAAAGTTCTAGGGTTCTCGGTGAAAATAGATTCTTACCCTAGATTTGATTTTTCCCGAATCTTGTAAAATCGATTAAAAATCGTAGAAAAATCGGAAAAATGTGCAAAAAATACTCTCTGGAATCGTTAGAGTCTAAACTACAATCTCTATTAGACATGTTATTGCTTTTAGTGAACTGTTATTGAATTAAAAATCAAACTAGGAAAACCTAAAGTTGTGCACCATTTCAAATCCATAGCTCCGCTGGGGTTGAGCTTTGGGTATGTTGTGCATATAGGCTTTGGACAGCTTGTGTCCAAAGGAGACTCAAAAATATGATGTGTAGCTCTAGTTATAGATTTAAATGTGTTTTCTGACTTTCTGCAGTAAAGAAATTGTTAAAAATAAATTGTGCAGCGAAAAATCATCATTTTGCTCCTGAGAACTTAAAACTTGTTAACACACATGTTAAAAATGAAAAACTTAATTTTTGCTCTGTTTAGAATGGCAAATAATTAAATATGTGTTTTTGGATAGAAAAATAATGAGGACTACCCAAGGGTTATTTTGAGCCACCACTTGGCCAGAGCCCTCCTCATGATATTGCTTAGCCTTGGTAGGAAGATCTCCTGAAATAGATGAAATTTCAATTTATTATGCCTTTAATTCACTTCCTGCAGCTAGCTGTTTATAGATTTTTAATAAATTATGTGTAACTCGAAATTAGCTAAATTTTGGAGTGAGCTTAGCTCTTATACTCCAGTAGCTGTCATAAAGTTTATAGCTAAAATTAATGAACAGAAAGGGAGAAATAAAAATGGAAAGGAATCTAGATGGAAATCGGATTATATAAAGAGAATAACCTTTTCGGATTAAATTAGTTAGAGTAAAATGAATAACTTAAAATCCCAAAACAGCCACCCTGTTTTGTGAAGAAACAACTAGAATTCTTTTATATATGTACACAATCACCATCGAATTCAACTAAAACCTTTTTCACCACCAACACTTGCTTTTGTGAAGAGAATACAAGTATCTAAGTATGTCTAGGTGAATATGGCCTTCAAGGCCCTAGTCTTAGCATCAAAAGGGCAGCCGCCTTAAAACTTATGCATATCATGTAGAAGGCGTTCTTCCGGACGGCGACTACACCCTCGTCCCCGCAGAAGAGGAGCAAGTTCCGGAGCCCGACGCCGGTGCAGACGTGACCAACGCAGGAGCTAACTCTCAGCCCGAGCAGGAAGGCAAGCCCCGGAGCATGACCTAACTCTCACTAAATTATGCACTTGAATTCTCTATGTTTGTGCATTACGTTTCTAGGAGTTGATTGAATACCATAGCTGCAATATTTTCCTAGTGCCTATGACTTGCAATACTAGTATGAAAGGATCGGTAGAGCATTGCTATAGGTTCGTTACAAGTCGAGTGATTTCCTGTCACTCGCGAGATATAGGAATTGCTTGTCTTTACTTATGTTGGAATCATAAGGATTGACGGGCGGGATGATAGATGTAGATCTCCCGTCCGTGTTTGATAATTGGTTAAGGTCGGAAGGTGTGGATACTAAGTCAAGTTTTTGAACGTACCACATGCATGCCGGTATATGGGAGCCGGTAAGCCCGGTACCAGATTGAAGCAGCTAGGGCCGATAGCCATCTCTCCTTGGAAACTTTGTTTTCCCTTGCCGTACACTCGTGGATGTATGCGTGATGCTGTGAGTGAAGCAGTAAACCTTCATCCTAAGGAAGTGGACCCGGTTCCGAATTGTGGATCGATGGGAAAGGTTGGGAAATGCTTGTACCTTTTATCGCAAGCAGAGTATCCGTGTGTGTTGGGTTTCCCCTGGCCAGGTAGCACAAATTCGGTTCGAACTGTCCGCTTCTCGCGGTTAATGAGACTGCTTGACCGTCAGGCCACATCGAGTAATAAGTGGAATTTGAGATTATGAAATTGTTCTATGAATTAAATTGTATTGCTACACTTGTATGCTTAGAGAGGATGCTAATCTAGAATGGTTAAATTTATTAGAATATGGTGCTAAAACTTGAAAGCAAGGATCTACTTTTAGTTGCTTTTTGGCAAACAAACCCACCAGCCAAAAGCCTTTCATTGTCTAGATGTCGGTGATGTAGTTTTCACCCGACGGGTAAGCCTTGCTGAGTATTAGTATACTCAGCCTTGCTTGTGGCACTATTTTACAGGTATAATTCTGGATGTGGATGCTATGACTTGGCCTACCCAGGTTCCACCTGGCTGGCACATCGAATGGGTCCCGTCCTCCGGCGAGGATCGGGAGGAGTAGCTTCGTGGCAGGCTTCATCACGGAGTTACCTGTTTCGTCGTTAGATTATTTACTTCCGCTGCAATGAACTCTAATTTCAGTTATGTTGAACTTTAGATTCCGCTGCAAGACTTGTGTACTCTGATTTTAAAATTTGCACTCGGTTTGTAATAACTACTTCTCTATGTGTGTAAGTTAATTTGTGGAATGTTGTAATCTCTGGAACTCACCTTCGTGTGGGCCTGCTGCTGTTACGATCTAGTTAAGTACGTGGTTTAATCGGGTTTAATCCGACGGCGCTCCAGCTTATTCCGGATTAAGTGCCTGACTACGTGATTAGTGGTCTGAGGGTACTTAACTTGGAATAATTTCGGAGTGGTCCGCCACAGATTCTCCCTCCGCTACGCTCCAACGCGCCCTGTAGACGATCTTTGAGCAGCACGCAACGATCCCCCTCGCCAACCGCGCCGTTCGCGCTCGGACCGAGCTTGCAGTGCGGCCATGGCGCGTCGCGTCGGCCATAACTGCGCTCGCTCGCTCCCAAGGCGAAACAATGACCCCCTCGCGTGCCCAAGCTTCCCACCGAGCCTCTCTCGCACTCCATTCCCTCGCTCGACCCTCCAGTGCAGCCCCTCGCGCTCTCCCCCTTCTTCTTCCTCCTCGCGACGCGCAAACCGAACCCGAGCTCTTCGAGAAATTCGTCGCACACACTCCACCATTCCCAAATCCACCCCGCACGGAGCTAGTCCTCTACCCCAGCTCCAAAACCCCCAACTTTCCCCAAACAATTACCCCTTCTCCGGCGCGAATTTGAGATTTCCCCCAAATCCCAAATTCCGGCCGTCGAACCACCCCCACGTCGAACTCCTGCTCCGAGCCATCCCTGAGCTTCCTCGAGCACGCCATTAGCTTCCCCAAGCACTGTTGGTGCTCTAGGACCTCTTCCCCCTCCGCGAACGACCCCGAGCTCGCCGGCGTAGAAGCCGCGGCGGCCGCGCCGCCACCTCCTCGTCGCCGGCACGACTCCGACCTCCCCCGGCCTCGAAACCGTCCTCAAACGTCTCGTGGTGAGCCCAGGATCATTTCCCCCCACTTCCCCGTGCCCAGTTCGCCGTGGTTTGCCCGGCGTAACTCCGGCGAGGTCCCAGGGACCAAAGTTCATCGTCTACCTTTGTTTAGGGGCCTCTGCGCAAAAGTGCAGGACTGGTTCGCGAAGTTTTGAAAGATCTAGGGTTCTCTGCGTAAAAAGATTCTTAAGTCTAGGTTTGATTTTCCCAATTCTTGTAAAATCCATTAAAAATCGTAGAAAAATCAGAAAAATACACAAAAATACTCCCTGGATTCGTGAGAGTCTAAGCTACAATCTCTATTAGACAAGTTTGTACTTTTGATGAACTGTTTGTCAATTAAAATTCAAGTTACGAAAATCTAAAGTTGTGCACCATTTCAAATCCAGAGCTCCGCTGGGGTTGAGCTTTGGATATATTGTGTATAGTGACTTTGGACAGCTTGTGTCCAAAGGGGACCTAAAAATATGATGTGTAGCTCCAGTTATGAATTAAAATAGGTTTTCTGTCTTTTTGCAGTGCAGAAATCATTAAAAATAATATATGCAGTGAAAAATCACCATTTTGCTCCAGAGAACTTAAAACTTGTTGGCACACATGTTAAAAATGGGAAACTTAATTTTTGCCCTGTTCAGAATAGGAAATACTTAAATATGTGTTTTTGGATAGAAAAATATTGAGGACTACCCAAGGGTTATTTTGAGCCATCACTTGGCCAGAGCCCTCCTGATATTTAGGACTAGCTTGGGTAGGAAAATCTACTGAAATGGATGAATTTTCAATTTATTATGGATTTAATTCATTTTCTGCAGTCAGCTGTTTGTAGATTTTTAATAAATTATGTGTAACTCCAAATTAGCTAAATTTTGGAGTGAGCTTAGCTCTTATACTCCAGTAGCTGTCATAAATTTTATAGCTAAAAATGATGAACAGAAATGGAGAAACAAAAATGAGAAGGAATCTAGATGGAAATTGAATTATATAAAAGAATAAACCTTTTTGGTTAATTGGTTAAATTAAAATGGTTAGAATCTGAAATTCAGAACAACCACCCTAATTTGTGAAGAAATAAATAGAATTCTTTTATATATGTACACAATCACCATCGAATTCAAATAAAACTTTGTCCACACCTACACTTGCTTTTGTGAAGAAAATAGAAATGCCTAAGCATGTCTAGGTGAATATGGCCTTCAAAGGCCTTAATCTTAGCATCTAAAGGCAGCCGCCTTAAACCGTGCATATCATGTAGAAGGCGCTATCCCATACGGCGACTACACCCTCATCCCCGCAGACGAGGAAGGAGTCCCGGAGCACGGTGCCGGTACGGAAGTGACCAACCCGGAGGCTAACTCTCAGTCCGAGCAAGAAGGCAAGCCCCGGAGCATAACCTGACTTTACCAAATCTTGCGCTTGAATTCCTTATGTTTGTGCATTTACGTTTCAAGGAGTTGATTGAATACCGTAGCTGCAAATCCCCTAGTACCTATGACTTGCAATACTAGTATGAAAGGGATCGATAGTGCATTGCTATAGGTCCGTTACAAGTCGAGTGATTTCCTGTCACTCGCGAGACATAGGAATTGCTTGTCTTTACTTATGTTGGAATCATAAGGATTGACGGGCGGGATGATAGATGTAGATCTCCCGTCCGTGTATGATAATGGATTTAAGGTCGAAACGTGTGGAAAGAGCTGTCAAGTTTTTGAACGTACCACATGCATGCCGATGTATGGGGATCGGTAAGCCCGGTACCAGATTGAAGCAGCTAGGGCCGATAGCCATCTCTCCTTGGAAACTTTGTTTTCCCCTGCCGTACACTTGTGGATATATGCGTGATGCTGTGAGTGAAGCAGTAAACCTTTATCCTAAGGAAATGGACCCGGTTCCGAATTGTGGATCGATGGGAAAGGTTGGGAAATGCTTGTACCTTTTATAGCAAGCAGAGTATCCGTGTGTGTTGGGTTTCCCCTGGCCAGGTAGCACAAATTCGGTTCGAACTGTCCGCTTCTCGCGGTTAATGAGACTGCTTGACCGCCTTGCTGCATTGAGTAATAAGTGAAAGTTTGAGATTGATAAATATGTTCTATGAATTAATTTGTATTGCACCACTTGTATGCTTAGAAAGGATGCTAATCTAGAATGGTTAAATATACTAGAATATGATGCTAAAACTTGAAAGCAAGGATTTACCTTTAGTTGCTTTTTGGCAAACAAACCCACCAGCCAAAGGCCTTTCATTGTCTAGATGTCGGTGATGTAGTTTTCACCCGACGGGTAAGCCTTGCTGAGTATTAGTATACTCAGCCTTGCTTGTGGCATTATTTCTACAGGTATCATTTTGGATGTGGATGCTATGACTTGGCCTGCCCAGGTTCCACCTGGCTGGCACATCGAATGGGTCCCGTCCTCTGGCGAGGATCGGGAGGAGTAGCTTCGTGGCAGGCTTCAGCACGGAGTTATTTGTATCGTCGTAGTTTATTTTCTTCCGCTGCATTGAACTTCTAAATTTAGTTGTTATGAACTTCTAAAATTCCGCTGCAAGACTTGTACTCTGATTTAAATTTGAACCTGGTTTGTAATAACTATGTTACCTATGTGTGTATTTTAACTTGTGGAATGTTGTAATCTCTGGAACTCACCTTCGTGTGGGCGTGCTGTTGTTTCGATCGAGAAAAGTACGTGGTTTAATCGGGTTTAATCCGACGGCGCTCCAGCTTATTCCGGATTAAGTGCCTGACTACGTGATTAGTGGTCCCAAGGTACTTAACTTGGAATAATTTCGGAGTGGTCCGCCACAGCTGGCATCAGAGCCGAAGCAGCAGACCGGAGAGAGCAACAAACCTTTAATAAACTATTTTTGAATAAAACTTGCCAACTCGTACGTCCGACGCGTTTTGCGGAGGAAGGTCCTATGATAACCGTTAAGGATGTTACCTAGAACGTGAAGCCTATGTGGGTTAAGGGATCACGATATGATAGGTGGCAATTAGTATATTATACTGACTTCCAGCACATTTCATTCTATCATTTACTTTACGCAATGGTGGGCGCAAGGTACGGCGATTGCTGTAACGTACCACGGCACTATATGAAAATATAGTGGCGGCACATAGTCAATACGCTGTGATGGCGTATGAAATTAGAATAGGATGGTGGGCGCAAGGTACGGCGATTGCTGTAGCGTACCACGGCATCATATGCAAATATGATGGCGGCACAAAGTCAATACGCTATTGCAGTAGCGTATGAAACCGTCAATATGTTGCCTTGGTGACATATGAACATTGCCCGTTCAATGTTAAACGTTCGGCTGCCACCTCTATAGTGGGTGGTAATGAATGGAGACGCTTTCGTGAGTGCTGGCACGAAAGGTTGATTATACATGCTCTGGAATGAAATTTTCTGCAGGTACACTAACCGCGAATCCGTATGTGAGACGGTTATAGAAATTCGACTAGTTAATATAAGGAGAGACGAATATTGCCTAGCCACCGGCACTAACTTCGTATGCCAAAAGTTATTGGCATGTGTGTGGTGAGAACGAATAAGACGCTCATGCATTGCATCTCACTGAATTAATACCAATTTTAATCCATGACCAAATTGAACCGTCAAAGAAATTGAAATTCAAACCAGAAATCCTGCTGAGAACAACCTGTTGCACCCTTAATTCGAAACTGAAAACGTGGTCAAATGAAAAAGTGATCAACATGAAAGTTGTCATAAATATTATAAAGAATATGCTGGAGAAATTTCAACGAAAATGGATCAGTAAAACTGGAGTTATGCTAAAAATAGTAACCTCCTGTCTGCTGGAAATTTCTGGGGACAGTGAGATAAAAATCAAATTTTTACACCATCTTAACGACAGTTTCTGCTCAAACCTCCAACATGAAACTTGTTAGGAATTACTTAAACTATGTTCTGGCCAAATTCGGGAATTTTTGAGCTTGTAGATTTCGGGTTTTGTAATTTTTACCACCTTACACAGAATCTGTTTTTGTCTTTGGCGCTAACCGATTCTCACCCTTGCCCTTTTTCCTTTGGTTCAGATGGCCGCCCTCGCTGACCTGGCTAGCTACCCCAACGACGTGTCTTTCTCTGATTGCTTGGGATGGGAAGGATTCCCTAGCATCCTGTGGTCGGTTCTACAGGCACTGGACTACCCGACACCGCCGCAGTATGAGAGGACTATTATCCGAGACCGAGGTGTGGTTCGTTCCCGTGTGCGGTTGGTGGTATACCGCCACCCGCCGTGTCCTAGCTCCCCCACCTGGACGGTGGAAGTGCACGGGCACCACATGGAGACGACGTGCGAGCTAGCTGCCTTAAATGGCATTAGTTCCTTTGTGGCTCAGCACCAGGAGTTGGTTGAGCACCAGTTACTTGGTTTGTTTCCGCCGACTCAGCCAGATGATCCCCACTGGATGAGGCGTTACCTTAGTTCTCCTCTGAGGATGGCGGAGAGCCCCGTCGCAGCAGCCGCCTTGATGATGAGGTGGATGCGGGCGTATCACCGGTTACAGGCACTTCTTGGACGGTCGCAGAGCGAGTTGCTCAGGACTGCCATGGACATGTCCGCTCGCGCCCGTGACATAGGGGTTGAGAGGACCTCCTTGTCCATTGAGGTGACCACTAGAGATGCTATGATTGCTGACTTGGAGAGGCAACTGAATGACCTCCAGATTGCACACAACAACACCCAGAATGAGTTAGCTCAAACTAGAGATGAGCTTGAGGAGGTACACGGTACCTTGGAGCATGCAAATGCTATGCTTGCTGCCCACGACGCTCAGCACCTCTTGGAGCAGCAAGGAGGGGATGTGGATGGTGAGGGAGAGGCCCCAGACTCTGACATGGATACCGAGGTCGACATGCCGCCCCTTCCAGCTCCACCTTCTCCTATGGGCAGTGAGGCTACCGCTAACGACTTGGATGATTTTTAGAGCGGTAGAAGCAAGTACTCCTCCGCTAGGCCTAGATTTTCGCTTCATGTTGTAATAGGCTAGCTGGAGTTGAGCTCCCCATGTCATCTTTTGTGGCAATGTAAAATTAATGGTGTGGTTGTGATGTAAGACTTGATGAAGCTTTAATGGCTGTGCTGAAAACATTCTGCAGCTAACTTTGTTTTAATTATTGACGAGTTCTCCTGTCATTTCTGGGTTGTGATGTGAACTACAAAGTTGTTTGTAATGTGTCAAACAAAATGATCACCAAATTGCAACCCCATTGGTTAAGCGAAATAAAAATGGCGATCAAAACGCTACAGCTCGGCCTGCTGAAAAACAGCAAATGCAGGGAGCTAAAGATTGAATTTTTCGGCTTAGTTCCAGTCCGAATTTGAAATTGAGCCCAACATGAAAGTTGTAGAGCATAAAATTTTCGAGCTACTGACCGAATGGGAGCCATTGACTTGTTTCCTGTTGGGAGATATGATTTTTCTTCCGAACTGCGTGTTGATGTGTCATTCTGCGCAGTATACTTAATATGTGGTCACATTCTATCTTGTCATTTATTATGCAAGCTTATGAAATGTGGCTAATACAAGTACCTACTGCAGATGGCAATCACCCGCAGCGGTCACGACGCTAGTGGCTCCAATGCTAACCAACAGGGGCCTGAGGGGCAGCAACAGCCACCGCCACCTCCTCCACCGCAGCAACCTCCGACGTGGCAGCAGCTGTATGCCACGCAAACAGAGATTCTTCGGAACCTGCAGCATCAGCAGCAGATGATGCAGCAGCAAATGCTTCAACAGGGAGGTCAACGGGCCCCTCAGCCTCAAGTGGCCCGATACGAGTATTTTCTGGCGACGCACCCGCCGATCTTCTCTCGTGCCGATGAGCCTTTGGAGGCCGACACATGGATTCGAGCTATCGAGTCCAAGTTCACCATTCTGGCAACGCCTTGCACCTCCAACCACAAGGTCGTGTTCGCGGCGCAGCAGCTCCGCGGCCCAGCTCTCCTTTGGTGGGAGAACTACCTGGCCCTGCAGCAGGAGGGTCATGTAGTTGAGTGGGATGAGTTCAAGGCTGCATTCAAAGCTCATCACATTCCGGCCGGTCTGGTTGAAAGAAAGCTGAATGAGTTTTTAGCGCTGACCCAGGGTACTCGCACGGTACTGCAGTACGCCCAGGCCTTTAATGGTCTGTGCCCCTACGCAGGTCATCACGCCGATTCGGATGAGAAGAAGCTTGAAAGGTTCCGCCGTGGCCTTAACACCAAGTTGAAGGCACAATTGGCCACCACCCGTGCTGCCACGTACGGTGATCTCGTGAACCTTGCTATCGCCCAGGAAGACGCCAATGTGGTGCACAAGGCGGAGAAGAAGAGGAAGACTCCCGCTGGACCGTCAAGCTCGCAGCCCCAAAGGTTCCGCCTGGTTCCCCCGGCTGCACCGCAGGGACAGTCCAGGGCACCTCAGGGAGGTGGATGGGTTGCTAGGCCGCCACAGCCTAACGCACCTCGTTTCCCTCCACCGCCGCAGCAGCAGCAAGCACCGAGGCAAAATGCACAGCAGCCAGCTCGCCCTGGAGCCGGCTATCAATGTTTCAAATGTGGAAGCAAAGACCACTTTATCAAGGATTGCCCGCAGAACAAGCAGCAACACCAGCGCCCGGGAAATCAGCAAGGCAAGGGCAAGCAGCAGCAGCGTGTGCAAGTTCGCCAAGGACGGCTCAACTACACCACCTTGGCCGACTTACCCGAGGGAGCCCCAGACATGACTGGTACTTTCCCTATCTGCACTCAACCTGCTGTGATATTGTTTGATTCCGGGGCAACGCATAGCTTTATAAGCACAAGATTTCACGTGAAATGCGGATTAAAATCGTACCATACCAAATCATCTTACGTGATATCAACTGCGGGAGGTAAAATTGCATCCAACCAAGTCACCCGAAAGGTTCCGATCAGGCTGGGAAGTAAAACATTTCCTACTAATTTGATTCTGCTTGGTATGGAAGGGATTGACATTGTGTTAGGAGCCAATTGGATGACTCAACATAAGGTTGTCTTAGATGTTGCGGAACGAGTTGTTGAGATAAACTCGCCTACGCATGGCCCGAGTGTGCTATATCTGCCACAACGGACTTGCGTCGATGCATGTGCTTATACCATGGTCGAAACCCAACTAAAGGACATTCCGGTGGTGTGTGAGTATGCCGATGTATTTCCGGATGACTTACCAGGGATGCCGCCGGATAGGGACATTGAATTTGTGATTGAACTTCAACCTGGCACAGCACCTATATCAAAGAGACCATATAGAATGCCGCCCAATGAATTGGCTGAATTAAAAATTTAACTCCAAGAATTGCTAGATAAGGGTTTCATTCGCCCAAGTGTTTCACCTTGGGGATGTCCCGCTATCTTTGTGAAGAAGAAGGACCATTCCTTGAGGTTGTGTATTGATTACCGGCCTCTCAATGCGGTAACCATTAAGAATAAGTACCCGCTCCCCCGCATTGACATCTTGTTTGATCAATTAGCTGGCGCCAGAGTGTTCTCCAAGATTGACCTTCGCTCTGGCTATCACCAAATAAAAATCAGGCCTTGTGATATTCCAAAGACTGCCTTTTCCACACGATATGGACTTTATGAATTCTTGGTTATGTCTTTTGGACTTACCAATGCACCAGCCTATTTCATGTACCTCATGAATTCGGTCTTCATGTCTGAACTAGACAAGTTTGTGGTGGTTTTCATTGACGACATTCTTATATACTCTAAGAATGAGGAAGAGCACGCTGAGCACCTTCGCATTGTTCTTCAAAGGCTGAGAGACCACCAGCTCTACGCCAAGCTCTCCAAGTGTGAATTCTGGTTAGAGAATGTAAAGTTTTTAGGCCACACGGTTTCCAAGGATGGTATATCCGTGGATCCAACCAAAGTGCAGGAGGTGCTAGACTGGCAACCACCTACCTCTGTCCACGAGATTCGGAGTTTTCTGGGATTAGCCGGTTATTACCGCCGTTTTATTCCGGACTTCTCTCGAATTGCGAAGCCCATGACCGAACTCTTAAAGAAGGGAGTCAAATTTGAGTGGAATGACAAATGTGAAGAAGCTTTTCACACCTTACGAAGACATTTAACTTCAGCCCCAGTTTTGGCTCAGCCCGATTGCACCAAGCCGTATGATGTTTATTGTGATGCATCAGGCACCGGTCTTGGCTGTGTTCTCATGCAAGAGAACCGAGTCATTGCTTATGCTTCTCGAGCACTTCGACCTCATGAGCAAAACTACCCCACGCATGATCTTGAGTTAGCAGCGGTCATTCATGCTCTCAAGATGTGGAGACACTATTTGATGGGAGTTCCCTGCAACATATACACAGACCACAAGAGCCTCAAATATGTTTTCACTCAGGCACATTTAAATATGAGGCAGCGAAGATGGTTGGAGTTAGCAAAGGACTATGACCTTAGTGTACATTATCACCCCGGGAAGGCTAATGTGGTGGCGAATGCACTAAGCCGCAAAGCCCATTGTCATTGTCTTTCCGTGGAGTCCTACGCTGACACCCTGTGTCACGAAATGGCAAAGCTCAATTTAGAGATTGTTCCACACGGGTACTTCAACCATATTGCAGTGGAACCAACCTTGCACGATCAGATTGTTGTAGCCCAATTGAATGACGCGGGCATTAAAGTTCTTAAAAGGAAATTGTCCAAGGAAAAGGTGAAAGAGAAGTACAAGTGCTTCCGGTTCGATGAGCAGGGAGTGATGTGGTTTGGACATCGCCTCGTGGTGCCCAAAAACACGGAACTCCGGAGAAAGATTATGGATGAGGCACATCTCTCTAAATTTTCTATCCATCCCGGCAGCACCAAAATGTACCAAGATTTGAAACAAAACTTTTGGTGGACTCGAATGAAGCGAGAAATTGCCACATATGTGTCAGAATGTGACACCTGCCAACGGGTTAAGGCCAGCCACTTGAAGGTAGCAGGCACGCTTCAACCTCTACCTATTCCCTCATGGAAATGGGAAGATATAAGCATGGATTTTATTGTTGGACTTCCCAGGACCCCTCAGGGGCACGATTCTATTTGGGTAATTGTGGATCGCCTTACCAAGACCGCACACTTTATTCCAGTCAATACCATTTACCCTGTTAAGAAGTACGCGGAGATTTATTTGGAGCGGATCGTTTGTCTACATGGGGTACCCAAGACGATAATTTCAGATCGTGGTGCTCCGTTCGTAGCACGCTTTTGGGAACAATTGCAAATGTCCCTAGGCACCAAGCTGATCCGTAGTTCAGCATATCACCCTCAGACCGATGGGCAGACGGAAAGGGTAAATCAGATACTTGAGGACATGCTTCGAGCTTGTGTTATTCATTATGGGAAGAATTGGGAGAAGTGTTTATCCCTAGCCGAATTCTCCTATAACAACAGCTACCAAGCGAGCCTTAAAATGGCACCTTTCGAAGCCTTATATGGTAGAAGATGTCGGACCCCGTTGTGTTGGTCCCAGGCAGGCGAGAGATATGCTTATGGCCCTGACCTTGTGAAGGAAACCGAAGAAAAGGTTAGAATCATTCGGGAGAATTTGAAGACCGCCCAGTCACGACAAAAGAGTTACTTTGATCAGCGGCGGAAGCCACTTCAGTTTGAAGTTGGTGAACACGCGTATCTTAAGGTCTCCCCGACCAAGGGTGCGCAAAGATTTGGACTCAAGGGCAAGCTTGCACCTCGCTATATCGGCCCGTATGAAATTACTCAACAATGTGGGCCGGTAGCCTATCAAGTGAAGCTTCCCGAGAAACTTTCAGCGGTACACAATGTGTTTCACGTTTCTCAACTCAAGAGGTGTCTTCGTGTTCCAACCGAAATTGTTGAACAAGAGGAACCCTCGGTTGAACCGGATCTCTCTTATGATGAGCATCCTGTCAAGATCCTCGACGAGAAAGAGCGACAGACACGAAGAAAGGGAGTTAAAATGTACAAGATTCAGTGGAGTCATCACTCCGAAGATGAAGCCACGTGGGAAACCGAGGACTATCTTAGGAAGAATTTCCCCGACATACTTCCATAAGCCGAGGTATTTCTTTTTCCCCTTTTTATCCTTAAGTTTGATCGAATCTCGGGACGAGATTCCTTTAAGGGGGGTAGGCTGTGACATCTCTGATGTCAAAAATGATTAAAAAGTGCAATTAAGATCAATGAACAGGGAATTGGGTGGAGAATTCAAAAATTCAGCAAAAATTCAAACTTAAACCCCAAAAACAGGGATTGTTTGACACCAGCTGAAAACTCAAGATTTTTGTACTACACATGAAAATCTCCCAAAATAAAAGTTGTTTGTCATCACAAATAAACCCTAGTAACTGTTTGGAACTTTTAAAAATTTTGCAGTTTAGCCCCTCAAAAACTCAAATTACCGTTCTGGGCACCTTTTCGTTTTTGGGTTATTTGAGCTTGAAAAACTTCGAATTTCAAGTTCATCCCAAAACGAAAGTTGTGTCCCATCTTCCAAACTACAACTTTTAGTTTTACACTTTTTCAAGTTCAGTTCAAATTTTTGGAGACAATTTGAATTCAAACTCGGAGCTCCACGGGCAAGGAACAGTGCCCCTGGCGCGCGCTGCGCCGGCCAGAGCTCGGCCGCCACGCGGCCGGCGAGCGGCGCAGGCGGCGCTGACGTGGCCAAGGCACGGCGGAAGGTGGCGCTTGTCGCCTAGCCGTTGTCCGTCCACTCCCGTGCCATCAAGTCGCCGCCGTCGCCTCGCTCCTCCTCGCGCCGCGGACGCCATCATGGCGGTCTCGCGCGCCGCGGTCGCGCGCGCGCGCTCGCGCTGCGCTGCGTGCTGCAGGCCGCGATTCTCCCTCCGCTACGCTCCAACGCGCCCTGTAGACGATCTTTGAGCAGCACGCAACGATCCCCCTCGCCAACCGCGCCGTTCGTGCTCGGACCGAGCTTGCAGTGCGGCCATGGCGCGTCGCGTCGGCCATAACTGCGCTCGCTCGCTCCCAAGGCGAAACAGTGACCCCCTCGCGTGCCCAAGCTTCCCACCGAGCCTCTCTCGCACTCCATTCCCTCGCTCGACCCTCCAGTGCAGCCCCTCGCGCTCTCCCCCTTCTTCTTCCTCCTCGCGACGCGCAAACCGAACCCGAGCTCTTCGAGAAATTCGTCGCACACACTCCACCATTCCCAAATCCACCCCGCACGGAGCTAGTCCTCTACCCCAGCTCCAAAACCCCCAACTTTCCCCAAACAATTACCCCTTCTCCGGCGCGAATTTGAGATTTCCCCCAAATCCCAAATTCCGGCCGTCGAACCACCCCCACGTCGAACTCCTGCTCCGAGCCATCCCCGAGCTTCCTCGAGCATGCCATTAGCTTCCCCAAGCTCTGTTGGTGCTCTAGGACCTCTTCCCCCTCCGCGAACGACCCCGAGCTCGCCGGCGTAGAAGCCGCGGCGACCGCGCCGCCACCTCCTCGTCGCCGGCATGACTCCGACCTCCCCCGGCCTCCAAACCGTCCTCAAACGACTCGTGGTGAGCCCAGGATCATTTCCCCCCACTTCCCCGTGCCCAGTTCGCCGTGGTTTGCCCGGCGTAACTCCGGCGAGGTCCCAGGGACCAAAGTTCATCGTCTACCTTTGTTTAGGGGCCTCTGCGCAAAAGTGCAGGACTAGTTCGCGAAGTTTTGAAAGATCTAGGGTTCTCTGCGTAAAAAGATTCTTAAGTCTAGGTTTGATTTTCCCAATTCTTGTAAAATCCATTAAAAATCGTAGAAAAATCAGAAAAATACACAAAAATACTCCCTGGATTCGTGAGAGTCTAAGCTACAATCTCTATTAGACAAGTTTGTACTTTTGATGAACTGTTTGTCAATTAAAATTCAAGTTACGAAAATCTAAAGTTGTGCACCATTTCAAATCCAGAGCTCCGCTGGGGTTGAGCTTTGGATATATTGTGTATAGTGACTTTGGACAGCTTGTGTCCAAAGGGGACCTAAAAATATGATGTGTAGCTCCAGTTATGAATTAAAATAGGTTTTCTGTCTTTTTGCAGTGCAGAAATCATTAAAAATAATATATACAGTGAAAAATCACCATTTTGCTCCAGAGAACTTAAAACTTGTTGGCACACATGTTTAGGACTAGCTTGGGTAGGAAAATCTACTGAAATGGATGAATTTTCAATTTATTATGGATTTAATTCATTTTCTGCAGTCAGCTGTTTGTAGATTTTTAATAAATTATGTGTAACTCCAAATTAGCTAAATTTTGGAGTGAGCTTAGCTCTTATACTCCAGTAGCTGTCATAAATTTTATAGCTAAAAATGATGAACAGAAATGGAGAAACAAAAATGAGAAGGAATCTAGATGGAAATTGAATTATATAAAAGAATAAACCTTTTTGGTTAATTGGTTAAATTAAAATGGTTAGAATCTGAAATTCAGAACAACCACCCTAATTTGTGAAGAAATAAATAGAATTCTTTTATATATGTACACAATCACCATCGAATTCAAATAAAACTTTGTCCACACCTACACTTGCTTTTGTGAAGAAAATAGAAATGCCTAAGCATGTCTAGGTGAATATGGCCTTCAAAGGCCTTAATCTTAGCATCTAAAGGCAGCCGCCTTAAACCGTGCATATCATGTAGAAGGCGCTATCCCAGACGGCGACTACACCCTCATCCCCGCAGACGAGGAAGGAGTCCCGGAGCACGGTGCCGGTACGGAAGTGACCAACCCGGAGGCTAACTCTCAGTCCGAGCAAGAAGGCAAGCCCCGGAGCATAACCTGACTTTACCAAATCTTGCACTTGAATTCCTTATGTTTGTGCATTTACGTTTCAAGGAGTTGATTGAATACCGTAGCTGCAAATCCCCTAGTACCTATGACTTGCAATACTAGTATGAAAGGGATCGATAGTGCATTGCTATAGGTCCGTTACAAGTCGAGTGATTTCCTGTCACTCGCGAGACATAGGAATTGCTTGTCTTTACTTATGTTGGAATCATAAGGATTGACGGGCGGGATGATAGATGTAGATCTCCCGTCCGTGTATGATAATGGATTTAAGGTCGAAACGTGTGGAAAGAGCTGTCAAGTTTTTGAACGTACCACATGCATGCCGATGTATGGGGATCGGTAAGCCCGGTACCAGATTGAAGCAGCTAGGGCCGATAGCCATCTCTCCTTGGAAACTTTGTTTTCCCCTGCCGTACACTTGTGGATATATGCGTGATGCTGTGAGTGAAGCAGTAAACCTTTATCCTAAGGAAATGGACCCGGTTCCGAATTGTGGATCGATGGGAAAGGTTGGGAAATGCTTGTACCTTTTATAGCAAGCAGAGTATCCGTGTGTGTTGGGTTTCCCCTGGCCAGGTAGCACAAATTCGGTTCGAACTGTCCGCTTCTCGCGGTTAATGAGACTGCTTGACCGCCTTGCTGCATTGAGTAATAAGTGAAAGTTTGAGATTGATAAATATGTTCTATGAATTAATTTGTATTGCACCACTTGTATGCTTAGAAAGGATGCTAATCTAGAATGGTTAAATATACTAGAATACGATGCTAAAACTTGAAAGCAAGGATTTACCTTTAGTTGCTTTTTGGCAAACAAACCCACCAGCCAAAGGCCTTTCATTGTCTAGATGTCGGTGATGTAGTTTTCACCCGACGGGTAAGCCTTGCTGAGTATTAGTATACTCAGCCTTGCTTGTGGCAGTATTTCTACAGGTATCATTTTGGATGTGGATGCTATGACTTGGCCTGCCCAGGTTCCACCTGGCTGGCACATCGAATGGGTCCCGTCCTCTGGCGAGGATCGGGAGGAATAGCTTCGTGGCAGGCTTCAGCACGGAGTTATTTGTATCGTCGTAGTTTATTTTCTTCCGCTGCATTGAACTTCTAAATTTAGTTGTTATGAACTTCTAAAATTCCGCTGCAAGACTTGTACTCTGATTTAAATTTGAACCTGGTTTGTAATAACTATGTTACCTATGTGTGTATTTTAACTTGTGGAATGTTGTAATCTCTGGAACTCACCTTCGTGTGGGCGTGCTGTTGTTTCGATCGAGAAAAGTACGTGGTTTAATCGGGTTTAATCCGACGGCGCTCCAGCTTATTCCAGATTAAGTGCCTGACTACGTGATTAGTGGTCCCAAGGTACTTAACTTGGAATAATTTCGGAGTGGTCCGCCACAGTCGGGCGCCCCATGGAGCTCCTTTGCCTTTTTCAAATTTTCTCCAAACATTTGAACTGAACATTGAAAAGTGTAAAAATAAAAGTTAGAGTTTGAGATGTGGGACACAACTTTCTTTTTGGTGTGAACCTGAAATTTTAAATTTTTCAAGCTCAAACAAACCAAATTCGAACAGGTGTTCAGAACTGTTTTTCGAGTTTTTGAGGGGCTAAACTGCAAATTTTGAAAAAGTTCCCAACAGTGACTATGCCTTATTTGTGATGACAAACAACTTTTATGTTTGGAGATTTTCAAGTTTAGTACAAATTTCTTGAGATTTCAGTTAGGTGTCAAAAGACCTTTGTTTTGAATTACATTTGAATTTTTGGTCAAATTTTGGCGCATTAACATCATTGTTCCCCTTTTAAACTGTTTTAAAATGTGCTTTCAAAGTATTGACATCAGGGATGTCACAGCCAACCCCTCTTAAAAGAATCTCGCCCCGAGATTCGATTGTGCTTAGGAACAGTGGGAAAAAGGTACCTTGGTCTAAGAAAGGATGTCGGGGAAGTTCTTCTTAAGATAGTCCTCGGTTTCCCACGTGGCTTCATCTTCGGAGTGATGACTCCACTGAATTTTGTACATTTTAACTCCTCTTCTTCGTGTCTGTCTCTCCTTCTCATCGAGGATGTTGATGGGATGCTCATCATAGGAGAGATCCGGTTCAACCGAGAGTTCTTCTTGTTCAACAACCTCGGTTGGAATACGAAGACACTTCTTGAGTTGGGAGACATGGAATACATCGTGCACGGCGGAGAGCTTCTCGGGAAGCTTCACACGGTACGCTACTGGTCCACATTGTTGAGTGATTTCATATGGGCCAATGTAGCGAGGTGCAAGTTTTCCTTTTAATCCAAACCTTTGCACACCCTTGGTCGGGGAGACCTTGAGATACACGTGCTCGCCAGCTTCGAACTGAAGGGGCTTCCGCCGTTGATCAAAGTAACTCTTTTGCCGTGATCGTGCGGTTCTCAAATTTTCACGGATGATCCTAACCTTTTCTTCCGCTTCCTTTACAAGGTCAGGACCATATGTATACCTCTCGCCTGCCTGGGTCCAACACAACGGTGTCCGACATCTTCTACCATACAAGGCTTCGAAAGGTGCCATTTTTAGACTTGCTTGGTAGCTGTTGTTATAGGAGAATTCAGCCAGAGATAAGCATTTCTCCCAATTCTTCCCATAATGGATAACACACGCTCGAAGCATATCTTTAAGTATTTGATTCACCCTTTCCGTCTGCCCATCGGTTTGAGGGTGATATGCTGAACTTCGGATCAGTTATGTGCCTAGGGATAGCTGCAATTGTTCCCAAAAGCGTGCCACAAATTGAGTACCGCGATCTGAAATTATCGTCTTGGGTACCCCATGTAGACAAACGATCCGTTCCAAATAATTCTCAGCGTACCTCTTAACGGTATAAGCGGTATTGACCGGAATGAAATGTGCGGTCTTGGTAAGGCGGTCCACAATTACCCAAATGGAGTCATGCCCCTGAGGGGTTTGAGGAAGTCCCACAATGAAGTCCATGCTTATATCTTCCCACTTCCGTGAGGGAATAGGTAGAGGTTGAAGAGTGCCTGCTACCTTCAAGTGGCTAGCCTTTACTCTCCGACACGTGTCACATTCCGACACATACGTGGCAATCTCCCGCTTCATCCTAGTCCACCAAAAGTTTTGTTTCAAATCTTGGTACATTTTGGTGCTACTGGGATGAATAGAAAATTTAGAGAGATGAGCTTCATCCATAATCTTCTTCCGGAGTTCAGTATTTTTGGGCACGACTATACAATGTCCAAACCACATCACTCCCTGCCCATCTAACCGTAAACATTTGTATTTTTCCTTCACCTTTTCCTTTGCCAATTTCCTTTTAAGGATTTAATCTTTGCGTCATTTAGTTGGGCTTCAACAATCTAATCGTGCAGGGTTGGTTCAACAAAAATATGGTTGAAGTACCCATGTGGAACAATCTCTAAGTTGAGCTTTGCCACTTCATGGCACAAGGTGTCAGCGTAGGACTCCACGGAAAGGCAATGACAATGAGCCTTGCGGCTTAGTGCATCCGCAACCACATTAGCCTTCTCGGGGTGATAATGCACACTAAGATCATAGTCCTTTGCTAACTCCAACCATCTTTGCTGCCTCATATTCAAATGTGCCTTGAGTAAAGACATATTTGAGGCTCTTGTGGTCGGTGTATACGTTGCATGGAACACCCATCAGATAGTGCCTCCATATCTTGAGAGCATGAATAACCGCTGCTAACTCAAGATCATGTGTAGGGTAATTTTGCTCGTGAGGCCGGAGTGCTCGAGAAGCATAAGCAATGACTCGGTTCTCTTGCATAAGAACACAGCCAAGTCCGGTGCCTGATGCATCGCAATAGACATCATAGGGCTTGGTGCAGTCAGGTTGAGCTAAAACTGGAGCTGAGTTAAATATTTTCTCAAAGTGTGGAAAGCTTCGTCACATTTGTCATTCCACTCAAATTTGCCTCCCTTCTTTAAGAGTTCGGTCATGGGTTTCGCAATCCGAGAGAAGTCCGGAATGAAGCGGCGATAGTAACCGGCTAAACCCAGAAAACTCTGAATCTCATGGACAGAGGCAGGTGGTTTCCAATCCATCACCTCTTGCACCTTGGTTGGATCCACAGAGATACCATCCTTGGAAACTGTGTGACCTAAGAATTTCACATTTTCTAGCCAGAATTCACATTTAGAGAACTTGGCGTAGAGTCGATGGTCTCTCAATCTTTGAAGAACAATGCGAAGGTGGTCGGCATGCTCTTCCTCATTCTTGGAATATATGAGAATGTCATCAATGAAAACCACCACGAACTTGTCAAGCTCGGACATGAAAACCGAATTCATGAGATACATGAAGTAGGCTGGGGCATTAGTGAGCCCGAACGACATGACCAAGAATTCATAAAGTCCGTAGCGGGTGGCAAAGGCAGTCTTCGGAATGTCACAAGATCGAATTTTTATTTGGTGATAGCCAGAGCGAAGATCAATCTTGGAGAACACTCTGGCGCCAGCTAGTTGGTCAAAAAGGACATCAATGCAGGGGAGTGGATACTTATTCTTGATGGTCACCGCATTGAGAGGCCGGTAATCAATACACAACCTCAAGGAATGATCCTTCTTCACAAAGATAGCTGGGCAACCCCAAGGTGACACACTAAGACGGATGAAACCCTTGTCTAGCAGTTCTTGGAGTTGAATTTTTAATTCAGCCAATTTATTTGGTGGCATTCTATAGGGCCTCTTTGATATAGGTGCTGTGCCAGGTTGGAGTTCAATCACAAATTTAATTTCCCTATCCGGCGGCATCCCCGGTAAGTCATCTGGAAAAACATCGGCATACTCACATACCACCGGAATGTCTTTTAGTTGCGTTTCTACCATTATGTAAGCACAGGCATTGGCACAGTTCCGTTGTGGCAGATATAGTGCACTAGGGCCATGTGTAGGCGAGTTTATTTCCACAACTCGCTCAGCAACATCTAGCACAACCTTATGGTGAGTCATCCAATTTGCCCCCAAAACAATATCAATCCCTTCCATCCCAAGCAGAATTAAATCAGTAGGGAATATTTTACTACCCAGCCTGATTGGCACTTTTCGAGTGACTTGGTTGGATACTATTTTACCTCCCGCTGTTGATATCACATATGCTGATTTGGTATGGTAAGATTTTAACCCACATTTTGCATGAAATCTTGTGCTTATAAAACTATTTGTTGCCCCGGAATCACACAATATCACAGCAGGTTGATTGTGGATAGGAAAGGTACCAGTCATATTCGGTGCTCCCTCAGGTAGGTCGGCCAAGGTGGTGTAGTTAAGCCTTCCTTGCCTGACTTGCACCCGCTGCTGCTTGCCCTTGCTTTGCTGATTTCCTGGGTGCTGGTTTTGTGGCTTGTTCTGTGGGCAGTACTTGATGAAGTGACTGTTACTGCCACACTTGAAGCACTGGTAGCTGGCTCCAGGACGGGATGGCTGCTGCATGTTCTGCCTCGGAGCCGGTTGCTGCTGCAGCGGTGGAGGAAAATGGGGCGCACCCGGTTGTGGTGGCCTAGCAACCCATCGTCCTCCCTGAGGTGCCCTTAGCTGCCCCTGCGGTGCAGCCGGGGGAACCAGGCGGAACCTCTGTGGCTGTGCGCTCGATGGTACAGCGGGAGCCTTCCTCTTCTTCTCAGCCTTATGTAGCACGTTGGCGTCTTCCTGGGCGATGGCGATGTTCACCAGCTCGCCATACGTGGCAACTCGGGTGGTGGTCAGTTGGGCCTTGAGCTTGGTGTTGAGGCCACGTCGGAACCTCTCCATTTTCTTCTCGTCAGAGTCGGCGTGATGACCCGCATATGGGCACAGTGTGGCGGACCACTCCGAAATTATTCCAAGTTAAGTACCCTTGGACCACTAATCACGTAGTCAGGCACTTAATCCGGAATAAGCTGGAGCGCCGTCGGATTAAACCCGATGAAACCACGTACTTAACTAGATCGTAACAGCAGCAGGCCTACACGAAGGTGAGTTCCAGAGATTACAACATCCCACAAATTAAGTTACACACATAGATAAGGTAGTTATTACAAACCGAGATCAATTTAAAAACAGAGTACAAGTCTTGCAGCGGAATTTAAAGTTCAACATAACTGAAATTAGAGTTCATTGCAGCGGAAGTAAAGTAATCTAACGACGGAACAAGTAACTCCGTGATGAAGCCTGCCACGAAGCTACTCCTCCCGATCCTCGCCAGAGGACGGGACCCATTCGATGTGCCAGCCAGGTGGAACCTGGGCAGGCCAAGTCATAGCGTCCACATCCAGAATGATACCTGTAAAAATAATGCCACAAGCAAGGCTGAGTATGCTAATACTCAGCAAGGCTTACCCGTCGGGTGAAAGCTACATCACCGACATCTAGACAATGAGAGGCTTTTGGCTGGTGGGTTTGTTTGCCAAAAAGCATCTAAAGTAGATCCTTGCTTTCAAGTTTTAGCTTCATATTCTAGTAAATTTAACCATTCTAGATTAACATCCTCTCTAAGCATACAAGTGGTGCAATACAATTTATTCATAGAACAAGTTCATGATCTCATAATTCCACTTATTACTCGATGTAGCAAGGCGGTCAAGCAGTCTCATTAACCGCGAGAAGCGGACAGTTCGAACCGAATTTGTGCTACCTGGCCAGGGAAAACCCAACATACACGGATACTCTGCTTGCTATAAAAGGCACAAGCATTTCCCAACCTTTCCCATCGATCCACAATTCGGAACCGGGTCCACTTCCTTAGGATAAAGGTTTACTGCTTCACTCACAGCATCACGCATATATCCACAAGTGTACGGCAGGGGAAAACAAAGTTTCCAAGGAGAGATGGCTATCGGCCCTAGCTGCTTCAATCTGGTACCGGGCTTACCGGCTCCCATATACCGGCATGTATGTGGTACGTTCAAAAACTTGACACACTCTACCACACATTTCGACCTTAAACAATTATCAATACACGGACGGGAGATCTACATCTATCATCCCGCCCGTCAATCCTTATGATTTCAACATAAGTAAAGACAAACAATTCCTATGTCTCGCGAGTGACAGGAAATCACTCGACTTGTAACGAACCTATAGCAATGCTCTATCGATCCTTTCATACTAGTATTGCAAGTCATAGGTACTAGGAAACTATTGCAGCTATGGTATTCAATCAACTCCTAGAAACGTAAATGCACGAACATAAAGAATTCAAAGTGCAATATTTAGAAATGTTAGGTCATGCTCCGGGGCTTGCCTTCCTGCTCGGGCTGGGGGTTAGCTCCTGTGTTGGTCACGTCTGCACCGGCGTCGGGCTCCGGGACTTGCTCCTCTTCTGCGGGGACGAGGGTGTAGTCGCCGTCCGGTAGAACGCCTTCTACATGATATGCATAATTTTAAGGCGGCTGCCCTTTTGATGCTAAGACTAGGGCCTTGAAGGCCATATTCACCTAGACATACTTAGATATTTGCATTTTCTCCACCAAAGCAAGGTGTCGGTGTGAAAAAGGTTTTAGTTGAATTCGATGGTGATTGTGTACATATATAAAAGAATTTTATTTATTTCTTCACAAGTTAGGGTGGCTGTTTCTGAATTTCAGATTCTAACCATTTTATTTCAATTAATTACTCAAAAAGGTTTATTCATTTATACATTTCAATTTCCACCTAGATTCTTTCCCATTTTTGTTTCTTCATTTCTGTTCATCAATTTTAGCCATAAACTTTATGACAGCTACTGGAGTATAAGAGCTAAGCTCACTCCAAAATTTAGCTAATTTCGAGTTACACATAATTCATTAAAAATCTATAAACAGCTAGCTGCAGGAAGTGAATTAAAGGCATAATAAATTGAAATTTCATCTATTTCAGGAGATCTTCCTACCAAGGCTAAGCAATATCATGAGGAGGGCTCTGGCCAAGTGGTGGCTCAAAATAACCCTTGGGTAGTCCTCATTATTTTTCTATCCAAAAACACATATTTAATTATTTGCCATTCTAAACAGAGCAAAAATTAAGTTTCTCATTTTTAACATGTGTGTTAACAAGTTTTAAGTTCTCAGGAGCAAAATGATGATTTTTCGCTGCACAAATTATTTTTAACAATTTCTTTACTGCAGAAAGTCAGAAAACACATTTAAATCTATAACTAGAGCTACACATCATATTTTTGAGTCTCCTTTGGACACAAGCTGTCCAAAACCACTACTAACAACATATCCAAAGCTCAACCCCAGCGGAGCTCTGGATTTGAAATGGTGCACAACTTTAGGTTTTCACAGTTTGATTTTTAATTCAACAACAGTTCACCAAAAGCATACACATGTCTAATAGAGATTGTAGTTTAGACTCTAACGATTCCAGAGAGTATTTTTGCATATTTTTCTGATTTTTCTACGATTTTTAATCGATTTTACAAGTTTCGGGAAAAATCAAATCTAGGGTAAGAATCTATTTTCACCGAGAACCCTAGAACTTTCAAACTTTCGCGAAGAAGCCCCTGGTTTTTGCGCAGAGGTCCCTGGACAAAGGAAGAAGATGAAGAAAGGTCCCTGGGACCTCGCCGGAGTTGCGCCGGGCAAACCACGGCGAACTGGGCTCGGGGAAGTGGGGGGAAATGGTCTTTAGCTCACCACGAGTCGTTTGAGCACGGTTGGGAGGTCGGGGGTTGCCGGAGTCACGCCGGCGACGAGGAGGTGGCGGCGCGGCCTCTGCGGGATCTACGCCGGCGAGCTCGGAGTCGCTCGAGGAGGGCTGAGGGGTCCGTGAGCTTCAGCAGGGCTTGGGGAAGCTGTTGCCGTGCTCGGGGAAGCTCGGGGATGGCTCGGAGTAGGGTCTCGACGGTGAGGTGGTTCGACGGCCGGAAAACCCGATTTGGGGGAAATCGGAAATTCAAGCCGGGGAGTGGGCAATGTGTTGGGGAAAGTTGGGGGAAATGGAGCTAGGGGATTGGTCTAGCTCTGTGCGGAGTGGATTTGGGAATGGCTGCGTGTGCGCGACGAATTTCACGAACGAGTCAAGCTCGGCTTGCGCGTCGCGAGGAAGAAGAAGGAGGGGGAGTGCGCGAGTGGGTTCTCTGGAGGCTTGAGCGAGCGAGTGGAGTGAGTGGGGAGCTCAGTGGGGTGCTCGAGTGCGCGAGGGGAGTGCGGCATTGCCTCGGGAGCGCGCGAGCGCGTTAATGCTCGACGCGACCCGCCATGGCCGCACAGTGAGCTCGGCGCGAGTGGGGAGGGCGCTGCAGGCGAGGGGGATCGCGGCGTGTTGAAGTGGGGATCTTCCTCAGCGGTTTTGGCGCGATGTGGGCGGCTCCTAGCGCCAGCAGAGCGCCAGCGCAGCGCGCCAAAACCGCTGAGGAAGATCCCCACTTCAACACGCCGCGATCCCCCTCGCCTGCAGCGCCCTCCCCACTCGCGCCGAGCTCACTGTGCGGCCATGGCGGGTCGCGTCGAGCATTAACGCGCTCGCGCGCTCCCGAGGCAATGCCGCACTCCCCTCGCGCACTCGAGCACCCCACTGAGCTCCCCACTCACTCCACTCGCTCGCTCAAGCCTCCAGAGAACCCACTCGCGCACTCCCCCTCCTTCTTCTTCCTCGCGACGCGCAAGCCGAGCTTGACTCGTTCGTGAAATTCGTCGCGCACACGCAGCCATTCCCAAATCCACTCCGCACAGAGCTAGACCAATCCCCTAGCTCCATTTCCCCCAACTTTCCCCAACACATTGCCCACTCCCCGGCTTGAATTTCCGATTTCCCCCAAATCGGGTTTTCCGGCCGTCGAACCACCTCACCGTCGAGACCCTACTCCGAGCCATCCCCGAGCTTCCCCGAGCACGGCAACAGCTTCCCCAAGCCCTGCTGAAGCTCACGGACCCCTCAGCCCTCCTCGAGCGACTCCGAGCTCGCCGGCGTAGATCCCGCAGAGGCCGCGCCGCCACCTCCTCGTCGCCGGCGTGACTCCGGCAACCCCCGACCTCCCAACCGTGCTCAAACGACTCGTGGTGAGCCAAAGACCATTTCCCCCCACTTCCCCGAGCCCAGTTCGCCGTGGTTTGCCCGGCGCAACTCCGGCGAGGTCCCAGGGACCTTTCTTCATCTTCTTCCTTTGTCCAGGGACCTCTGCGCAAAAACCAGGGGCTTCTTCGCGAAAGTTTGAAAGTTCTAGGGTTCTCGGTGAAAATAGATTCTTACCCTAGATTTGATTTTTCCCGAAACTTGTAAAATCGATTAAAAATCATAGAAAAATCAGAAAAATATGCAAAAATACTCTCTGGAATCGTTAGAGTCTAAACTACAATCTCTATTAGACATGTGTATGCTTTTGGTGAACTGTTGTTGAATTAAAAATCAAACTGTGAAAACCTAAAGTTGTGCACCATTTCAAATCCAGAGCTCCGCTGGGGTTGAGCTTTGGATATGTTGTTAGTAGTGGTTTTGGACAGCTTGTGTCCAAAGGAGACTCAAAAATATGATGTGTAGCTCTAGTTATAGATTTAAATGTGTTTTCTGACTTTCTGCAGTAAAGAAATTGTTAAAAATAATTTGTGCAGCGAAAAATCATCATTTTGCTCCTGAGAACTTAAAACTTGTTAACACACATGTTAAAAATGAGAAACTTAATTTTTGCTCTGTTTAGAATGGCAAATAATTAAATATGTGTTTTTGGATAGAAAAATAATGAGGACTACCCAAGGGTTATTTTGAGCCACCACTTGGCCAGAGCCCTCCTCATGATATTGCTTAGCCTTGGTAGGAAGATCTCCTGAAATAGATGAAATTTCAATTTATTATGCCTTTAATTCACTTCCTGCAGCTAGCTGTTTATAGATTTTTAATGAATTATGTGTAACTCGAAATTAGCTAAATTTTGGAGTGAGCTTAGCTCTTATACTCCAGTAGCTGTCATAAAGTTTATGGCTAAAATTGATGAACAGAAATGAAGAAACAAAAATGGGAAAGAATCTAGGTGGAAATTGAAATGTATAAATGAATAAACCTTTTTGAGTAATTAATTGAAATAAAATGGTTAGAATCTGAAATTCAGAAACAGCCACCCTAACTTGTGAAGAAATAAATAAAATTCTTTTATATATGTACACAATCACCATCGAATTCAACTAAAACCTTTTTCACACCGACACCTTGCTTTGGTGGAGAAAATGCAAATATCTAAGTATGTCTAGGTGAATATGGCCTTCAAGGCCCTAGTCTTAGCATCAAAAGGGCAGCCGCCTTAAAATTATGCATATCATGTAGAAGGCGTTCTACCGGACGGCGACTACACCCTCGTCCCCGCAGAAGAGGAGCAAGTCCCGGAGCCCGACGCCGGTGCAGACGTGACCAACACAGGAGCTAACCCCCAGCCCGAGCAGGAAGGCAAGCCCCGGAGCATGACCTAACATTTCTAAATATTGCACTTTGAATTCTTTATGTTCGTGCATTTACGTTTCTAGGAGTTGATTGAATACCATAGCTGCAATAGTTTCCTAGTACCTATGACTTGCAATACTAGTATGAAAGGATCGATAGAGCATTGCTATAGGTTCGTTACAAGTCGAGTGATTTCCTGTCACTCGCGAGACATAGGAATTGTTTGTCTTTACTTATGTTGAAATCATAAGGATTGACGGGCGGGATGATAGATGTAGATCTCCCGTCCGTGTATTGATAATTGTTTAAGGTCGAAATGTGTGGTAGAGTGTGTCAAGTTTTTGAACGTACCACATACATGCCGGTATATGGGAGCCGGTAAGCCCGGTACCAGATTGAAGCAGCTAGGGCCGATAGCCATCTCTCCTTGGAAACTTTGTTTTCCCCTGCCGTACACTTGTGGATATATGCGTGATGCTGTGAGTGAAGCAGTAAACCTTTATCCTAAGGAAGTGGACCCGGTTCCGAATTGTGGATCGATGGGAAAGGTTGGGAAATGCTTGTGCCTTTTATAGCAAGCAGAGTATCCGTGTATGTTGGGTTTTCCCTGGCCAGGTAGCACAAATTCGGTTCGAACTGTCCGCTTCTCGCGGTTAATGAGACTGCTTGACCGCCTTGCTACATCGAGTAATAAGTGGAATTATGAGATCATGAACTTGTTCTATGAATAAATTGTATTGCACCACTTGTATGCTTAGAGAGGATGTTAATCTAGAATGGTTAAATTTACTAGAATATGAAGCTAAAACTTGAAAGCAAGGATCTACTTTAGATGCTTTTTGGCAAACAAACCCACCAGCCAAAAGCCTCTCATTGTCTAGATGTCGGTGATGTAGCTTTCACCCGACGGGTAAGCCTTGCTGAGTATTAGCATACTCAGCCTTGCTTGTGGCATTATTTTTACAGGTATCATTCTGGATGTGGACGCTATGACTTGGCCTGCCCAGGTTCCACCTGGCTGGCACATCGAATGGGTCCCGTCCTCTGGCGAGGATCGGGAGGAGTAGCTTCGTGGCAGGCTTCATCACGGAGTTACTTGTTCCGTCGTTAGATTACTTTACTTCCGCTGCAATGAACTCTAATTTCAGTTATGTTGAACTTTAAATTCCGCTGCAAGACTTGTACTCTGTTTTTAAATTGATCTCGGTTTGTAATAACTACCTTATCTATGTGTGTAACTTAATTTGTGGGATGTTGTAATCTCTGGAACTCACCTTCGTGTAGGCCTGCTGCTGTTACGATCTAGTTAAGTACGTGGTTTCATCGGGTTTAATCCGACGGCGCTCCAGCTTATTCCGGATTAAGTGCCTGACTACGTGATTAGTGGTCCAAGGGTACTTAACTTGGAATAATTTCGGAGTGGTCCGCCACACACAGACCATTGAAGGCCTGGGCATACTGAAGCACAGTGCGGGTACCTTGGGTCAATGCCAGAAACTCAGTCAATTTCCGGTCTACCAAGCCGGCAGGAATATGGTGAGCTTTGAAAGCAGTTTTGAATTCTTCCCACTCAATCACGTGACCCTCCTGCTGTAGGGCCAAGTAATTCTCCCACCATAGGAGAGTTGTGCCGCGGAGCTGCTGCGCCGCGAAGACTACCTTGCGGTTGGAAGTGCAAGGCGTGGCCAGAACAGAGAACTTGGACTCGATGGCTCAAATCCATGCATCGGCCTCCAACGGCTCCTCGGCTCGGGAGAACACCGGCGGGTCTGTACCCAAGAAGTCCTCATACCGAGCCACCTGAGGTTGAGGGGCCCGTTGACCTCCTTGTTGTTGCATCTGCTACTGCATCATTTGTTGCTGATGCTGCAGGTTCCGGAGAATTTCCGTTTGAGTAGCATATAATTGTTGCCACGTCGGAGGTTGCTGCGGTGGCGGAGGTGGTGGCGGCTGTTGCTGTCCTTCTGGCCCCTGCTGATTAGCATGGGAGCCGCTAGCATCATGACCACTGCGGGTGATAGCCATCTGCAGTAGGTACTTGTATTAGCCACATTTCACAAGCTTGCATAATGATGATAAGATATAACGTGGCAATATAATGAAGTTTACTTGCGTAGAGATGACATATCAACAAGCAGTTCGGAAGAAAAATCATATCTCCCAGTAGGAAGCAATTCAGATGCTCCAATTCGGTCAGTAGCTCGGAAATTTCTTACTCTATAACTTTCAGAACCAAATTCGGGCTGGAACTAAGCTGAAAAATTCAATTTTTAGCTCTCTGCGTTTGCTGTTTTACGGTAGGCCGACGTGTAGTGTTATGGTTGCCATTTTTATTTCGCTTAACCAATGGGGTTGAAATTTGGCGAGCATTTCATATGACAAATTCCAAACAACTTTGTAGTTCACATCACAGCTCAGAAATGAATGGAAAACCCATAAATAATTAAAACAAGGCTAGCTGCAGAATGTTTTCAGCGCAACCATTACAACCTTTATCAAGTTTTGGGGCTCACATTCCCACATCAATTAAGTTACATTGTCTCAAAAGATTAGAGGGGAGCTCAACTCCATCTAGCCTATTACATCATAAGGCCAAAATTTAGGCTATGCGGAGGAGTAATCTCGCTACCGCAGCCTCTAGAAATCATCTAGGTTGTTAGCGGTAGCCTCGCTGCCCATAGGAGACGGTGGAGCTGGAAGGGGCGGCATGTCATCCTCGGTGTCCATGTCGGAATCAGGGGCCTCTCCTTCCCCATGCTCTCCACCCTGCTCAAGAAGGTGCTGAGCATCATGGGCGGCTAACATGGCATTGGCATGCTCCAAAACACCGTGCACATTCTCAAGCTCATCTCTTGTTTGGACTAGCTCGTTGTGGACATTGTTGTGCGCAACGTGGAGGTCAGACAATTGCCTCTCCAAATCTGCAATCATGGTGTCTCTGGTGCTCACCTATATGGACAAAGAGGTCCTCCCTATCCCAATGTCGCGGGCACGAACGGACATATCTATGGCAAGGTTGAGCACCTCACTCTGTGACCGTCCTAAAAGTGCCTGCAAATGGTGATAAGCTCGGATCCACCTCATCAAAAGTGCAGCTGCAGCGACGGGGTTTTCCGCCATCCTCAAAGGTGAGCTAAGGTAGCGCCTCATCCAATGGGCATCGTCCGGCTGGGCCGGTGGGAACTGCCCAAGAAGCTGATGCTCTACCAAGTCCTGGTTCTGAGCGCAGAAAGAACTGATGCCATTCAGGGCAGCTAGCTCACAAGTAGTCTCCATGTGGTGCCCATGAACTTCCACACTCCAAGTGGGGGAGCTGGGACATGGTGGGTGGCAATGCACAACCAAACGCACACGAGATCGGGTCACACCTCGGTCTCGGATGACGGTCCTCTCATATTGCGGCGGGGTTGGATAGTCACGTGCCTGCAAAACAGACCACAGGATACTAGGGAAACCCTCCCATCCTAGACAGTCCAAAAAGGAGACGTCGTTGGGGTAGCTGGCAAGGTCAGCGTGAGCGTCCATTCTGAACAAAAAGGTCAAGGGTGAGAACCGGTTAGCGCCAAAGAATAAAAACAGATTCTGAACAGTGTAGTAAAAATTACAAAACTCGACATCTACAAACCCAACAATTCCCAAATTTGGCCAGAACATTGCTTAAGTAATTTCAAACAAGTTTCATGTTGAAGGTTTGAGCAGAAACCGTCGTTAAGAAGGTTTAAAAAATTCAATTTTTATCTCACTGTTCCCATATGGGGTTTTCAGGTTCGAATTAATGGTGCAAGCAGACTGTTTTCGGCAGAGTTTCGGCACAAGTTCCGGTTGTTATTCAAATTTTTTATGGCGGTAGTTCGATGGTCGTGTATTAAGGTTCAATAAAATTTCAGTGATTTGCAATGCATGAGCGGCCTATTCGTTCTCACCATCACACGTGCCAATAAACTTTTGGCCTACGAAGTTAGTGCCGGTGGCTAGGCAATATCCGTCTCTCCCTATATTAACTAGCCGAACTTTTCTAACCGTTCATCTTACAGATCGTGGTTAGTGTACCTGCAGAAAATTCCATTCCAGAGCACGTATAATCAACCTTTCGTGCCAGCACTCACGAAAGCGTTTCCATACATTACCACCCACTATAGAGGTGGCACCCGAACGTTCAACATTGAACGTTCAACATTGAACAATGCTTCATATGTCACCAAGGCAACATATTGACAATTTCATACGCTCATGAAATAGCGTATTGACTTTGTGCCGCCATCATATTTGCATATGATGCCGTGGTACGCTACAGCAATCGCCGTACCTTGCGCCCACCATGCTATTCTAGTTTCATATGCCATCACAGCGTATTGACTATGTGCCGCCACTATATTTTCATATAGTGTTGTGGTACGTTACAACAATCGCCGTACCTTGCGCCCACCATTGCGAAAAGTAAATGACAAAATTAAATGTGCTGGGAGTCAGAATAATATATAATTAGCCACCTATCATATTGTGATCCCTTAACCCACATAGGCTTCATGCTCTAAGTAACATCCTTAGCGATCCTAAGAATAACATTTCATCGCAAATGCGCGGCGGAAGTAAGAGTTGGCAAGTTTTATTCAAAAATATTTATTTAGGGTCTGTTGCTCTCTCTGGTGCGCATGTTTCGGCTCTGATGCCAGCTGTGGCAGACCACTCCGAAATTATTCCAAGTTAAGTACCCATGGACCACTAATCAAGCAGTCAGGCACTTAATCCGGAATAAGCTGGAGCGCCGTCGGATTATACCCGATTAACCACGTACTTTCACGATCGAAACAACACGCGCACCCACACGAAGGTGAGTTCCAGAAATTACAACATTCCACAAATTCATCATACATACATAGTATCATAAGTTATTACAAACCAAGTTTAAATTTCACATCAGAGTATAAAAGTTCATTGCAGCGGAATATTAAACTAGCGATGATGCATAGTAACACCATGATGAAGCCTGCCATGGTGCTACTCCTCCTGATCCTCGGCAGAGGACGGAACCCACTCGACGTGCCATCCAGGGGAACCTGGGTAGGCCAAGTGATGGCATCGACTGCCACATCCATCACAGTACCTGAAATAATAGCCACAAGCAAGGCTGAGTATACTAATACTCAGCAAGGCTTACCCGTCGGGTGAAAACTACATCACCGACCTCTAGACATGAGAGGCTTTTGGCTGGTGGGTTTGTTTGCCGAAAAGCTGCTAAGAGTGGATCCTTACTTTCATGATTTTAGCATCATATTCTATTAGAATTAACCATTCTAGATTAGCATCCTCTCTAAGCATACAAGTGGTGCAATACAATTTAATTCATACAACAAGTTCATCATCCTCATAGTTCCACTTGTTACTCAATACAGCACAGCGGTCAAGCAGTCTCATTAACCGCGAGAAGCGGACAGTTTGAACCGAATTTAGCTACCTGGCCACGGGAAACCCAACACACACGGATAATGCTTGCTATAAAAGGTACAAGCATTTCCCAACCTTTCCCATCAATCCACAATTCGGAACCGGGTCCATTCCCTTAGAATAAAGGTTTACCGCTTCACTCACGGCATCACGCATATATCCACATGTGTACGGCAAGGGAAACAAAAGTTTCCAAGGAGAGATGGCTATCGGTCCTAGCTGCTTCAATTAGGTACCGGGCTTACAGATTCCCATATGTCGGCATGCGTGTGGTTCGTTCAAAAACTTGACACACAGAACCACACGTTTCGACCTTAATCCAATTATCATACACGGACGGGAGATTTACACATACCATCCCGCCCGTCCATCCTTATGATTCCAACATACGTAAAGACAAGCAACTCCTATGTCTCGCGAGTGACAGGAAATCACTCGACTTGTAACGGACCTAAAGCATTGCTCTATCGATCTTAACATACTAGTATTTCAAGTCATAGGTACTAGAATCATGCAACTAAGGTATTCAAACAACACATAGAACGTAAATGCACAAGCATAAATAAATACATAGTTGCACGAATTGGAAGTTAGGTCATGCTCCGGGGCTTGCCTTCTTGCGCTAGCTGATTGTTAGGCTCCGGGTCGACTGCTACTTCGTTGGCACCGCTCTCGGGGATTCCTTCTTCGTCGGCGGGGACGAGGTGATAGATGCCGTCCGCAAGAGCGCCTTCTACATGAGATGCATAAATTTATAGTGGCTGCCTAGTTGATCTAAAACCAAGGCCTTGAAGGCCATATTCACCTAGATATGCTAGTGTACCACTTTCTCCTTCACCAATTTAGAGAATGGGTGTGAAAACTTTTGTGTGTTATGATGGTGATTGTGTGCACATATACCACATTCCAGTTTGTTACTTTTAAGCAAGTGTGCAGTTCTGGAATTTAGATTTCACATGCTCCATTTTTAATTAATTCACCCAAAGTGATCTATTTCTTTTTGTAAACTCAATTCTACTCTAGTTCCTTATCATTTTTGTTTCTCTGTTTCTGTTTCTCCTTTTTATCTATAAACTTTATGAAAGCTACTGGAGTATAAGAGTTAGGCTCACTCCAAAATTTAGTTAAAACTGAGCTACACAGAATTTATTAAAAATGGAACCATTTGCTGTCCTAGAAAACAGAATTAATTCATATAAAATTGAAATTACTTCCAAATCAGGAAATTTTTCTACCAGAGCTAGTCATGAGTGTAAGGAGGTCTCTGGCCAAGTGGTGGCTCAAAACAGTCCTCAATAATTTTCTATCCGAAAACACTCATCTATTTATTTGCTAGTCTAGACAGGGCAAAAATTAAGTTTAGCATTTTTACCACATGTGTAAACAAGTTCTTAGGCCTCTGGAGAAAAATGGTGATTTTTGGCTGCATGGATTATTTTTAATAAATGCAGGACTAAACTAAGACAGAAATCACAAAATGAATCGCAACTGAAGCTACAGTTCATATTTTTAGGTCTCCTTTGGACATAAGGTGTCCAATGTCGCTACACACAACATATCCAAAGCTCAGCCCTAGCGGAGCTCAGAATCTGAAATGGTGCACAAGTTTCTAAATTCACAGTTTGAATTTTAATTCAAAAAAGGTTCACCAAAAGTATATACATGCTAACATGAGATTGGAGTTTAAAATCTCACGAGTCCAGGGAGTATTTTGTGCATTTTTCTGATTTTTGTATGATTTTTGGTGGATTTTACAAGATTTCAGGAAAATGGGTTAAACCTTAAGAATCTTTTTACGCTGCGACCCTTGAATCTTTTGAAATCTTCGTGAACAGGTCCCTACCTTTTTCACTGGGAACCCTGTAAAAAGGAAGACGATGAACTTAAGTCCTCGCTCGTCGACGGCGTTGCGCCGGCCAAACGACGGGGGAAGGAGGTCGGAGAAGTGGGGGAAAAGAACCTGTGGCGGACCACTCCGAAATTATTCCAAGTTAAGTACCCTCAGACCACTAATCACGTAGTCAGGCACTTAATCCGGAATAAGCTGGAGCGCCGTCGGATTAAACCCGATTAAACCACGTACTTAACTAGATCGTAACAGCAGCAGGCCCACACGAAGGTGAGTTCCAGAGATTACAACATTCCACAAATTAACTTACACACATAGAGAAGTAGTTATTACAAACCGAGTGCAAATTTTAAAATCAGAGTACACAAGTCTTGCAGCGGAATCTAAAGTTCAACATAACTGAAATTAGAGTTCATTGCAGCGGAAGTAAATAATCTAACGACGAAACAGGTAACTCCGTGATGAAGCCTGCCACGAAGCTACTCCTCCCGATCCTCGCCGGAGGACGGGACCCATTCGATGTGCCAGCCAGGTGGAACCTGGGTAGGCCAAGTCATAGCATCCACATCCAGAATTATACCTGTAAAATAGTGCCACAAGCAAGGCTGAGTATACTAATACTCAGCAAGGCTTACCCGTCGGGTGAAAACTACATCACCGACATCTAGACAATGAAAGGCTTTTGGCTGGTGGGTTTGTTTGCCAAAAAGCAACTAAAAGTAGATCCTTGCTTTCAAGTTTTAGCACCATATTCTAATAAATTTAACCATTCTAGATTAGCATCCTCTCTAAGCATACAAGTGTAGCAATACAATTTAATTCATAGAACAATTTCATAATCTCAAATTCCACTTATTACTCGATGTGGCCTGACGGTCAAGCAGTCTCATTAACCGCGAGAAGCGGACAGTTCGAACCGAATTTGTGCTACCTGGCCAGGGGAAACCCAACACACACGGATACTCTGCTTGCGATAAAAGGTACAAGCATTTCCCAACCTTTCCCATCGATCCACAATTCGGAACCGGGTCCACTTCCTTAGGATGAAGGTTTACTGCTTCACTCACAGCATCACGCATACATCCACGAGTGTACGGCAAGGGAAAACAAAGTTTCCAAGGAGAGATGGCTATCGGCCCTAGCTGCTTCAATCTGGTACCGGGCTTACCGGCTCCCATATACCGGCATGCATGTGGTACGTTCAAAAACTTGACTTAGTATCCACACCTTCCGACCTTAACCAATTATCAAACACGGACGGGAGATCTACATCTATCATCCCGCCCGTCAATCCTTATGATTCCAACATAAGTAAAGACAAGCAATTCCTATATCTCGCGAGTGACAGGAAATCACTCGACTTGTAACGAACCTATAGCAATGCTCTACCGATCCTTTCATACTAGTATTGCAAGTCATAGGCACTAGGAAAATATTGCAGCTATGGTATTCAATCAACTCCTAGAAACGTAATGCACAAACATAGAGAATTCAAGTGCATAATTTAGTGAGAGTTAGGTCATGCTCCGGGGCTTGCCTTCCTGCTCGGGCTGAGAGTTAGCTCCTGCGTTGGTCACGTCTGCACCGGCGTCGGGCTCCGGAACTTGCTCCTCTTCTGCGGGGACGAGGGTGTAGTCGCCGTCCGGAAGAACGCCTTCTACATGATATGCATAAGTTTTAAGGCGGCTGCCCTTTTGATGCTAAGACTAGGGCCTTGAAGGCCATATTCACCTAGACATACTTAGATACTTGTATTCTCTTCACAAAAGCAAGTGTTGGTGGTGAAAAAGGTTTTAGTTGAATTCGATGGTGATTGTGTACATATATAAAAGAATTCTAGTTGTTTCTTCACAAAACAGGGTGGCTGTTTTGGGATTTTAAGTTATTCATTTTACTCTAACTAATTTAATCCGAAAAGGTTATTCTCTTTATATAATCCGATTTCCATCTAGATTCCTTTCCATTTTTATTTCTCCCTTTCTGTTCATTAATTTTAGCTATAAACTTTATGACAGCTACTGGAGTATAAGAGCTAAGCTCACTCCAAAATTTAGCTAATTTCGAGTTACACATAATTTATTAAAAATCTATAAACAGCTAGCTGCAGGAAGTGAATTAAAGGCATAATAAATTGAAATTTCATCTATTTCAGGAGATCTTCCTACCAAGGCTAAGCAATATCATGAGGAGGGCTCTGGCCAAGTGGTGGCTCAAAATAACCCTTGGGTAGTCCTCATTATTTTTCTATCCAAAAACACATATTTAATTATTTGCCATTCTAAACAGAGCAAAAATTAAGTTTTTCATTTTTAACATGTGTGTTAACAAGTTTTAAGTTCTCAGGAGCAAAATGATGATTTTTCGCTGCACAATTTATTTTTAACAATTTCTTTACTGCAGAAAGTCAGAAAACACATTTAAATCTATAACTAGAGCTACACATCATATTTTTGAGTCTCCTTTGGACACAAGCTGTCCCAAGCCTATATGCACAACATACCCAAAGCTCAACCCCAGCGGAGCTATGGATTTGAAATGGTGCACAACTTTAGGTTTTCCTAGTTTGATTTTTAATTCAATAACAGTTCACTAAAAGCAATAACATGTCTAATAGAGATTGTAGTTTAGACTCTAACGATTCCAGAGAGTATTTTTTGCACATTTTTCCGATTTTTCTACGATTTTTAATCGATTTTACAAGATTCGGGAAAAATCAAATCTAGGGTAAGAATCTATTTTCACCGAGAACCCTAGAACTTTCAAACTTTCGCGAACAGGTCCTGCACTTTTGCACGAAAGACCCTGGAAAGAGGTAGACGATGAACAATGGCCCTCGGGAGCTCGCCGGAGTTACGCCGGGCAAACCACGGCGAACTGGGCTCGGGGAAGAGGGGGAAAAGATTCCTGGGCTCACCACGAGTCGTTTGGGGACGGTTGGGAGGCCGGGGATGGTCGGAGTTTCGCCGGCGACGAGGTGGTGGCGGCGCGGCCGCCGCGGCTTCTACGCCGGCGAGCTCGGGGTCGTTCGCGGAGGGGGGAGAGGTCCTTGAGCACCAGCAGAGCTTGGGGAAGCTAATGGCGTGCTCGAGGAAGCTCGGGGACGGCTCGGAGTAGGGTCTCGACGTGCGGGTGCTTCGACGGCCGGAATTCGCGATTTGGGGAAATCGCAAATTCTCGCCGGAGAAGGGACAATAGCTTGGGGAAAGTTGGGGGTTTTGGAGCTGGTGGAGTGGACTAGCTCCGTGCGGGATGGATTGGGGAATGGTGGAGCGTGGACGAGGAATTTCGCGAAGAGCTTGGGTTCGGCTTGCGCGTCGCGAGGAGGAAGAAGACCGAGCGAGCGCGGGGAAGTGGAAATGACCAAGTGAGCGAGTGAGAGGAGGGGTGGGAGTGCGCGGTGGAGTGCTTGGGCACGCAAGGGAGGCACTGTGCGGCCTCGGGAGCGTGCGAGCGCGTGGGTGGCTGTCGCGGTCGCCATTGATGGCGCGGCGAGCTCGAACAGAGCGCGCGCGACACGATTGGGCGAGGAAGATTGTGGCGTGATCGCTGGGGATCCTCCACAGTGCTCCTTGGCGCGTAGCGAGCGAGCATCGCGACTGCGGGCGGCGCTGCGCGGCTGCGACCAGTGCCGAGCGAGCTTGCCATGATGGCGCTCCGCGGCGCGAGGCAGCAGTGCGCCGTCGCCCGCGAAGTGACGGTACGGAAGGCTTGGACAAACGCGTGAGGACAAAAGCTAGCTGCCGCCACAGCTCGGCCGACCCGACGCGGTCTCCGCCACACGCCGGCCACGTGGCGGCCGGACTCCGGCCGGAGCAGAGCGCGCCAGGGGCGAGCTGGCAGCCCCGTGGAGCTCTTTGCCCCTTTTGAACTTTCTCCAAAAATTTGAGCTGAACTTCGAAACGTGTAAAATTAAAAGTTGGAGTTTGAGGTGCGGGACACAACTTCCGAGCTTGGACCGGGCACTTCGACCAGGCGCTACGGCGCTTCGAGCTTGAACCGCAAGCTCGAGCTTGCCGAGCCTCGAATGGTCGGAAACGCCACTCGAGGGTGAGTGCCCCCCTCGAGCTTGGCTGCGAAGCCTCGAGCGTGACGGAACGTCGCTCGAGGGTGAGTCCTCGAGCTTGGCTGCGGAGCCTCGAGGGCGACGGACGGCGGGGCCTCGAGGGTCCTGTCGTGCAGCCTCGAATCGTGACGGAAACTACCGGCTAGGCTCGATCGTCACGGTCATAGCTCGATCGTCACGGACATACTGACTAGGCTCGATCGTCACGGACATACTGACTAGGCTCGATCGTCACGGACATAGCTCGATCGGGACGGATTTTTACGGCTAACCTCGATCGTGACGGACATTCCCGCTCGAGGGTCACCGATCGGCGCGAACGCCGTGGCGAGGTTGTCGCGAAGGGCTGTCCGAGATGTTTAAGTTTTAGTTGGGTGCCAAACAACCCTTGTTTTTGAATTATAATTGAATTTTTGACGAATTTTTGAATTTCAACCCAATTCCCTGTTGTATTGATTTTAATTGCACTTTTTAATTCTTTTGACATCAGAGATGTCACAGCCTACCCCCCTTAAAAGGAATCTCGTCCCGAGATTCGCACAGGGAGGAAAGGTGGACATTTCATTAGAAGGAAGGTGTGTTGGCCAAAGAAACGCAGATACAACGCACCCAAGTTCTTACAGGTTTGCTGCTCAGAGATGATAACTGATTCCAGACCTCCGATATAACATCAACGTCGTTCATGTGGGTGCGGGCGATGAATGTAGATATGGAAAAGTAAGAGCATCAAGATTTGGCATACAAAACAAAAATAATACACCACTATTGTCCAGTGAACACCAGGGCCAATCGGGGGAAAGAAGGGGCAAGCCATGGATGGTGTCAAAAGTCGAATCCTTCCTTGTTCGTCGACTTAATTCTTGCGGAATCCTCAGGTGACTTCTGCGCGAACTCCTCCTTCGATGAAGTTGGTGCTGTGGATCTTGGTTAAACGTCAAGGTGGGTTGCCGAGAGGGGAACTTCCTCATGGCTTTACGAAGAGGTGGAGGCAGAGTTTGCTTGTCCAAGAATGGAGGACACGGTTGGGAATGGGCAGCTTGGGTACCGTGGAGGTCGCCGAAGAGAGGCGAGAGCGATGGAGTGGTGTGACTCAAGTGGAGCACCATGGAGTGATGGCAGCCATAGGAGAGGCTGCATTTATCGACAGCCGGGGCGGAACAGCGATAGTGGTGTGTCGAGAGCAGGAGGTAGGGCCGGCAATGAGATTCCCTGGGTGACGGGACGATGGTACGACGGCAACTGGGGTAGTGTTGACCAGCCGCGGTAGGGAAAAACGACGAAGGTGATAGTGGACTGGTAAACGGGGCAGAGCACACGACGCACGGATACGGAGGGGGTCAAACTGGCCCTTGAGACCCTGCGGTGATGGTGGGAGAAACAGTAGGCAAAGGTGATCTTTTGAGACTATAGCTAGTCGTAGGCAAGACGCTTAACCAACTGTAGGTCTTAATTAATCAATGATTTACCCACTTTTATATCAACAAGAACTAGGAATAAACTCTGGGGAGGGTTAATGAACAACGAGGTTATGAGATGACAAGAGTGCTCAAAAGATTTTTAAAACTAGCCCATATCATACTAAACGATCATGG
Organism: Digitaria exilis; assembly: GCA_015342445.1. Classification (NCBI taxonomy): domain Eukaryota; kingdom Viridiplantae; phylum Streptophyta; class Magnoliopsida; order Poales; family Poaceae; genus Digitaria; species Digitaria exilis. The sequence continues at coordinate 554,659 of JACEFO010002701.1, forward strand.
CATGACGTTACACGGGGTTGCCGCCCAATTTCTAAGATGAGCTAAGAGGAACAACACGGATGGGGCAATAAAAGATCTACTTATGGCAATGAGGGAACACACCTAGAAAAGGTGGTGTGGTATGGAAATTTTGGAAAATTCTTGCTCAAATTTTTATCTTAATTGCTAAATTGCCAAACTTATGCACTTTACCATGGTATACATGGCATGTTCATGATGAGGTGCACATGATATGATGCACGTGCACATGAGCGTATGGTGCGTATGCTTATGAGAGTATGACGTACATGCCGTGATGCAAGTTAGTAGACCTCACACCACATAATTAAAATTCATCATTGCGGAACAATTAGGGAGAGTAAGGAAGTATCGATTTGGGTTGTCAATAAAGGTCTTTTGCGGGTCATATTCCCACATACCAAGATACCAGTGTGCCCCAAGTGACTCAAGCGTGTGGCTGCAGCGCACACACGAGGTCCTAGGTTCCATCACGGCACCATAGGTTAGGGAATACAATACCACAATAAATTCAGAGGGGACAATCCAATTGACACCAGGAGGAAGAAGCACTCATGGGTTAGATGCACATGTGGTTAGGTACCAAAAGATTTTCATGGTGCAATTGACATGGTAATGGTATGCAATGCCCATGCACATGAATTACTCGGAATGATTCCATTGCATGAAGAAGGTACGGATAACCTTTATGCATACAGATGTGACCTTGACCGAACTTATGTCTTGTTCTCATTTATTTTTATTTCCTTGAGCAAGAATAAAACAAGGATTCAAGGATCAAGAAATCAAGGTAGTTGAGTATAGGGGACCAAAAGTCGAGAGTGGCGGGTGATCAAAATCACGCGGCATGTGAGAGTTAGTGATAACAATTCGCTCAAGGTGTGAGAATTGAGGTGTATTCAATCGAGCATTAAGGGAGGTCGAGGGTTCGGATCCTACACATCATGTAATAGGACATTGTTATACTTGACACCTCTACATTTACATGATTGGTTCAAGTCATTGCATATCCATATACTCCTTCTAAGTTCAAAGTTCTTGATCCACCCTTAACTAACGTATTAATTTAATGATTACGCCCAAGGAAGAAGCACGTGCTGATCCTAAGTCATTACATTCTCCTATTTCCTAAGCGGATCAAGTGTCTAAAAGGGTTAGGACAAAGAGAATGGATTGAAGTAGTCCTTATTGCCTTGCTTTGGGACAGGTGTCTTATGGTAGCGTAGATGTGGAGGATATTAGAGATTAAAATTAAAGAAGAACTACTCTGGACAGATTGTGTTTCCGTAGAAGAGAATTCTTAGCTCCTAGCTTCAGCATCTAAATTTCTCGTCCTTGGCCAGTTAGTAGGAATTTGGTAATCTACGCATTGGTTTGCCTCTCAGACGCTGACCTAGTGATTAAGTGTGGTCAAAACTTTCAATCTAGGCTTCTCGGTTTAGATGGATTTTCAGCACACCGAACTTTATAATTCTGCCTATAACTCTAGTTTCCTTATTCCCTTGGGGCTGAACTTTTGTGGGTGTCTCCATTATAAATTTCAAATTAACTTTGGCAACCAGCTTACATCCTAGAAGACCATCTTCAGGTGGTAAAAATTTTGACAAAATCATGTTGAAGGATATGCATTAGATATTAGGAATCCAATATTTCCGGCCGCAACCTTAAGGCTTCATAACTCCATCTTGAGTAAACCAAAAATTCTCAAAATTCACCAGAGCGTTTTTGACATGTTTGTGTATAAGGTTACTGTTCATCATTTCGTCAAATTTGAGGTTCATGGTGCAAAAATACATTTTTGCACTGGCTGCCCCCAGAATTTTCAGCAAGACAGGAAGTCGGTATTAGGTTCATATATCGAGTTCTACTTGTCCAAAAGTCTTGTCTTTCTTAACTTAATTGCAGCTTACTTAAGTGTTGAAAATTAGACATGCCACAACAGAGCTAGCTACAAGTGAGGCGGCAGCAATATAGACATCAAAATTAAAGGGAGAACCGACATATATTTAAAGAGAGTAATCAGATTATGGACAGAGTAGGAAAATTTCATAGCTCAAAACCTACAAACCCAACCATTACCCAACTTGACCATAATACAGTTCAGATAACTTCCAATAACTTTTTAGTTCAACCCAAAAACAGAACGAGTGACCTAGGTGGCGCAAAAATCCCAATCTTTTAATTAACTCTCTGCTGAAATTCCAGCAGACAGGAAGTGGTATTTTGAGCATAACTTTTAATTGGCTGAACCAAATTTGTGGAAATTTGGACAGCATAAACTAGACAAAATTTGTGACAACTTTCGCTTTTAAGCCTCTAGCAGAAACTTTGCCAAAGTCCATTTTCTAATCTGTTGTTCCCAGAAATTCCAGCAGACAAGGGGGTTACCATTTTAAGCATAACTCTTATTCTACTGAACCAAATTGGTTGAAATTTCTACAGTACAAACTAGATAACACCTATGACAACTTTCATGTTGAACACTTTTTCATTTGACAACGTTTTCAGTTTCGAAATAAGGGTGCAAACAGATTGTTCCCAGCAGGAGTTTTGGGTTGTGATTTCAATTTCTTTGACGACGGTTCGTTTTGGTTCACGTGTTACAAATCGATATTATTTCAGTGAGATGTAATGCATGAGCGGCCTATTCGATCTCACAACACACACGCCAATAGACTTTTGGCTTACGAAGTTAGTGCCGGTGGCTAGGCAATATTCGTCTCTCCTTATAGTAACTAGTCGGAATTCTCTATCCGTTTCAACGTACGAAATCGCGGTTAGTGTACCTGCAGAAAATTCCATTCCAGAGCATATATAATCAACCTTTCGTGCCAGCACTCACGAAAGCGTCTCCATACATTACCACCCACTATAGAGGTGGCACCCGAACGTTTAACATTGAACGGGCAATGTTCATATGTCACCGAGGCAACATATTGACAGTTTCATACGCTATTGACATAGCGTATTGACTTTGTGCCGCCATCATATTTGCATATGATGCCGTGGTACGCTACAGCAATCGCCGTACCTTGCGCCCACCATCCTATTCTATTTTCATACGCCATCACAGCGTATTGACTATGTGCCGCCACTATATTTTCATATAGTGCCGTGGTACGTTACAGCAATCGCCGTACCTTGCGCCCACCATTGCGGAAAGTAAATGACAGAATGAAATGTGCTGGAAGTTAGCATAATATACTATCTGCCACCTACCATAACGTGATCCCTTAACCCACATAGGCTTCACGCTCTAGGTAACATCCTTAACGGTCCTAACTTAACTTTCCTTTGCAAAACGCATCGGAAGCACGAGTTGGCAAGTTTTATTCAAAAATCGTTTATTAAAGGTTTGTTGCTCTCTCCGGGCTGCTGTTTCGGCTCTGATGCCAGCTGTGGCGGACCACTCCGAAATTATTCCAAGTTAAGTACCCTCAGACCACTAATCACGTAGTCAGGCACTTAATCCGGAATAAGCTGGAGCGCCGTCGGATTAAACCCGATTAAACCACGTACTTAACTAGATCGTAACAGCAGCAGGCCCACACGAAGGTGAGTTCCAGAGATTACAACATTCCACAAATTAACTTACACACATAGAGAAGTAGTTATTACAAACCGAGTGCAAATTTTAAAATCAGAGTACACAAGTCTTGCAGCGGAATCTAAAGTTCAACATAACTGAAATTAGAGTTCATTGCAGCGGAAGTAAATAATCTAACGACGAAACAGGTAACTCCGTGATGAAGCCTGCCACGAAGCTACTCCTCCCGATCCTCGCCGGAGGACGGGACCCATTCGATGTGCCAGCCAGGTGGAACCTGGGTAGGCCAAGTCATAGCATCCACATCCAGAATTATACCTGTAAAATAGTGCCACAAGCAAGGCTGAGTATACTAATACTCAGCAAGGCTTACCCGTCGGGTGAAAACTACATCACCGACATCTAGACAATGAAAGGCTTTTGGCTGGTGGGTTTGTTTGCCAAAAAGCAACTAAAAGTAGATCCTTGCTTTCAAGTTTTAGCACCATATTCTAATAAATTTAACCATTCTAGATTAGCATCCTCTCTAAGCATACAAGTGTAGCAATACAATTTAATTCATAGAACAATTTCATAATCTCAAATTCCACTTATTACTCGATGTGGCCTGACGGTCAAGCAGTCTCATTAACCGCGAGAAGCGGACAGTTCGAACCGAATTTGTGCTACCTGGCCAGGGGAAAGCCAACACACACGGATACTCTGCTTGCGATAAAAGGTACAAGCATTTCCCAACCTTTCCCATCGATCCACAATTCGGAACCGGGTCCACTTCCTTAGGATGAAGGTTTACTGCTTCACTCACAGCATCACGCATACATCCACGAGTGTACGGCAAGGGAAAACAAAGTTTCCAAGGAGAGATGGCTATCGGCCCTAGCTGCTTCAATCTGGTACCGGGCTTACCGGCTCCCATATACCGGCATGCATGTGGTACGTTCAAAAACTTGACTTAGTATCCACACCTTCCGACCTTAACCAATTATCAAACACGGACGGGAGATCTACATCTATCATCCCGCCCGTCAATCCTTATGATTCCAACATAAGTAAAGACAAGCAATTCCTATATCTCGCGAGTGACAGGAAATCACTCGACTTGTAACGAACCTATAGCAATGCTCTACCGATCCTTTCATACTAGTATTGCAAGTCATAGGCACTAGGAAAATATTGCAGCTATGGTATTCAATCAACTCCTAGAAACGTAATGCACAAACATAGAGAATTCAAGTGCATAATTTAGTGAGAGTTAGGTCATGCTCCGGGGCTTGCCTTCCTGCTCGGGCTGAGAGTTAGCTCCTGCGTTGGTCACGTCTGCACCGGCGTCGGGCTCCGGAACTTGCTCCTCTTCTGCGGGGACGAGGGTGTAGTCGCCGTCCGGAAGAACGCCTTCTACATGATATGCATAAGTTTTAAGGCGGCTGCCCTTTTGATGCTAAGACTAGGGCCTTGAAGGCCATATTCACCTAGACATACTTAGATACTTGTATTCTCTTCACAAAAGCAAGTGTTGGTGGTGAAAAAGGTTTTAGTTGAATTCGATGGTGATTGTGTACATATATAAAAGAATTCTAGTTGTTTCTTCACAAAACAGGGTGGCTGTTTTGGGATTTTAAGTTATTCATTTTACTCTAACTAATTTAATCCGAAAAGGTTATTCTCTTTATATAATCCGATTTCCATCTAGATTCCTTTCCATTTTTATTTCTCCCTTTCTGTTCATTAATTTTAGCTATAAACTTTATGACAGCTACTGGAGTATAAGAGCTAAGCTCACTCCAAAATTTAGCTAATTTCGAGTTACACATAATTTATTAAAAATCTATAAACAGCTAGCTGCAGGAAGTGAATTAAAGGCATAATAAATTGAAATTTCATCTATTTCAGGAGATCTTCCTACCAAGGCTAAGCAATATCATGAGGAGGGCTCTGGCCAAGTGGTGGCTCAAAATAACCCTTGGGTAGTCCTCATTATTTTTCTATCCAAAAACACATATTTAATTATTTGCCATTCTAAACAGAGCAAAAATTAAGTTTTTCATTTTTAACATGTGTGTTAACAAGTTTTAAGTTCTCAGGAGCAAAATGATGATTTTTCGCTGCACAATTTATTTTTAACAATTTCTTTACTGCAGAAAGTCAGAAAACACATTTAAATCTATAACTAGAGCTACACATCATATTTTTGAGTCTCCTTTGGACACAAGCTGTCCAAAGCCTATATGCACAACATACCCAAAGCTCAACCCCAGCGGAGCTATGGATTTGAAATGGTGCACAACTTTAGGTTTTCCTAGTTTGATTTTTAATTCAATAACAGTTCACTAAAAGCAATAACATGTCTAATAGAGATTGTAGTTTAGACTCTAACGATTCCAGAGAGTATTTTTTGCACATTTTTCCGATTTTTCTACGATTTTTAATCGATTTTACAAGATTCGGGAAAAATCAAATCTAGGGTAAGAATCTATTTTCACCGAGAACCCTAGAACTTTCAAACTTTCGCGAACAGGTCCTGCACTTTTGCACGAAAGACCCTGGAAAGAGGTAGACGATGAACAATGGCCCTCGGGAGCTCGCCGGAGTTACGCCGGGCAAACCACGGCGAACTGGGCTCGGGGAAGAGGGGGAAAAGATTCCTGGGCTCACCACGAGTCGTTTGGGGACGGTTGGGAGGCCGGGGATGGTCGGAGTTTCGCCGGCGACGAGGTGGTGGCGGCGCGGCCGCCGCGGCTTCTACGCCGGCGAGCTCGGGGTCGTTCGCGGAGGGGGGAGAGGTCCTTGAGCACCAGCAGAGCTTGGGGAAGCTAATGGCGTGCTCGAGGAAGCTCGGGGACGGCTCGGAGTAGGGTCTCGACGTGCGGGTGCTTCGACGGCCGGAATTCGCGATTTGGGGAAATCGCAAATTCTCGCCGGAGAAGGGACAATAGCTTGGGGAAAGTTGGGGGTTTTGGAGCTGGTGGAGTGGACTAGCTCCGTGCGGGATGGATTGGGGAATGGTGGAGCGTGGACGAGGAATTTCGCGAAGAGCTTGGGTTCGGCTTGCGCGTCGCGAGGAGGAAGAAGACCGAGCGAGCGCGGGGAAGTGGAAATGACCAAGTGAGCGAGTGAGAGGAGGGGTGGGAGTGCGCGGTGGAGTGCTTGGGCACGCAAGGGAGGCACTGTGCGGCCTCGGGAGCGTGCGAGCGCGTGGGTGGCTGTCGCGGTCGCCATTGATGGCGCGGCGAGCTCGAACAGAGCGCGCGCGACACGATTGGGCGAGGAAGATTGTGGCGTGATCGCTGGGGATCCTCCACAGTGCTCCTTGGCGCGTAGCGAGCGAGCATCGCGACTGCGGGCGGCGCTGCGCGGCTGCGACCAGTGCCGAGCGAGCTTGCCATGATGGCGCTCCGCGGCGCGAGGCAGCAGTGCGCCGTCGCCCGCGAAGTGACGGTACGGAAGGCTTGGACAAACGCGTGAGGACAAAAGCTAGCTGCCGCCACAGCTCGGCCGACCCGACGCGGTCTCCGCCACACGCCGGCCACGTGGCGGCCGGACTCCGGCCGGAGCAGAGCGCGCCAGGGGCGAGCTGGCAGCCCCGTGGAGCTCTTTGCCCCTTTTGAACTTTCTCCAAAAATTTGAGCTGAACTTCGAAACGTGTAAAATTAAAAGTTGGAGTTTGAGGTGCGGGACACAACTTCCGAGCTTGGACCGGGCACTTCGACCAGGCGCTACGGCGCTTCGAGCTTGAACCGCAAGCTCGAGCTTGCCGAGCCTCGAATGGTCGGAAACGCCACTCGAGGGTGAGTGCCCCCCTCGAGCTTGGCTGCGAAGCCTCGAGCGTGACGGAACGTCGCTCGAGGGTGAGTCCTCGAGCTTGGCTGCGGAGCCTCGAGGGCGACGGACGGCGGGGCCTCGAGGGTCCTGTCGTGCAGCCTCGAATCGTGACGGAAACTACCGGCTAGGCTCGATCGTCACGGTCATAGCTCGATCGTCACGGACATACTGACTAGGCTCGATCGTCACGGACATACTGACTAGGCTCGATCGTCACGGACATAGCTCGATCGGGACGGATTTTTACGGCTAACCTCGATCGTGACGGACATTCCCGCTCGAGGGTCACCGATCGGCGCGAACGCCGTGGCGAGGTTGTCGCGAAGGGCTGTCCGAGATGTTTAAGTTTTAGTTGGGTGCCAAACAACCCTTGTTTTTGAATTATAATTGAATTTTTGACGAATTTTTGAATTTCAACCCAATTCCCTGTTGTATTGATTTTAATTGCACTTTTTAATTCTTTTGACATCAGAGATGTCACAGAACCAGTGGCTCACCATGAGTCGAATGGTGGCGGTTGGGAGGTCGGAGGAGGCTCGGAGGTCGCCGGCGACGTGCGGTGGCGGTGCGGACGCTGCGGGCTCGATTCCGGCGAGGGTGGTGGCTGTCACCGGGGTTGGAGGGGTCCGTGAGCACCAGTGGGACTCGGTGAAGCTATTGGGATGCTCGGTTGACCTCGGGGAGGGCTCGAAGTGGGTGCTCGACGTGCGGGTGCTCCGGCGTCCGGAAATGAGGATTTGGGGAAAAATCCGATTTCTCGCCGGAGAGTTGGGGATAGCTCGCGAGAAGTGGGGGAAAAGGAAGCTAGGGAAATGGTCTAGCTCTGTGCGCGAGGGATTTGGGAATGGTGGAGGGACGAGGACGAATTTTGCTCCGAAGCTCAGCTCGGTCCGTGCGGCTGGAGGTTGAAGACGACGTGCTCGAGCGCGGGGAGAAGGGGAATGGTTGAGTGCGAGCTGAGAGAGAGTGTGAGGGGCTCGGTGGAGTGCTTTGGCACGCTAGAGAGCAATGAGTCGCCTCGGGAGCGTGCGCGAGGGGAGATGGTGACGCGACGCGCCATTGATGCGCCCCGAGCTCGGACAGTGCGCGCGACGGGGTTGGGCGTGGGGGATTGTTGCGTGAGGGAGTGAGATACGCTGCAGAGAAGACTTGGCGCGTAGCGGGGGATAGGATCCGCCGCGGCTCTGCTCTGCGTGGCGCGCGCGCGCAATGGCCAACGGCGGCGCTCCGCCCGCCATGATGGCCTGACCGCGCGGCGAGGCAATGCGGCGCTACAGCGCGTGACGCGACCGTATGATAGGCCGGACAACCGCGCGAGGACAAGAGCCAGCTGCCGCCGCGGCTCGGCCGGCCTGGCGTGGACGCCGCCGCACACCGGCCACATGGCGGCCGGACTCCGGCCAGGAGCAGCGCGAGCCAGGGGTCCGTCGGGCGCCCCGTGGAGCTCCTTTGCCTTTTTCAAATTTTCTCCAATAATTTGAACTGAACTTTGAAAAGTGTAAAAATAAAAGTTGGATTTTGAGATGTGGGACACAACTTTCTTTTTGGTGTGAACCTTAAATTTCAAAATTTTCAAGCTCAACCAAACCAAATTCGAACAGGTGTTCAGAACTGTTTTTCGAGTTTTTGAGGGGCCAAACTGCAAATTTTGAAAGAGTTCCCAACAGTGACTAGGCACCTTCTCAATGAGGGTGGAGAAAATGAAGGAGAAGCCCCTGATTCAGATATGGACACAGAGGATGACATGCCACCTCTTCCAGCTCCACCGTCTCCCATGGGCAGCGAGGCTACAGCTAACAACCTAGACGACTTCTAGGAGCTTCGGTAGCAAGTTACTCCTATGTGTAGCCTAAATTTTGGTTTCATGATGTAATAGTCTAGTTGGAGTTGAGTTTCCCTTTAAGCTTTTGAACAATGTAATCCATTTGGCATGGGATGTGTGAGCCCCAAAACTCGACCCTTGTTTTATTTATTAATGTGTTTTCCATTCACTTCTAGGCTGTTACTTGAACTACAAAGTTGTCTGAAATTTGTCAAACAAAACGCTCACCAAAATTCAACCTCGTTGGTTAAGCGAAATAATAATGGCAACCAAAACACTACACCTCGGCCTCCTGAAAAACAGCAAAAGGAGAGAACTAAAACTTGAAGTTTTTGGCCTAGTTCTAGCTCGATTTTGGTTCTGAGCCAAACACGAAAGTTGTAGAGTACGAAATCTTCAAGCTACTGACCGAATTGGAGCATCTAACTTGACTCTTGTTGGGAGATATGATTTTTCTTCCAAAACTGCTTGCTGATATGTTATCCTTACGCAGTAAACTTCATTACATTGTCACGTTCTATCTTGTCATTGATTTATGCAAGCTTATGAATTATGGCTAATACAACTACTGCAGATGGCTATCACACGCAGCGGTCATGATGCTAGCGGATCCAACGCTAACCAGCAGGGGCCGGAAGGGCAACAACCACCACCACCACCGCCACCGCAACAAACCCCAACGTGGCAGCAGCTGTATGCCACCCAAACGGAGATCCTCCGTAATCTGCAGGACTAGCAACAGATGATGCAGCAGCAGATGCAACAACAACAGGGTGGTCATCGTGCCCCTCCATCTGAAGTGGCCCGGTACGAGGACTTCTTGGCTACTCACCCTCCGGTGTTCTCAAGAGCCGAGGAGCCCTTGGAAGCTGATGCATGGATTCGGGCCATCGAATCCAAGTTCTCCATACTGGCTACGCCTTGTACTCCAAACCGCAAGGTGGTCTTTGCGGCACAACAGCTCCGTGGCACAGCTCTCCTTTGGTGGGTGAACTACCTGGCTCTTAAGGAGGAGAACCATGTCATTGAGTGGGAGGAATTCAAGATTGCCTTCAAAGCCCACCATATTCCTGCTGGGCTTGTTGAGAGGAAGCTGAACGAGTTCCTGGCTTTGACTCAGGGAACCCGCACTGTGCTCCAATACTCCCAGGCCTTCAATGGTCTGTGTCCTTATGCGGATCATCATGCTGACTCTAATGAAAAGAAGATGGAGAGGTTCTGTCGTGGCCTCAACACCAAGCTCAAGGCCCAACTGACCACTACACGAGTTCCCACATATGGTGAACTTGTGAACATTGCCATTGCCCAGGAAGATGCCAACATGGTTCATAAGGCCGAGAAGAAACGGAAGGCTCCCGCTGGACCTTCGGGTGGTCAACCTAAGAGGTTCAGCTTGGTTCCACCGGCCGCACCACAGGGACAGCCGAGGGCACCTTAGGGTGGGCGTTGGGTTGCCAGGCCACCACAGCAGGGTGCGCCTCGTTTTCCTCCACCGCCGCAGCAGCAACAGGCACCGAGGCAAAACATGCAGCAGCCGCTTCGTCCTGGAGGTGGCTACCAATGCTTCAAGTGTGGCAGTGGCAGCCATTTCATCAAGGACTGCCCACAGAACAAGCCTCAGAACCAGCGTCCGGGGAACCAGCAGAACAAGGGCAAGCATCAGCGCGTCCAAGTCAGGCAGGAAAGGCTCAACTACACCACCCTGACTGACCTACCTGAGGGAGCACCTGACATGACTGGTACCTTCCCTATCCACAACCAACCTGCTGTGATATTGTTTGATTCCGGGGCAACACATAGTTTTATAAGCACAAGGTTTAATGCAAAATGTGGGTTAAAATCATATCACACCAAATCAGCATTTGTGATCTCAACAGCAGGAGGTAAAATAGCATCCAACCAAGTCACTCAAAAAGTATCAATCAAGTTGGGTAGTAAAGTTTTTCCTACTGATCTGATTCTGCTTGGATTGGAAGGAATTGATATGGTTTTGAGGGCAAATTGGATGACTCAACATAAGGTTGTGCTAGATGTTGCCGAAAGGGTTGTGGAAATAAACTCACCTACACATGGCCCTAGTGCACTTTATTTGCCACACAGGAAACGCGCCAATGCTTGTGCTTACACCATGGTGGAAACACAACTAAAAGACATTCCGGTGGTATGTAAGTATGCCGATGTTTTTCCGGATGACTTACCTGGGATGCCACCGGACAGGGACATTGAATTTGTAATTGAACTTCAACCTGGCACAGCACCTATATCAAAGAGAACCTATAGAATGCCACCCAATGAATTGGCTGAATTAAAAATTCAACCCCAAGAATTGCTAGACAAGGGTTTCATCCGTCCTAGTGTGTCACCATGGGATTGTCCGGCTATTTTTGTGAAGAAGAAGGATCATTCTTTGTGGTTGTGTATTGACTACCGGCCTCTTAATGTGGTGACCATTAAAAACAAGTATCCACTTCCCCGCATTGATGTCCTTTTTGATCAACTAGCTGGCGCCAGAGTGTTCTCTAAGATTGATCTTCGCTCTGGCTCTCACCAAATAAAGATTCGTCCTTGTGACATTCCCAAGAATGCCTTCTCCACCCGCTACGGACTTTATGAATTCTTGGTCATGTCATTTGGGCTCACAAATGCCCCAGCCTACTTCATGTATCTCATGAATTCGGTTTTCATGTCCGAGCTTGACAAGTTTGTTGTGGTCTTTATTGATGACATTCTCATATATTCCAAGAATGAGGAAGTGCAAGCCGAACATCTTCGCATTGTTCTTCAAAGGTTGAGAGACCATCAACTCTACGCCAGGTTCTCCAAATGTGAATTCTGGCTAGAAAGTGTGAAATTCTTGGGTCATACGTTTCCAAGGATGGTATATCCGTGGATCCGACCAAGGTGCAAGAGGTGATGGATTGGCAGCCACCTACCTCTGTCCATGAGATTCGGAGTTTTCTGTGTCTAGCTGGTTACTATTGCCGCTTTATTCCGGATTTCTCTCAAATTGCTAAACCCATGACCGAACTCTTAAAGAAGGGAGTCAAATTTGAGTGGAGTGACAAATGTGAAGAAGCTTTCCACACATTGAGAAAACATTTAACTTCAGCCCCAGTTTTAGCTCAACCCGACAGCACCAAGCCCTATGATGTCTATTGTAATGCTTCAGGCACCGGACTCGGTTGTGTCCTTATGCAAGAGAACTAGGTCATTGCTTATGCTTCCCGAGCACTCCGGCCACATGAGCAAAATTACCCTACACATGATCTTGAGTTGGCAGTGGTTATTCATGCTCTCAAGATTTGGAGACACTACCTGATGTGTGTTCAATGCAATATATACACCGATCACAAGAGCCTCAAATATGTCTTCACTCAGGAACATTTGAATATGAGGAAGCGAAGATGGTTGGAGTTGGCTAAGGACTATGATCTTAGTGTGCATTATCACCCCGGGAAGGCTAATGTGGTTGCGGATGCACTGAGCCGCAAGGCTCGCTGTCACTGCCTCTCCGTGGAGTCCTATGCTGACTCCTTGTGCCATGAAATGGCGAAGCTCAACTTGGAGATTGTTCCCCACGGGTATTTCAACCATATCTCTGTTGAACCAACCTTACACGATCAGATTGTTGTGGCCCAATTAAATGATGCAAACATTAAAATCCTCAAAAGAAAATTGGCAAAGGGGAAGGCAAAATATAAATGCTTCCGGCTAGATGGGTAGGGAGTGATGTGGTTTGGACATCGGATAGTGGTGCCCAAGAACACCGAACTCCGAAGGAAAATTATGGATGAAGCTCATCTTTCCAAATTTTCTATCCACCCTGGTAGCACCAAAATGTACCAAGGCCTAAAACAAAACTTTTGGTGGACTAGGATGAAGCCGGAGATTGCCAAATATGTGTCGGAATGTGACACGTGTCAGCGGGTAAAGGCTAGCCACTTGAAGGTAGCAGACACTCTTTAGCCTCTACTTATCCCCTTATGGAAGTAGGAAGATATAAGCATGGATTTCATTGTTGGACTTCCCAGGACCCCTCAGGGGCATGACTCCATTTGGGTAATTGTGGACCACCTCACAAAGACCGCACATTTTATTCCGGTCAATACAGCCTATACTGCTATGAAGTATGCTGAAATCTATTTGGAACGGGTCGTTTGTTACCCTTCAGTTTGAAGTCGGCGATCAGGTGTATCTCAAGGTCTCCCCGACCAAGGGCGTGCAAAGGTTTGGGTTGAAAGGAAAACTTGCACCTCGCTATATTGGTCTATATGAAATCACTCAACAATGTGGACCGGTTGCGTACCGTGTGAAGCTTCCCGAGGAGCTCTCCACCGTGCACAACGTTTTCCATGTCTCCCACCTCAAAAAGAGTCTTCGTGTTCCGACCGAGGTTGTTGAGCAAGAAGAACTCTCGGTTGAGCCGGATCTTTCTTATGATGAGCATCCTATCAAGATCCTCGATGAGAAAGAGAGAAAGACATGAAGAAGAGAAGTTAAAATGTACAAAATTCAGTGGAGTTATCACTCCGAGGATGAAGCCACATGGGAAACCGATGAGTATCTTAAAAAAAACTTCCCCGACATTCCTTTTAAGGGGGGTAGACTATGACATCCCTGATGATTAGGACCTTAAAAATACACTAAAAACAGGGTTAAAGGACAGCAATGGTCTTAGCACACTTAAGTTGTTTTTAAATTCGAGTTTGAATTTCAATAAGGCTAAATCGACACCCGACTGAGATCTCAAAAATAACGTACTAAACTTGAAAATCTCCAAAAATAAAATTTGTTTTTAATCACAAATAACGCCTAGTTACTGTTTGGAACTTTTTCAAATTTTGCAGTTAAGCCCCTCAAAAACCCTAAAAACAATGATGAACACCTTTTCAAAAATGGCTTGTTTGAGCTTGAAAAATTCGAAATTTTAGGTTCACCCTAAAAAGAAACTTGTGTCCCACATTTCAAACTCCAACTTTTGTGTTTGCACTTTTTGAAGTGCGGTTCAAATTTTTGGAGATATACGCGTTTGAACCAGGGAGCTCCACGGGCCTCCCGACAGGCAGCTCGGCCAGCTCTGCCCGAGGCCGGCAGCGGCCGCCACGTGGCCGGCGAGCGGCGGTGACCCGGTCAGGCTGGCCAAAGCCACGGCAGCCACGCATATCTTCCCCACGAGCACGCCAGCGCCTCCGTTCTGTCGCTTCGCGCGCTACAACGCCAGGGGCGAGCCTCGCCACGCGAGCGCGCCATCATGGCGAGCCGAGCTCCACCATTGGCCGCCAGCGCGCACGTCGAGCAGTGCTGTGATATCCCTGAAGTTAATACATTGAAAACACTTTTTAAAGCAGCTTAAAAGGGGAACAATGGTGTTTGAATACAAAATTTGACCAAAAATTCAAATTAAATTCAAAACAAAGGCCTTTTTGACACCCAACTGAAATCTCAAGAAATTTGTACTAAACTTAAAAATCTCCAAAAATAAACGTTGTTGGTCATCAGAAATAAAGGCCTAGTTACTGTTGGGAACTTTCTCAGATTTTGCAGTTTAGCCCCTCAAAAACTCGAAAAACAGTTCTGAACGTCTGTTTGAGCTTGAAAAATTCGAAATTTCAGGTTCACACCAAAAAGAAAGTTGTGTCCCACATCTCAAACTCCAACTTTTATTTTTACACTTTTCAAGGTTCAGTTCAAATTTTTGGTGAAAAATCAGAAAAGGTAAAGGAGGTCCAGGGGTGCTGCCAGCTCACCCCTGGCGCGCTCTACTCCTGGCCAGAGTCCGGCCGCCACGTGACCGGTGTGCGGCAGAGACCGCGCCAGGCCGGGTAGCGCTTGTCCTCGCGCGCGCACCGTGCAGCGCCGTCCCGCGGCGGATTCCTTCCCACTACGCGCCAAGGAGCATTGTGGAGGATCCCCCAGCGATCACGCCACGATCCCCCTCGCCCAACCCCGTCGCGCGCGCTGCCCAAGCTCGCAGCGCACTCATGGCGGTCTGCTCGCGCCAAGCCGTGCACGCGAACGACCCCAGGCATCTCAGTCCATTTTTGCGTGCTCCAACCCTTCTCCAAGCTGCCTTGCAACTTCCCCTCAGCCCACACCCTGCCATTTCTCCTCCCCGCGCTCACGCACTTCTTCTTCAACCTCCAGCCGCGCGGACCGAGCTTGAGTCTCGGGCAAAATTCGTCCTCGTCCCTCCACCATTCCAAATTTCCTCGTGCACAGAGCTAGACTACTTCCCTAGTTTCCAATTCCCCCACTTCTCTCGAGCTTTCCCCAACTCCCCGGCGAGAATTTAGATTTTCCCCCAAATCCCCATTTCCGGCCGCTGGAGCACCTCCACGTCAAGCGCCCACTTCGAGCCCTCCCCGAGGTCAACCGAGCATCCCAATAGCTTCACCGAGTCCCACTGGTGCTCACAAGCCCCTCCAACCCCGGTGACAGCCACCAACCTCGTCGGAATCGAAGCCGCGGCGGCCGCACCGCCACCGCACGTCGCCGGCGACCTCCGAGCCTCCTCTGGCCTCCCAACCGCCACCATTCGACTCGTGGTGAGCTACTGGATCTTTTTCCCCACTTCTCCGACCTTCTCCCGCCGTCGTTTGGCCGGCGCAACGCCATCGACGAGCGAGGAGTTAACATCATCGTCTTCCTTTTCACAGGGTTCCCAGTGAAAGAAGGCAGGGACTTGTTCGCGAAGTTTTCAAAAGATTCAAGGGCCGCGGCGTAAAAAGATTCTTAAGGTTTAATCCATTTTCCCGAAATCTTGTAAAATCCACAAAAAATCATACAAAAATAGGAAAAATGCACAAAAATACTCTTTGGACTCGTGAGATTGTAAACTCCAATCCCATGTTAGCATGTATATACTTTTGGTGAACCTTTTTGAATTAAAATTCAAACTGTGAATTTAGAAACTTGTGCACCATTTCCAATCCTGAGCTCCTCTGGAGCTGAACTTTGGATATGTTGTTTGTAGTGACATTAGACGTCTTGTGTCCATAGAAGACCTAAAGATATGGACTGCAGCTCCAGTTATGATTTATTTTGTGATTCCTGTCGTAGTTTAGTCCTGCAATTATTAAAAATAATCCATGCAGCCAAAAATCACCATGTTTCTCCAGAGGTCTAAGAACTTGTTAGCACATGTGGTAAAAATCTAAACTTAATTTTTTACCCTGTCTAGACTAGTGAATAAATAGATGTGGGTTTTCGGATAGAAAATTATTGAGGGTTGTCCAAGTGTTATTTTGAGCCACCACTTGGTTAGAGTCTTTCTTTCACTTGTGAGTAGCTCTGGTAGAAAAATTATCTGATTTGAAGGTATTTTCAATTTTATATGAATTTATCTTGTTTCTTTAAGCAGCAGCTTATACTATTTTTAATAAATTCTGTGAAGCTCAATTTTAGCTAAATTTTGGAGTGAGCCTTACTCTTATATTCCAGTAGATGTCATAAAGTTTGAAGATAAAAAGTATGAACAGAAACACAGAAACAAAAATGAGAAGAAACTAGAGTAGAAGTGGGTTGTTTAAAAAGAAATAAGTCAATTTTGATAATTAATTAAAATGGAACATGGAAAGTCTAAAATTTCAGAACAGCACCCTAGCTTCAAAGTAATAAATTGGATTATTTTATATGTGTACCCAATCACCATCATAGATACGATAAAATGCCACACCCTCCTCTAATTTTGTGAAGGAGAAAGTAATACACTAGCATGTCTAGGTGAATATGGCCTTCCAGGCCTTGGGCTTAGATCACTTAGGCAGCCACTATAAAGTTATGCATCTCATGTAGAAGGCGCTCTTGCTGACGGCATCTACAACCTCGTCCCCGCCGATGAAGAAGGAGTCCCTGAGAGCGGTGCCAACAAAGTCACGGTCGACCCGGAACCTAACAGTCAGCAAGCCCAAGAAGGCAAGCCCCGGAGCATGACCTAACTTTTAATTCGTGCAACTATGTATTTTATTATGCTTGTGCATTTATGTTGTAGGTGTTGTTTGAATATCTTAGTTGCATGATTCTAGTACCTATGACTTGAAATACTAGTATGTTAAGACCGATAGAGCAATGCCTTTAAGACCGTTACAAGTCGAGTGATTTCCTGTCACTCGCGAGATATAGGAGTTGCTTGTCTTTACTTATGTTGGAATCATAAGGATGGACGGGCGGGATGGTATGTGTAGATCTCCCGTCCGTATATGATAATTGGATTAAGGTCGAAACGTGTGGTTCTGTGTGTCAAGTTTTTGAACGTACCGCACGCATGCCGACATATGGGAATCGGTAAGCCCGGTACCTAATTGAAGCAGCTAGGGCCGATAGCCATCTCTCCTTGGAAACATTATGTTTCCCTTGCCGTACACATTTGGATATATGCGTGATGCCGTGAGTGAAGCGGTAAACCTTTATCCTAAGGGAATGGACCCGGTTCCGAATTGTGGACTGATGGGAAAGGTTGGGAAGTGCTTTGTAACACCCAGATTTCCAAGAAATCCGAATGCTTCCATATGTGTGCCCAGGATGTCCACAGAACACATATAGATTACAAATATTGAATCACAGAGAACACTATGCTCGAATAAAATAGTTTATATCAGAGTTTAACACAAGACATAGTCTTAAACAAATAACACAGCGGAAGACTTAGTACTATTTAAACGCTTCACAACTAGTAGAGCCTCAAATCCACAGGTTCACCGACTGGTTGAACACAGCTAGAAGTACGGCAGATCCTCCGGAAACTCAGCAAGCGACTGATCATTCAATGCTCCATCTGTTACCCATCCGGGATTTTGTTGAATAGTTGCAAGTGTAAGTAAACCATCTTACTTAACAAGTATAACACGGGTTATGCAAGGACAAAAGGCTTGACACGGTTATACTGCATTAGCACTTTTAGTTGTTTCATTTTATTATCATCCAATTTACTACAAATGAGTAGAACCCCAAGTATAAACCCATTAATAAGGTATAAGTGATTATAGAACAAACCAACATCAACCACTAATATCATCTTCTAATCAAAAAGGATCCAGGCCGCTCGTGTCCGTGAGCACGGCTATCATTATAGATCAACACTCTGCAGAGGTTTCGCCCTTTACCCGCCGGTCACATAAATCCAAAAGAACTTATGTTACGAGGACTTTCACAAAACACCCTAACAAGCACAGTAGCCGTTTTGGTTCAACATAGGCAGCATAACCCGAGGCATCGAGATTGACGTACGCTCAGGGCGCAGCGTGAGGGGGTCAATGGCGTCCAGAGCGAGAGCGCAATCATCGCAACGTGTGAAGATGCCGTACATCGGGCGCTTACATCACGGGACTTTGCCTAACGGGGCATAGCCAACGGATAAAACCGTCCTCGATGGATCAAACTATACTCTCACGAATGTTCCCCACATACGCCTTTTGGTAACCACTGGCAAGCTAGAGACGTACAAGCTAGTTATCCAAGACCAGAGCCATTATAGTTCCAACGGCGGCGAACAGGTTCCTGGGTTGTCGCTTTAAGAACCGGACCTTATGGAGAGACATTAGAACAAAGCACAAAACACATGCTCTAATTCCCTAGATCAACCTTATAGAGACACTAGAACAAAGCACACAGCACATGCTCTAGTTCCCCGAACCATGTTGCTAAAAAGCATCTTTTAACCATCATTGAAGTGAACCATTAGTTCAAAATTAACATTAAAAATAAATGTTAGTTGCAGCGCGTAGCATAGTCTAACCATAATGCATATAACCCGGGTAAACAAGGAATAAGGTAAAGACTAGGAACATCCTTAGTGGTTATCAGTATTAGACACATGCATATGATTTATGTGATTAATCGGTGTATAGGTAACAAGGATGGTCCGTGTTATACTTGCCTTCCTCAGTGAACTGTTGCTGCAACTGCTCCTCGGCAACGGGATCGTCGGTGAACTCGAACGGCTCGGCAACTACTCACATCGATCACCACACAAGCATCCACACATACATGCAAACAAAATATTTAATTAGAACAGTACACCAAACATAAACAAAAGATGAAAAGAAGGCTTTAGAGTTACTCTACGCTTCACTACGAACACATGAGCGCGAGAATCACTCAAATCGGAGTTGAAACGGAGAAACTACGCTAAAAACGGGCTTTAGGGGCTTGCTGGTAAAGATTTTAGGCTTCCAGGGGTGTTTTTGAAAGAAACCAGGGACCTAAAACATAATTTCGTATAAAAACCCGAGGGCTAACGAGTAAAAACGACTTCTAGGACGGTGGGCACTAATTTTCAAAAGAGCAGGGGCTAAACTGAAACAAAAAGGACTTGGTTGTAAATAGGCGCGGCGGCGGCTGGTTGCTGACGTCGGCTGACGTCACCGTCTACTGTGCCGTGGACCGACCGTAGACTGCGGTCCACGGGTCCACGGTGGACCGGGTTCGGATCAGATCTAGGCCGTTGGATGGGAATCGGACGGTGGAAAACAGATCGGCTCAAAGGGGGTCGCTGGAGTTGGCGGTTGCGGCGGCGCATGGCCGGATCCTTGCCAGAATTAGCTCGGGAAGGCGCTACGGTGCTCCAAAGCTCACCGTGTTTGGCCCAGGAGATAGGGAAGAAGGTGGGGAATCGATTTTGGAGGTCGTGGTCTAGGATCGGCCAGTGGAAGCGGCTGGCGTCGAGCGGCGGCGGTCGGAGAACTCCGGCGAGCTCGTATGGGCAAACGAGAGGGAGAGAGCGATCGCGAGGCGGACGGGGATCTTCCTCACCTTCCGGCGAAGCTTCGAGACGAGCTCTTAGCGGCAAGGCGCGGCAGAGAGAGGGTTCTGGCGGCGGCGGCTCGAGAACGAGGGCGGCGGCTAGGGTTTGGGCGCGAGCTCAAGGCGTCGGTTTTGGGGGTTCACGAGGAAGGGCGGCGGCTTATATAGGGGCGGTGGAGCCCCCTTGGCGTGCGCGCCAAGCCGCGTGGAGGCGTGCGCGAGGCGGAGTCGGCGGCGGCGCGGTGCGGTGTCCGGCTCGGGGACGACTCAAGGTAGAAGACGACGCTGACATGCGGGCCCATGGTGTCAGCGGCAGCGAGAGAAGAGAAGCGCGCGACTGGAGAAGGAAAGAAACGCTGACGGGTGGGGCCGGGATGTCAGCGACTCAGAGAGAGAGAGAAAACGGAGCGGGCTGCTAGCTGGGCTGGCTCTGCTGGGCCGCGCGACTGCTGGGCCGTGGTTGCTGGGCCGCGCAGAGAAGAAAAGAAAAGTTGGGCCGCGCGGGAAAGAGAGAAAGAGAAAGGCTGCTGGGCTGAAAAGAGAGAGGGAAAAAGAGAGAGAAAAGAAAAGGTTTTTCTTTTATTCAAACACTCAATTGAATTCAAATTCAAATTTGAATTCAACAATCAAAAATAAATGCACCAGCATGAATGCAACAATAATGTTTCTATACTCTATATTTGCTTTTAATTATTCAAAAATTTCATTTTCCTACATTATTTATGAGCAATCAAATACAAAAACCAATTAATTACTAATTTTTAATAAGGCTATTTTTAGGGTGTTACATGCTTGTGCCTTTTATAGCAAGCATTATCCGTGTGTGTTGGGTTACCCCTGGCCAGGTAGCTAAATTCGGTTCGAACTGTCCGCTTCTCGCGGTTAATGAGACTGCTTGACCGCTGTGCTGCATTGAGTAACAAGTGAAACTATGAGGATGATGAACTTGTTGTATGTATTAAATTGTATTGCACCACTTGTATGCTGAGAGAGGATGCTAATCTAGAATGGTTAATTCTACTAGAATATGATGCTAAAACCATGAAAGTAAGGATCCACTCTTAGTTGCTTTTTGGCAAACAAACCCACCAGCCAAAAGCCTCTCATGTCTAGATGTCGGTGATGTAGTTTTCACCCGACGGGTAAGCCTTGCTGAGTATTAGTATACTCAGCCTTGCTTGTGGCTATTATTTTAGGTACTGTGATGGATGTGGCAGTCGATGCCATCACTTGGCCTACCCAGGTTCTTCCTGGATGGCACGTCGAGTGTGTTCCGTCCTTTGCCGAGGATCGGGAGGAGTAGCACCATGGCCGGCTTCATCCTGGTGTTACTATGCATCGTCGCTAATTTAATATTCCGCTGCAATGAACTTTAATACTCTGATTTGAAATTCAAACTTGGTTTGTAATAACTTTATGATACTAATTATGTATGATGAATTTGTGGAATGTTGTAATCTCTGGAACTCACCTTCGTGTGGGCGCGCTTTTTGTTTCGATCGTGAAAGTTCGTGGTTAATCGGGTATAATCCGACGGCGCTCCAGCTTATTCCAGATTTAGTGCCTGACTGCTTGATTAGCGGTCCCGGGGTACTTAACTTGGAATAATTTCGAAGTGGTCTGCTACAGCTGGTATCAGAGCCAAAACATGCGCACCAGAGAGAGCAACAAACCTTAAATAACATTTTTGAATAAAACTTGCCAACTCTTACTTCCGCCACGCACTAGCGATGGAAGGCTATCCCTAGGACCGCTAAGGATGTTA
The DNA here is from genome assembly GCA_015342445.1 of Digitaria exilis. NCBI lineage: Eukaryota > Viridiplantae > Streptophyta > Magnoliopsida > Poales > Poaceae > Digitaria > Digitaria exilis. Next base: position 576,370 of record JACEFO010002701.1, read on the forward strand.
TTTAGAGCGTAAAGCCTATGTGGGTTAAGGGATCACGATATGATAGGTGGCTAAATATATATTATACTGACTCCCAGCACATTTCATTATGTCATTTACTTTCCGTAATGGTGGGCGCAAAGTACGGCGATTGCTGTGACGTACCACGGCACTATATGAAAGTATAGTGGCGGCACATAGTCAATACGCTGTGATGGCATATGAAACTAGAATAGCATGGTGGGCGCAAGGTACGGCGATTGCTGTAGCGTACCACAGCATCATATGCAAATATGATGGCGGCACAAAGTCAATACGCTATTTTGTGAGCGTATGAAATTGTCAATATGTTGCCTTGGTGACATATGAAGCATTGCCCGTTCAATGTTGAACGTTCGGGTGCCACCTCTATTGTGGGTGGTAATGTATGGAAACGCTTTCGTGAGTGCTGGCACGAAAGGTTGATTATATATGCTCTGGAATGGAATTTTCTGCAGGTACACTAACCACGATTCCGTAAGATGAACGGTTAGAAAAGTTTGGCTAGTTAATATAGGGAGAGACGGATATTGCCTTGCCACCGGCACTAACTTCGTAGGCCAAAAGTTTATTGGCACGTGTGATGGTGAGAACGATTAGGCTTCTCATGCATTGCAATTCACTGAAATTTTATTGAACCTTAATACACGACCATCGAACTACCGCCATCAAAAATCGAATAACAACCGGAAATTGTGCCGAAACTCTGCCGAAAACAGCCTGTTTGCACCATTAATTCGAACATGAAAACGTTGTCAAACGAAAAGGTGTTCAACATGAAAGTTGTCATAAATGTTATCTAGTTTGTGCTGTAGAAATGTTAACGAAATTGGTTCAGTAGAACTAGAGTTATGCTTAAAATGGTAACCCCCTGTCTGCTGGAAATTTCTGGGAACAGTAAGTTAAAAATTGAATTTTTACACCTTAACGACGGTTTCTGCTCAAACCTTCAGCATGAAACTTGTTTGAAATTACTTAAACTTTGTTCTGGCCAAAATTGGGAAATTTTGGGTGTGTAGATATTGAGTTTTATAATTTTTTACTACACTGTCCAGAAGCTGTTATATTTTCTTTGGGCCAACCGGTTCTCATTTTTTGAACTTTTTATTCAGAATGGCCGCTCACGCTGACCTTGCCAGCTACCCCAACGACGTCTCCTTCTCGGACTGTTTAGGATGGGAGGGTTTCCCTAGAATCCTTTGGTCTGTTTTCCAGGCGCTTGACTATCCAACCCCGCCACAATATGAGAGAACCGTCATCCGGGACCGAGGTGTGACCCGATCTCGTGTGCGTTTGGTGGTGCACCGCCACCCACCGTGTCCTAGTTCTCCCACTTGGAGTGTGGAAGTTCATGGGCACCACATGGAGACCACTTGTGAGCTAGCTGCCCTGAATGGAATCAGTTCCTTCTGCTCCCAGAACCAGGACCTGGTAGAGCATCAGCTGCTTGGGCTGTTTCCACCGGTCCAGCCGGACAATGCTCATTGGATGAGGCGCTATCTTAGCTCGCCCTAGAGGATGGCGGAGAACCCCGTCGCGGTAGCTGCACTTTTGATGAGGTGGATCCGAGCTTATCACCGTTTGCAGGCACTTTTAGGACGGTCACAGAGCGAGGTGCTCAACCTTGGCATTGATATGTCGGTTCGTGCCCACTACATTGGGATAGAGAGGACCTCTCTGTCCATAGAGGTAAGCACCAGAGACGCCATGATTGCAGATTTGGAGAGACAATTGTCTAACCTCCACATTGCGCACAACAATGTCCACAACGAGCTAGTCCAAACAAGGGATGAGCTTGAGAACGTCCAGAGTGTTTTGGAGCATGCCAATACCATGTTAGCCGCCCATGATGCTCAGCACCTTCTTGAGCAGGGTGGAGAGCATGGGGAAGGAGAGGCCCCTGATTCTGACATGGACACCGAGGATGACATGCCGCCCCTTCCAGCTCCACCGTCTCCTATGGGCAGCGAGGCTACCGCTAACAACCTAGATGATTTCTAGAAACAGCAGTAGCAAGATTACTCCTCCGCATAGCCTAAATTTTGGCTTCATGATGTAATAGGCTAGATGGAGTTGAGCTCCCCTCTAATCTTTTGAGACAATGTAATTTAATTGGTGTGGGTATGTGAGCCCCAAACTTGATGAAGGTTGTAATGGTTGTGCTGAAAGCATTCTGCAGCTAACCTTGTTTTAGTTATTAATGGGTTTCCCATTCATTTCTGGGCTGTGATGTGAACTACAAAGTTGTTTGGAATTTGTCAAACGAAATGCTCACCAAATTTCAAACCCATTGGTTAAGCGAAATAAAAATGGCAAACAAAACACTACAGCTCGGCCTACCGTAAAACAGCAAACGCAGAGAGCTAAAAATTGAATTTTTCGGCTTAGTTCCAGCCCGAATTTGGTTCTGAGCCAAACATGAAGGTTGTAGAGTACGAAATTTTCGAGCTACTGACCGAATTGGAGCATTTGAATTAACTCCTACTGGGAGATATGATTTTTTTTCCGAAACTGCTTGTTGATATGTCATCTTTACGCAGTAAACTTCATTATATCGCCACGTTCTATCTTGTCATCATTTATGCAAGCTTGTGAATTGTGGCTAATACAAGTACCTACTACAGATGGCTATCACTCGCAGCGGTCATGATGCTAACGGCTCCAATGCTAACCAGTAGGGGCCAGAAGGACAGCAACAGCCGCCACCACCTTCGCCACCGCAGCAACCTCCGACATGGCAACAATTGTATGCTACTCAAACGGAAATTCTCCGGAACCTGCAGCATCAGCAACAAATGATGCAGCAGCAGATGCAGCGACAAGGAGGTCAACGGGCCCTCAACCTCAAGTGGCTCGGTATGAGGACTTCTTGGCTACACACCCGCCGGTGTTCTCCAGAGCCGAGGAGCCCTTGGAGGCTGATGCGTGGATTCGAGCCATCGAATCCAAGTTCTCTATTCTGGCCACGCCTTGCACTCCCAACCGCAAGGTGGTCTTCGCGGCGCAGCAGCTCCGCGGCCCAGCTCTCCTATGGTGGGAGAATTACTTGGGCCTGCAGCAGGAGGGTCACGTGATTGAGTGGGAAGAGTTCAAGGCTGCTTTCAAAGCCCACGACATTCCTGCGGGCTTAGTTGAACGGAAATTGACTGAGTTTCTGGCATTGACCTAGGGCACCCGCACTGTGCTCCAGTATGCCCAGACCTTCAATGGTCTGTGCCCATATGTGGGTCATCACGCAGACTCTGACGTGAAGAAAATGGAGAGGTTCCGACGTGGCCTCAACACCAAGCTCAAGGCCCAATTGACCACCACCCGAGTTGCCACGTATGGCGAACTCGTGAACATCGCCATCGCCCAAGAAGATGCCAACATGGTACATAAGGCTGAGAAGAAGAGGAAGGCTCCCGCTGGACCCTCGAGCGCACAGCCACAGAGGTTCCGTCTGGTTCCCCCGGCTGCACCGCAGGGGCAGCCAAGGGCACCTCAGGGAGGACGATGGGTTGCTAGGCCACCACAGCAGGGTGCGCCCCGTTTCCCTCCACCGCCGCAGCAGCAACCGGCGCCGAGGCAGAACGTGCAGCAGCCAACCCGTCCTGGTGCTGGCTACCAATGCTTCAAGTGTTGCAGCAGCAGTCACTTCATCAAGGACTGCCCACAAAACAAGCCACAGAACCAGCGCCTGGGAAATCAGGAAAATAAGGGCAAGCAGCAGCGTGTGCAAGTCAGGCAAGGAAGGCTTAACTACACCACCTTGGCCGACCTACCTGAGGGAGCACCGGATATGACTGGTACCTTTCCTATCCACAACCAACCTGCTGTGATATTGTTTGATTCCAGGGCAACACATAGTTTTATAAGCACAAGATTTCATGCAAAATGTGGGTTAAAATCTTACCATACCAAATCCGCATATGTGATATCAACCGCGGGAGGTAAAATTGCATCCAACCAAGTCACACGAAAAGTACCAATCAGGCTGGGTAGTAAAGTGTTTCCCACTGATTTAATTCTGCTTGGGATGGAAGGGATTGATATTGTTTTGGGGGCGAACTGGATGACCCAACATAAGGTTGTCCTAGATGTTGCTGAACGAGTTGTGGAGATAAACTCACCTACACATGGCCCTAGTGCACTATATCTGCCACAACGGAATTGTGCCAATGCTTGTGCTTATGCAATGATAGAAACCCAATTAAAAGACATTCCGGTGGTATGTGAGTATGCCGATGTTTTTCCGGATGACTTACTTAGGATGCCGCCGGATAGGGACATCGAATTTGTGATTAAACTCCAACCTGGCACGGCACCTATATCAAAGAGACCCTATAGAATGCCACCCAATGAATTGGCCGAATTAAAAATTCAACTCCAAGAACTGCTGGACAAGGGTTTCATTTGTCCTGGTGTGTCACCTTGGGGTTGTCCAGCTATCTTTGTGAAGAAGAAGGATCATTCCTTGAGGTTGTGTATTGATTACCGGCCTCTCAATGCGGTGACCATCAAAAATAAGTACCCACTCCCCCGCATTGATGTCCTTTTTGACCAACTAGCTGGCGCCAGAGTGTTCTCCAAGATTGATCTTCGCTCTGGCTATCACCAAATAAAAATCCGACCTTGTGACATTCCAAAGACTGCCTTTTCTACCCGCTACGGACTTTATGAATTCTTGGTCATGTCATTTGGGCTCACTAATGCCCCAACCTACTTCATGTATCTCATGAATTTGGTTTTCATGTCCGAGCTTGACAAGTTTGTAGTGGTCTTCATTGATGACATTCTCATATATTCCAAGAACGAGGAAGAGCATGTCGAGCACCTTCGCATTGTTCTTCAAAGATTGAGAGACCATCAACTCTACGCCAAATTCTCTAAATGTGAATTCTGGCTAGAGAGTGTGAAATTCTTAGGTCACACAGTTTCCAAGGATGGTATATCTGTGGATCCAACCAAGGTGCAAGAGGTGATGGATTGGAAACCACCTGCCTCTGTCCATGAGATTCAGAGTTTTCTGGGTTTAGCAGGTTATTATCGCCGCTTCATTCCGGACTTCTCTCGGATTGCGAAACCCATGACCGAACTCTTGAAGAAGGGAGTCAAATTTGAGTGGAATGACAAATGTGATGAACCTTTCCACACCTTGAGGAAACATTTAACTTCAGCCCCAGTTTTAGCTCAACCCGATTGCACCAAGCCCTATGATGTCTATTGCGATGCTTCAGGCACCGGACTTGGCTGTGTCCTCATGCAAGAGAACCGAGTCATTGCTTATGCTTCTCGAGCACTTCGGCCTCATGAGCAAACCTACCCTACGCATGATCTTGAGTTAGCAGCGGTTATTCATGCTCTCAAGATGTGGAGACACTATCTGATGGGTGTTCCATGCAACATATACACCGACCACAAGAGTCTCAAATATGTCTTCACTCAAGCACATTTGAATATGAGGCAGCGAAGATGGTTGGAGTTAGCAAAGGACTATGACCTTAGTGTGCATTATCACCCCGGCAAGGCTAATGTGGTTGCGGATGCACTAAGTTGGACATCTCTGATGTAAAAATGAAGAAAACACCTTTAAAACAGGTTAAAAAGGGGAAAAGTGATGTTGGAATTCAAAAATTCACCAAAATTCGATTTTAAAATTCAAAAACATAGGTTGTTTGACACCCAGTGGAAATCTCAAGAATTTTGTACTGAACTTGAAAATCTCCAAAAATAAAAGTTGTTTGTCATCACAAATAAGGCCTAGTCACTGTTTGGAATTTTTGAAAATTTTGCAGTTTAGCCCCTCAAAAACTCGAAAAATAGTTCTAGACACCTTTTTAAAATTGGGTTGTTTGAGCTTGAAAAATTTGAAATTTCAGGTTCACCCCAAAAAGAAAGTTGTGCCCCACCTCTCAAAGTCCAACTTTTATTTTTACACTTTTTCACATTCAGTTCAAATTTTTTGGAGAAAAATTGAAAGGGGCACAGGAGCTCCACGGGCGCCCAACAGTCGCCCTGGCGCGCCACGTGGCCGGCGAGCGGCGGAGGCCTCGCCAGGCCGGCCGAGCCGCGGCGGTCGCTGGCGCTTGTCGTCATGCAGTTGTCTGCCTTCCCTCCTGTGCCATCACGTCGCGGGCGACAGCGCGTTTTGCCTCGCACCGCGGAGCGCCATCATGGCGAGCTCGCTCGGCCACTGGCCGCAGCCGCACGCGCCGCGCTGCGCCGTCCCGCAGGCCGCGATTCCCTCCCCGCTCCGTGCCAAGAGTCTCCGCAGCGCATCCCTGCTCTCCACGCCACAATCTCCGACCCCCAATCCCGTGCGCGCGCTCTGCTCGAGCTCACAGCGCCATCAATGGCGACCGCGACAGCCCGCGCCCGCGCACACACGCCACCAAGGCCGCTCAGCGCCTTCTGGCTCACCCAAACACTCCACCGAGCAGTCTCACACCTTCACTCAGCCTGCACTCAGCCCTTCTCCCTCTCCCCGTGCCCCGCTCCTGTCGTCTTCAACCTCCAGCCGCCCGGTCCGAGCCGAGCTTCGAAGCGAAATTCGCCCTACACTCTCCACCATTCCCAAATTCCTTGCGCACGAAGCTAGACCCCTTCACTAGCCTCCCATTCCCCCACTCCTCTCAAGCTGTCATCAATTCTCCGGCGAGAAATCGAGATTTCCCCCAAATCTCCATTTTTCGGCCGCCGGAGCACCCTCACGTCAAGCCCCTACTTCGAGCCATCCCCGAGGTCAACCGAGCACGCCAACAGCTTCCCCGAGTTCCACTGATGCTCTAAAGCCCCTTCGACCTCGGAGAGCACCACCGACCTCACCGGCGTAGAAGCCGCGGCGGCCGCGCCGCCACTGCATCGCCGCCGGCCGTTTTCCGAGCATCCCCCGGCCTCCAAACCGCCACCAATCGACTCGTGGTGAGCCACTGGTCCTTTTCCCCCACTTCCCCGACCCTATCTCGCCGTCGTTTGGCCGGCGCAACTCCGGCGACGAGCCGAGGACCTGAGTTCATCGTCTTCGTTTTTCCAGGGTCCCCAGTGAAAAAGTCAGGGACTTGTTCGTGAAGTTTTCAAAAGATCTAAGGGCTGGCGCGTAAAAAGATTCTTAAGGTTTAACCCTATTTCCCGAAATCTTGTAAAATCCACCAAAAATCGTACAAAAATCAGAAAAATGCACAAAAATACTCCCTGGATTCGTGAGATTGTAATCTCCAATCTCATGTTAGCATATATATACTTTTGGTGAACCAATTTTGAACTAAAATTCAAACTGTGAATTTAGAAACTTGTGCACCATTTCAAATCCAGAGCTCCGCTAGGGCTGAGCTTTGGATATGTTGTTTGCAGTGACTTTGAACACCTTGTACCCAAAGGGGACTTAAAAATATGGACTGTAGCTTCAGTTATGAATTAATTTGTGATTCCTGTCTTTTTGCAGTCCTAAAATTATTAAAAATAATCCATGCAGCTAAAAATCACCATTTTTCTCCAGAGGCCTAGGAACATGTTAGCACATCTGTTAAAAATGCAAAACTTAATTTTTTCTCTGTTTAGACTAGCAAATAAATAGATATGTGTTTTTGGATAGAAAATTTTTGAGGACTGTCCAAGGGTTATTTTGAGCCACCACTTGGCCAGAGCCCTCCTTGCACTCATAGCTAGCTCTGGTAGGAAAATTTCCTGTTTTGGATGTATTTTCGATTTTATATGAAATTATCTTGTTTCTGTAGGCAGCAGTTTGTACTATTTTTAATAAATTATGTGTAGCTCAAATTTAGCTAAATTTTGGAGTGAGCCTATCTCTTATACTCCAGTAGCTGTCATAAAGTTTATAGATAAAAAGGATGAACAAAAACTGAGAAACAAAAATGAGAAGAAATTAAGGTGGAATTGAGTTATATAAAAGAATAGACCTTGTGTTAATTAATTAAAATAAAACATGGAAAAGTATGAAATTCCAGAACAGCACCCTAACTTCAAAATAATAAATGGAAATTCTTTTATATATGTACACAATCACCATCAAATATGCGTAAAAATTTTTCCACACCCCTCCTCTAATTTTGTGAAGGAGAGAGTAGTACTTTAGCATGTCTAGGTGAATATGGCCTTCAAGGCCTTAGTTTTGGAATCAATAGGCAGCCACTTTAAGTTATGCATCTCATGTAGAAGGCGCTGTTGCGAACGGCTTCTACCATCTCATCCCCGCCGACGGAGAAGGCACCCCGGAGAATGGTGCCGGCGAAGGAACAATCGACCCGGAGGCTAACCCCCAGCTAGCGCAAGAAGGCAAGCCCCGGAGCATAACCTAACCTTTAAAGTTTATGCATCTATGAATACCCTATGCTTGTGCATTTACGTTTCAAGGAGTTGATTGAATACCTTAGCTGCACATTTCTAGTACCTATGACTTGCAACACTAGTATGAAAGGATCGATAAGGCATTGCTTTAGGTCCGTTACAAGTCGAGTGATTTCCTGTCACTCACGAGACATAGGAGTTGCTTGTCTTTACTTATGTTGGAATCATAAGGATGGACGGGCGGGATGGTAGATGTAGATCTCCCGTCCGTGCATGATAATTGGTTTAAGGTCGAAACGTGTGGTTGAGTGTGTCAAGTTTTTGAACGTACCACATGCATGCCGATATATGGGAATCGGTAAGCCCGGTAGCAGATTGAAGCAGCTAGGGCCGATAGCCATCTCTCCTTGGAAACTTTGTTTCCCCTGCCGTACACTTGTGGATATATGCGTGAGACTATGAGTGAAGCAGTAAACCTCTATCCTAAGGAAGTGGACCCGGTTCCGAATTGTGGATCGATGGGAAAGTTTGGGAAGTGCTTGTACCTTTTATAGCAAGCATTATCCGTGTGTGTTGGGTTTCCCCTGGCCAGGTGGCAAAACTCAGTTCGAACTGTCCGCTTCTCGCGGTTAATGACACTGCTTGACCGCCTTGCTGCATTGAGTAACAAGTGGAACTATGAGATTGATGAACTTGTTGTATGAATTAAATTGTATTGCACCACTTGTATGCTTAGAGAGGATGCTAATTTAGAATGGTTAAAACTACTAGAATATGAAGCTAAAACTATGAAAGCAAGGATATACTCTTAGTTGCTTATTGGCAAACAAACCCACCAGCCAAAAACCTCTCATGTCTAGATGTCGGTGATGTAGCTTTCACCCGACGGGTAAGCCTTGCTGAGTATTAGTATACTCAGCCTTGCTTGTGGCTTTTATTACAGGTACAATGTTGGATGTGGGAGTCGATGCCCTTACTTGGCCTACCCAGATTCCCCCTGGATGGCACATCGAGTGGGTTCCGTCCTCTGCTGAGGAACGGGAGGAGTAGCACCGTGGCAGGCTTCATCATGGTGTTACTTGTATCGTCGTTAGTTTATCTTCCGCTGCATTGAACTATTTATTTCCGCTAGAATGAATTTGATACTCTGATTTAAATCTCAAACTCGGTTTGTAATAACTTTGTGATACTATTTATGTATGTTGAATTTGTGGATTGTTGTAATCTCTGGAACTCACCTTCGTGTGGGAGTGCCTGTTGTTTCGATCGAGAAGAGTACGTGGTTAAATCGGGTTTAATCCGACGGAGCTCCAGCTTATTCCGGATTAAGTGCCTGACTACTCAATTAGTGGTTCCGGGGTACTTAACTTGGAATAATTTCGGAGTGGTCCGCCACACTAAGCCGCAAGGCTCATTGTCATTGCCTTACCGTGGAGTCCTACGCTGACACCTTGTGCCATGAAGTGGCAAGGCTCAACGTAGAGATTGTTCCGCACGGGTACTTCAACTATATTTCTGTTGAACCAACCTTGCGCGATCAGATCGTTGAAGCCCAATTAAATGATGCAAAGATTAAAATCCTTAAAAGGAAATTGGCAAAGGAAAAGGTGAAGGAAAAATACAAGTGTTTCCGGTTAGATGGGCACGGAGTGATGTGGTTTGGACATCGTATAGTAGTGCCCAAGAACACTGAGCTCCGAAGGAAAATTATGGATGAAGCTCATCTCTCTAAATTTTCTATTCAACCCGGTAGCACCAAAATGTACCAAGATCTGAAACAAAAGTTTTGGTGGACTAGGATGAAGCATGAAATTGCCACGTATGTGTCGGAATGTGACACGTGTCAGAGAGTAAAGGCTAGCCACTTAAAGGTAGCAGGCACTCTTCAACCTCTACCTATTCCCTCATGGAAGTGGGAAGATATAAGCATGGACTTCATTGTTGGACTTCCCAGAACCCCTCAGGGGCATGACTCCATTTGGGTAATTGTGGACCGCCTTACCAAGACCGCGCATTTCATTCCGGTCAATACCGCTTATACCGCTAAGAGGAACGCTGAGAATTATTTGGAAAGGATCATTTGCCTACATGGGGTACCCAAGACGATAATTTCAGATCGTGGTACTCAAAATTTGTGGCACGCTTTTGGGAACAATTGCAACTATCCCTAGGCACAAAACTGATCCGTAGTGCAGCATATCACCCTCAAACCGGTGGGCAGACGGAAAGGGTAAATCAAATACTTGAGGATATGCTTCGAGCTTGTGTTATCCATTATGGGAGGAATTGGGGAAGCTGCTTATCTCTGGCTGAATTCTCCTATAACAACAGCTACCAAGCAAGTCTTAAAATGGCACCTTTCGAAACCTTGTATGGTAGAAGATGTCGGACACCATTGTGTTGGTCCCAGGCAGGCGAGAGGTACACATATGGCCCTGACCTTGTGAAGGAAGCGGAAGAAAAGGTTAGGATCATCCGTGAAAATTTGAGAACCGCACAATCACGGCAAAAGAGTTACTTTGATCAACGGCGGAAGCCCCTTCAGTTCGAAGCCGGCGATCACGTGTATCTCAAGGTCTCCCCGATCAAGGGTGTGCAAAGGTTTGGATTAAAAGGAAAACTTGCACCCCGCTACATTGGCCCATATGAAATCACTCAACAATGTGGACCGGTAGCGTACCGTGTGAAGCTTCCCGAGAAGCTCTCCGCCGTGCACGATGTATTCCATGTCTCCCAACTTAAGAAATGTCTTCGTGTTCCGACCGAGGTTGTTGAGCAAGAAGAACTCTCGGTTGAACCGGATCTCTCCTATGATGAGCATCCCATCAAGATCCTCGATGAGAAGGAGAGACAAACACGAAGAAGAGGAGTTAAAATGTACAAAATTCAGTGGAGTCATCACTCCGAAGATGAAGCCACGTGGGAAACCGAGGACTATCTTAAGAAGAACTTCCCCGACATCCTTTCTTAGACCAAGGTACCTTTTTCCCACCTTGTTCCTTAAGCAATGTCGAATCTCTGGGCGAGATTCCTTTTAAGGGGGGTTGGCTGTGACATCCCTGATGTTAATACATTGAAAACACTTTTCAAAACAGCTTAAAAGGGGAACAATGGTGTTTGAATACAAAATTTGACCAAAAATTCAAATTAAATTCAAAACAAAGGCCTTTTTGACACCCAACTGAAATCTCAAGAAATTTGTACTAAACTTAAAAATATCCAAATATAAAAGTTGTTGGTCATCATAAATAAGGCCTAGTTACTGTTGGGAACTTTCTCAGATTTTGCAGTTAAGCCGCTTAAAAACTCAAAAAATAGTTCTGAACGTCTGTTTGAAATTGGTCTGTTTGAGCTTGAAAAATTCGAAATTTCAGGTTCACACCAAAAAGAAAGTTGTGTCCCACATCTCAAACTCCAACTTTTAGTTTTACACTTTTTAAAGTTCAGTTCAAATTTTTCGTGAAAAATCGAAAAAGGAAAAGGAGCTCCACGGGTGTTGCCAGCTCACCCCTGGCGCGCTCTGCTCCTGGCCGGAGTCCGGCCACCACGTGGCCGGCGTGCGGCGGAGACCGCGCCAGGCCGGCCGAGCCACGGCGGCGGGTAGCACTTGTCCTCGCACGGGTGTGGGAGCTTGCTGTGCCATCACGTCGCGCGCGATAGCGCGCTGCTGCCTCGCGCCGCGCGGAACGCCATCATGGCGAGCTGAGCGCCGCCGTTGACCACGGCCGTTGACCACGGCCGCACGCGCGCCGCGCAGCGCCGTCCCGCGGCGGATTCCTTCCCACTACGTGCCAAGGAGCACTGTGGAGGATCCCCCAGCGATCACGCCATGATCCCCCTCGCCCAACCCCGTCGCGCGCGCTGCCCGAGCTCGCAGCGCACTCATGGCGGTCTGCTCACGCCGAGCCGTGCACGCGAACGACCTCGGGCATCTCAGTCCATTTTTGCGTGCTCCAACACTTCTCCAAGCTGCCTTGCGCCTTCCCCTCAGCCCGTACCCTGCCATTTCTCCTCCCCGCGCTCACGCACTTCTTCTTCAACCTCCAGCCGCACGGACCGAGCTTGAGTCTCGGGCAAAATTCGTCCTCATCACTCCACCATTCCCAAATTCCTCGCGCACAGAGCTAGACCACTTCCCTAGCTTCCAATTCCCCCACTTCTCTCGAGCTTTCCCCAACTCCCCGGCGAGAATTTAGATTTTCCCCCAAATCCCCATTTCCGGCCGCCGGAGCACCTCCACGTCGAGCGCCCACTTCGAGCCCTCCCCGAGGTCAACCGAGCATCCCAATAGCTTCACCGAGTCCCATTGGTGCTCACGAGCCCCTCCAACCCCGGTGACAGCCACCAACCTCGCCGGAATCGAAGCCGCGGCGGCCGCACCGCCACCGCACGTTGCCGGCGACCTCCGAGCCTCCTCCGGCCTCCCAACCGCCACCATTCGACTCGTGGTGAGCTGCTGGTTCTCTTCCCCCACTTCTCCGACCTTCTCCCGCCGTCGTTTGGCCGGCGCAACGCCGTCGACGAGCGAGGACTTAACTTCATCGTCTTCCTTTTCACAGGGTTCCTAGTGAAAGAAGGCAGGTACCTGTTTGCGAAGTTTTCAAAAGATTCATGGGCCGCGGCATAAAAAGATTCTTAAGGTTTAATCCATTTTCCCGAAACCTTGTAAAATCCACCAAAAATCGTACAAAAACCGGAAAAATGCACAAAAATACTCTTTGGACTCGTGAGATTGTAAACTCCAATCTCATATTAGCATGTATATACTTTTGGTGAACCGTTTTTGAATTAAAATTCAAACTGTGAATTTAGAAACTTGTCCACCATTTCAAATCCAGTAACACCCAGATTTCCAAGAAATCCAAATGCTTCCATATGTGTGCCCAGGATGTCCACAGAACACATATAGAGTACAAATATTGAATCACAGAGAACACAATGCTCGAATAAAATAGTTTACATCAGAGTTTAACACAAGACATAGTCTTAAATAAATAACACAACGGAAGTCTTAATATTATTAAACGTTTAATAACTAGTAGAGCCTCAAGTCCACGGGGACACCGACTGGTTGAACACAGCTAGAAGTACGGCAGATCCTCCGGAAACTCAGCAAGCGGCTGATCATTCAATGCTCCATCTGTTACCCATCCGGGATTTTGTTGAATAGTTGCAAGTGTAAGTAAACCATCTTACTTAACAAGTATAATACGGGTTATGCAAGAACAAAAGGCTTGACACGGTTAAACTGCAGTAGCACTTTTAGTTGTTTCATTTTATTATCATCTAATTTACTACAAATGAGTAGAACCCAAGTATAAACCCATTAATAAGGTATAAGTGATTATAGAACAAACCAATATCAACCACTAATCTCATCTTCTAATAAAAAAGGATCCAGGCCACTCGTATCCGTGAGCACGGCTATCATGATAGATCAACACTCTGCAGAGGTTTCGCCCTTTACCCGCCGGTCACATAAATCCAAAAGAATTTATGTTACGAGGACTTTCACAAAACACCCTAACAAGCACAGTAGCCGTTTTGGTTCAACATAGGCAGCATAACCCGAGGCATCGAGATTGACGTACGCTCAGGGCGCAACGTGAGGGGGCCAATGGCGTCCAGAGCAAGAACGCAATCATCGCAACGCGTGAAGCTGCCGTACATCGGGCGCTTACATCACGGGACTTTGCCTAACGGGGCATAGCCAACGGATAAAACCGTCCTCGATGGATCAAACTATACTCTCACGAATGGTCCCCACATACGCCTTTCGGTAACCACTGGCAAGCTAGAGACGTAGAAGTTAATTATCCAAGACCAGAGCCATTATAGTTCCAACGGCGGCAAACAGGTTCCTGGGTTGTCGCTTTAAGAACCGGACCTTATGGAGAGACATTAGAACAAAGCACGAAGCACATGCTCTAATTCCCTAGATCAAACCTTATAGAGACACTAGAACAAAGCACACAGCACATGCTCTAGTTCCCCGAACCATGTTGCTAAAAAGCATCTTTTAATCATCATTGAAGTGAACCATTAGTTCAATATTAACATAAAAATAAATGTAGGTTGCAGCGCGTAGCATAGTCTAACCATAATGCATAAAACCCGGGTAAACAAGGAATAAGGTAAAGACTAGGAACATCCTTAGTGGTTATCAGTATTAGACACATGCATATGATTTCTGTGATTAATCGGTGTATAGGTAACAAGGATGGTCCATGTTATACTTGCCTTCCTCAGTGAACTGCTGCTGCTCCTGCTCTTCGAGAACAGAATCGTCGGCGAACTCGAATGGCTCGTCAACTACTCACATCGATCACCACACAAGCATCCACACATACATGCAAACAAGGCATTTAATTAGAACAGTACACCAAACATAAACAAAAGATGAAAAGAAGGCTTTAGAGTTACTGTACGCTTTACTACGAACACATGAGCGCGAAAATCACTCAAATCGGAGTTAAAACGGAGAAACTACGCTTAAAACGGGCTCTAGGGGCTTGCTGGTAAGACTTTCAGGCTTTCAGGGGTGTTTTTGAAAGAAACCAGGGACCTAAAATATAATTTCATAAAAAACTTGAGGGCTACGGGGTAAAAACATCTCCCAGGACGGCGGGCACTATTTTTCAAAAGAGCAGGGGCTAAACCGAAAGAAAAAGGACTAAACTGTAATTACTTTTGAACTGCGCTGGACCACGGGTTGATTTTCAAAAACTGCAGGGGCTCTTTTGCAAAACGGGCACGGCAGCGGCTTGCGTCGAGCAGCGGCGGCCGGAGAACTCCGGCGAGCTTGCGCAAGAGTTGGAGAGCGAGAGGGAGGGAGTAAAGGGGCTCGGCGAGTTCCTCACCTCGCGGCGGAGCTCCGGGGCTAAACCTAGGCGGCAATGCGGCGGTGGAGCAAGCTCTAGACGGCGGCGGCAGCTAGGGTTGCGGCGGCAGCTAGGGTTTGGGCTGCGGCTCGAGGGGGGGGTTGGCGGCAGCTTTATAGGGACCCCGGGGTTCCTTGGCGTGCGGGCCAAGCCCGGGCGAAGGCGTGCGCGAGGCGGATTCGCGGCGGCGCGAATATCGGGCGGCGGCGTGGTGTCCGGCTTGAACACGGCGAGAGGTAGAAGGAGCAGCTGACGCGTAGGGCCAGCGCGTCAGCGGCTGCAGGAGGGAAAGAGTGCGTGGCTGGAGAAGGATAGGGCGCTGACAGGTGGGCCCGGCTGGTCAGCGGCTCAGAGAGAGAGAGAGGGGGGGCGCGGAGCGGGCCGCGGCGGTGGGCTGGCACTGTTGCTGGGCCGCGCGAAAAGGAGGAAAGGAAGGGGGCTGGGCCGCGCGGGAAAGAAAGAAAGGAGCTTGGCTGCTGGGCTGAAAAGGAGAAGGAAAAAGAGAGAGAAAAGAAAAGGTTTTTCTTTTATTCAAACACTCATTTGAGTTCAAATTCAAATTCAAATTTGAATTCAACAATCAAAAATAAATGCACCAGCATGAATGCAACAATAATATTTCTATACCCTATATTTGCTTTTAATTATTCAAAATTTTATTTTCCCTGCATTTTTCATGAGCACTTGAATATAAAAAGCCAATTAATTACTAAATTTTAAATAGGGCATTTTTAGGGTGTTACAAACCTACCCCCCTTAAGATGAATCTCGTCCCCGAGATTCGGACGTAGATTGGAAGAGATGTGGATATTCTGCCTTGAGATCATCCTCCCGTTCCCAGGTTGCCTCATCCTCTGTATGACGATTCCACTGAACCTTGCACATACGTATTACTTTGTTCCTGGTGACTCTCTCGGACTCCTCTAAGATCTTGACCGGATACTCCTCATAAGTAAGGTCCTCCTGCACATTCAACTCCTCTAGCGGAATCTGTTCCTCTGGCACCCGTAAACACTTCTTCAGCTGTGACACATGGAACACATCATGCACTCCTACCAGTTTCTCTGGTAACTCTAACTGATAAGCCACTTCACCTCTTCGTTCCAAGATCTTGAAAGGTCCAATGTAGCGAGGTGCTAGCTTGCCTTTGACATTGAATCTCTTCACACCTCTCATTGGTGACACCTTAAGATAGACGAAGTCACCAATTTCGAAGCTGAGATCTCGACGCCTTACATCCGCATAACTTTTCTACCGTGTCTGAGCTGTTCTCAAATTCTGCCTGATAACCTGCACTTGTTCTTCTGCCTGCTTCAAGACTTCAGGTCCAAATACTTTACCTTCTCCGGTCTGATTCCAAAACAACGGTGTCCTGCACTTCCTTCCATACAACGCCTCAAATGGTAACATCTTGAGACTCTGTTGGTAGCTGTTGTTGTACGAGAACTCTGCATAACACAAACTCTTCTCCCAACTACTCCCATACTGTAATGCGCATGCCCTCAACATATCCTTTAGTATCTGATTTGTCCTCTCGGTCTGACCGTCGGTCTGCGGATGGTAAGCGGAACTGAAGTGAAGCTTAGTATCCATGGACTCATGTAACTTGCGCCAAAAGTGCGACGTAAACTGACTGCCTCGGTCTGACACTACCTTCTTAGGTACCTCATGCAAACACACAATCCGCTCCATATACAACTCTGCTAGTTTGGCACCGGAATATGTAGTCTTCACCGGAATAAAGTGAGCCACCTTCGTCAATCGGTCCACTATCACCCATATAGAGTCATAACCTTTCTGTGTGCGGGGCAGTCCTGTTATAAAATCCATACCCACTTCTTCCCATTTCCACTCTGGTATCTTCATAGGCTGATGCAAACCTGCCGGTCTCTGATGTTCGGCCTTGACTCTCTGGCATACGTCGCAAATAGCCACGTGTGCTGCCATATCGCTGTGACATCTCTGATGTAAAAGTATTAAAAGTACACTTAAAACAAGTACAAAAGGGAATTATGGGTTGGAATTCAAAAAAATTCATCAAAAATTCAAATTGAAATTCAAAAACAAGGGTTGTTTGACACCCAACTGAAAACTCATGAATTTTGTACTAAACATGAAAATCTCCAAAAATAAAAGTTGTTTTTCATCACAAATAAGGCCTAGTCACTGTTTGGAACTTTTGAAAATTTTGAAGTTTAGCCCCTCAAAAACTCGAAAAACCAATCTGAACACCTTTTTGAATTTGGGTTGTTTGAGCTCGAAAAATTTGAAATCTCAGGTTCACCCCAAAAAGAAAGTTGTGTCCTACCTCTCAAAGTCCAACTTTTATTTTCACACTTTTTCATGTTCAGTTCAAATTTTTGGAGAAAATTCAAAGGGGCAAAAGGAGCTCCACGGGCGTCAACAGTTGCCCTAGCGCGCCCCTGCTCCGGCCGGGAGTCGGCCGCCACGTGGCCGGCGAGCGGCGGAGGCCGCACCGAGCTGGCCGAGCCGCGGCGTCGGGTGGCCGTTGTCCTCACGCGCTTGTCCGACTCCTTCCCGCACTGTCACATCGCCGTCGACGCGCTGTCTTGCCTCGCGCCGCGCGAGCGCCATCATGGCGGTCGGAGCGCCGCCGTGGCCACGCGCGCGCGCGTGTCGCGCTGAGCCGCTCCGCGGCCGATTCCTCTCCGCTCCGTGCCAAACGCTCTGCAGAGGATCTTCCACTTCTCCACGCCACAATCTCCGACCCCCAATCCCGTGCGCGCGCTCTGCTCGAGCTCACAGCGCCATCAATGGCGACAGCGACAGCCCGCACTCGCGCACACACGCCACCGAGGCACCTCGGTGCTCGCTAACGCACCCAAACCCTTCACCGAGCACCCTCATTCCTTCCCTCAGCTAGCACCCAGCCCTTCTCCCTGTCCCCGCGTTCGTTTCCATCGTCTTCCACCTCGGGATGCTTTGAGCCGAGCTCGAGCTTCCGCGCCGCGAACTCAAATCGACCGCAACTCCCTCCACCCTTTTCCAATCCCCCGCTCGTGAAGCTCGCTCACACACCCTGCTAGCCGCTCGAGCACTCCCCAGCTCGAATCGAGCCTCACTCGCCGCGAATCGAGACTTTTCCCCACCACTCGGCCTTTAACACCGCGAACACCACCTCCACGTCGAGCCCCATACCCCGGCCATCCCCATCGCAGACGAGCCCCACGATGAGCTCCACCATCGTCCAGTGAAGCTCACACGCCCTTCCGCGCATCGTCTCGACCACCGCAGGCCGCCAGCGACGTCGCCGGAGCCAACCGCGCCGCCGCTCAACGTCGACGAGCCGTGCCGCTTCACCTCCGACCGCAAGACCTACCTCAACCGACTCGCGGTGAGCTCCTCTCCGTTTCCCCCAACCTTCCCCGAGCCAACTCACCGTCGTTTCGCCGGCGTAGCAACGCCGACGAGCCCTGGACCCGTCTGCGTTCCCCTTTTTAGTTCTAGGGTCCTCTGCGCAAAAGTCAGGGACTGGTTTGAAAGGTTTTGAAAGTTCTAGGCTCTCCAGCGTAAAAAGATTCTTAAACCTAGATCTATTTTTCCCGAATTTTGTAAAATCCACTAAAAATCGTACAGAAATCAGAAAAATGCACAAAAATACTCCCTGGACTCGTGAGATTGTAAACTCCAATCTCATTTAAGCATGTGTATACTTTTGGTGAACCAATTTTGAAATAAAATTCAAATTGTGAATTTAGAAACTTGTGCACCATTTCAAATCCAGAGCTCCGCTAGGGCTGAGCATTGGATATGTTGTTTGTAGTAACTTTGGGCACCTTGTGTCCAAAGGGGACCTAAAAATATGGACTGTAGCCTCGGTTATTAATTAAAATGTGTTTCCTGTCTTTTTGTAGTCCAGAAATTATTAAAAATAATCTGTGCAGCTAAAAATCGCAATTGTTCTCCAGAGGCCTGAAATCTTGTTAGTACATCTGTCAAAAATGCAAAACTTAATTTTTGCTCTGTTTAGGCTAGCCAATAAATAGATATGTGTTTTCAAATAGAAATTTATTGAGGACTGTCCAAGGGTTGTTTTGAGCCACCACTTGGCCAGAGCAATCCTTGCACTTATGACTAGCTCTGGTAGGAAAATTTCCTGATTTGGATGTATTTTCGATTTTATATGAATTTATTCCATTTCTGCAGGCAGCAGTTTGTACTAATTTTAATAAATTCTGTGTAGCTCAGATTTAGCTAAATTTTGGAGTGGGCCTAACTCTTATACTCCAGTAGCTGTCATAAAGTTTATAGATAAAAAGGATGAACAGAAAATGAGAAATAAAAATGAGAAGGAATTAAGGTGAAATTGAGTTATATAAAAGAATAAAGTTTTTGATAATCAAATAAAATATAACTTGGAAAGGTTTAAAATTCCAGAACAGCACCCTATCTTCAAAAATAATAAATGGAAATTCTTTTATATATGTACACAATCACCATCAAAGATGTGTAAAAATTTTTCACACACCCCTTCTCTAATTTTATGAAGAAGAGAGTAGTACTTTAGCGTGTCTAGGTGAATATGGCCTTCAAGGCCTTAGTTTTGAATCTTTAGGCAGCCGCAATAAATTATGCATCTCATGTAGAAGGCGCTATTCTGGACGGCACCTACCATCTCATCCCCGCCGACGGTGAAGGCACCCCGGAGAACGGTGCCGGCGAAGGAACAAACGACCCGGAGGCTAACCCCCAGCTAGAGCAAGAAGGCAAGCCCCGGAGCATAACCTAACCTTTAAAGTTTATGCATCTATGAATTCTCTATGCTTGTGCATTTACGTTTCAAGGAGTTGATTGAATACCTTAGCTGCACATTTCTAGTACCTATGACTTGCAACACTAGTATGAAAGGATCGATAGGGCATTGCTTTAGGTCCGTTACAAGTCGAGTGATTTCCTGTCACTCGTGAGACATAGGAGTTGCTTGTCTTTACTTATGTTGGAATCATAAGGATGGACGGGCGGGATGGTAGATGTAGATCTCCCGTCCGTGTATTATAATGGATTTAAGGTCGAAACGTGTGGTTGAGTGTGTCAAGTTTTTGAACGTACCACATGCATGCCGATATATGGGAATCGGTAAGCCCGGTACCAGATTGAAGCAGCTAGGGCCGATAGTCATCTCTCCTTGGAAACTTTGTTTCCCCTGCCGTACACTTGTGGATATATGCGTGAGACTGTGAGTGAAGCAGTAAACCTCTATCCTAAGGAAGGTGGATTCGGATCCGAATTGTGGATCGATGGGAAAGGTTGGGAAGTGCTTGTACCTTTTATAGCAAGCATTATCCGTGTGTGTTGGGTTTCCCCTGGCCAGGTAGCAAAATTCGGTTCGAACTGTCCGCTTCTCGCGGTTAATGAGACTGCTTGACCGCCTTGCTGCATTGAGTAACAAGTGGAACTATGAGATTGATGAACTTGTTGTATGAATTAAATTGTATTGCACCACTTGTATGATTAGATAGGATGCTAATCTAGAAAGGTTAAATCTACTAGAATATGAGTCTAAAACATGAAAGCAAGGACCTACTCTTAGTTGCTTTTTGGCAAACAAACCCACCAGCCAAAAGCCTCTCGTTGTCTAGATGTCGGTGATGTAGTTTTCACCCGACGGGTAAGCCTTGCTGAGTATTAGTATACTCAGCCTTGCTTGTGGCTTTTATTTACAGGTGCAATGTTGGATGTGGCAGTCGATGCCCTAACTTGGCCTACCCAGGTTCCCCCTGGATGGCACATCGAGTGGGTTCCGTCCTCTGCCGAGGAACGGGAGGAGTAGCACCGTGGCAGGCTTCATCATGGTGTTACGTTGTATCGTCGTTAGTTTATTTAATTCCGCTGCAATGAACTTTTAATTCCGCTGCAATGAACTTGCTACTCTGATTTAAATTCAAACTCGGTTTGTAATAACTCTATGATACCATTTATGTATGTTAATTTGTGGAATGTTGTAATCTCTGGAACTCACCTTCGTGTGGGCGTGCTGTTGTTTCGATCGAGAAAAGTACGTGGTTAAATCGGGTTTAATCCGACGGCGCTCCAGCTTATTCCGGATTAAGTGCCTGACTACTTGATTAGTGGTCCCGAGGTACTTAACTTGGAATAATTTCGGAGTGGTCCGCCATAATCGCGCTTCAAACCATACCACCAAAATCTTTCCTTGAGGTCCAAGTACATCTTGGTACTTCCCGGGTGAATGGAATATGCTGACTCGTGCGCTTCCCATAAGATAACATCCTTGATATGCTGCTGATCTGGCATCACTATTCTGTTGCCATACCACACTGTTCCTTGATCATCCAATCGGAATCCTGGCGCTTTATCTGTCCCTACCTTCTTAATCAACTCCTTGATTTCCTCATCCTCCAATTGACCTTTTCGGATTTCCTGTTCAAGAGTTGGCTCCACTTCTAGCTTGGTCACGTTGGCTACCATACCCAAGTTCAAGCGTTCGAATTCCCAACTAAGCTCTTCCGGCAAATTCTGACTCGTCAGCACATTCGCATAACTCTTTCTACTCAAAGCATCGGCCACCAAATTAGCCTTCCCTGGATGGTAATGAATTTCCAGTTCAAAGTCATTGATCTTCTCAAGCCAATAATGTTGCCTCATATTCAACTCGGATTACGTGAACACGTACTTAAGGCTCTTGTGGTCGGTATAGATATCGCACTTGTGCCCTATCAAATAATGCCTCCAGATCTTCAACGCGTGTACCACGGCTGCCAATTCCAGACCATGTTTCTCCAGAGGTCTAAGAACTTGTTAGCACATGTGGTAAAAATCTAAACTTAATTTTTTACCCTCTTTAGACTAGTGAGTAAATAGATGTGGGTTTTCGGATAGAAAATTATTGAGGGCTGTCCAAGTGTTATTTTGAGCCACCACTTGGTCAGAGTCTTTCTTTCACTTGTGAGTAGCTCTGGTAGAAAAATTATCTGATTTGAAGGTATTTTCAATTTTATATGAATTTATCTTGTTTCTTTAAGCAGCAGTTTATACTATTTTTAATAAATTCTATGTAGCTCAATTTTAGCTAAATTTTGGAGTGAGCCTAACTCTTATACTCCAGTAGATATCATAAAGTTTGTGGATAAAAAGTATGAACAGAAACAGAGAAACAAAAATGAGAAGAAACTAGAGTAGAAGTGGGTTGTTTAAAAAGAAATAGGTCAATTTTGATAATTAATTAAAATGGAACATGGAAAGTCTAAAATTTCAGAACAGCACCCTAGCTTTAAAGTAATAAATTGGATTATTTTATATGTGTACACAATCACCATCATAGATACGATAAAATTCCACACCCTCCTCTAATTTTGTGAAGGAGAAAGTAATACACTAGCATGTCTAGGTGAATATGGCCTTCCAGGCCTTGGGTTTAGATCACTTAGGCAGCCACTATAAAGTTATGCATCTCATGTAGAAGGCGCTCTTGCTGATGGCATCTACCACCTCGTCCCCGCCGACGAAGAAGGAGTCCCTGAGAGTGGTGCCATCGAAGTCACGGTCAACCCGGAACCTAACAGTCAGCTAGCCCAAGAAGGCAAGCCCCGGAGCATGACCTAACTTTTAATTCGTGCAACTATGTATTTTATTATGCTTGTGCATTTACGTTGTAGGTGTTGTTTGAATACCTTAGTTGCATGATTCTAGTACCTATGACTTGAAATACTAGTATGTTAAGACCGATAGAGCAATGCCTTTAAGACCGTTACAAGTCGAGTGATTTCCTATCACTCGCGAGATATAGGAGTTGCTTGTCTTTACTTATGTTGGAATCATAAGGATGGACGGGCGGGATGGTATGTGTAGATCTCCCGTCCGTGTATGATAATTGGATTAAGGTCGAAACGTGTGGTTCTGTGTTTCAAGTTTTTGAACGTACCGCACGCATGCCGACATATGGGAATCGGTAAGCCCGGTACCTAATTGAAGCAGCTAGGGCCGATAGCCATCTCTCCTTGGAAACATTATGTTTCCCTTGCCGTACACATGTGGATATATGCGTGATGCCGTGAGTGAAGCGGTAAACCTTTATCCTAAGGGAATGGACCCAGTTCCGAATTGTGGATTGATGGGAAAGGTTGGGAAGTGCTTGTGCCTTTTATAGAAAGCATTATCCGTGTGTGTTGGGTTACCCCTGGCCAGGTAGCTAAATTCGGTTCGAACTGTCCGCTTCTCGCGGTTAATGAGACTGCTTGACCGCTGTGCTGCATTAAGTAACAAGTGAAACTACGAGGATGATGAACTTGTTGTATGTATTAAATTGTATTGCACCACTTGTATGCTTAGAGAGGATGCTAATCTAGAATGGTTAATTCTACTAGAATATGATCCTAAAACCATGAAAGTAAGGATCCACTCTTAGTTGCTTTTTGGCAAACAAACCCACCAGCCAAAAGCCTCTCATGTCTAGATGTCGGTGATGTAGTTTTCACCCGACGGGTAAGCCTTGCTGAGTATTAGTATACTCAGCCTTGCTTGTGGCTATAAGTTCAGGTACTGTGATGGATGTGGCAGTCGATGCCATCACTTGGCCTACCCAGGTTCCTCCTGGATGGCACGTCGAGTGGGTTCCGTCCTCTGTCGAGGATCGGGAGGAGTAGCACCATGGCCGGCTTCATCATGGTGTTACAATGCATCGTCGCTAGTTTAATATTCCGCTGCAATGAACTTTAATACTCTGATTTGAAATTCAAACTTGGTTTGTAATAACTTTATGATACTAATTATGTATGATGAATTCGTGGAATGTTGTAATCTCTGGAACTCACCTTCGTGTGGGCGCGCTTGTTGTTTCAATCGTGAAAGTTCGTGGTTAATCGGGTATAATCCGATGGCGCTCCAGCTTATTCCGGATTAAGTGGCTGGCTGCTTGATTAGCGGTCCCGGGGTACTTAACTTGGGATAATTTCGAAGTGGTCCGCTACAAGTGCTGCCCCACGGCCGGATTCCCTCCCGCTACGTGCCAAGCGGCCCTGCGGTGTATCTCCCCTCGCCCATGCTACAATCCCCCATGCCCAACCGTGGCCTGCGCTCTGCCCGAGCTTGTAGGCGCATCAATGGCGCTGTCGTGGCCATCCGCCCCGAGTGTGTTCCCCAGGCCGCCTAGCTAGCGCCAGCTCGCTCCAAACACTCGCCAAGTGACCCAAGTTCCTTTCCTCGGCCAGCGACACAGCCAGTCCCTCTCCTCCGTGCTCCCGCACACATACTTCCACCTCCGGCCGCTAAGAGCAGAGCTTGAGCTCTCGCGCCGCAAACCAAAATCCACCACGATTCCCTCGATGATTTCCCAATCCCCCGCACCCAAAGCTCCCTCATCCACCTAGTTAGCCCCTTGACCCATTCCTAGCTCGAATCGAGCAGCACTCGATAGGAATCGAAGTTTCCCCCACCGCTCTGCCATTTTCCCGCCGCGAGCTCCACCTCCACGTCAAGTTGTACCCTCCGGTCATCCCCGTCGCGGCCAAGCACCTCGACGAGCTCCGCCTCCTCCCGGTGAAGCTCTCAAGCCAAGCCGCGCACTGCCTCGACCACCGCAGCCGGCTACCGACCTCACCGGAGCAAGCCGCTCCGCCGCTCATCGTCGACGAGTCATGCCGCTTCACCTCCGTCCACGAGACCTACCCCAACCGACTCGCGGTGAGCCCCTCGTCATTTCCCCCCACTTCCCCTACACTGGTTCGCCGTCTCTTCGCCGGAGTCCAGTCGCCGGCGAGCCAAGGTCTTAGATGCGTTCCCCTTTTTAGTTCTAGGGTCCTCCATGTAAAAGATTCTTTAAAATGTCCCCCGCACTTGTTTGCAAGGTTTTAAAATGTCTAGGGTCCCGGCGTAAAAAGATTCTTTAAACCTAGATCTATTTTCTGAGATATTGTAAAATCCGCTAAAAATCGTAGAAAAATCAGAAAAATGCACAAAAATACTCTCTGGACTCATGAGATTGTAAACTCCAATCTCATGATGGCATGTATACACTTTTGGTGAACGGTTTTTGAATTAAAATTCAAACTCAGTTTTTAGGGTTTTGTGCACCATTTCAAATCCTAAACTCCTTTGTAGCTGAACTTTGGATATGTAACTTCAGTTATGATTTATTTAGTGTTTTCTGTTCTAGCTCAGTTCTGCATTTATTAAAAATATTTCATGCTGTCAAAAATCACCAACTTTCACCAGAGGCCTAGAAACTTGTTGGCACATGTTGGAAAAATGATAAACTTAATTTTAGACTCTGTTTAGGCTAGCAAATAAATAGGTATTGGTTTTTGGATAGAAAATTATTGAGGGCTGTCCAAGTGTTATTTTCAGCTACCACTTGGTCAGAGCCTTTCTTTTACTCATGTCTAGCTCTCGTAGAGAAATCTTCTGTTTTGGAGTTTTTATTTTATATGAATTAATATTGTTTCTTTGAGCAGCAACTTGCAAAATTTTTAATAATTTCTGTGTAGGTCAGTTTTAGCTAAATTTTGGAGTGAGCCTAGCTCTTATACTGCAGTAGCTGTCATAAAGTTTGTGGATAAAAAGGATGAACAGAAACAGAAACAAAAATAAGAAGGAACTAGAGTGATTTGAGTTTTATAAAAAGAAATTGATCACTTTTGATAATTGAAGTAAATAGGGTGCATGTGAAGTTGAAATTCCAGAACTACACACTTGCATAAAAATAATGCTTTGAATTGTTTTATATGTGTACACAATCACCATCATAAAGACATGAAACTTACACCACACACATTCTCTAATTTGTGAAGTAAAGAATAGCTCACTAGTAGGTCTAGGTGAATATGGCCTTCAAGGCCTTGCCTTTAGATCACATTAGGCAGCCACATTGAAGTTGTGCATCTTATGTAGAAGGCGCTCTCACTGACAGCACGTACAATCTCGTCCCCGCCAACGAAGAAGAAGCTCCCGGAGGTGGTGCCGACGTCATCGTGATTGACCCGGAGCCTGACACTGGCTTAGCTCAAGAAGGCAAGCCCCGGAGCATAACCTAACTCTTAAACTGTGCAACTATGATTTATTATGCTGGTGCATTTATGTTTCAAGGAGTTGTTTGAATACCCTAGTTGCATGATTCTAGTACCTATGTCTTGAAATACTAGTATGATAGGATCGGTAGAGCAATGCCTTTAGGACCGTTACAAGTCGAGTGATTTCCTGTCACTCGCGAGATATAGGAGTTGCTTGTCTTTACTTATGTTGGAATCATAAGGATGGACGGGCGGTGTGGCGAACCACTCCGAAATTATTCCAAGTTAAGTACCCCGGAACCACTAATCGAGTAGTCAGGCACTTAATCCGGAATAAGCTGGAGCACCGTCGGATTAAACCCGATTTAACCACGTACTTTACTTGATCGAAACAACAGGCACACCCACACGAAGGTGAGTTCCAGAGATTACAACATTCCACAAATTTAACATACATAAATAGTATCTCAAAGTTATTACAAACCAAGTTTGAAATTTAAATCAGAGTATCAAGTTCATTGCAGCGGAAATAAATAGTTCCAATGCAGCGGAAAGATAAACTAACGACGATACAAGTAACACCATGATGAAGCCTGCCACGGTGCTACTCCTCCCGTTCCTCGGCAGAGGACGGAACCCACTCGATGTGCCATCCAGGGGGAACCTGGGTAGGCCAAGTAAGGGGCATCGACTGCCACATCCAACATTGTACCTGTAATAAAAGCCACAAGCAAGGCTGAGTATACTAATACTCAGCAAGGCTTACCCGTCGGGTGAAAACTACATCACCGACATCTAGACATGAGAGGCTTTTGGCTGGTGGGTTTGTTTGCCAAAAAGCAACTAAAGTAGATCCTTTCTTTCAAGTTTTAGCATCATTTTCTAGTAGATTTAACCATTCTAGATTAGCATCCTCTCTAAGCATACATGTGGTGCAATACAATTTAATTCATACAACAAGTTCATCAATCTCATAGTTCCACTTGTTACTCAATGCAGCTAGGCGGTCAAGCAGTCTCATTAACCATGAGAAGCGGACAGTTCGAACCGAATTTTGCTACCTGGCCAGGGGAAACCCAACACACACGGATAATGCTTGCTATAAAAGGTACAAGCACTTCCCAACCTTTCCCATCCATCCACAATTCGGATCCGAATCCACCTTCCTTAGGATAGAGGTTTACTGCTTCACTCACAGTCTCACGCATATATCCACAAGTGTACGGCAGGGGAAACAAAAGTTTCCAAGGAGAGATGGCTATCGGCCCTAGGTGCTTCAATCTGGTACCGGGCTTACCGATTCCCATATATCGGTATGCATGTGGTACGTTCAAAAACTTGACACACTCAACCACACGTTTCGACCTTAAATCCATTATCATACACGGACGGGAGATCTACATCTACCATCCCGCCCGTCCATCCTTATGATTCCAACATAAGTAAAGACAAGCAACTCCTATGTCTCGCGAGTGACAGGAAATCACTCGACTTGTAACGGACCTAAAGCAATGCCCTATCGAAGAATTCGGCCAGAGATAAACATTTCTCCCAATTCTTCTCGTAATGGATAACACAAGCTCGAAGCATATCCTCAAGTATTTGATTTACCCTTTCCGTCTGCCCATCGGTTTGAGGGTGATATGCTGAACTACGGATCAGTTTTGTGCCTAGGGATAGTTGCAATTGTTCCCAAAAGCGTGCTACGAACTGAGTACCACGATCTGAAATTATCGTCTTGGGTACCCCATGTAGACAAACGATCCGTTCCAAATAAATCTCAGCGTACCTCTTAGCGGTATAAATGGTATTGACCGGAATAAAATGTGCGGTCTTGGTAAGGCGGTCCACAATACCCAAATGGAGTCATGCTTATGTCTTCCCACTTCCATGAGGGAATAGGTAGAGGTTGAAGCGTGCCTGCTACCTTCAAGTGGCTAGCCTTAACCCGCTGACACGTGTCACATTCCGACACATACGTGGCAATTTCTCGCTTCATCCTAGTCCACCAAAAATTTTGTTTCAAATCTTGGTACATTTTGGTGCTACCGGGATGGATAGAAAATTTAGAGAGATGGGCCTCATCCATAATCTTCCTCCGGAGTTCCGTGTTTTTGGGCACCACGATGCGATGTCCAAACCACATCACTCCCTGCCCATCTAGCCGGAAACACTTGTATTTTTCCTTCACCTTCTCTTTTGACAATTTCCTTTTAAGGATTTTAATCTTCGCGTCATTTAATTGGGCTTGAACAATCTGATCGTGCAAGGTTGGTTCAACTGAAATATGGTTGAAGTACCCGTGTGGAACAATCTCTAAGTTGAGCCTTGCCATTTCATGGCACAAGGTGTCAGCGTAGGACTCCACGGAAAGACAATGACAATGAGCCTTGCGGCTTAGTGCATCCGCAACCACATTAGCCTTGCCGGGTGATAATGCACACTAAGGTCATATCCTTTGCTAACTCCAACCATCTTCGCTGCCTCATATTCAAATGTGCCTGAGTGAAGACATATTTGAGGCTCTTGTGGTCGGTGTATATGTTGCATGGAACACCCATCAGATAGTGTCGCCACATCTTGAGAGCATGAATAACCGCTGCTAACTCAAGATCATGCGTGGGGTAGTTTTGCTCATGAGGCCGAAGTGCTCGAAAAGCATAAGCAATGACTCGGTTCTCTTGCATGAGGACACGCCAAGTCCGGTGCTTGAAGCATCGCAATAGACATCATAGGGCTTGGTGCAATCGGGTTGAGCTAAAACTAGGGCTGAAGTTAAATGTTTTCTCAAAGTGTGGAAAGCTTCATCACGTTTGTCATTCCACTCAAATTTTACTCCCTCTTTAAGAGTTTCGTCATGGGTTTCGCAATCCGAGAGAAGTCCCGGAATAAAACGGCGATAATAACCGGCTAAACCCAGAAAACTCCGAATCTCATGGACAGAGGTAGGTGGTTGCCAGTCCAGCACCTCTTGCCCTTGGTTGGATCCACGGATATACCATCCTTGGAAACCGTGTGACCTAAGAATTTCACACTCTCTAGCCAGAATTCACACTTGGAGAACTTGGCATAGAGCTGATGGTCTCGCAATCTTTGAAGAACAATGCGAAGGTGCTCGGCATGCTCTTCCTCTGTCTTGGAGTATATAAGAATGTCGTCAATGAAAACCACCACCGAACTTGTCTAGTTCTGACATGAAAACCGAATTCATGAGGTACATGAAATAGGCTGGGGCATTGGTGACTCCAAAAGACATGACCAAGAATTCATAAAGCCCGTAACGAGTAGAAAAGGCAGTCTTTGGAATGTCACAAGGTCGGATTTTTATTTGGTGATAGCCCGAGCGAAGATCAATCTTGGAGAACACTCTGGCGCCAGCTAGTTGGTCAAACTAGGACGTTAATACGGGGGAGTGGGTACTTGTTTTTAATAGTCACCGCATTAAGAGGCTGGTAATCGATACACAACCTCAAAGAAGGGTCCTTCTTCTTCACAAAGAGGGCGGGACATCCCCAAGTGACACACTTGACGTATGAAACCCTTGTCTAGCAGCTCTTGGAGTTGAATTTTTAATTCAGCCAATTTTGGGTGGCATTCTATATGGTCTCTTTGATATAGGTGCTGTGCCAGGTTGAGTTCAATAACAAATTCAATGCCCCTATCCGGCGGCATCCCAGGTAAGTCATCCGGAAAAACATCGGCATACTCACATACCACCGGAATATCCTTAGTTGCGTTCTACCATTGTGTAGCACAAGCATTGACGCAATTCCGTTGTGGCAAATATAGCACACTAGGGCCATGTGTAGGCAAGTTTATTTCAACAACTCGTTCGCAACATCTAGCACAACCTTATGTTGAGTCATCCAATTGGCTCCCAAAACAATATCAATTCCTTCCATACCAAGCAGAATTAAATCAAGTAGGAAATATTTTACTTCCCCTAGCCTGATTGAACTCTTCGGAGACTTGGTTGGATGCTATTTACCTCCCCGCAGTTGATATCACATATGATGATTTGGGTATGCGTAAGATTTTAACCCATTTCACATGAAATCTTGTGTTATAAAACTATGTGTTGGCCCCGGAATCAAACAATATCACAGCAGGTTAATTTTGGATAGGAAAGGTACCAGTCATGATCTGGGGCTCCCTTCGGGTAGGTCGGCCAAGGTGGTGTAGTTAAGCCTCCTTGTCGGACCCTGCACCACGCTGCTGCTTTTGCCCTTGTTTTGCTGATTTCCCGGGCGCTGGTTCTGTTGCTTGTTCTGCGGGCAACCTTGATAAAAGTGGCTGTACTGCCACACTTGAAGCCACTGAAGCCGGCTCCAGGGCGAGCTGGCTGTTGTGCGTTCTGCCTTGGCGCCGGTTCGCTGCGGCGCGCGGTGGAGGGAAACGGGCGCATTAGGCTGCGGTGGCCTAGAACCCATCCACCTCCCGGAGGTGCCCTGACTGTCCTTGCGGGTGCAGCCAGGGAAACAAGCGTAATCTCATGATGGCGCGCGCTCGAGGGGTCCAGCGGGAGCTTATCCTCTTCTTTCTCCGCCTTGTGCACCACGTTGGCGTCTTCTTGGGCGATGGCGAGGTTCACAAGATCGCCATATGTGGCAGGCACGGGTGGTAGCCAACTGAGCTTTCAACTTGGCTATTGAGGCCACGTCGGAACCTCTCCAACTTCTTCTCGTCAGAATCGGGTGATGACCCGCGTACGGGCACAGACCATTGAAGGCCTGGGCGTATGGAGCACCATGCGGGTACCCTGGGTCAAGAGCCAGAAATTCATTCAAACTTCGCTCTACCAAGCCGGCAGGAATATGATGTAGCCTTGAACGCCGTCTTGAACTCATCCCACTCAACACACATGACCCTCCTGCTGCAGGGCCAAGTAATTCTCCCACCATAGGGAGAGCGGTGCCGCGGAGCTGCTGCGCCGCGAAAACTACCTTGCGGTTGGAAGTGCAAGGCGTGGCCAGGATGGTGAACTTAGACTCGATGGCTCGAATCCACGTATCGGCCTCTTAGGGGCTCATCGGCTCTTGAGAATATCGGCGGGTGGGTAGCCAGAAAATCTCATATCGGCGCCACTGAGGTGAGGGGTCCGTTGACCTCCCTGCTGTAGCATCTGCTGTTGCATCATTTGTTGCTGATGCTGCAAGGTTCCGTAGGATCTCCGTTTTTGCGTAGCATACAACTGCTGCCACGTGAGGTTGCTGGCGGTGGCGGAGGTGGTGGGCGGCTGTTGCTGCCCCTAGGCCCTTGCTGGTTAGCATTTGGAACCACTAGCGTCATGACCGCTGCGGGTGATTGCCATCTGCAGTAGTACTTGTATTAGCCACATTTCATAAGCTTGCATAATGATGACAAGATAGAACGTGACAATATAATGAAGTTTACTGCGTAGATGACAATATCAAACAAGCAGTTCGGGAAAAAAATCATATTCCGAACAGGAAGCAAGTCAAATTGCTCCAATTCGGGTCAGTTGCTCAAAAATTTCATGCTCTACACTTTCATGTTTGGGCTCAGAATCAAATTCGGGACTGGAACTAAGCCGAAAAAATTCAATCTTTAGCTCTCTGCGTTTGCTGTTTTACAGCAGGCCGAGCTGTAGTGTTTTGGTTGCCATTTTTATTTCGCTTAACCAATGGGGTTTGAAATTTGGTGAACCTTTTGTTTGACAAATTCCAAACAACTTTGTAGTTCACATCACAGCCCAGAAATGAATGGAAAACCCATCAATAATTAAAACAAGGTTAGCTGCAAATGTTGTCCACACAGCCATTACAACCTTCATCAAGTTTTGGATCACAACCACACCATTAATTTGCATTGTCTCAAAAGATTTAAAAGGGAGCTCAACTCCATCTACCTATTACAACATGAAGCCAAAATTTAGGCTAAGCGGAGGAGTAATCTTGCTACTACCATTTCTAAAATCATCTAGGTTGTTAGCGGTAGCCTCGCTGCCCATAGGTGATGGTGGAGCTGGAAGGGGCGGCATGTCATCCTCGGTATCCATGTCGGGTCGGGGGCCTCTCCTTCCCCTTGCTCTCCTTCTTGCTCAAGAAGGTGCTGAGCATCATGGGCGGCTAACATAGCATTTGCATGCTCCAAATACCGTGTACCTCCTCAAGTTCTTCTCTTGTTTGGGCTAGCTCATTTGGACATTGTTGTGCGCGACGTGGAGATCATTCAATTGCCTCTCCAAATCAGAAATCATGGCGCTCTGTGCTCACCTCAATGGACAATGAAGGTCCTCTCAACCCCAATGTCACGGGCCGGGCAGACATGTCCATAGCAAGGTTGAGCATCTCGCTCTGCGACCGTCCTAAAAGTGCCTGCAAGCGGTGGTAAGCTCGGATCCACCTCATCATAAGTGCAGCTGCAGCGACGGGCTTCTCCGCCATCCTCAAAGGGGAGCTAAGATAGCGCCTCATCCAATGGGGATCATCCGGCTGGGTCGGTGGGAACAACCCAAGCATCTGGTGCTCTACCAAGTCCTGGTTCTGAGGCACAAAAAGAATGTGCCATTCAAGGCGGCTAGCTCACAAGTCGTTCTCCATGTGTTGGTCCATGAACTTCCACACTCCACGTGTGGGATTCTGGGACATGGTGGATGGCGATATACCACCAAACCACACGGATCGGGTCACACCTCGGTCTCGGATGAGGTCTCTCATATTGTGGCGGGTAGGGTAATCGAGCGCCTTGCAAAAACTGACCACAGAATGCTGGGAAGCCTTCCCATCCTAGGCAGTCTGGGAAAAGGAAACATCGTTGGTAGCTGGCCAAGTCAGCGGTGAGCGTCCATTTGAACCAAGGGCTATGGGTTGAGATACCGGTTAGCGCCAAAGAAAATAACAGATTACTGAACAGCTTGCATTGTCTTATAGTAAAAATTATAAACTCGGAATGTTCTACTAGGCTCAAAAATTCCCAATTTTCGGCCAGGACATGCTTAAGTAATTTCAAACAAGTTTCATGTTGGAGGTTTGAGCAGAAACTGTTATTAAGATA